>CM062817.1:333410761-334124328 GCA_031772625.1 Pinus tabuliformis
CTCTTGGAACGTGAGTTTGATTACATTGAATATCAGCATATTCCAAGGTCTTTAAATACATTAGCAGATGCAATTGCTTCTCGAATGTTAAATAGACATTTGCAATAATCATACATGTAGATTTAAAACCATTCCATAATATGATTTACAAGATAAGCCGGTAATAGTGATATAGATATATATATATATAGATAGGAGTGTGTCAAAAAATACATCGTCTTCGATCATAGGTTGAAAAACACCTTATGATCGGCAAAAATGATACGTACAAAAAACAAAAATGTCACATGTGCCCACAAAAGGCGATCATCCTATCACTGGTGATGATCTCTATAAGAAACCACTGCCCGGGCCACCTTACAAAGGAACCTCCTAAAAGGTCCCGAGACTCCAATCACATAGCGCTGAAGTCGACGAGGAATGTCGTCTATAGTGGTCTCAGGATTATCCCCTGTCAAGCGCTCAAGATGACCCTCCAACTCGGCCAAAACCTCTGCTGATTCATCCTGTGGGGCTGGCGCGGGTGCAACTGGTTGCCTCCTCTCGAAAGGCCGGAGAGCGGCTGGTCGCTATGGACCCACATCTGCATTTGAAATTTTTACTATCAGTTTTGAGACGATGAAAAATATAAAAAAAAATTAAAATAGGAAAAGTTGAAAAGGATTTTACCTGACTCGTCCCACTACTCTCCTGGTGGAAGAGCCATGTCTGGGTCACCACGGAAATCTATCCCAGCGTAAGGGAAATCCTGAGTGGAAAAGACCTGGTTTTCTAACCATTGGAAATACTCAGGTTTGAACCGAGCAACTTCTGTCCTCTCATCCGGGTGACGGGCCATGACTACGGCCCATCGCATCAGTTTGGGCTCTCGAGGAAGCCCAGCTCCAACAGTAAGATGCTGTGGGATCAGCATAGGAACCCTCTCCAGGCCAAAACTCATGACCAAAGCCCCATAACCAAAGGTCTTTAGTCGTTTGCTCTTGGCCCTGGTTAGTTGGCCTTTCACATTGGCCAGCACAGCATTGCACCAGTTGAAGATGGTGCCTTGAAAGCAATCGACTGCCATACGCATCTGGGATCCGGTGGCAACATGTAATGCGATAGCTCCGCAAAGTCTGGTGACAGTAAACGCAATCACCATGAGCTCAGGACGGGATATGGTCTTTATGTCTATCCCTTTTTCTTTAGCCTGGCTGTTGCAGTACTCTAACTGGAGGCTATCGACAGACTGGCCACCTGGCCTAGTCCCGAATAGAGTCAAGTCCTTGCCTCTCTTAGGCAAACCAGTCAAGAAATAAATGTCCTCCGGCTTGATTTCGAGCCGGTGCCCGCCAATGAAAAAGCACTGGTCCTGTATGCTCCATCTATCAACCAGCCACTGTAAGAAATCCACCTGAGCCCTCATGCTAGGAATGGTCTAGAATTTGTACAGTCCGCATGCCCTCAAAGCATCAAGTGAAGGCTGATGGTTCCATGCAGCAGTATCCACGTCCTCATGCTCCCATTCACGCCAATCTAGCATGATATACTCTCTGCATCAAGTATAAATATTAATTAGATTGCTAAAAAACATTTTGATTGGTCCATTTTTGAGAAATTTTGGGTTCAAAACCCTTACGGCAGGGTACGCACCCTCCGAGTTAGACACAGTGCGTGGGTACGCACTTTGTCTACACAGAAGGTGCGGACCCCGAGCTTTTTCCCATTGGAGAAAAAGTCAGGGTCCGCGGGTCTGCAATGGTAAACCTGCGGACCCCCGCGCACGGGTTTTGCGCCTAAAAACCCTCCCAAAAAATGAAATGATGGACTAAATCAAAAAACTAAACAGTTGAAAATGAAGAGTAGGATGATGTGGATTACCTGGAGAAGGTGACGCTCGATTCCGACGGTTGGATTTTCCACAATCTTCACGGGAAGCTTTCTAAGCAAAAGCACTATTTTCTCACCCAAACTCGAACGGTAAAAATGAATTGACAAAGGCCCTTTTTATAAGTTTTTTTAGTAAATAAATCGTAAATTTGTTTATGTTTCACTTTGAAAAGGTATTTTGCAACACTTTTATCCATTTCAAACAGGTATGAGTAATGTTTGTGTTTTTGTGCAAAATAAAGGATTATTCAGGCGAAATCTATCATTTTCAATGAAAAAACAAGTAGTGTCATCTTTAAGCCCTTTTCTAACTCTTAAAACATGAAAAGATTGCCGAGCGTTTCTTTTACACTCGTTAAAACGGAATTAAAAGACGGTCTACTTACAGCTCTTTTCCGACCGTAAAAATACGAAAAGATTGTCGGATTTTTGTTGTTTCGAATTCGATATTGGTTATAAAACGACGTGTCATTGATCGCTTTTTTACTTTTTTGGATCAGTGACACTAATAACGAAAAGTACTCCTTGTTCGTAAAAGATCAAGCGGTTCTCTCAAGTATTATTTTATACTTTTTCGGGCTTGGGAGACACAAATTTACGAAAAAGGTCAACCCTGGAGTCTTCTTAAGTTTTTTCAGACTCTCTAAAATTGAAAAACGCCGAGTTTCTCCTATACTGGACTCGTTAAAATTTCACAGTAAAGGACCTGTTCAATTACAAACAGGAATGAACCACTCCTTCTTAGGGTTCGAATCTAAACTAAGTTGGACTCATCCGAAGGATGAGCTTATAATCAAGCAAATGTTATCCTCCTCAAGCTTGTCAAAAATAAAGAGGTAACTGCCAGAAATGGTGGGGGAAAAGAGAGGAAAATGAGTCTGTTTGTCATACCTTGTAACCACTCTTGAACACAACACTTTTATTCACCTGGGTTGGGAAATCCTTTGCCTAACAGTTGATCAAACCACATTGAAAGTCTTCAGCCAGTTTCTGGGTATTAACTTTGGGTCAATTGTCACCAAGCCATCTGTCGTGTTGTTATTTGTTCAAGAGGTCACTCCCAATAAGCCATTCATCTGCAAAATATCTGTCATCCATCTTGAGCATCCCTGAGTCAGTCCTTGCAACTAAATTTCTTCAACTTGATCTATGATTTTGTGTTGTGGGCTTGCCTACAACGGATCGCTTTCTATCGACATCAGCTCATTATCTAGAAAGATGATCTAGAAATCGTCAGTACCTTGAGATCTGCATGCCTCAATGGCAGGTTTCTCGCCTTTGACGACAGTTTACATCATTGACTTTCGATCGAAGGATTCCGTGATATGTTCGACATCAACACATTTACTCACATCTCATGGATTGTACTGGGTACTTTGAGAGCCATTGACATCACTAGTGGTTTCTCTCACACTTGTTAACAGTTTACATCATTGACTGGTAATCAAGTGGTTTCTACCATGTTCGACATCAACACATTTATTCGCATGGATAGAATCGTACTATTTCGGGAGGTAGAAATGAAGACCTTGGATCTAGTTTCCACCATCCAGGCTGCGAGGAATTTTGTATTCATTATGTTGTGGACTATTCATAAACAGATGGCTGCGTCCATATTGTGTTCACACGAGTCTATACTTATGATGTTTTACAAGATCATTCCTATATCAGAGCAGTAGATAGTTTTCTAGTTAGTTTTGATCTGAGTATGGGAATTCCTACCTCAGCGATGATATGATCTCATATATATATCTTGCATTGAATGTTTTTACAGGTTCCGATCGGGCTCTCCACAAGATGGTCCTCGAAATGATAAAGTACTTCACTCTTCCTATATGATAAATGAAATCCTCATCTACTACAGACTTTGCACTTTAGGGGGCAATCTGTTACACAAAAATATCGTCACCATGATTATTTGCAGTCAGTATGGGTCTATCATCACTTGTACTGTCCTCCTAAGCAAGTCTAAGACCTCAGCTCTTCAAATCAAGCTTTGGAAGAGGGAGAAAGATATTAAAAATCAATGTAGATCTGGTTCCGCACTTTCTCTCATGGTCACCTGCGGTCCCGCACCTTTTGTGTACAAAAGCTGCGTACCTACCCGCTCTGTTCCTAACGGTGTAGGTGCGGACCCCTGTGAAAGTCAAAAGGTGCAAGTTTTATCTTAAAAAACTCACTTTGGGTTAATTCTAGAGTTTTCTAGAAGGAATTTTGACGTGGATTGTTCGCTATGAGGTGGTTCATGCATCCCAAAAGAGAAGGAGCTAATCCCTTGACTAAAGGAGCTATCCCTTTGAAGGAGGGATTTATCCCTTTAGAGGAGGGCCTAGTAACTTTCCTCCATTGCACTATAAATATAGGCATTCGGGTGAGGACTAGGGAGGTTAGAAGCTGAACATTTTGAGGGTAAATGTTGGTGAAATTGAGACTCTTTGATTGAACTTGAGAGGAGAGATCACATACCTCTTGGTTCCATTGGAGAGTGAGTGAAACTTGTCAAAGTAGAGGAGACATCTTGTTGGACCCTGGGAGGAGCTTGTACAACGTCAAGGCAAAGGTTGTAAGGTTCTTCTTCTTTTGAATTAATACAATCAAACTCATTTTTCTCAACAAGTATCTTATGTTATTTGTTTCATGGACTCCTTGACTTTCATGTTAAATATGTTTTATGCAATTAGCTTTTCAAGTGCTATTTAATTTGTTTGCCTTGTTTGTGTTTGCAGATTCGCAAAAAGGAGCTCATTTGGATCAAAGGAGCGAGGGCATCCACAAGCTTGCGTTGGACCAAAGGTAGGCCCTAAAAACACTTGTTTGCTATTGTTTATTGAAGCATATTTAGAGAAAGATAGTGTCTGGTTGGTTTGCTTGTCGTTAGGTCTTCTTTAGATTCTAGGAAGGTCTATCTTGTCCGCAAGATCGACACATTCCGTGCGACAGTTTGGTAAAGTATTTATGTTTGCAGATAGCATTGTATGAAGCAAGCTCCTTGATCTTGATGTGTTTGCATTGACAAGACATGATTATGTGTTGATCCAAACCTCTACTTCAAAATGGGTCCAATGTATGTGTTTGATTTTGATTTTATACTAATGGTCTACTCTTGACAGGTAATGAGCTTCGGATGATAAAAGTAAGAGGGAGTTGGATTCTGAAGCTCAAAATAATGAATCATGGCATGATGAATCCATTTCTGAAGTTGGGAAAAGAATATCTATATTGCAAAGCTATTGAAGAAGTGTTAAAAAGTGGAAATGCAAATCCTTGGACACTCCGATTGAATTTCAAGAAGTTGTGAAGCGATAATGTTGAGCTAAAATTGGCAACCAAAAATTGATTGAAGCATTGATGTTTTGATTGAACACCATCCATATACATATATGTTGTACATAGAACCTGATTCTATCCGTGATTGAATTGCTTCATACACACTGAGTTGTCGGCAAGCACCCTTCGAGATATTTGCATGAGATGATATACTTTTTGTCTAAGAGATTCTTCCTATCATATGTGACTACTTGGATGTACTTGTTAGCACTCCAGGAAACTCTCCTATGGTTGCAACTCGGAGATGCCTGGTAACATATAATCTTCAATATCGTTCTCAGGACTATTGGAATGGATGATGATTTAGAACAAGTCAGATGACCATTTCAGCTCTGTTCTCACTCAAGACATGCATGAACACTCTTAACAACACAAGGATTTAGACCAGTAACACTCAATAGTTTGCAGATTTAATGGATAGATGGAGAATGCTTAACTATACCAGCAGATTACATAGGTGACAACACATGTAAATGGCTAGCTACAGTCAGCAAAGAAGCTTGCAAATCTAATATATCAAAGTAGAGATAAGATGGCAGTTATCAGGCCTCAGATACACAGAGAACATGAATGGACTGTTCAAGTGCAAGTGTAGAACAGAAGAGGAATGGATATTGAACATATAACAGCAAAAGAAGCATGTATTACTAAAGGATGAAAATAAGAAGCTTGAAGGAACAGAGGAGGAACAGTCTCCAAAAGTTGAACCTTATTTACATCTAGTTTTCTGCCTTTTATAGGCCCTTTACAATGCCCTTGAGCTCTCTAGAAGGCTCAGAGTCTTAACCTTTTCTGATCTATCCCTTAACCATTTGATTCCCTCAATAAGCGGGCATGGCTCGGAGGTTTTCCTCCTCTGACAGAGGAATAACCATATTTAGATATTTTGGGCAGCCTGTTGTGATGCTTGGGAGCTCTCTCATGCCAGAGATGCCCCATCATGCTTGTTAGGATTGTTGTTGCGCTGGCAAGACTGTTAATGCCCCATGATTTCATTTGATTTGGGTTGTGGCGTGCAATGGCCCTTCTCCTTCCCTTTCCGGGCTTTGTTTTTCGGGCACTGTCTCTCCGCCGAATCCTTCTTCTGGTATGTAACATGACTGCAAGACTCCTCTAAGGATGGCTGGTTGCCTGAACCTGCAATTTAGTGGCTATCGTGCCTATGCAATCCCTACACCGATCCCTTTGAGATGATAGCCATGAATGTTTTTCTATTGTTGTGGCTATTTGGGTCATAAACAGGGAAAATGATGCAATACTACTAAATCTCGCCCATCACTATCCCTTTCTGGCCTCAAAGGTCTTAGAAAAATGGTTCATTCTTTTCTCAGGTCCACCCTTGTGACCATTGCCAGTCACATAAAGCCCGCTCCTGTGTATTTTCTGTGGATTTCACCATGTGGGAAAAACATTAAAAATGGGAAAAAGTGGCCCTTGCAGACCTCAATCTTCATAAAATATTGCTTCCCGGACCCTTTTGGGTCCATGTCTCATCGCATATCGCAAACTCGGATTCCCTTTGTATTTCGCTCATGCAATGAAAATACACCAAAAACCACTAAAAACGGCCTTAGCACGGACCTGAAATAATATGCAATAGAGTGTTATATAATTGTCCGGTCTGGTTATCGCATCGCAAACACGTATGTGCAAAAGGCCCCGACCCTTGGTCAAGCGCCACTGTGATACGTTGATTTATGATCTTTCGATGCAAAGTGGGCCCTCCAGCCTTGGTATGGTGTCGATTACCTTCAATAGCGATCCTTCATCACTGATCGCAAATCGCATCCCCACTTGGTCCACGTTTACCTCGCCAGCTTACCTCCGCCAATGCAATACAATGATGTGATTTGATCGCAATCGCATATCGCTATATGTAAAGGCCCTACCCCTTAGTCTCCCCGATCTGCGATCCGCCAATTAGATCTGGGCCATTGATCAGCCAGATCGAACGGTGTTTGTGCATTGTTGGGTTTACACCTACGGAAAGGCTTTTTTGTAGCTTTTGAAGTGTTTAAGCCTCTCGATAGTGTGCTTCCACCCTTGTAAGGGCTTTCCAGCTGTGACTATTTAGATCGGTGGATGACCTTTGACAAAAAATGAAGATCTCAAGAGCATGAATGGATCCCTTGGCGTATTTTTTAAGAAAATTTGTAGACTTTGGGAGTGTTTTGAATCAATTTATGATCCCTTTGTCAGTGGACTGGCTCCTTCTGGGGATGAAAGTCTCCCTGTGAGGTTTCAAGAATCACAGATCAATGCCTTTCCTATGAAAACAAATTTAAATATTTTCCCTAGTGTTCCATTAGGCATGGAGTCTATTTTGCAAAAGAAAAAATAAAAACTGGAAAAACATATTTACAATGACAAAGATTTAAAGCCTCAAACAAAATAAAGTTTCAAGAACCGCCCATTTACTGAGCTACCAAAAGTATCTCTTCCTTCCATATTGTGCAGGATGAATGTATTGTTTTGCTGAATTTGAGCGATTACAAACAGACCTGTCCATAAGGAGTCAAACTTGCCATGGTTACCTTTCTTTTCCTTCAATGCGTCCCATTTGAGCACCCAATCACCAACTTGGAAATTGTCCACTTTTGCCTTCTTGTCAAAGGTTTCTTTGATATTCTTCTTATAAGCCTTGAACCTCTCAACCAGTTTTTCTCTAAACTGTTGTAGTTCCACCAGGCTATTCATTGTTCTTACCATGTCATTCTCTTCATCTTGTTCTTCTTGCAAGAATTTAGCCACAGGGAGAATCAGCTGGATGGGGAAAACTGCATTAGCGCCATAAACCAGTTTGAATGGAGAATTCCCTATGGAATTTTTGATGGTAACTCTGTTAGCCCATAGAACAAACTTCAATTTGGAGTCCCAACTCTTTTTTTTGTCCTCTAACAGTTTTTTGATTACCCTTATCAGACTCTTGTTAGATGATTCTACCAGGCCATTGCCTTGAGGATAATATGAGGTAGAATGCACCACTTGAATTCCCATGGATTCAGTCATGTCCATCAGTTCTTTTTCCTTAAAAGTTGTTGCATTATCAGTGACTAGTTTTGTTGGGCAACCAAATCTAGTGAAAACATTCTCATTCAAGAACTTGATGACAACTTGATGATTGGCGTTCTTAGTGGGTATAGCCTCAATCCACTTGGTGAAATAATTAGTGGCTACTAAGATCCATTTGTGTTGGCCACTGGAATGTGGGTTAATCTCACCTATAAAGTCCAAGCCCCACTGTTGGAAAGGACCATTGACATGTATTGGCTTCAAAGGCAGAGATTCTAGCTGTTGTTTTCCTGCAAACCTTTGGCACTTGTCACAAGCTTTTACAAAAGAAAACACATCAGAGAACAGCGTAGGCCAATAATACCCAGCCCTCAAGATTTTTTGAGATGTGGTTTTCCAATAATGATGCCCACCATAGATGCTAGAATGGAATTGGTGTATGACCTCTACAGATTGTTCTTTATCTAGACACCTCAAGAGGATTCCTGATGGGTCTTTCCAATAAAGCAATTTTTTTTCAATGCAGAATTTGGCTGATCTGAGTTTAATGGTACAAACTTGAATTGAGCTAAGCCCTGGAGGGACTTCTAGCTTCTGCAAGAAATTAACTATGCTGGAATACCATTCACATGTGGCTAGATTTTCAGCCAAGGATTGATTCTACTTTTGCTCTTCTAATGCTCCCTCTGTCTGCTCATCATCTAAATTTAGACCCATGCAATTTATGTCTAACAAGCTGCAATTTTCTTCAGCCATGAGCTTGGCCAAGCCCTAGCCTTTGACAAGCTTAGTGGGCTTCACCTCTATGTCAAATTCTATGAATTTTGCAATCCATTTGGCCCTCTTTCCATCAATATCTTGCCGAGTTAAGACATCTTTCACTGAGGCTGAGGGCACATATGCAATTAATTTGGAATGCAGAATATAAATCCTGAATGCTTTCAAAGACTTTATGAGAGCATAAGCTTGCTTCTCAATAAGGTCATACCTTAGTTCAACATCCCTTAGAGTTTTTCTAAAAAAGGCCACGGGGTGCTCTATGCCTTTATCATTTTTCTGCAACAAAACTATTGCCAGTGTATCATAAGAGGCAAAAGAGAGGATACAAAACTCCTTAGTGTAATTTGGGCTGATTAGGGTGGGATCTTCCATGATAGCTTACTTGATGGCTTCAAAAGAGCTTCTTGAAGCAGCTGTACATTTTATCTCCGATCCTTTCTTTAGCATGGAAGTGATGTGCTCTACTAACTCTGAAAAGTTTGGAATGAACCTCCTTACAAAGTTGATCTTACCCAGGAAGGATTGGATGCCCCTTTTTGACCTTGGTATAGACAATGTCTGAATGGCTTGAACCCTTGCTGGATCAATCTTCACACCTTCAGCAGAAACAATATGTCCTAGAAGTTTCCCTTCTTCTAGAGCAAACTATGACTTCTTTGGGTTTACTGAGATTCCGAACTGTCTGCACTTTAGGAAGACCTTCTTCAAATGTTGTAAATGGTATTTGTGGCTGTTGGAGAAGACTGTTATGTCATCAAGATAAATAAGGAAAAACTTGTCCTTCTCTCCCACGAAGGCTATTTCCATGGACCTCTGAAACATAGCCCCAACATTAATCAGTCTGAAAGGCATCTTAGAGTACATGAAAGTACCCCAAGGAGTAGTGAAGGCGGTCTTTTCCTGACCTTCAGGATGTACATCAATCTAATTTTAACCTGAAAATCCATCTAAGAAAGACATGACTCTAGCCCCTGAAACTTTTTGCAGCAAGTGTTCCATCTTGGGAAGGGGATAGTTATCTTTTTTAGAGCACTTGTTTAGATTTCTGAAGCCGACGCAAAGCATGATTTCTCCATTTTTCTTCCTTACCACCACAAGGTTTTTTATCCACTTCGAATACCTTAGGGGAATTATGATTTTGGAATTCAACAGCTTCTTGATTTCTTTCTTGATCAAAGGCAGTAAGAGAGGGCTGAAAGGTCTTGATTTCTGCTTAAAAGGGGTGGTGTTCTTTTCCAGTGGGATCCTATGTTGAATAATGTCTGGGTCATAGGTTTTAAGATTGATGTATTCCTAGGAAAAAATATCAACGAATTGCTTCATGACGGTGTAATACTCGGAATTCTGGGTAGAAGACAAATCAGTAGACAGATTGATGAATTTCGGATGGGCTAGGCTCCCTATATTATGTTTACAAATAGCAGACTCATTCTCTGTTTTGGTCAGCTTGTAGGGCATGTCATTATGATCGAAAAGCTTCTCTAGAGACACCAATCCCTTTGGTATGTGATTACTGGGCAACTGGATAATGCTTTCTCAGTCGATTTCACTTTTTATCTTGGACTGGCCGAATTCTTCCATGTTTTCATTTTCTTAGTCGATGTGCATTTTAGCAAATTCCTCAACGACTTGTAAAAACCTGTTAATTTCCTCATCGTCTTCAAAAACTCTCCAATATTTGACATTGTCTGGCAGGGATAGCCTGTATTTTACCTTAACTTCATATATCAATTTAGGAGGCAAAGGAGGAACAAACGTGCTAGCAGAGACAACAAGAGAGTCGGCAAGATGGTTCTTCATTCTTGGAATATAAGAAATGCTGAAATCTTTGAAAGAATATTTGAGCCTCCATACCTCATCCCTGTATACTTTCAACCTTGGATGCTTTGCTCGGAACATTTTATTTACCTGCTGAATGATGAGGTCTGCATCCCAAATCCGTGGGTTTCCATCCTCTGCGATCTGGCAAACTGGTTTCTTGAGCTGTGTGGAGGCCAACTAGGATTCTTCAATATGAAGAATACATGCTCCAAAATCATTATCCACAGCATAGATGTGATGATTCTTAGGGTTCTTCTCATCGCTGATGATATAAGCCAATTGTGCCTTTCTGTATAATCTCTTACTTTCACCTCCGAAAACTGGGGCAGTAGCATAGGACAGATCATTTTGTAATGTTCCACCTAGTCTCTTGATCCAACCTATGGAAAGTAACATGCCAAAATTGGGTGGTACATCTGCTACCACAATATCCATAATCGTGCTTTTCATGGGAAGCTCAAACAAAGTGATGGCTAGGTCCTTGATTAATCCTGGACATTTCACTTTTCTAGAGTCAAAAGAGAACAGGTCATGGTAAGGCTTGGTAATATCTAGACCCAGCTCATCCATAACAGCCTTGGGCATTAGGTTATGGCTGGCTCCAGTGTCCAAAAGGCAGTTGTGAAGGATTTTATCATGAATATTCAGAGAGACATAGAATTATGGGGAGCTGTCCTCACCATTTTCAATCATTGGGATGAGAATAACAACTCACTAGTCATCTTGCAGATTTACACAATCATTGGAGGCTTGGATGGCTTTAGGCTCAAGAGCCTCGAGGATGGATCTTTTGAAGGACTCATTTTTCACTAATTCAATCGTAGGCATAGGTATTCTTAGCTTCTGAATTTCTTATTGAAAACTGAAAGGGGAAGGAGACTTGTCAAGGCCTCTTACCTCATGAGTTGGAGCTTTGAGGGTGATGGGATCAACTGCCGGCTGTTTCTGCTTATTAGCTTGTTGTACTGCAGGGGCAGCAGTTTTTTGAATAGGAGTTTCCTTGGCATTATTCATCTTTGACTGCAGATTATATCTACACTGATCTTCAGTTTGTAGGATAGCTTCATCATCCCATTCTTGGCTGATTTGGCCATTACATAATGACTTTTCATAGGCAGCTAAGGTCAGAAAGGAAGCACTGGCCTTGTCTTCCAGATAATGGATCTCATCATCTTCTTCAAACTGCTCTTCTTCCATGACTGCATTTTGAAAAGGAGCCTTCACCCTTTGGTCTTCATTTGCATCTTTGTTTCGTTGCAAAATCTGCAACTGCTCATTATTTCTTCTATATGGATTTGGGTTTGGATTTCTATGGGCAAAGGTATTAGGCATTCTTCCTTTCCCTGGCTGCTGCTCAACCTTTAATTTGGAGATTTCAGAGGCTAATGACTCGATCATTTTGGTCATTTTATCTATCTTAGGGTCAGAGGGTGATGAAGACTCGCCCCTTTGTCTTCTTCTATCAACATTCCCCTTGAGCTTTTCTGCAGCCATGATATTTGATTCTACTTCCAAGGTTGCATCCTGCATGTCAGCCAAAGTAGCACATTGCCTCTCTCTCAACAATAGGCAGAAGTCAGAGTCAAAAGCATTAACATAGGTGAGTTTAGCAAAGGTAGTAGTGGGCTTTACTTCAGCTAGTATCTTGTTGTTCATGCGGTTAAATCTCTTATTAAAATCGGATAATAGTTCACCATTTTCTCTCTTCAAGCTCCCAAACTCAGTGTGGTAGTAGAGGAGATCCTTCTTATCCCCCTAATGTTTTAGGAATGCATCATCTAAGGCTTCAATATCTGTTATAGATCTTAGGGCTTTTTCTCTGAACCATTTTCTAACTTCCCCATCTAGGCTTTGGACAAAGACTCTCATCCACACATCATCTTCACTAATGTCTATATTATCGGCATAGCTATAAAATGACTCAAGGTGTTCTTCAACAGTAACACCTTCAGTCCCAGTGAACTTAGGCATATACTTCTGATATTCTCTAGTGGGCATAGCATTCAAAGTAGTGGGCGGTATTAGAGGTCCATACCTAGCAGCTATGATTCTTTCCATTTTGGTGGGTGCTTGTGGACCTACCATAGCTGTGGTGACTAAAAGAGTATTAGAAGTCTGAATGACAGAAGGCTGAGGAGTGACTGATGAGAGCAAAGGAGTATGATGGATAGGAGGTGAGGTTCCCTTGATGCTAACAACAAAAGGAGAAACTAAAGAATAAGGAGCTTTATGAATTTTTGAGAGTTTTTCTTCACTGATAGTATTAGAATCTATACTCTCAACATGTATTTGTTCTATTGCGGGATTTTCTTGAAGAGATATAGAATATTTTTTAGGTTTACCTGAACCTGATGCTCCTTTCTGCAATACTTTCTTCTCTTTGATGTTCTTTTCAGGGTCGGTACTGGGTCAGCTTGTGATTTCTGAGGATTTCTCCGAGTATGCCTCACAAACTAAGCCAAAATTATGAAGTGGAGTCGCCAAGAGGTTCGGCCTCTTGTAAAGTTGCCAGATAGATGATTACAACCAAAAATGTGCCCAGACTTTGTCTATCATCAAAGCTGGGTCTGTATCATTTCCTAGGGAAGTTGAGCTTCAGTTTCCTCTCCCCGGCAACAACGCCAATTTATGTTAGCACTCCAGGAAACTCTCTTATGGTTGCAACTCGGAGATGCTTGATAACATATAATCTTCAATATCATTATCAGGACTATTGTAATGGATGATGATTTGGAACAAGTCAGATGACCATTTCAGCTCTGTTCTCACTCAAGACATGCATGAACACTCTTAACAACACAAGGCTTTAGACCACTAACATTGAATAGTTTGCAGATTTAATGGATATATGGAGAATGCTTAACTATACTAGCAGATTACATATATGACAACACATGTAAATGGCTAGCTACACGCAGCAAAGAAGCTTGTAAATCTAATATATCAAAGTAGAGATAAGATGGCAGTTATCTGGCCTCAGATACACAAAGAACATGAACGGACTATTCAAGTGCAAGCATAGAACAGAAGAGGAATGGATATTGAACATATGACAATAAAAGAAGCATGTATTACTAAAGGATGCAAATAAGAAGCTTGAAGGAACAGAGAAGGAATAGTCTCCAAAAGTTGAACCTTTGTTACATCTAGTTTTCTGCCTTTTATAGGCCCTTTAAAATGCTCCTGAGCTCTCGAGGAGGCTCAGAGTCTTAACCTTGTCGGATCTATCCCTTAAACATTTGATTCCCTCAATATGCAGGCATGGCTCGGAGGTTTTCCTATTCTGACAGAGGAATAACAATATTTAGATATTGTGGGCAGCTTGTTGAGATGCTTGGGAGCTCTCTCGTGCCAGAGATGCCCATGATTTCGTTTGATTTGGGTTGCGGCGTGTAGTGGCCCTTCTCCTTCCCTTTCCGGGCTCTGTTTTCCAGTCGTTGTCTCTCTGCCGAATCCTTCTTCTGGTATGTAACATGACTGCAAGACTCCTCTAAGGATGGTTGGCCGCCTGAACCTACAATGGAGTGGCTATCATGTCTATGCAATCCCTACACCGGTCCCGTTCAGATGATAGCCATGAATGTTTTTATTTTGTTGTGGCTGTTCGGGTCATAAACAACAAAAATGATGCAATACTGCTAAATCCTTCCCATCACTATCCCGCTCGGGCCTCAAAGGTCTTAGAAAATTGGTTCATTCTTTTCTCAGGTCTGCCCTTGCTGCCATCGCCAGTCACACAAAGCCTGCTCCTATGTATTTTCCGTGGATTTCGCCATGTGGGAAAAACATTAAAAACAAGAAAAAGCAGCCCTTGCAGACCTCAATCTTCATAAACTATTGCTTCTCAGACCCTTTCAAGTCCGTGTCTCATCACATATCGCAAACCCGGCTTCCCTTTGTATTTCGCTCATGCAACGAAAATACACCAAAAACCACTGAAAACGGCCTTAGCACGGACTTGAAATAATATGCAATAGAGTGTTATATACCTGTCCGTTCCGGTTATCGCATTGCAAATACGTATGTGCGAAAGGCCCCGACCCTTGGTGAAGCACCGCTGCGATACGCCGATTTACAATCCTGCAATGCGAAATGGGCCCTCCAACCCTTGGTATGGTGCCAATTACCTCTGATAGCAATCCTTCATTGCTGATCGCAAACCACAGTCCCTCTTGGTCCATGTTTTCCTTGCCAACTTACCTCCGCCGATGCAATACAGTGATGTGATTTGATCACAATCGCATATCGCTATATGTAAAGGCCCTGCCCCTTGGTCTCCCCGATCTGCGATCTGCCGATTAGATCTGGGCCATTTATTGGCCAAATCGGACGGTGGCTATGCATTGTTGGGTTTACGCCTGCTAAAAGGCTTTTTTGTAGCTTTTGAAGTGTTTAAGCCTTATGATAGTGTGCTGCCGCCCTTCCAAGGGCTTTCCAGTTGCGACTATTTCAATCGGTGGATGACCTTTGACAAAAAATGAAGATCTCAAGAGCATGAATGGATCTCTTGGCATATTTTTTAAGTAGATTTGTAGACTTTGGGAGTGTTTTGAATCCATTTCTAATCCCTTTGTTAGTGGAGCTAACAATACTGATGGTGGTTATGATCGTTATTGACGTGATGAGAACATTTGAGTGTTGCCCTAGTATGAGATATGCCATGATGTTTTGGGTGAGAGGTTCATAGCTCTAAGTACAACCAAGGTTGAATATGATGTTGCTAGCATGGCTAGCTATGTGGCAAGATGAAGAATTTCTTTGGAAAGATGTTTGAGAAAGTTTTGGATATGACATGGATACATTGCGATGACAAAGAGTGGGAACCAATTGGCAAAAAATCCCGCTTGTAGTTGAGTCTGAGACACCTTCTTTAAGATAGTGTTTTTGTATGAGACAATCTTAGTCTTGTGGTTGTCTCCTCCTTGAGAGGGAGGATGTCTATGGTATCGTTTTTATGATATGTATATTTTTTTTCTAATATGATATTTGATTTGATGTCCTGTATGAATAGGAGAAAATTGTTACTGAGACATGATGATTACCGAATATGAGCACGATGATATATTGATGATCTACAGAGAGCATAATTGATCTGGAACACTGACTCATATGACTCTTCCCCCCTACCTGAGCTCCTAGGGTGTGGAATTGAAAAGGAAGGCTCCTGGGGTTGAGGGATATCTAGAAAATAGGGTCGTAGATGTTGATCCCTTATCTGTCACCCATACGATTGGAGATTTTTCTCCCATATCTTGGTATTTTTAGAGTATACCCCACTTGGCATCATACCCACAAGTTGAGCTTGTTGGGATTATCGCTCCCCATTTGGCCAATGGGCTAAGAGTGTACTTGGGGGTGTGCAACCCAAGATGATTATGATGCAGGTGTTCTACCACATGACTGTTGAGGGTCATTGTTGGGAATATTAGTTGGAAATAAGATGGGTTGAGTAGTATCTCCCCTATATCACCTATTACTCGATATGGGTTCATATATGTTTAGCTCCCCCATGAGATTTTGGGTTGAGATATGCTCCCTGATGTGGTTCTAGGTTGAGATATGCTCTCCCCAATGACATGTTCTCTGATTATGATGTGAGTCGTAGATTTAGCTCCCCACTAATGTTTCTCAGGTAGTAGCATTGGGATCCCTGTTGGCAGAGATTCCGAGTGGTAGTAGTGGATCCCTGATGGATAGAGGCTGGTAGATTGAGGTCCCCTTCGATGTCAAATTCTTCTTCTTTTAGATTCGAGAATGTTCAGCATATGAGCAGAGACAATCAAAAGATAAGTAGGAATAAGCAAGAGATGGGTCGATATGAACAGTAATGATACGTGATGATGAGATATTTGAGACTGGATATGATTTGCTGACAAGATACTCATGACATGATGCAGGTGGAATTCTCCCTAGTTGAGAGCTAGTGTTAAAATATGAAAATGCAATCAAATTCCATTTTGGACAACTCATTTGATGGATATGATGATTTCATTTAATTCCTCTTTTTGAGAGGACCAAAATCGACCTAAAGATCACTCAAAATAAATAAGGGAAAGTGTACTGATGAAGAAAATCCCACATGTGCGTATTTCATAAGGTCGACCCTAAACCAAAGTGGACAACCTTAGAAGGCTATAAATATAAGTGACCTCTATCTCATTTGGAAATCATCATGAAACACTCTTATATCTTGGTTTTTGGCTCGCACAGATCTAAGGCTTTTCTGCGGAGGAACCGGTTTGCTCAAAGACGAAATTACAGGGTTCGAAGCACGGATTTTTGTTTTAGAGTTTTGGTCCTCAGTCACAGGCATAGGAAAGAGAGATCTGGATTGAAATCACTGACTACCAGGCTCATCCGTGGGATTGAAGCATCCCAATCGCATGCACAGCTCGTCCTCCTTGCGACCAGCATCTAGGGCGTCAGAATCTCTGTTGCAGACTGCAATCGCTCGCTTGTAGGCTCTAGAGAGAAATTGGAAGATTCCCAGTCACACACATGACTCCTCCTTCTTGCAACCGGGACCTAAATGATGTAATTTCAGTTGTTTGAAGATTTCGCTCAGTGA
Organism: Pinus tabuliformis; assembly: GCA_031772625.1. Lineage (NCBI taxonomy): Eukaryota > Viridiplantae > Streptophyta > Pinopsida > Pinales > Pinaceae > Pinus > Pinus tabuliformis. The sequence goes on from CM062817.1 coordinate 333,428,139, forward strand.
TCGCAGTGCTTAGCAGTTGACTTTAGACAGTGACAGTTCATTACATGCTTCCGAATCAAGATTTTGAGTATAAGCATTGTTGGGTTCATTTCATGGATGTTGTAGTTTCTTTTGATGAATAGTTGTATGGATTATTGTACTCGCTTTTGCTGAATCATTCAATGACAATCTAACAAGAAGAATATTTTGAAAGGGTTTTTCCCATAGTGGGGTTCTCCCTAGTCTTTGACCAATTCTGGTGTCTCGATGTGTGAATGCTTTTCTTCTATTGTTCCTTTACGTTCTGCCGCATTGATGATGATGATATTATTCTTTCTCTATAATTTCATATGATGTTGAATAATTATGTAAATATGAATAATGTTATGATGTTATGGAGTGAACTTAATGTGTTTATGAAGAAATGTAATTATCAAAGCAAAGAACAATATATCCCTAAGAAAAAGTAACACTCATAAACTAAATAAAGTCTCTTTTTTGATAAATTATCAACCAAGTATTGAGTTCCATGTAAACACAATCGAAAGATGTGATCAAATATAACTTTTACTTTTTCCCATTTCTAAATCATGCATGTTATCCATAGTGAAAAAAATATGTAAATATATTTTAAAAATTCAAATAAACCTATTTGCAAAATTAATAAAACTTCATGCCAACCAAATACTCCATAAGACAAGTTCTTATAATGTTTGACTTTGACACATGATATGTACTAGGTGCAAGGACATGAAGACAATGTTTTTGGTACAACACGTTACATAATGAAACAATACAATATGGTAAAATTTACAAAAGAGTCAAAATGCTTATATTCACTTTAAATGTACTTTTCACTGTGGATTTAATAAAATTTAATTAAATAACAAAAAAAAAATCATTTTGGACTTTTAGTTTAGTTAATATTTTATTTAAGTATAATTAATTTTTTAAAACATATTACTATATTTATAATTAGAAAATATTTAAAATATAAATTTATTTAAAGTTAAAATAAAAAATGAAATAAAATTTCTCATTTGATTTAATAGAGGTTCACCATAAGCAATCATATTCATTATGTCAATCTAAAGCTCCTAATTTATTTATTTATAAGTTATTCTTTAGTTGTTTTCTATTTTGGAATTTTTTGGGCATATTTTTGGTCAAATTTGTTCCCAATTTATAATGCATTTTAAATAACAAAAATACGGATTTTTTTGAAAAATTATTTCACTAAATTCCTAAAAAAAACTTTAAAACCTAAAATAATTTAAAAACAAAGTTTTTACCATCAAAAATATTCATAATAAACATTGTACTATTGCAAATAACTTATAGAATGAAATAAAAATAAATAATAAATAAAACCTAAATTATGGTTCTTTTAGGTGGTTTTCAAGGGTTTTCTTAGTGGCTTTCTAGTTTATTTTTGGTCTTCAAGGGTTTTCTTGGTGGTTTTCTAAGTTGCTTTTTGTGGTTTTCAAAGGTTTTCTTGGTGGTTTTTTGTGGTTTTCATGATTGCTTTATAGTGTTTGTATGGTAGGTTTTTTTTCAAAATAATTTATTTTATTTTGCAAAAAAAATTAAATAAAAGAGACTAACTGAAAGGAAACCTACCTTGGCTTGAGCCTCTAGGTCATTGGAGGGGTTGATGGGCAGCAAAATTGAGTTCCTCCATCTCGTTTGAGCTTAGAAATCTTCTGTCGAACTCCTTTTTTCTCAGAGTCTGAGAAAAATGACTTGCATAGGCTGCAACTTAGGGTTTTTAATAATAAATAGAGCTTGATCGAACCATATAGCTCGATCGAGTCCCATCTCTCAATCTATCCTTTAACTTGGGTTAGAAAAGGGCTCAATAGAGGGTTTATTTAAACACTCAATCAAGCTATTTTTAAGTGCCTAAAAAACTCAATCAAGTGCTTAAAAATTGCTCAATTGAGTGCTTAAAATTGCTCGATAGAATATCCTTTTTTCACCAAAACGCACCCTCGCTTTGCCAAAAAGTGTAACTCAACTCCATGAGCTCACCCACGCCATCTTTTCCATGGAACGTTTAGGGGGCGTGGTTTACCCACAAAACCCTTTATTTTTAGATACTACAATGTTGGGATGCCCATTTCAAAACGCATATTACAATGGTATTTTCATGATAAGCATCTTTTTTGTCTTCTTGTTCAAGCATGACAAAGACATCATATTTAGAAGTAGGTCTTTTCCTTTGTAAGGTCCAATGGATTGCACTCGAATAAATAGACTCTTACCTTTGGCCCAACATAAGTAATACCCTCCACAATGCTAGTTTGAGTTTTCATACCTTTGTTTTCTCTACACCTATGGGATGGGGAGGTTATGGAGGAAACTAGAAATCAACTTAGAAATTTCTTACTTGATTTTGAGCAACAATATAGAATATATTCATGTTATCATATTTATGCAGAAGTAGATCTGAACTTGTGAATCCCGGGAGAAATCAAACCAAACTTTGATAGAAAATCTCATGCCTGGAAAATGGATTATGAGCAACTTCCCTTCAAGCATAATGGTTGTCATGAGTATGGTCATTTTGTTAAAATAGTGTCCAAACTAGGCTTTGCCCTTTGATAAGGAAATTGAGGATGAGTACCAGCATGTCTTCATAATGAAGAAAGATCTAAGAAAGCATAACAATACCAATACTTAATTAAAGCACAAGTGGAATCAAGTCCAAACATAATAAGAAATTATGCACATGCATGTCAAAGCCAAAATATATTCTTAGTGCTGAAAATTATCCATGTGTGAGAAATTTAGGCTTGGGAAAATGACTTTACCTTCCCCTCCTAAGGGATTAGGGACCTTGAGGATTTAGAAGGGTCCAAGGAGAAATAAAACAAGGATATGAAAACTATAAATCAAAAGAGTTAGCAAAAGACAAAGACACATGAGTTGAAAAAGATCACATGCAATCCTTAGGTTTGAAGGAAAAACCTTTTATTAATCTATCAATGCATTGAGAAGCACTCTACAACCGAGTATGAGGGAGATGTTTTAGTGTCCATAAGTAAGTGAACATTTAAATGTCGGCTAAATAAAAATTAGTATGATGGAGATGTTATAGTGTTTGTAAATGAGTGTAAACATTTACATGTTGGCTCAATAAAAATTACTTTAAAAAATTATAGATAGACCGCACATTAATAGCTATTTACTCAAATGAAAAAAATGCATGTTGCTCAAATTGCCACATACGCACTAGATTTCTCATTTCTTCAATCAATTTGCATGATAATAAGAATAATAAATATTTGTGAATAAATAATTCATACATAAATTCATATTTTGTTATATTAAACAAACTAAAATGACTTTTTTTTTTTTTATGAAAACAAAATCCAAAGTTATTTTGCCCTTATCCATATTGGTATAAATTATTATTACAATAATGATATATACTTCATTGTCTTCTCCCGGGTCATCTTTGGCAAGTAATGATAATGAAAACACATGAATACACAAGTATATGATTTCAATGTGCCGGATCTCGTTGTATTGTGTACCCAAATTTATTAATATATTTATACATAAAGCCATATTTTGTTATAATGGTGAGCTAAAATGGTTAGCATCTTTCATGGCCATCACAAAATTTGGAGTTATGTTTACACTGGATCCACATTGGGTTCTAAATTTTATTATTATAATGTTACAAAATTTTATACTTTCTAAAACTACAATCAATTACTGATTCATGACTGAAACAAACCCCTATATAGAGACGCACTTACTGATCCATGATTGAAACAAACCCTTATATAGAGACGCAGTGTCCAAACTTGAGTTTGATTGCCTTCACTTTGAAAAGAGCTGTTTTTCCTCTTTTAGCAATATCACTCAAAATAAATACATTAATATGTATAATAATATACATAATACGTTAACATATCGTTTAAAAAAATTAAATTAGGTATTTTTCTTTTTTCATGTTATTTAAAATAAAATAAATTTTATATTAATATATTATGTATATTAAAAAATAGAGTTGTTTTTAGTGTGATTTTTTGGAAATTTTTATAGTGGGTTTTTTTTGGTGTAATTTCTCTAAAATCCACCAGGAGTTTATTGAAATCACAAGTTTGATGGTAATCCTGTGCAATTTAAATGCCCTAGAAGTTTTTGAGGGTGTTGAATCCATATATAGTCAAAAAACTAGTTTAAATAATACAAATCAAGATTTCACCACAATTTTTTCCACCCAATTTTGGCACTGAAAAATCCAAAAAATCACACTAAAAACAACTCTTTAAAAAATAATTTTAAATAAAACGCACATATTTTTTAATTATATAAAGTGAATTTAATTAATTCTTGAAAAATGGTTAACGTGTATTATCAACATCACCCATTTTCATACGCTTAGGAACCATGGTTGAGTTCGAGTTCAAGATATTAATACGGTGATAAATTTCTTTTGGGTTTCCAAATTTCATGTTTATGTAGTTATTTTTAGCTTTATAAGTTTCATCTATTATCGTTTATTTAAATATCTTCTCTTAGGGTTTCTAAATTTCATGTTATTGTAATTATTTATAGGTTTATATTTATATGTATTGTAGTTCGTTTTAAAAGGTTTGGAAGTTTCATGCATTGTAATAGGTATATCCGAACATTTAAATGTTTTCTAAATAGAAAAATTAAAACATAATGAAAAGTGAGCTAAATTGAAATTAAAAAGTTAAAACATATAACATATAAATATTTTTTCAAACTTTTCAAATACATATATCTTCGTTTTATGAATTATTATAGAAAGTCCTTCCAACATCTCAGAATTTAATTTGGGTGGATTTTATTCAATTCAAGAACATTTCGTGAATTACAGAGAGTTGTGAGGAGCACAAGTTTGAAAAGTGATGGACATGAAGCATGTAATGAAGAAGCTTTAAGAGTCAGAGGAATTTTCCATCACTCTCTAGTAGCATTAGACCCATAGGAGATGACATGTATCATGGGTAGGTAAATATTATAGGGATGGCTAACAGTGCATTTAGTGGGAAATTTTGTGGGAGAGTTTTCAACATAGACATCCAAATCCCTATGGATTACCTGTTCAAGCCTCTAAAACATACTTTCCAAACAAATGCTTAGCATCCAAACATAAACTCTAATGGTAACATTTGTCTTGATATTTTGAAGGTCAAATGGAATCATGCATTAACAATTTCCAAGTGAGGGCACTACTAGTATTAGGAACTGGGGCTTCGTAAAAGAAAGCGTTCGTGGCCTGTTGCCAATCCTATAGAAAAGGGGAAGGTTTCTAGGTAGATGGGTTACATTAAAACAAAACAAACTTTGGTTCATGAAACAGGAACAAAAAAGACCTTTGTCAAAGGAAGGAGGACATGGAGGGATGGATATATGAATTTCAATTATATCCACCTCTAAGTAGCTGGACTAGGACAAAGAAGGACCAAGGGAAAAGGTACCGGCCCACCCCAATTGAATTAAAAGATCTAAACCCATTTATTAAATCTGATTTGATCAGATTCATAAAATCTCGTCCTTCTGAATATACAGATGAGAAAGAACCATTGTAATTGCCGGAAGTAATAAGCCGACTAAAGGCACCAAAATAGAGGGTAGGATAGGGAGTAGGTTAGGAATTATCATAGAACGAGTACCTTACTTAATCAATGAAATGTTTATCCATATTACAAAGAATAATCATAAGGTCAAATAAGTGATGGGACCAAATAAGCGGTCCCATTCGTCCTTCTTCATAGAATACATGTATGCAAGTGTTCGTTGTTCCTTTCCCCGTCTCTCCCGAAAATACTAAAAAAGCATTTCCAGTGGTAAATGCCCTCTCCTTATCAGTCGAGCCTGCTTATGCATCCTTTCAGACGAGATTCCACTCTCGATGCATGCCTCTGGAAAACTACCACATGCTCATATATAACTACCACCATAACAAGGCGCCGTAAGGATTGGTCTGGAGGAACTTGATACATCCAAATAATGATCATGAGAAATTGCGTAAAGATCTTCCTGAAAAAAGAGTGGATATAAAAAGCATTGTTGCCAAAAGCTATCTTCCTTTCCACATCTATGGAACTCATCCATTTTCAACCCTCAGCTATGGCCCTCGTTCATGAGAATAACCTCTTTATTTCTGCGATTATGAAAACCCAGAGTAAGAATCCCAATTATATTTACAGAAGGTGCATCTGTTACGAATTGATCCAATGTATGGGATTTCTCCAAATAATATCGAACTACCTGTTCCAAAGTTCTATCCACTGCCTGAATTTCATTCACTTGATAATGATCCACATCCGCAAAAATGACGTTGCAATCGGAGATTATGGATGCTCTATCCACAAAGTTTTTTAAATCCTCTTGCAAGATACTAGAGGTACATGTAGGTGTTAATATTATCAGATCGGGACCTTCCTCCTTATCTTTTCGAATAATATGATCCACAACTCTTTTTCGAGATCCACGTGCTAGTATGTGATGATCTACTATACTAGCAGTTGCAGGAGTAAAATTTCTTTCCCGTTCTAACATAGAACGCATTACATTAAAATAATCATCTCCTAGAGGAGCATGCATAATGGCATGGACATTTTGGAATGAACTAGCTACTCGTAGAGTTCCAATATGAGCAGGACCAGCATACATCCAATGGGCTAATTTCATAAATTGAACCTTATCTCAAATTGATCCGCTTTCCAAATATTTGCGGCAAGAAAGCAACATAGAGTTTGAAGAGGAGGGAGACTGCTGAAGGATGGATAAGTTACCAACGGATTTGTCGTTAATTAATTCAAAATACGAATGGGATAGTGCCTCTGGATGGGAGGACTCGTAGATGCATGGTGTTAGTGGAAGCTACTGCTGCAGTATCAGTTTTGTGTTCTGATTCATCATTTGGTTCCAGGAGTAAGGGCGTTGCCGCTCAATACCAATCCAGTCTGTCTAATAGAATCAGGCCACCACTGTGCTTCGTTCTTCAAGGGCTCCTTAGAAGGCCATCCACTTTATGCAATCGAAAAATTGATCCACCAATAGCAAAGGCAAGAGCATCTGAGTAAGGAGCAAACAAAGGTGGGAAAGGCAGTCAAAGCTATTGTTCAGAGAGGTGGCTTTACGAACACGGACGGCTGCTTGCTGCTTGCTGGTTGAAACCGAGGCTGGTCGAACCCGAGGCTGCTTGCTGAGAGAATCACCCCGGACTGAGACAAGAAATGAACAAACCTTGACTTACTACAGGATTACAATGAAGTGATGTAGCAATCTGACATCGTAACAGAATCACATATTTTATTTGTGTATCAATTTCGTCTAAACAGAGAAAATATGTTGTCCGTAATTCGGCTCGGAATGGACTTACTTCAGGATCTATATCTCTTTCTGTCTAGGGAAGGGAGAAGAGATCATAAAAATCGATCCGACGAAACATTCAATCAACAACCAAATAGGGAGTTCGATCAACTAAATAAGATCGATTAATTTCGGATAGGAAAGGTCCACTTTCCAAATCTCCATCAAATTTCAATACCAGAGTAGCTTATATATTCATAAGCCACTCCCTATGGTCGAGCCTACTTACGCATCCTTAACAGTCGAGCCGATGGCAGCCATAGGACCAAGTCTGTTGCAGGCCGACTGAGCCAAGACCAAGAGCGTCCATTTGGTGTCGGTTGCATCAAAGCGACCTGTACTCTTGGCATTGATTAGTTACACTTACGCTCGCTCAGTTCAACCAACAAAGAAAGCGACTATCGGCGGTTGGTGCCGGCTCAGAATCACCTACTAAGAAAGTGGGCTTATTCTCTTTTAACCGGGACCTCGTGCTGCTCATGATGATAACGATATTGATTATGTTCCCATGTTTCCACCAGACGGGAGAAGATATGTACTTACCCCCAGAGGAGAGAGGGACCCCATCACTGGAGAGGAGAAGGACCCCATCACTGGCTGAGAAGAGAAGAAAGGACCACACGTTACCACCAGACGAGAGAAGATATGTCAAGTTTCCACCGGACGAGAAAAGATATGTTCCCCAAGCTCCCAGACAATCAAGATGTTACCCATCAATGGAAAGGATATTTCCCACATACCCCGGGACGGAGCTTACCCCTACGGAACAATAGGTTCCTACATCGAGACTGGATGCAATGACGACGATCGTTACATACGTCGATACACCCAGAGCTTCTATGTGTTTATGAGTGATAGATGCTGCTTACTTGCTCGAATCAATTATAGTTGCTATTGTTTCTTGATCACTAGATTGGTCACAAAAAATAGCCCACCCAGCACACCTCGAGGATGGTGAATTGGATCTAATGGATGGTAGTGAAGCTCCTGGCTCGTATGCTACCTTTGCTTCTGTTACCTCTGCATCTGTATTTGGATATGCCACTATAGGATATGAAACGGGAAAATAGGCAGGCTATGGCTCTCCAACCAATAGGCTCTGCTCCTCTTGCCCCTGGTACTGCATAAGCCTCCGCTACTAATGAAACTCCTGCCTTTTCCGGTCAATCTCGATCTATCATTGCTGCTTGATCTAAAACTAGCATGGATGCTGGCTCTCTAACAAGATCTTGCCCTGGAAGGGATGAGCCAGCCCCAGTTCCCAAGAAAGCACTTGGAAGGGAACAAGGGTATGTAAAAGAAAGCGTTAATGGGTAAGGGTACGCCTCTTTTGTCATCTGGGTCATTGCTTGGTGGGACCGCTCTTCTCGTAAGATTGAGAGGATCAAACCAATTACCACTACTGCTAGCCAATACCCGAGAGAGCAGTGTGTGAGCTGCCGCTAGCCAATACACGGGAGCCAATAGAGAGATGCCGAGAGCCACTAGTTGATGATGCAGTTGTTCGATACAGGTGGCAGTGTATTCTTTCGTCTGTCTGTGAACCGATCGATGTCTTCTTTTGTTTGTTTGGGAAACGATGCACGATGCTTACTTACGTTGATACGCAATTCGAAGAGCTGGGCTAAAGGCCCTGTTGACCGATCCACCCACCCGGTACACGACCTCCCCCGGGAAAAGGCGAACCAAGATCTATTACTTTGTTCTGGTTCGATTTCGGATTGATCTCCTCTGTGGTTCGTGCCATTGTAAAGTCGATCAGGCTAACATAGGGGTTGGGTGCACGGGAAAGGCGAGTTTCTATTTTGGATTTAGCCTGGGAAAGCAGCAGAGGTAGGGAATATCATTGTAAAGCTCTGCATAAGTAGCACATACAAAGCCACTAGAAGAGGCATAGAGACAGGGCCAGTCGCAGGAGGATCTTGATATGAATAGAAGAGCTTACTAACCATAAGATTTGATCGAGGGTGCGTAAGCATGCTCGACTAATAAGGATGCGCAAGCAGGCTCGACTGTTAAGGAGAGGACCCTTTAGGGGGCTCGACTGATAAGGAGAGGCGAGGCAAGAAGAGGCTCGCCTAGGTATTTTTGGGAAGAATGACTTAGGTTCTCTCCACCAAATTTGTATTTATGAGAGATAAATAAACTAGGTCAGTGCCTTGGCTAGGGTTAATGGAGTCAAGTCTTGCAACTCTCTTAAACAGTGACGCCCCTCTCCCTGGTTCTAGTCCCTCCCGGAATACTGGCTCTAGGCCCTAGCCCCTCTCCCTGACCCTAACGGCTCAACCTAATCCCCTCTCCCTGCTGAGGTTTAGTTCTAGGCCTTTGGTAAACAGATCGTATATCTACTAGTCCGGCCAGACAGTCAAGTGCATAAAGCTCTAGTCATTGCCAGTCAATTTTCGTCAGAAGGAGTCGATCATTTCCGGTTGTAAGAGCCACGTTCCCAATTTACAGTCATAGCTGGGCTGGGATACTCGGCTGGGGGATACCATCAATTAGAACTATAACTATATAAAGTTCTGGCCTGGTCCGAATCTGGCAGGCAATTGCCCTAACACCGGTGACCGACTTCCATGAAGTGCTGTGTGGGCGACGTTTGGACTAACTTGGTCAAACAGTTCTCCCTCGCCAGTTCATCTATTGGGCGTCCCAGGGTCACATAAGGAATAGAATAGAATAGTGAATATCTACTTTCATAGGCGAGAATGGGTCAGGAGCTGCTGGACCAGCTTCTGCTGCTGGATCAAGAACTGCTACTCGTGCTAGTGGTGTTGAAACTAATACTACTAGTGCCTTCCTAATAGTATCAAGGAAAAACCTCCACCTCCTCTCCTTATCAGTCGAGCCTGCTTGTGCATCCTGAAAATGCTATAATAGGAGGGGAATCTTGAAAAACCTCCGCCAAGCTTGGCCTAACACACCCATCCTTTACCCTTGAGCCTTTGGATCCTCTACGATGGGCAGAAGCCTTCGGATCGAGAAGGAAAAGAGAATTGAATCGATTGAGGGCAGGACATGCAGGCTGGACCGCAGGGGATAGAAATTGACCTATTGATCGATCAGGGCGAGGCGGGGCAAGCTAGATAGGAGCTTTGCTTGGATCACCTAACACTTTCGTATTTCACGTTTTAAGCTATTGAAATCTATCTTTTTAGCCGTTGAGGGGTCTGGTCCCCACCAGCAATATGTCTGTTGTGGCATGCATCGTATGAAAAGAAAAAGATCGTGTTCGTTCTTTGGCTAAGCTGGCCTGGGTCTTCGCAATCGCTTTGGATTAATCGTTCATAAGCACAGTGGTATCTATCTGCCTACAGTTCATAAAAGGTAAACTGCAGGTCTGAATGCGATCGGGTGGGTCTTCCCCCCAGTGTATGTGATCGATTTCTTTGTGGACGAGGAATAGGGGTGTCACGAAACTTGAGGGACCACGGGACGGAAGGAAGCCGCAGAGACCGTGGGACGGAAGGAAGCCGCCTGGTTACAAGCCGGACGGAATGAGCCAATTCGAGATCGAGCAGCAATTTCACCTGCCAACTGGTGCGGATTCATTTATAGATCGAGTGTAAGTTCCAGTCCCTATAGCAGTTTCAGCACCACGGGAAGAAGCAAGGGAAGCCTCTTTAGGTAATAATAAGTCTATGGAAGAAGCAGTGGTTAGACACCCGATTGAAGTTCAAGCAGCAGTTCGAGATGTAATAGTGAAAGCTCCGATTATAGCCTGTAGCATCCTTTCTTTCCTGTTCGAGTATTTTAGATCCTTCTGTGTCTCACTTATATATTGCTCTCCATGCCTTTTGACAAGGGAACGACAATAGTATGGGTCTCGCCAAAGTGCTTTCTTTTTCAATGTAGCTTCGGGCGGGAGCCAAACCCAGGGAGTCAACTTGTTATCTCATTTTGGGAGGATGTCTATCGGTACGAGCCACCAAAAACGGAAGAATCATGCGCTAGAAGCTGGGTTTTTACCTCTAGATGATACATCTCCTACTTTATATCCTAAAATACCTTATAAAGAGCAGGTTCAGTTCGATGCTCCCATCCGTACTCCTTTTCTTTTCAACTTCCCACCCAGAGGGAATAGAGACGAATAGCAACGACAGAACGGAAACCCTCGAATGGGTGAGAACACAAGAAGAAATGGCTCGGAGCATGATCAATCATCGTCAGTTCGAGCCGCTCCTCTCCTTTCAGCCTAGGGCAGGGCAACTGGCTATAAACAACAGCCCTGTTCCCTACTGCCCACGGGTAAGGAGAGGCACTCGACAGCTCATGAGACACCCTAGGTTCTGGTCTAGCCCTTATAGGTACTTAACCAAGTCCAGTCATAAGTGTTGGTGTATAAGCCCGGATACGGTTCACTAAAGTAACCATGCTGGTAGCCTGGGTCAGCCTCGTTCCTAGGTGGATAGCAATATATATATATGGTACCAAGGAGGTTCTGCCTTAGGTAGTAAGAAGTGGTCAAATGAGATCTATTATATATGTCATTTCTTTCTTTCATTTCCGACCAAGAAGTAAGAGGCTTCCAGTCATGAATGTTCCGATATGGGAATATGTCATTATGCATGAATGAATGAGATATGTGTCATAATAGTTTGTCATTTTCACCTTGGCGGAGGTTTTCACATCTTTCCCTCCTATTATAGCATTTTCAGGAGGCAGAGGTTTTTCAAGGTTTCCTCCCGAACCTCGGGTATGGCGTGATGACGGGCTTATTTCTTTCTTTCTCGTCTGGCGGAACCATAACCAACCCCTAAAGTCTGTATGCCGTTCAGCTTTCAAGCACTCGATCAAGCACTCGAGCCATTATGCCGTTCAGCCTTCTCTGTCTCGGTTGTTCTTGCCATCTGGTCACGAGCGAGCCTTCCATCTGTATGGAATTTTGATAAACCTTCTTTTGAGGGGTCCAAAGATCTCTTCAGCCCATGAGCGGAAGCGAAGCTATGCAATTGTATCCACACATTAGAGCAGAGCCGTTAGTGGCTAGTACCCCGAGCTCTAGCGAATAAGCTTTCTAATTTGTCCGTGTAGTTCCAAAGGATACTAGCGGGGAAACCTAACCAGCAAACCTCCTCATAGCAGCCAGACCTACAACTACAAAACCCGAGGACTTATTGTCTATGCTCCTGCGAGGATGGAGGGGTCCCGAGGAGGCCGGTTTTCCCTTTTAGCAGAGATCGTTGAATTGCCGGATTGAATTGGATTCATTATAGCCAGAAAGAACCGCAGATATAACTTCTTCAGCTGATATCTCGTTTAACTGCCAAATGGCTATGCTCTATCAGAGAGCCTCGTTGGAGGATGGACGGGCTTCAGACCTAGAATTAGAATATGATGCTCAGACAGCCAGGAGAATATGCTTTGTTTATCACACTTGCAGGAAGAAATCTTCAGAGGTACAGGATTTCTTATATCCACTCTTTACTTACTAGACCTAGGCTGAGGAATAATACTGTGCGAACCAAACTTTAGGACTGGATAAGCTGCTGCTGTTGGATTGACTGCTGGATCAACAGAATCTGGATATGGATCATCAATAGAAACTGGGTCTTGATCTCGACAAACAACAGGTGCACAATATGGCAAACCTACAGGCTAAGCTAGAACAGTTACAGGAGCGTTTAGCCCTTGATAGCATCGGGGAAGGAGCGAAAACTGTACCTACAGGAGTAAGAACTGGAGCAGCACCGCATTGCTTGTTTCCCATGACGTGTCTGGGCACGCTCGTGGAACCGGCCACCGACCGCCTCCGACCGTGTTAAGTGGTAAGTCACACCACCACACCAACGACTTCGTAGTGCGGGTAAGGCTTATCCTTTATTCCTTCTTACCTTCCTATCTAAGCTGAATGCACGGAAGAGAAGCTTGGCAGGACAAGGCCGGTGGTTAGGCAGACGCCCCATTGTTCGGGGTATCGCCGCTATGACTGGCATGCGCTTTCTTATCAATGCATCTATTATATATGTCATTACGCTTTAAGGCTCAACCATCCGTCCAAGGTTTCTCCAGTCTGGAAGGCTAACCTCGTTCTGGTATGACTCGTTCAAGTCAATCCTTTGATTGAATGGTTTAGACGGTATGGCTGGGCTGAAGGTAAGTATTCCTCCTTTGCTTATCGCGAAGAAAGGGAAACATACTAATCATCGGAAACATATCCCCGTAATGGTTGAGCCTTAAACCTTTTCAGTAAGGATATGATGGCCTGCTACTACTTGGTTGTGCATGAATAGGTTATGTCTATGCTGCTTCATACTCTTTACCGCTCTAGTTTGTGTATCCCATAGCTTGTACCTTGTTGTTTAGAGGCGCTTATTGGTCATGTGCAAGTTAGTTTACTTTTTTTTGTCAGGTCTAGGTGTGAATTTTGGCTACAATCATACGTAGAGGAGTTTTGGCCGGTACAACCACTCGATTGTCCACTTCTAATAAACGTGATTGACCCAATTCTAAATCATCCTCTGGAATCGTATAACTGTCAAAAGTTGGTGACTGTTCATCGGAACTGTTATAGTCTGAATACTCATAAGGTTGGGTCGACGCCCAGCCCTTGTTCGGGTACATCCGCCTCCCCCCAAACTGTACTTGCAAGTTTCCCCGCAAAAAGCTCTCCACGCCTACCCTACCATTGACACTCGGGCAGTCTACTATTATCCAGTAAGGTGGTTCCCCCTCTCTCAGGTAAAGACCGTAAGACGTACGTGGATCGAAGGCCCTAATATATATTGACTCGTATGATTTCGTTGACTTTAGTTTCGCATAAAGATCAAGGTCCCGGAGGGGCTTGCGCTTGATATCCGAGCTAAGTACTTGGGCTTTGATCCTTGGATCACATGTTCCTCTTGGTTGTCCCTGGTGTTCGTATCTGCTGTCCCTCGCATCATGCAGTCAATGGCTATGGATGTGAGTGTAGTGGCTGTGATCAATCCACTGGGAGGATTGGCTTGCATGCGTGTGTGGTAGGAAAGCTGGATCCCATGGTTGTCAGGGTGGATTTTCTCCTGTGGGTGGGAGGAAGCATTCCCTCAAATGGCAGGTGAAAATCCATGCCCTATCTCCGTCTCTCTGCATTGAATCCGTTGGCGGGAAGCATCTCATCCCAGGTGGTCCAAACTTATCATGATATTACAAGGTATCTATTCCTCCATGATGAAAATAATATCCAGTGAGGGGAGAGCAAGGGGTTAAGTACCACCAATACCAGACATAGGCGCTCAAGCTGTAAGGGATGCAGAGGTAAAGCCAAAAGCAGTCAACCCCACAGATCCACAAGTAGCAGTAGTTTCAGCTGACTCATTTTACCCAGTTCTATTTGCATCTCCATATGGTGATCAAAGCACAAGGTATACCCCCTGTTGTCGCACTCTCTATATCATGCCATCACATTACACCTTGCCACCTAATCCCGTACACATTACTAAACCTCCGCCAAGAGAAAATGCTGAGTAGGGGTGGGCTTGGGTGGTGGGCTTATGGTCGAGCCTTAAAGCGCATCCTCAATTGTCCTCTCCTCTCCTTATCAGTCGAGCCCCCTAAAGGGTCCTCTCCTTAACAGTTGAGCCTGCTTACGCATCCTTAACAGTCGAGCTTGCTTACGCACTGGTAAATTCTACCAAATACCGACCCACTCTCCCGACCAAAGAAGGGGGAGGGGCCCCTTAGACAATTCTTTAAGTTTAAAATACGTATATAATCACTTTCACGTCCATCAAGCTAACGCCGAGGATCCGGTGAGGATTACCGTAGACCCAATACAGAGGCATAACTACAAACTTGCAATGAAACAGACTCCGGCCAGGCATCTTTCAGATCTTCGTGATGGAACCGTCTTGCTAAGGCGCAGGACTGGAAACTCACTCGTTGTAATCCAGCTAAGGGGGGGTTATTCAGAGCAGGTGCAATGGACAATGGAGATGGAATAGCTGTTGGTTGGTTAGGACACCCTATCTTCAAAGATAAGGAGGGAAATGAGCTTTTTGTACGTCGTATGCCTACCTTTTTCGAAACATTTCCAGTAGTTCTGGTGGACAAAGAAGGAATTGTGAGCTACTGCACTAGACTTGAGATTAGCAGGTCTCGAGTCACCACCTCCTTATTTCCCATCAAGAAGGCCTTGTTGCATAAGTGTTCTCTTTGCATTTGGTTCGAGTGTTCCTGTGATGTTCCATTTGCACATGTGCTAACTAATGTTCCATCACGTGTTTCTGTAGTTACGACATTCTCTGTTCCCATTGAATGTGTTCGATTGGCTATTCCAAGAGGTTGACTTTCTACAATACATATTGTTTGCTTTTCCATCAATTGTTCCTAGGAGAGTAGTTCTCTTTTCAATAGTCAATGTTTCTGAAATCATTTTATCGTCAAATTCTGCGAAAAGTGAACCTAGCATAAATGTATATAATATATGCATCAAATTCGGTGAAATGTGAAACAAGCATAAATGCATAATATAATCATCAAATTCAGTTCAATGTTGAAATGTGAAGATGGCATAATCGCATATAATATATTCATCAAATTGAATCAAATTCAGTGAAGTGAAATGTGAAACTAGATGGCATAATTACGTATATAATAATAACCTCACCGACCCTAACTAATCATGGATAGAGTAAGGCAGTGAATTAGGCAAGCCCTCCTTCCTTGCCCTCCTATTCTTCTCCGATCTTCTCTGTTTCATGTAATCCCAGCTAAAGTGATTGGGCCAGCTAAAGTGATTTGATCGATATAGATCAATACGTTACGCCTTGATAGATCGAGATAGATCTAGCCTATCACTTCTATCCTGTCCCCTACGAAGCTAGGAGGTGTTAGTCGAAGCTATGAGGTGGCCTGCAGAGCTAACAACCCACGCCTAGATGGATAGATTCTTTTCATAACCTTTTGATTTGAAAGTGATATAACAGCTATCCTTCTGACTAGACCTATAGAGATAAGACTTAGCCCAATCAACCAGACATACACTTACATAGAAGGACTGATAGATACCCTACCCTACAGCTAACTTGGCGGAGGTTTTGATGCGTAATGACATATATAATGAATGAATGCATAATGACATATATAATATATGCTTTGAATCTCCCTCATTCATCAGAGTGGAATTTCGTATATCTGAGGATGCGCAAGCAGGCTCGACTAAAAGGAGAGGATTTGATTACCGTCAAGTAGCCCGGCCCAGTGGAAAATCCCCATCGTATTAGAGGCATCGGATTAAAGCAATCCCATCTATTAGAGGCATTCGATAAAAGCCCATCGCCAATTAGCGGAGTCAATTCATCATTCGTCAATTAGGCCATCCGAGTAGGCATTATGTGTACACTATGTGTAGCTGGAGGAGTAGGCTCCTTCGTCGCCCCTGTAGGCCCATTGTGTTTTGTATCGATTTAGCTCAAGCTAAGATCAACAAGTTTTTGCTGGAAGGCATGGTAATAAAGGTATTATTTCAATAGTTTTGCCCAGACAAGATATGCCCTATTTGCAAAATGGAATACCAGTTGATATGGTATTGAATCCATTAGGGGTACCTTCACGAATGGATAGGGTGAAGATCTAGTGCTGTTGTTGGGCTGGTCATCATCCCGACCTCGCTAGTTAGTTCTTGGGCCACACTTAACCCAAGTGTTATATTTGGTTATTTACTGAAATCTCCTTTCGGAGGAGAAGGATGGATCGTTAGTGTGGACAATCTAGAAGATGTAATTGGAGGACATGTATGGTTAGGTTCCATTTGTATCTTCGGTGGTATCTGGCATATCTTAACCAAACCTTTTGCATGGGCTCGCCGTGCATTCGTATGGTCCGGAGAAGCTTATTTGTCCTATAGTTAGCGGCTCTATCCCTCTTTGGTTTTATTGCTTGTTGTTTTGTTTGGTTCAACAATACCGTTTATCCCAGTGAATTTTATGGGCCCACCGGCCCAGAAGCCTCTCAAGCTCAAGCGTTTACTTTTTTAGTTAGAGACCAACGGCCTCTAGCACGGATCGATTTGGTTCTCAAAGGTGGGCCCCTAAGTGCAGAAATAGCAATCCCCCAATCGAATGACTATTGATTTGCTCTCCCGTAAATCATTCTCAACGGTAAGGTGGTCGGTAAGTTGGGCAGTCAGAGTTCAATGTCTAGAGCCAATGTGAACTAGTAATGACATATATAATGAATGAATGCATAATGACATATACCCATATTGGAATTTTCTGCTAAAGCGTAATGACGTATCTCATTCATGAATGGATTCGATACCGTAATTACATATATAATGAATGACGGAATTACCTATCTAATTCATTAGTCGATCATGAGGACCGGCAGCTAGTTACTTATTTGAGAGGGGCACCCAATAAGTAAAATGAAAGCACACTCGACTGGACCTTTAGGTGCTCGACCATAAGGACCTTTAGGTGCTCGACTGTTAAGGAGAGGGAGAGGAGAGGGAGAGGATAATCTTGAAAACCTCCGCCTCCTCGTGGGGCCAAATTAGTAAGGAAATCTTGAAAAACCTCCTCTTAGAGATGGCCTTCGGAACTTTATGAGAGATTTCTTTCTTTCTTAGAGCTGGCCTTCGGCCCTTTCTTAGAGATGGCCTTCGGCACTTTATGAGATGCTTTATTAGATGAGAGCTGGCCTTCGGCACTTTATGAGAGATGGCTTTCTTTTATGAGAGCTGGCCTTCGGGGTACATTCTTTACTCAAACAACTCCGATTAGTGAACCTGTTCGATCCTATTATCATATTTCTATACAAATGGACCAATCGGATCCACTCTATCTGGAGATCTAATGGACAGAAGTAGTTAATTGATCTTAAATCTTGTTACCAAGCTCTTTTTACTAAGAAATCTGATTTGCTTCTACCATACATATCAAGTGGTCCCCTGTTGGTTCAGGAATCTTATTGGTTCCCTAATCCAATTCTGAAGCTCGGTGTGGAACTGTGGGCTAGTGGGATTTATCCTGTTGTTGTGGGATTCGGGTTGTAGTGGGGGAGGTGGGCGGCTATTAGTTGGCTATTCTGGAGTGCCGTTCTGAATATGTATTTCACTCCCGTCCCAGTTATTGAAGATATTATGTGTATGTGTGCACTGCCCATTAGATACGCCCTCAATGTCTAAATGGCTCATGCCCTTTATCAGTCGAGTACCAAGGAGATCTCTTTCGTTCGGGTTGCCCACCCTAAGGCTCTGGGGCTTCGTAGAAGGCTTTGGGCTTCGTAGATGGGTAAGGCGTAACGTATTGAAAGCCAGTGGTCAATATATCTTCAGTGGTTTGAATCAATAGTTAGTTAACAGCCACGAAGTGGTAGATAGTTTCCCACCCTTCCCTTGCAGAGAAAATGAGAGAGATTGAGGGCAGATATGGGCATATGTCATTATGGTCGATCCCCCATACCATGCTCTTCGAGTCTTGCTTCCCTTTCAGGTAGATAGAATGCTAGGGGTAGGCTTTCAAGAGATAATGACGGGCTTTTTGGTCCCCGCAGGGAATTAACACGCCCAGGCTATATAGTAGGGGGCCAGGGAGGCATCTTTCACACTTACGAAATGCCCGTGCCTACCATGAATCGATCAATCAGATTCGAGCCATATACCCTCTTTCCAGATGAATCACTTGGCTTGGCCTTCAATGAGTGGGAAAAGGGAGGACCGGAGGGACAAGCGGCTTCGCATCTTTATATATGTCATTTCGACCAGCCCCTACCATGCTACTTAATTGACATATTCTCATGGCTCTCTGTCCGAGAGCTTAGGTTAGGTTTTAGTTAGGTGTATTTTGAAACTTTTATTCTTTTTCGTAGTTCTGTCCTGTCTAGTTGCGGCAGACCGAAACCGATTGTGGTCGGGGAGGTCTAGTCATAGTTATTAGTCCAGTCTGTTTTATTTCATTGTCCAGGTCAGTTGTCCATGTGTTGGTTGTGTCCAAGTCATCCCTGTCGAAACGGTCTTACCTGCCTCGTCAGCTGTCACTTTTCATTCCTGTAAGTCGTACATTCGTCAACAGTTACCTTTTTGGAAATCTGTCTTGTCTGCTCTACCGGATTACTGATTTGACACCTCGGGAATTGTTTTACCGTCAACGTACACTCCTCGGATCTGCCTATATCCAGCTTTATTTCGTCAGCCTTCAATACGACGCTACCGCATTTATGTCCGGTCATTTCCAGAAATGGAAACTTGTGGTCATTCCCGCCGCGTTTTGTCTATAAGTACGGGGTACATTCGGCACTGCTTATCAGTTTGTTTTTTAGTCCCTTTCATTCGTTACCTTAACCACAAGGAGGGGGATGCCGAAGGCTGGGCTAGTGACTGGAGTGAAGTCATAACAAGGTAGTCGTACTGGAAGGTGCGGCTGGATCACCTCCTTTTCAGGGAGAGCTAATGCTTTTTGGGCTTCTTCGTTTGACACTGCTTCCGTAGGAGAATGGGGGAATGGGGATTGGGGAATGCATATATAACAGAATGCGTACTGGGCAGGGTAACTTAAAGTGTAATGTGTATCTTCCCTTGCTGGGTGCGTTACCTTCTTCAGCGATAATAGGGGTCGAGAAGCCAATTAGCAAACACCGGGCTAAGAACCAATAGCCAATAATCTCAACGTATATAGATGTTTGCATGCATTTGCTTATGAATGAAGGCGATTTGTCCCATATAACGCCCTCACAATTGACGACATACCCCGTTGTGGGTGGGAATAGAGAAATAAGTGGTAGAATAGAGCAAGCTCGTCTCCTCACTTCGTCGTTCATCAATTCTCAATTACCAGTCTATACAAGGCCGTTTCCCCCCTCCGGTTCAACTACCCTCTCCTCGGGGAGCCCATCATCAAGTAGAGATGGGAAGGGCGCCTTTGGTTGGCCTGCTCCAGGATATGACTTAGACTTTCACTCAATTCAAGGTGGAGATGCGCACTTGCTATTAGATACGATGCATGTGATAAGTATGTGATCGATCGATAGGTGGATTCGTTATGATGGCCTGCTACTACTTGGTTGTGCATGAATAGGTTACGTCTATGCTGCTTCATACTCTTTACCGCTCTATTTTGTGTATCCCATAGCTTGTACCTTGCTGTTTAGAGGTGCTTATTGGTCATGTGCAAGTTAGTTTACTTTTTTTTTCCTTCAATGGGCTCCAATTTGTATGCCATAGTACCAATCTTTTGCAACACCTTGTACGGACCAGAAGGATTGATTGAGTGCAGGATTCCTTTATAAGCTTTGAATAGAATGGACCTCAGGGAGAGTACCTCTTAGGCCTTCAATGCTTAGAGGTAGCTTTTTTAGCAGAGTTCTCAA
This sequence comes from Pinus tabuliformis, assembly GCA_031772625.1. NCBI lineage: Eukaryota > Viridiplantae > Streptophyta > Pinopsida > Pinales > Pinaceae > Pinus > Pinus tabuliformis. Next base: position 333,448,770 of record CM062817.1, read on the forward strand.
GCACCAGCTCCCCATCAAGCAAGCTAACCAGCCAGCGATCTAAGTAATCCCAGCTAGGCAAGCAAGCAAACGATAGCAAGTTGGAGTTGTTTGGTCGTTTCCAGGCAAGCGAGTAAGTACAGGTACACATCCTTAACAGTCGAGCCGATGGCGGCCAGTCGAGCATGCTTATGCATCCTCTCCTTATCAGTCGAGCCCCTCACCCATCGGAATGAGTGAGTGACTCCGTCCCTCTCCTTGCTTTCCTAACGTCAAGCAAGCAATAAATTTCAATTTACTTATTAGGTGGGGGGCGTGGGTCGAGTCATGCTTACGCATCCTCTACTCTCCTTATCAGTCAAGCCCCCTAAAGGGTACATTGTCGGGTTCATTATGACAGGAGCCTTTGCTCATGGAGCTATATTCCTCATTAGGGATTATAATCCGGAACATAATAAGGATAATGTATTGGTGAGAATGTTGGAGCAGAAAGAAGCTATAATATCTCATCTTAGTTGGGTTAGTTTATTACTAGCTAGCTCTGGTATGGTGAGTATTTAGATTACCCTGTTGAACGTATTCCTACTGAGTTTGATCCTTTTGTGAAAGACAAAATGGAAGATTTCCATATTACCTTAGAATTGGCGAAAAGCATGTCTCCTTGCATAATATGGATTCCAAACATTCATGAATTGAATTTAAATGACGCAACTAACTATTTATTTGGTTTTGGCTTCATTGACTTGTTCCTTAGTGTATTAATGAACAATCTCTTTAGATTTAGAGATGATGAAAAAGATTCTATGAGAAATATTCTTGTTATTGCTTCGACTCAGTGGAGATAGCAGTCTAGAGATAGAGGTAGGGAGGCAAGTTCACGCTCCAATGATCAAAATGAGGGGATGGCATGGAAGTGAGGGGGGATACATGGGACTCTTTACAGGGCTATCACCTTCTTTGGCCAGATCTTCCATCCCCGATGCGGGAAAGCGTGTTCTTCCAACCTTTTCATTCACAATTCTGCCGGCCTAAATCAAAGGGCAAAGATCGGCATGCCTGGTTCTTCCCTTCTCGCATCCATCCGATGCATTCTTTCTGATACAGTAGGTGTCTCTCAAGCGATAGGGCTCAAACCTCCCTCCCTCATGGAGAAGGGGTATCAATCAAAGCAAGCGTCAAGGGATAACATTGATGATGGTGAAGGGGGTATGCTTTCAAATCAACGTAAGTAACACAACGTTGTATATCGTTCTTGGAGTAATGGCTTGTGCTAGTTTAGCTACGGGTCGTCCAACTGTTGTTGTATTCATTCATAGGAAGGTGGTCGCCGATAGACAGTGGTGTCCCGATAATGAGGTGTCGCCCAGAGCCAGTCGACAGGAGGTCATTTTTGATAGCCGCTAGTCGATCCAAGAGTCGATGCCAGGGGGCGATCCAGGCTTCAATGCTAGTCATTTCAAGTTGAATCAATTTGAAAGAAGGATATAATTTTTCTCTTTGTTTTCAAAATGGTCTTTTTTCCCTCTTATTTTTTTGGATCAACTAGATATTTATTGAATATTTATGAAAATAAGTCATTGGTGATTTTTCGTTTTATCCTCTTCTTTCAAGGTTTTCATAATTGGACCTTGAATCCATTTCATATGATGGGAGTTGCCGGAGTATTGGGTGCTGCTCTTCTATGCGCTATTCATGGTGCTACCGTGGAAAATAATTTAGGTGAAGAAGGGCACTGTCGCTTGTCAAGATCTTTCGTCGAGTTTCGATCATGACAGGACTCGAGGAAGAAGCCCCGCTAACTCCGTGCCAGCAGTCGTGGTAATACGGGGGGGAAAGTGTTATTCGGAATGACTGGGCGTAAAGGGCACGTAGGCGGTGAAAAGGGTGTAAAGTGAAAGTCGCCAAAACACTGGCGGGGTGCTTTCTTGACCATTTCACTTGAGTGAGATAGGGGAGAGTGGAATTTCGTGTGGAGGGATCAAATCCTAAGATATACGAAGGAACGCCAACCGCGAAGGCAGCTCTCTGGGTCCCCACTGACGCTGGGGTGCGAAAGCATGGGGAGAAAACAGGATCAGATACCCTGGCTGAAACAAGAGGTGATAAGTAGGGTAATAAGAAGGTGTTTTAAGGTGGGGGGCGGGTCACCGATACTGATCTGATTCTTTGATCACTTCTCCTGCTTGCTGGACGGGAAGGAGCCGTCCCCCGGAGGGATAGTGTTGAGTAATACTACTGAGCATAGAGACCCCTAAGAGTTTATAGGGTAGGTTCTAGAGCAACTATAGGTACCTTCGAGTCCTTGCTTTCCTAACGTCAAGCAAGCAATAAATTTCAATTTACTTATTGGGTGGCCCCTCTCAAATAAGTCAAAAAAAGGGCCCCGTTGCCGGTCCTTGCTCTCCTAACGTCAAGCAAGCCCCTACCGGTCCTTGCCCCAGGGACAAGGAAAGTCTACTTTGACATCTCTTACACCTCTATGGACAGAACCAACCACAATTCATCCCCCCTTCTTTTGGTGGCTTGGGAGATCGGAATCCAGCCAGGAGAGAGTCATCAAGGTATAGGAAGAAATAGGTTTCATCGGACGACATGGAGGTATTCATATTCGTGACGGTCCAATTCCATCTAGTGATGCTCTCGTTATAACTAGCAGATCTGGACCTGGTCCTGCCTCTCCAGGTGCTGCTTCAATGGATGGATCATATACTACTAGGGCTACCACTGATGTTGTTAGTGGTGCTGTTGGCTGTTGCTTTGACTCGATGCCACAAGCACCTTTTCCTATGGATATGAACTCTGATAGGTAGGCAGGCGAGTGAGAATGCGCTTTTAGACTCTATTAGATTGTTTCTTTTGTTTCCCATCGTTCCCACCAGAATACATTGAGCCAAGTTGGCATATGGGGCACATCGCAACAACACGACAATACGGAATGATTTACACTTTGTGGAACACCTAACTGCTGAGAAAGAAACAATGAAAACTGAACCCGCCCCGCCTAACGAAGGCAGAAATTACAACAGCTAGACCTACTGGCATCTTAGATACTTGTTTAACCGAATCGATTAAGGAAGAACCGGGGATGAATTTACTTACGTGCTTCTTGCTTGCTCGCTTCGAGGCTTGACGAAAGAAAACGAAGCTGGCTAGATTATACACCTCGAGGGAGTCAAATAATCGACAAACAATTGAGCCAAATCGATTCCAAAAATTGCTTGGAGATAGGAACTCCCTTTAACAATTATAGAACTGAAGCTTTGGGTTGGTATGAATCAATTAAGTATAACATTGACAACAGGTATTCGAAAAATTTATTAAATAGATTCTATTTTATAAATAGGCTCAGTCGCAATTTAAAGGATCAAATTAGAACAAATTTTATAGAAAATGAAAATTTAAATAATGTAATGAAAGACCTTAACTTGACCAACCTCGGGAAGGGGTAGGTGAAATAAATAGGGAACGGCTTTCCCTTCACCCTCCCTCTCGTGGACAGCGGCCAAGAAGACAAATAGCTTTGCGAGCCAGCCAATTGAGTGTGAGTGAGCTCCTTCATTCGCGCGTTGAACCGTTCCCTTCCTTCCGCATCACGCAGGGTAAATAGTGACTTCGCTTTGGAAATAGATTGAGGGTAAACAACACGTAGCTCTGTCGCTTTTATTTCTTACTTGTTCTGCTCAGGTTCTCCCGTCGAACCCCTGCCTCCCCTATAATGCCTAGGTATGAATAGTTCCAAAAACTTTGATGGTTGGCCCAAAAAGAAAAGAAACAAAAAATCTTAAGTAGAACAGAGATCTTGGATCACTCCAGTACGGCTTCTTTCCAAAAGCATTTTCGCGATTTCGCAAAGCGACGATTCTTAGATATCTAATATTGCCTGCCACTACAGACCTTTCCTTTTACTGCTCGAACCCCATATGCAAATAAGACATATATAAGCAGTAACAGGGAGCAAGGACTATATAGTCCACTTCCAATCCCTACAAGGTCATGGAAAAGCATATCCATGGACTTTGTTGGGGGATTGTCGAGGAGAATAGGTGGGCGTGACTACTTGTATGTGGTAGTAGACAGGTTCAGTAAGATATGTTTTTTTATGGCTTGTAAGAAGACCATCAAAGGACAAGAAGCTGCAAGCTTGTTCTTTAAAAGGGCTCGGGTAAGAAGACAGGGCCAACCTTTCTGATGCTTAGGCCCTTCTGACTGATGCTAAGGTCTTGTCATATGTGCTTCTGATGGTACCGAATTGTCTAAAACAACATTCCCAGACAAATGGGAAACACAAGGTATGCAGATAAAGCTTCTATTTCCTTTTCATTTGAAGCCATAATAGACTCACTCATTCATATATGATGAGGGGTCCCTTTTAACTCAGCGGTAGAGTAACACCATAGTAAGGCGTAAGTCATCGGTTCAAGTCCGATAAAGGGCTCATGTTTCCCACGAAGAAAGAAGGCTCGGGTGTCCATTTCTATTACATAGATAGAAATATTTTCACCGAAATATGAAAATGACAACAAATCGGATTCGGATCCAGTCCGTTTTTTATCTTCTTTTATGAGGCGAACGACAGGAATTGAACCCGCGCGTGGTGGATTCACAATCCACTCTGGGCGGGAAGTTGAAAAGAAAAGGAGTACGGATGGGAGCATCGAATTGAACCTGCTCTTTATAAGGTATTTTAGGATATAAAGTAGGAGATTATCATCTAGAGGTAAAAACCCAGCTTCTAGCGCACGATTCTTCCGTTTTTGATGGCTCGTACCGATAGACATCCTCCCAAAATGAGATAACAAGTTGATTCCCTGGGTTTGGCTCCCGCCCGAAGCTACATTGAAAAAGAAAGCACTTTGGCGAGACCCAGATTTCAAAGCAATCTAAGAGAGACTATTAGAGTATAGTGGTCCTTCTATAGTTAGTCTGAGCTAGTGGTCCTTCCTTAGTACGATTAGGATTGATTCTTTCTGGCTGGAATGAATGAATATGGAATGGAAAGATTCGAGAAGGCGCTCTTGCAGGCAGAAAGAGATAGAATCCGATTGGAGGGAGTAGAGCCGATTGGTTGGAGTTGGTCCAGCCCTTCCCCTGCCTGTGTTCGATTAGCCCTCGCGCTTCGCTTGTGTTTGGTTTTTTCCCTGGGCTGGGGGAAGGACCGCATTAGAATGAATGGCTGTGCAGTGTATAGTGTCGCTTGTGGGGTCTGCACCTATGTGTCTATCCGCAAGCAATCATTATGGAAGAAAGCACTATTAGTTAGTGGTTGCCCGTTCCGTTTCATGCTCGTTAAGCTAGCAGATGCGGAGCCGGGTGCAAAGCCAAAGCCGAATAGTGCCGGTAGTGCCGCTTGTCTTCCTCTTACACCAACTATGCCCCACCTCGTCCAGGGGTTGAGGAAAAAGAACCTACCTTAGTAGAAGACTCCTTCATAAAAAGGCTGGCTCTGAGAAGCCCTTCTATATAATATAATAGAATACGTGGTAGGGTGCAAATCCAGAAGTACACAAAATTCGATATAGATGAGCATCCAAAGTGTGGAAAAACTGGTAAGTAATTTGCATCCTCTGTTCCGGGATTCAAACGCCAAGGTCTTAGATCAGTGTTTACGAGGTGATAGTATCTGCCCATAGTTATTGGATCTTGGCAATATGAAGCAATGAGTTAGTCTCTAGTTTATTTATAGAGACCAATCCGTTCTTATTTCGAGTTCTCCATAACATAACTTCGGAAAAGAATGAAAAGCTCGATTCCAACGAGTCGCACACTAAGCATAGCACGGTTTCAAAATGGTAAATCTAATTTCTATTCGATCTGATAGAATTGATGATCCATGATCGAGCAGATTGGAAAAAAAAGACCAGTGGGATTTACAAACACGGACGGATGCTGGGATAATCAAACCGGGTGGGATTGGTTGCTATTACTTACGCAATTACTGCTTGCCCCAGATCGAACTCTCCCTTACATACGAGGGGGAAGCTGCAACCTTGGCCTCGGCTTCATCTTCATTCTCCTTCCTTCTCCTATCATTTCTCTGGCTTCGGCCTCTGCTTCCTTTTGGATAAGTTGAAATCTTCAATGGGATTTTTAGTAGCACTAGGACCACCCATACACGGACGGCTTCTTAGACAACCGACACATCCATGATGCTATTGGTGCTGCTCAAGAAGCTTTACACACCATGAAATCGAAAGCCAGATCCGCTTGCTTTCGGAAGGAAGCGTTTGACCGGGATTTTGAAACAAACGAAATGTGTGGAACAAGGTATATTATAGCGAGGTTTACAGTGGTCTAACAGAACGTAACAGAAGGACTCGAACGAAAGTCACACATGTTAGCTCAAAGGATCATGCAACGTCCCAGAACTTATAGAAAGGAGGCTAAATATATCTAATGGGATTAGAAATTCTATTACCTTCCGGGGGCACCAGACACTTTCTTTTGTACTTGCCCTTGTGGAGTAAGTTCCATGGAAACTAGCCTTTTCATAGCCTTAGTCTTAATGGGATTTTCTACTTCCTCTTGGTTGGCTATTTATCCAATAAGTATCCCCCATTTGTTGTAAACTTGGTGGGATTTCTTTCAAAAGACCAGGATCCCGCTTGCTTGACGTTAGGAGAGCAAGGAAGGTATTTCGGCAGGGTGAGGTAATGAACGCTCGACAAAAAGGATGCATAAGCAGGCTCAACTGTTAAGGCCGCCATCACCTTTAGGTGCTCGACCAAGAGGACCTTTAGGTGCTCGACCGGAGAACTATCTTTGGGAAAAAACGTTTTAGTAGCTTATATGCCATGGGAAGGATACAATTTCGAAGACGCAATACTCATTAGTGAACGTCTGGTATATGAAGATATTTATACCTCTTTCCATATCGTAAGATACAGGATTGAAATCTGTATGACGAGCCAGGGTCCTGAAAGAATCACTAGAGAAATACCTCATTTAGATGCTCATTCACTTCGTCATTTGGACGAAAATGGTCTTGTAATGCTAGGATCTTGGATAGAAATAGGTCATGGAATGCATATATTATATATGTTATTATGCCATGAATGATAGATCGATTTCTTCCCCTCAATTCAAAAGGCTGGTCCTACCCAGCTTATCGGGTTACCGGCTGGTCCTAAGACGAAAGCGAACGGGAAGGCTGGTCCTAAGCTACGGGGATGGGTCGAGAGAAGCGCAAACTGCTAATCATCGGTAGGGTGGGTCGAGAGGAGCACAGCCGGCCCATCGTTGGGTTAAAATGAAAGCTGCACAGCCCAGTTCCGAACGATAAGCAAGCGGAACGGAAGTAGGGTGGCCGGCAAATAAAAGAATGGATAGCGGGGCGAGCTAGCCATATAGAATATCTCTCATTAGCTGGTTCCGATCTCGATATCTCGACTAACCGTATCTCCTGCCTGATTGATGAAGCCCTTTCTCGCCCGACTTCATTCACGGGCGGGAGTCGAAACGAGCCCGCCCCTTCTTCCCGTCGTTCTGAGTTGTTAACGGGAAGGCACTTACTCATTGTCTTGGTCGGCATTCATTATATACGTAATTATGTCATTAGAGATATGTCATTTTGCGCATCCCCCAAATGGCCAAATTAGGCTATTTATTAGGTCTACGCAAGTTTCGCGGAGGCCCCAGTTTTTTTATTCCCCTTATCATCCGTCGTAGTTACAGAGGTATTATTGTGGATTGGTGGGGAATGGACGAAATCTTTGTTCTTCTCCCTATTTCGTTTCCACTCCGATTGCTCATATTCCTCCGGGATGCTTTGTACAAAGTTCATGGATCTGAAACTCCTGTCCGCAATAACTTGTTGCTCTACGTGATCCTGCTCCGTCGTTTTTCCCAAGTGCTTGGGTTTACCAAGTGGGTGCGGGGAGAGTAGGATCATGCCGAAACACGGATAGGAACTTATTTATTATAGAGATGGAACTAGATCGAGAGGGAGAGCCTGATTGATATAGTATAGACGGGGCTATTCCCCTTAGACAGATACTACGGTGGGTGGCAACAAAGGCTTCAGTACCACTAGCAACATATCAAATTAGCTAAGCTACTAACACCAGTTCCAAAATCAAGAAAGGATCTAAAGCAAGGGCCCTATATTTATTACTTAGGGGTCGCTCACTCATTCATATGCCCCCCACCCAATAAGCATCAAGGAACTCGTTCCACTTCTCCTGCTTTCTCTACGTAATGATTCGCTTCCCAACGGTTGGTTCTACTGTTGCGAGAGGATACGAAGCGGAAAACAGAACGTTCGGTTAACGAGCCAATTAAGTCATAAACCAGGAGGGATAGTGCTTCTCAAAATGCTGTTACGTCACCTTAAACTCCCTCTATTTTCGAAGAACCATGGCAATTACACACACTATTGGATGGATCCACTGCTATTGATGCCGCTAAGTCTCTATCTCGATCCGGAAGGTATGCCGCTGAAGTGAAAGGTTATGCATCTGGCCCTGCCACCGATGGATCAACATATGCTACCTATAATGCTACTAGCGCTGCTGGTGGATATGCCACTGATGTGGCTGGCTCTTCACCGGGTACTGGATATGCTCAAGGTATGGATCAATATATGAAAGACCTGGCTTAGATGCTGCTGGGTCTACTACTACTATTGCAGGATCTGTTGCTCGATATGGAGCTGGAATGGGAACTACTGACTCTCGAACGGAAGGAACTGGAATTGGACGACTGGGACTGGATATTCTACAGGTTAAGGGTATGCTAGGGGCTTGAAACCCGCTCTATGTCTTTACAACCCATGCTACCTTTGTCTTGACTATGATACTGAACTAAGATTTCTTTTCCTACCTTATTGGATAGCGCATAAACAGGCTCCCGTATATATAAAAGACCAGATAAAGACGGATAATAATAGGAGACTGCAACCAGGCGAAGGAGCTAGACCATAGGACTACCTACATTGTGCTACTACTTATCCATAAGATCGAGCGAAGACACCTCGGGAGCATACTGCATGATACTAGATCCCTAGGATAACCACAACCAAGCGAGTAGGGACAAGTAAACCACTCAGAAGACCGACTGCGACCTTCCATGCTTCTCCACTCAAAGAACCCATAGACTTGCTAAACTCAGCAAAGGCAGTCTTGAACGATTATGGAAAGCGATATATAAGTCATTGTGGTTCTTAGGATCAAACTGTAGCTTTTGCTTGGTCAAAATTAGGGTTCCATGCTATCTTGCATGTCCACGCAGCCACTATTAGGTTCCTTTGGACTCCGAACCCGAATCCAACATTTCCTAAAGCCTAGTGGTTGGCGCAACTCCATGAATGAGTAGAATGAGCAGATCATGAGCCCGCAATGGAGTAGATGGAGGATAAGATGGCTAGAGTTAAGGGGGGTTCTGCTGAGCCCTTAGGATTGGGAAAGGATATTCGGATATAGCATCAAATGAAGAGTTTTGGGCGAGTAGTTCGCCGGTTCAAGTTCAGTCTATGCCTTTCAACGGGCATAGCATCCTTGTTCGCTTCTGCCTGTACCAAAGCCTGAGAGTTTTTCCTGAGCGTACTTCTCGTTTCCCTTCTCCGACCGATAGTTAGGTAGGTTCATTAGAGTCAATTAAGTTGCTCGATGATGGATTTCATCAGCTTGGGTCGATTAAGTTGCTCGATGATGGATTTCATCAGCTTGGATGGATGGGGAGCTCGCTGGTTAGCTGGATGGGGAGCTTGCTGGGGAGCTGGTTGGTTAGCTTGCTTGCTAGACCTAACTGAGGCTGGTCGATATAATCTGAGGCTCTTTCATTCTGGATGAGTGAATGGCGTCATGACACAACTCCAGCTCCAGCGATTGGCGTCTATCGAATGATACAACTCCAGCACAGCCAGCGTCTATTGAATGAACCAGGAACAAGACCTCAGTCACTATAAAGGAAATGGCTCCCCATTGACCATAGGAATGAAAGAGATCGATCCCCAAATTGAGACGACTTCAAACATGAACAAATCGATGAGCAATAATCACGTGAATAATAAGCATGCCTCGAACGCGAATCAAAAGGTCTGAAAACCTGGAGATAGAACATGCGGATCTCTTCCGGTTGGGTATCGTTTCTCGCCGGAAGCAACTTGGGTGTACACTGTGATTCTTCCCCCGAAATCGAGTTGAGGCTATTCTCTCTCTCCGGTTCTGACTTTGGAAAGGTTGGAAGATCTGGTCAAAGAAGGTGCTAGCTTCGTAGACGCCTAGCTTGTGCTGTTGATAGCGTGAGTTGAATAGCTCGTGGGTGGGGCAAGGGGACCTAGATATATAATAGGGGGTGCGGTGAACAACGATGTGCACGGGACAGGGCTGAATCCCTCATTAGCCTATCCCGCTGATGACTAGTCCCCAGCATTAGATCCCGATCGGAGATCCATGGATCACGGACGGTATCTCCCCACGGCCTTTCGCCTTTGGAAGCGTCCTTCCCTCTCAATGCCCGGGCATCCATCCGATGCATTCTTTCCAATACAACAGGCATTGAACCTACTTCACACCGCACCACCGATGGCAGCCTTTTGGCCGAGTGTGCTAACGCACCCATCAATCACTGGTGGGTACCCGCATATCATACATAGACAGGAGGTCTCGCTTGCTATGTGGAAACCTTATGCAATAACTTTATTAGTCGTACCATATATGTTCTTTTGTTTTTTCCAAATTATGGACAAACCTTCAAGTTCTGAATCTCCGCACCTCATGAATTCAATCAACAATCCAAAAGCTCTAAGTCTATTTATGGATGGTCTAATTCTTCAATTGTTGAATCCCATTCTTTTAGCAAATCCCGTATTAACAAGACTGGTGAACCTCTTTCTTTTTCGTTACAGCCCTAATATATCCTTTATGATAAGTGGTCTTTGCGGTTGGTTGGGCCACTCACTCCTTTGCCTCATCCCGGGTCAATATGCACAATATGGCAAACCTACAGGCTAAGCTAGAACAGTTACAGGAGCGTTTAGCCCTTGATAGCATCGGGGAAGGAGCGAAAACTGTACCTACAGGAGTAAGAACTGGAGCAGCACCGCATTGCTTGTTTCCCATGACGTGTCTGGGCACGCTCGTGGAACCGGCCACCGACCGCCTCCGACCGTGTTAAGTGGTAAGTCACACCACCACACCACCTTAACTTCACACAGGGCGTTTTTACCTGCCCTCCTAGAATACTTCTGGAGGGAAGGAAGCGGGACGTAGTGGGAATCAATGAGGGCTTTGCCTGCCATTGAAAAGCCCGAGCTATGATCCTGATGGATGGGAGTCATTATTCCATAGAGAGAGCCGATCAGGCATCCAATCTTTTTCGAAGTGAGGACCGGCAGGGTGCGTAAGCACGCTCGACTAATAAGGCCGCCATCGGCTCGACTGATAAGGAGAGGAACTTTAGTTGCTCGACTGATAAGGAGAGGATTCGCACAAGGTAGAGAGAATGCGGGTCTTAGCATATCCTGATAAACCTCCTAGGACACGGACATTATGATAAGGGATCTATCGGAAAAACCAGCGGATCAATTATAAGTTCTCCACCTTTTTATTTCGCCTACGGATACAAAGAATGTAGAATTAGCTGCAACTTCACTTTCACCAGAATTGGCTTCCAACCCTCTTTTTGCCCCCACTATCTTCCTATCATTTATTAGCCGATGTGTATATTCAAGCATCCGGCCCTGTGTTTCAAGGTACCTCGTTGCTCTAAGCTAATATACTCTAAAGTGATTGGTGCAAAGTGTCTTTGTTGCGGCGAAAGCGGGTCAAAAGTGGCAGCGGAGGTGAACCCTGTGATGCGATTCGGTGCGGGATAATGATTGGAAAAAAGAGATAATGAGCGCTGACTCAAGATTGAACTAAAGAGTAGGAATAGCGGGGTGAGCCGGGGTGAGCGTAGTTTCTTTCAAGTTGCTGCAAAGTCCGGCTCCCTCCTTCCTTTTTTCCCTCTTTCCTTTTGACCTCCTTTCTTCCTTGTAGGACTTGTGGTAACGTTCGCAAGTTTTACATGAACTTGAATCAGCATGTTTGATCCGATCTAGCACTAGTGCGTACAGAAAGAACTCAATATTGTTGTTGGTGGTGGTGAACCTACTACCGAAGAAATAATGAAGGAAGGCAGGTTAGCCCAAGTCTTGAGCCAACCGTGAGCCAACCGCCAAAACATTAGGATCTATTATAAAGTTGTAACAAAAGATGCTGAAGCCCCTTGGATGAAAGTGATTTGAGCATCATCAGCTGAGGAAGAAAAGAATCTGAATTCATCCCACCAATACCACTGCTAATAGAGCCGCCTATTGTTCCGGTTACCCATGCATTCCCCTTTGTCTCTCCCGTGTGTTCACTTCCTTCTCTCCATCCCGCAGAGATTCCAATCCAGAGTGCAGTTCAGGGGTTTGACGGTAGGCCCTAGCAGTGATCTTTAGTTCTATCACCTAGCTTACTCGGTTGGGATTCATCACGGGACCCATTCTACATTTTGAATGCCCACGTACCGCATGCCTTAGCACCTATAGATATGCATGCTCTATATGCAATTGATCTTCACCAGCGGAACTAGCTCTTTGCCCAGAAGGGCACGGTGCTAATGAAATGTTGTAAGGTCCTATTATAGGCTCTACCCCTCCCCAAGCTCTGAACTCCTCAAACTCAAGCCAAAATAGGCTATTTTGCGGGGAACTCTACGCTCTTTTTGCGGGACCAATATTCCCCTCAAAGAGCAAGCTATAAGGTAAGGAAGTATTGGTTGGACTGGCAAGTATCCCAGCATTTGTTGTACGGGCAAGTCTCATTGGTTATACGGGCAAGGTACTGAGTGTGGTATCTCGTACTTACCGCATTGGTGCTAGTGTTCGTGTAGTGAGGTGCTAATGAAATGCCATCAAATCGTAATGGTAAGGTGAGCAAGTGCTAGTTTAGGTAAGGTGCTAGTATTATCTCCTGCTAGTCTGGCGGAAACTTGGAAACATAATTTTCCGCATATGTTGGAAACTAGGGAAGAAAAAACTCAATAACTTAGTCTCTTTCTTGTGGCAAGTTGATAACCTCAATAACTAGATTGTCTCGTGGATATGGGGAACGGGGCAATTCGAAAACTGTGGGGGCTAAAGTGAAACCGCATCAGGTGTAACCGAGCTTTCTTTCGGTTCACTACTACCTCCTTCCGTCCGGTGAAGCACTTCCCCCAATAGCAAGCATCAAGGCGCAAAACCAAAAAGTAAAGGCTTCCATCCCGCCAATCATGGGGAAACGACATGAAATGTCATTCTTGTATAATAAAACACTCATATGAGGTACGAGTATGAGGAGCCGGAGGCCCTCACTTTCAGTGCCCGAATGATATAGATCTCTGCCTCGGGCCCCATGAAGCCAAGGGAATGAAGATATGGAAAAGCTTAAAATTTTGATAGGTTGTTGTCTTGCTTTTACAGCAGGTCTTCTTCTAGCTATCAAATTAGGTCAAGCACTGTGTGACTGATTTTTTCTGCTTTTCTTGGCCTGGCCATCGGCCAGGCCAAGAAAAGCAGAAAAAATCAGTCATACAGAACTATTTTTAACGAAATGAACAATACGATTGACTGGATTGTTCTTTATCCAACTGAATAATCGCAATATTCATTATATTGCCGATCTTGGAGAGATGGCTGAGCGGACCTGAAGCTATTGCATTGTCTGCCTTTAATGAGGGCATGGAGTTACGTAGACGAAAACTTCTGCTTCATCTGTATCTGTTGGCCCCCAGTAGAGGAGGTCTAGATTTGGTTTCCTTGCCTATCTATTTGGGGGAGGCCATCAGAGCCACCTAACCTCGTTGGATGGAATGGGACGGAATGGGATCAACAGAGAGAGCTGGACGGACGGGCTTCAGACACTGCCAGGAAGGACATTCTTCACACTTGCCTTTAGACCTCTTAGTCAATTGGGACTGCTATTAAACACTCCCTCTCTTTACCTGCATGAACTAGACCTGGAGCCAGATACCTGCTGGAATCACGTAGTAAGTGAGTCGCATATCCCTTACCTTATAAGCGCCGGATTGGATGGGAATTGGAATTGGGATGGGTTGATATCATCACTCCCAGCTCAGCTATTGTGTTGCTAATTTCCATGGCCAGCTGAGCTAGCTCCTCCTGTCCGATCCGGTTATGTAAGCTACGTAGGCCACATGATTCAACTAGCACCTATTCGTTCTTCTAAAGGTCGGATGTAAGTGCTTCTGCCTTTGCTTTATGAAGTGCTTATTAAAGATCATAGTCAACTGCATAATCGAAATAAAGAGAAGAATCAACGGAATCAACTGCTACTGGTGCTTCTGTAGGTTCTTATGCATCTGGCTTTGGAAAATCTGAATATGGATCTGCTGCATCTTGGTCACGATCGCTTTCAACCCTAATCAAAAGGCTCCTCTACTGGTCACATAATCTGGCCCATTCAAGTTTACCAAGTATTTGAGTTCCGCAGCATTATCTATAATGTGCCTCTCTTACCCGCCCAAAGCAAAGCGCGGTTGAATAACTTACCCCTTCAAACTCTATATTGCCACGTATGGATCCTTGGATTAAGTTCCGACGATAATCTGCCTCGGCAGAATAACGGTTTTGAACTACTCCTATTCGTCTTTGCCCAATATCAAAGGTCATTGTATCTTTGACCTTTCTTGAAAGAATCCTATTCGATGATAATAGAACTGGGTCTACGTCATCATATTCACCTATCATCAAACCAGATGACCATCGAGGCACATGTTTCCGAATTTCTCTAATTTGGAGAGGTTCATTTAATAGTATTTCCCTGTAAAGGGCAATAAAATCTTTCTTTTCCATTGAATAACGCTTATCCCGAGGTATACCCGCGCGAGATATTAGTAGTATTGTCCACTCATATTGCGCCAAACACTCGAAAAGGAAACACAAATTCTCGTAAACGAAAAGATATTCCTTCTTAAACAGACAAGAAATCGAATCCATTCTTACGATACCTGAGGGCGAAGGTTTTATAAGACGGTCAAATCGGCCGTAAACATAAACTAAAAAGTTTGTGTAGATCTCTCCATAACATCTAGCTACTTGCAGTGGGACATATATAATGGATGATCTCCAGGCTAACCACAACCAATATGGTGGATGGATTTCTGGGGTCTGCTAGCTCCAGGAGAGGAACTTTAGTTGCTCGACTCTTTTTTTACTTATTTGGGGGGACTGCATGAAAGAATAGTATTCCAGGCAGGATTGGTGTAACCACCTCCTTCCTACCCATTGCCCATTGCCCCTTCACGCACGAGTTACATAAATGATTCTGACCCAAACAGGAAGTATGAGGGAGGAGAGTGAGAGCGTGGGTGGTTTACTCCCATTCATTCGTAGTCGTAGCCGCGCCTCTACCTAATTGATTGAGTACCGTGTCCCCATTATGCATGCAAGGGGTACGCCCTACACACACTGACTGAATGGCCGTTCCTAGAGAAACTATGAATTCTTTGTTGGTTGGGAGAGAGAGTGAATGCTTGCTATCTACCTCGCTCGACCTCCTCTATTCAGCAGGCGCATAAATGCTTTATTTCGGTCGATCACTGGGGCATTTCATGCCCGCCCTGCTGGGGGCCCTGCTGGGGGGGGGACATGACATGAATGCCCAATATATCATATAGGCCCAGAGAGAGTGAGTTCGCCGAATTATTTATATACATATTGATTCCCAAACTTATGGCACAAAGACAGATGGCCACGGGTTCAAACTAGGAGGTATTAATTAGTGAGCATTTATGTAGGCACTCGCTCGGCCTTTAGGGAGGGCTTTCAGGCACACACGGGAGAGCGGCCTGCCTTTAGGCGCGCCATCAATAGATAGGTAGACTGAGCAGATTATTCAGATGGCTAAAAAGCAAGAGCATAATCTGCCCTATCTTCATTCGCTCTGGGCGTCATATCCTTGACCATCGCATGCGGCTCTCTCTCCCTTACTTATGAGGGGGGCCTGCAGCCTCGACTTCATCTCCTTCTTTTCGATGGAGGTAAGGACCGTGTGTTCTGTATCGGTAAGTGAGTGGATCCATCTTGTTCTCCTGATCCGTTTGAATTTGCTTGGATAGACCCAAGCAACCCAAGCAAGACCTCAGGATGCAGCTCAACCCGTCCATAAGCAGCATCAGATTCCAATCACATTCGTGCGAAGCATCGGTAGACGATCTAACTACAAGCTTTGGACTGTCATATTGGTCGCATTGGACTGTATAACTACATCGCTAATAGACGGTTCCATTGGCAACAATATGGTCGCAGGAGCTGATCAACTTTGAAGCTGCCAAGCTTGGTTTTTAGCCTAACTCCTGGGGCTGCTGTATTGCCTATCTACTACGCTAAGTGGCTTGACCCAAACTCAGTAGCTGAGATCAACTGGGTGAAACTATAGCTACTCTCACTGGGGGTTCGCCTAACACCGGGTTGCTCATCCAACTGGGGGTAACCCGGAGGTGTCCCATAAAACCGGTTCACCCTCACCATATGAATAGTGAGTGACCCCTAAGTAATATGGGGCCCTCGCCCTTCCTCTGGTCTTTAGAGCGGTTCGGTTCCCTCTCCCAGAGGTCGAGAGTTCGTTACCTCACCCTCACCTCACCAAGCAAAGAAGATTCGCTTCTTCATCACACCTTCAAACGAAGTTGAAACCAAGCAATTGACTAAGTTTAAGTGCACCCAAGGCGGAGTAACCACTAAAATAACTAACATATAAGGTATCGAAGCCGGAGTCAAAGGCGGTTGCTTAGATCTCTCTATATATGAAATTAGGGCGGGCAGATTGTATCGGATACAGATAGAGGATAGGAGGTAGGAGAGGCCTTTTCTGCCGCCATCTATCCGTCCAATTCCATTTCGAGAATCAGCAGTGGGTTCATCAGCGCCAATGGAAGCATAGGAAGTTTAAAATAAAAGTTCCAAGGTTGGTTGAGTTTACCTAGTTCCAATTGATCTAGTCTAATAACCTGTTCCAGGGTGGCGGCCTTTCAGTCGAGCCATGCGTTAGCATCCTCTCCTTTTAGTCAAGCGATTTTCATTCCTCACCTAACGACTTAATTGAAGGGGCTGGTCATTATATATGTAATTACGCTTTAGGCTCTCATAATCGATCGTACCCTATATATCGTATACAAATAGATATATCTCATTATATATGTCATTATGCTTTTACTTTTTGAGGGGAAGAAATAGAAGGCTTACTGAAAGGTCCGGGTGGAAAAAAATAGTGAGAAGGGTTGGGTTGGTCCTTTCAGTTTGAGGGGAAGAAAATAGTATCCTGAAAGGTATTACCAGGCGGGTTGGGATAACCTACAAAAATTCTGAACACAAATACACAAATTTTGCAGAAAGGTTGTTTACCCTGGATTGGAGTCTGCTGATCGATCAACTTGTCTTTGTTCTACATGCACTGGGCCTTCAACTCGTCAACAACTGGCACTGAATGGAATGAGGGGGGCACGGTCTCCCGGGTATCGGTAGCCGGAAATCAATCTATGGGCAACCGTTAATCGGTACCTCCTGAATGATGTACTCTTGGCATCAACTGATTGAGTATCATCATCGATTCCTGTCATTGACTCTTGGATGAGTAATGGGCATGTTCTAGAGCTTCATTCGTGCACTGACCAGAGTTCTAGCTTGACCAGCAGTCAGCATCATTCATGCACCATCATCTAGAGCTTCCTGCATAGAAAAGAGCCCTATCAAGACGTTCCGTA
This sequence comes from Pinus tabuliformis, assembly GCA_031772625.1. Taxonomy (NCBI): domain Eukaryota; kingdom Viridiplantae; phylum Streptophyta; class Pinopsida; order Pinales; family Pinaceae; genus Pinus; species Pinus tabuliformis. Next base: position 333,466,476 of record CM062817.1, read on the forward strand.
TATGAACCCCTTCAAACGGGGCTTATTGCTATTGATTCTATGATTCCTATAGGGCGTGGTCAGCGAGAATTAATTATTGGGGACAGACAGACCGGCAAGACAGCAGTAGCTACAGATACTATTCTTAATCAAAAGAGTCAAAATGTAATCTGTGTCTATGTAGCAATTGGTCAAAGAGCTTCTTCCGTGGCTCAGGTAGTTAATACATTCCGAGAACGTGGCGCAATGGCATATACCATTGTGGTAGCGGAAACTGCGGATTCTCCCGCTACATTACAATATCTCGCCCCTTATACAGGAGCAACTTTGGCTGAATACTTCATGTATAAAAAACAACACACATCAATCATTTATGATGATCTCTCCAAACAGGCACAAGCTTATCGACAAATGTCTCTTCTATTAAGAAGACCACCTGGCCGAGAAGCTTATCCGGGAGATGTTTTCTATTTGCATTCCCATCTCTTGGAAAGAGCAGCTAAATTAAGTTCCCAGTTAGGTGAGGGGAGTGTTACTGCTCTACCAATAGTTGAGACTCAAGCTGGAGATGTTTCAGCGCTCACAAATAAGGTCCGGAGGGCTTGCGCTTCTGAGGGCAAGGGGTTTTGAAACGTGTTAGTGGCGTGCTTGCTTCACTTCAAAGTTATTAGGTTTTTGACTTCTTTCGTGCTCTTCGAGCTTCACCGGGCGTAGACTTTCATGTTGATTCCCCTTCTGCCTTACCACCTTACAAATCTCCTGCCGCTTTCAGGTATTAGAAACTAGATAGGATGGGTTCACTCGCTTCACTCGTTCCCCTGCTACGGGTCACTCGCTTCGCTCGCTCACTTTGAAAGAAATGTGATTTACGTTCTAATCATTAGAACCATCTCCCTTGCCGACTTGCCAACGATAGACTGATCGAAGCAAGAAAGAGTAAGTTGAGATTGGAATCTAAAGACGTGGGTGGTCCGCGTGTCCTGCTCTCAAGGGACATCCAATTCCCTCTCTTCCTTGCTCAACTGATAGAATATTGGAACGGAAGATTATATCACTTCATTTTGGTGGAAATCATGTATATGGAATAAGTGGATTTACATATAGTTAGAATGGGATGGTGAAATTGGCATGCACCAGGGCGGGTGCGCTAGCGAGGACCTACCTATTGAAAGAATGCCGGGAAGGAGTGAGTGAACCCTCCTTAACAGTCGAGCCTGCTTACGCATCCTTATCAGTCGAGCCCCCTGTCGGGTCCTTGCACTAGGAAGCGCAAGCCCCTCCGGGACCTTCCTTAGCGGATAGGCTTTCGGTTGTCAACTCGTTACTTCTGGATGGATGCGTGGTTCGGATGGATGGATTGAAATGCAAAGAACGGCTTCAACGGCCATTTGCTTGCTTTTGATCGCTACTTTAGCCACACGTTGGTACCCAACCCTTCTTCAATGCATATATTATATATGCTATTACGTAACTTGGCCGAAGCGCAACTTTGCCCGTGGGTCCCATCAGCCGTATAATCGTCGGTATAGTTTGGATATAACGCCCCTTGCTCCCCATTACCAATTGCTGGATGGCATGGATGGTCATCTTACTTCTTGCTTGATCAGATCGGATGGATTGGGCCCATAAACCCTCCTGGATCGGATGAAGAGCTGGCTTGGCTTTAATTGGCAGAACAATGTTTCAGATGCTAAAGACTTTGCCGAACCCCAATCTCGTTCTCATGCTAGGGATCTGGCTTATTTGTTCACTCGTTCATTCATAGGCGGCAGGCTCTCAAGATTGGTTGGTTGATCGATCGATTCGCGTTCGAGTATGGTTATTATATGAGCATGTTGCGGCATGTTTTATGACGTTGTCTCAGGCTATACGTTGATTCAGAAGATGGTTTGTTTCCCCGCTACGATTCACCCGTGATGGTCTCATGGCGTTCTATCAGGCAGGCAGGGCACTTAAAGCAAGTCAGTCAGGCAGAAAGTCAGTCAGGCAGGGCACAACAAGTGATGAATCAGTTGATGGTTTCATGGCGTTCTATCCCGGTTTAACATGTTACTACGTTCAGGATTCACCAACCATGGGACATGGAACTGGGTAGGGCTTATTATTATCCTATCCGAACAAGATAGAATGGATAATAAAATAGATTCTCTCTATTTTTTTGAGTAGAACCAGTTGATCCAGCTACAGAGCCATCTAATCCAAGCCATGCAGCTATTGTTTCTCCAGCAGCAGGAGAGGCATAGGTAGGAGAAGCACCAAAGGTATAGGTATATATAGAAGGCAGTAGATTCTCTTTTTGAAGCACACGTAGGGAAATGGGCATATCCAGTAGCTTACCCACAACCATACGCTATTCTCATTAATGAATAGGATAGTTGATCTATGGAAGATCAAAACATATTTTGAAATTGAAAATCCTTCCTTGAATTGTGCTATGCGGAGTTTTACTCTGCCTTGGAATCTATTTTCTGCATTTTGTGATCAAAGCAAAGGAAAATACATATTGCACAAAAATTGTCTGGAAATGACAGATCAATTCACTCTATCAATAACTAAGCCTAGTCAGGTTCATGGTAAGAAGCATCCAACGCGAAGCGGCGTTTTATTCCCTTGCCCTCAGAAGCGCAAGCCCTCCGGACCTTGTTTTTTCGTGGCACACCCCCCCCACAAGCACCCCCCGACGAAGGGGGGACCAGAAAACGCCTTTAGTTTGCCGATGGGTAAAAAGCTGTGAATGCGTCCTAGCGGTAAGAGAGAGAGGAGCCCGTCCTCGATGTTCTCTATTTGCCTACCTCCTTTGTTTCCCCTCCCTCCGGTTCAACCAGCAGGCCCGACCTTTCACTTTGAATCTTGCTTGCCTCCTTCGGGGATTGAGCTTTGTTACCTCGGGTTTTTTGCGTCCCTGGCCTCGTCATTCAATAATTCATTCCATTCAATCTGGTGCTGAAAGAGAAAGGTAAGTAATGTCTAAGGCTCTTCCCTCCATAAGTGAATACGTTGTACCCACTTCATAAGGCAATGGATAATGATCAGGTACTTCTAGTCTTTTCTTAGTGCCTATAAGGGATACCCTATTCGTTGATATTATCACTTTGATATCATCAATAAATATTTTTGTTCTTAGTTGTTCGGAAGAAATAGTTCCATAATTTTACCATTGGTGAACACTCAATAGATGAAACTGTCGTATTATCAACTATTTCCCAACCTTAGTAAGAGGAGATTACCATGGATCCCTTAATTTCTGCTGCTTCCGTTATTGCTGCTGGATTATCTGTAGGGCTTGCTTCCATTGGACCTGGCGTTGGCCAGGGCACTGCTGCAGGCCAAGCTGTAGAAGGTATTGCGAGACAACCAGAAGCAGAAGGTAAAATACGAGGTACCTTACTGCTAAGTTTAGCTTTTATGGAAGCTTTAACTATTTATGGACTAGTTGTGGCCCTAACGCTTCTATTTGTGAATCCCTTTGTTTAATACTGAAAAAAAAGATCCCTACACCTCGTCATTACATTAGTATTTCTCCAATAATTTACTTGTTAAACTGCAGGAGAGGCTGATCTGAATAATTAGCAAATGAATTATTCTTCCTATAACTATACTTCGGTCGGAAAGATTCATGACGCGTGTGACATGGAAGGGAGTGGATAGGGCAAGCATATTCTTTTTATCCTTATAAAAGACCTGGGACTAAGTTAAGTATCCCAAATATTATTATCCAGAACTAGATATGATCAAATAAGAAAATAAAAAATTCTGTAGAACATATCCTTATCTATGAGGGGAGAGCGTGCAGAGTCCGGTCCCTATCCTATCTCCCGTTCTAATCCTATAGGGTTTTGATCCAAAAACTGATAAATGTCCAATCCTCCCGCTCTCTATTCGAAGTACCGGCTGAACCTGTATCACAGCATCCGTGTCCGTCCCATGTGGTCGCTAATCGGTCTGCCTTCTCCCGAACCCAAGGAACAATGCAATTGTTGAAAAACAAAAGGAGAGAGAGGGATTCGAACCCTCGATAGTTTTTTTATCTATACCGGTTTTCAAGACCGGAGCCATTAACCACTTGGCCATCTCTCCCGGGGACAACTTCTATTCTACCCCTTCGTATAATCCCTAACTATAAGCATAAAGTCGGGTCGATACCAACTATACCTGTTACATATGATGATTTTTCATCATCTGGAATGGAAAAAAAAAAGAAACGAATTTCCCTCTCCTCTCACACACTACACCGGGAGATGGGTCAATTTCTGGGTTTTCTTTTCTCCTCTCACGCGCTTCGTTTCATTCCTTCTTCCAGTAGCAATCTCCACAATCCCCCGGGATCGGATCAATTCTAGAGCTATAGAAAGAATATGGCAGTGCTTTTCAGGAGTTTAAGGTTGTGGCACACCCCCGAAAACACATTCTGTTCTAAGTAGACATGTTTCAGCATATGCGCGTTTTCTAACATCCTATGATGCTCCTAGTCAAGTTGTTCCGATATAATACCCTACTAGCGATGTTTTGTCATTCCGTGTTGTAAGAGATGGGAGCAGAGGGAAATCTAGCTATAATGATCTAACTTTTCCAAGTTTTCGGCCAGGTGAGGTAGGGGAACCATTCATACGACTTTCCATCTTCTTTCAGCAGTCAAGCATCTAAATCTTCGGTGGTCAAGGTTAAGCATCCGTGGAGCGTAGGTGGGAAGCTGTGATATGGATACGGTGCTTTGCTCTCCGGCGCTTCTCCAACTCTCGCAAGAATTGTATGGGAGTCGCCCTCGAAGGGACTTCCCCACCGAAATTCTCTGCCAGGTGCTGCTTCTTATTCCTGTGAAAGGGTAGTCAATTGTCCAACCACTGGGGACCTTCTTTCAATGCTCGGTTCGGCTATTGGATGAATACCCTCCTATGGATGGATACCTTATGGCTGCTGCTACTCATCCCCCTTCCAAAACCTCCGCCAAGGGAGCTGATCAAAAAGTAAGTAAAAGTGAACTAAGTGTCGTGGGTGGGGAAACAAGTCAAACTAGAAGGGAAAGATGTTCCTCTCCCCGTTGTTGAGAGTTCGATTCCTCACCAAAGTGCCGCAGGTGGGGGAAAAAACAGATAAGTACGGTGATTGGATTCGAGAAAGCGTAATTACATATATAATAGATGCTTGTCATCTCCCTCATTCATCAGAGTGGGATGGACAAGTCTGGGCATCCTCCGCCCTTCCTTAGTGTATCAGCCCTTTCAATCTATTAGGTCGAGATTGAAAGGGGGCTGTATACCATTGATCTTATATATGTTAACAAGAGATTTTCTCTACTCACCTGCACCCGGGCCTCGATTACTACTTGAAGATCAGTAATGAAGGTTAGGAAGTGGGAATCCATTCACATTTCGTGATCGAGGTTCAGAGTCAGTCACTTGCCTTGATGAGCTAGATCGAAACCCAACCTTATCTGTTTACCCAAGTTTTGTTACAACCAATATTTTTCAATCAATTAACGTACTCATCTATTGACAGGCAGGGCCGCCATCAACGTAGTCGCTTGTCCGCATCGGGCAAGGTGAATGAGGCGGTTTTCTAATATCTGTTCGAAGAAAACTTAGTGCCTTCGCCAAACTTGGTAGGCGAGAAAGAAACCTCTAAATCACTGGGATAAACTCTTGGCATCTCGCTTCTTCCCTCATACCGCTCTCTATCTCCCATGAAGGAGCCCGATGAGCTTGACGGCTTGCTTGCCGGCTGGCTAGAATGTGACGCTAGACCCTGATGCTCGGTGTCTATCTATGATCGATAAGCAATGACTGGCTATCGTCGACTACTGGCTCTGATCTTACAATAGGTCTACATTGAATTATATATGTCATTACGGCAGCATCTGAATCTCTATTTTATGAAGCCGCAACTACTACATGCTCATATATAACTAACTACCACCATGCCCAGGTACGTTAGTGACTCGACTGATAAGGACCGGCAACGGGGCTCGACTGATAAGGACCCTTTAGGGGGCTCGACTAATAAGGAGAGGAGAGGTCCGGCAGGGTGAGGTAACGAACGCTTGACTAAAAGGATGCGTAAGCAGGCTCGACTGTTAAGGCCGCCATCACCTTTAGGTGCTCGACCAAGAGGACCTTTAGGTGCTCGACCATAACCACCCCCACCAATCTAGTGCCGTAAGGCCCCCACCCCAAAAGGTATAGGAATTCGATTGTTCTTTCCCAGTGTATTTCTCCTTCCCACCCGGTGGGAGGATAGAAAGGTACAGCGAGCCTTCCTAATTTAAGGTCTTCCCTGGACCGTGGGTGAGAGGCAAGGAGAACTCCGAGGGCGGGCGGCAGGCTCAACAGCAGGTTGCATTAACGACAACCGGAAGGAGGAAGTAACTACCTGAACTGAACACTGGATGGGAGAATTCAAACAACTCCTTTCCTCCGGCTAATGAAAATAGTTGGGAGGCAAGAGCTTGGGCAGGCAACCCGGCAAACGAAATAGAATTAGCAGCAGGTTAGATAGCAGCAGGTTAGTTCAAGTCGGCTAAGCCACTCGGAGTTCAACGGCAAATTCCACTATTTCCCAACCTTAGTAAGAGGAGATTACCATGGATCCCTTAATTTCTGCTGCTTCCGTTATTGCTGCTGGATTATCTGTAGGGCTTGCTTCCATTGGACCTAGCGTTGGCCAGGGCACTGCTGCGGGCCAAGCTGTAGAAGGTATTGCGAGACAACCAGAAGCAGAAAGTAAAATACAAGGGACCATATTGGGCCCGGGGATCAACCATCTTACCAGCCGCCCCTACCCCGATTGGTATCCCTCGGTTTCGAGCACCCATGCCAAGCACTAGCCATCGCGACGCACCTGCCACCTAGTGTGTGTCGGATCTATGATATAGCCTAGCTACGCATAGCTATGGAAGTTGGGGATAAATTTAGTACATATAGGAGGGGTTCGGACACGTAAATCTAGAGGGACTGAATGGAGGGTCTATTGAACCGCCCCAGCTCCAACTATGTGTGGCATAAATTGAATAAATCACTCTTCGTTGGTGACCCCGCACCTCACACACATTATTGGTTGAGTATGGATTCATCCGTTCGTAGGCCCACTCATTTCGAAGACCTCTCTACCCCGGCATCTTAGTCCCGCCGGAGTATCAATCAAATTTGATCCACTTACTTGTCTTTCCTTCTTCGACAATACATGAGAAGGCAAGGCTAGGAAAATGAGACCAAGATCGAAATGAAAACCTCCGTTGCTTACTATTTTCCCAATCCGCTTTCGCTTGCCGCTACTAACGGGGTCTCGGTTGATTCCCCTTCCCATAGCTACTTAGATGTTTCAGTTAGCTAAGTCTTTCAAGTCCAAGGAGCGCGGACTAGCCACGGGGCTTGGATACGGTTTCCCGATCGAAGATCCATGGATCACGGACGGTATCTCCCCACGGCCTTTCGCCTTTGGAAGCGTCCTTCCCTCTCAATTCCCTGGAGTAGCTAGTGACTTTCATTTCCCAAAAATGCATTTCTACATCTAGGTTCTCAATCAAAATTAATGGTGAGCTATGTGGATTCTTTTCAGGGGGCAGAGGTTTGCGCCAAGGGGATCCAATATCCCCATATCTCTTCTCTTTAGTGATGGAGGCCTTTTCTGGACTTATGCAAAACATGGTGCAGAACAGGCTATTTAAATACCATTGGCGGTGTCAAAAAGAGCAAATCTTCCACCTTTGCTTTGGAGATGACTTGCTTATCTTTTCTAAGGGTGAAGGCAGATTTCCAGCTTGCTTGAGTTCGCCATCCTCTTAGGTAGACCGGGCCCCTATTATTCATTCAATAGGCGGGTAGGGAAGCCCAAAGAGTTCGACCTCTTCTCTTTAATAGGTATGTATGACCGCTTGTTCCATCGCTGAAATCGAAAAGAAAGTAAAGCAGGTGCTCGTAACATAAGACAAGACTGGTGATTCATCCAATCAATCAGGATCGAAGCGGCCGAGTAGGTCGGGGGATCCCTGGGAAATGGCGGTGAGTAAGCAACTGGAATAGGTTCTATACTGAAAGGCCATTTGCGTGTGTTTTACGGCTACTTGACACGAAGAGAACCAAAAATAGGTTCACGAATACCATCAATATCTACTGGAGGAGCTGCGATGAAAGCAATAATGAATACAGAGGTTGTGGTCAATAGGGTAGGGATCATCAAGACGCCGAACCATCCAATGTAAAGACGGTTTTCAGTGCTAGTGATCCAGTCGCAGAAGCGACTCCATAAATTTGCACTTTCGCGTCTTTCTATAATTGCGGTCATGGTCAGAACTTCGTTTATAAAATCATCAGAGGCTCCCAAGCATAAGGCTTGTTATTTTACAGTATAATATGATCCATGTATCAATGTCAACCAATATCTGGGATGGAATTTAAATATCTATCCCAACGGGATAGATACTGAATCTATACTATATGGATAGAATATAGAGGTATTTTAGATAGACTCTATCTTTTTTAGATATATTCCACACTCTATAGATCTATCTGTGGTTAGATACTCCATCAAATTATTACTTACCTGTTTTCTAAGTTCACTGGTCTCCATAGTACCTGCGTTCCTCGTTTTGTCGTTTTGTGCTGCTGCTGTGAGGGCCTCGACCTATTCTAATTATATAGGACTCGACCTATTGATAGGTCCGAAGGTCATTTACGCGCTCTCTGAAAATGGTCAATAGAATGACATTCGTTCCTCCATTGGTTGATTCGGGAACAACTAAGCTTTCAACCCCTTTCTTTATAGGCGGGAAAGGTGAAACCAGATACTATTTCTTTTCATCTACGCGAATCTCTTATTTAAGGCTAGACCCATTGATTGGGAGAGGGAATTGATCGCACTCTTCCCTTTCCGCTGTTCCCATTCCTAGTGATCTAGTACCATTCCAGCTGGAGCCATAAGGGGCTGTATAAGTCAATTCGTTTCTGTGACTCAAGGCGAGTATGCAGGAATGCGAGTATGCGAGGAGAATGTGGGTAATAATATCATCCTACCACTGCAACATACTACCAGAAGGCAGAACACACTGCAGATAATAAACTATGGATTGCCATGAAGCTATGGATTTCAAGTGTGTCCAGAAGGCAGATATGGATTGCCAGAAGTAAGATATGTAACCAAGGAAATATGGAAGATAGGGATTAATGGTGTGTCTTCTGCAACCAGGGCTTAACAAAGCGAGTGGTGGGAACTTATAGCAAGTAGGTTTGTATATGCTCGTGAAAGCAGGTGGTGGGAAGATAACAGTGGTAGGGTCCCATGTAGCTAGTGACTTTCATTTCCCAAAATATAACCCCCAAAACGACCTATGCAACTCTGATCATTTATTAAGTTCAATAATAGTGCTTTCATAGCTAATTCCTAGTCCTAGTAGCAGAGTCCGTTCGAAAGCCAGTACCCGCGCTAGTATCCATCCCAACAGCGGAGCCATAAAATCTTTTTCTAAGCCAATTATAATTTCTAAGCCAGTTAGAGATCGAGCATCGCAACCTAAATTTTAGCCCTCGACGCACAAAGGTATATTTATTGGTTATAGTGATACCTCCAAGGCTTACCGAATCTATATTCCAGTGCAACGAAAGACAGTAGTAAGCAAAGATTTTCCATTCCTCCCCCCTAAAAAAGCATTTCTATTTAAGAAAATTGTTCCAAGCTGATCAGCTCCCTTGGCGGAGGTTTTGGACATTCTCCCTTGCCCAATGCGGACAAGCGACTACATCCCTACTAATTTGGCCATTTTAGCTTGGCGGAGGTTTTGGAATATTGAGCAACGAATGAATGTATAATGACATATATAAAGAATGAACCAATCTCTAGTTATCCACCTCCCATTTCGTTCTAGGATTTTTCTTCTTCGTAGGTCCCGTTGAATTACCTCTCCGGGTTGGTCCGTTCTTTCTATATAACATCTGGTTATGTAATCGCGAAGCATCGTTACGTGTTTTGATTCGTTATGAAAATCTGCAGCCAATCCGTCATAATAGGAACTAGTAGGTTGGTGGATCATAACCCTAGCGTGAGGTAATGCTATACGTTTAGGCATTTCTCCCCCGATTAGGATGAAAGATCCCATTGAAGCAGCTACCCCCATGCATATTGTATGTACATCTGGTACTATTGCTTGCATCATATCGAAAAGACCTACCCCTGGTATTACTGATCCACCGGAAATTGAATCAACCCTGGCCGGGTTGGAATGGAATGCAGCGAACAGGATAGGAATATGAAGCTGCCTACTATTTTGATTTAAGGGGTGTTCGCCCCCTATTCTTATTATTTAAGGCCAGGCTTGCATGATCGAAAAGGCCACTTCCCCCTTCCCCTTTGGACATGCTTTACAAATCAACAATCCACATAGTAGGATTCAGGGTATTCCTCTTTATAGAGGAGCTTATCCATTCATTCAGAAAAAGAGAAGGTCCGGAGCACGAATCTTGTTCTCTTTCGCTCCACGCCCACCCAGATTCTATTCCAGCACTAGGCTCCTTTTGAGGCCTTCGCTCTTAACATCCTCTTCTAAACGAACGCTCGACTAAAAGGCCGCCATCGCTTAATCTTTGCCCATACAACTTGAGTACCCTTCAACTACTTGTCCTTTGGCGGAGGTTTTCACATCTTTCCCTACTCATTTTGCTCCACGAGGAGGCGGAGGTTTTGAAGCGTAATGACATATATAATGAATGAATACATAATGACATATCTCGAATGACGTAATTACGTATATAATGAATGCCGACCAAGACAATGAGTAAGTGACTGCTGGTCATTATGCATGAATGAGATATCTCTTTGTATACGATATTATGATTGATGATTCGAGCGAATCCTATAAACCGCCTAATTGATGGTGAAATGGTGGTAGTTATATATGAGCATATGGTAGTTGCGGCTTCATAAAATAGAGATTCAGATCGTAATGACATATATAATTCAATGTAGACCGATTCACTTACTCGATCTATCTCTCTTTAGCCAGCCTATGTTGCGGTAGTTTTCCAGAGGCATGCATCGAGAGTGGAATCTCGTCTGAAAGGATGCGTAAGCAGGCTCGACTGATAAGGACCGGCAACTCCGTCCTGCTTCGTCATTTATATACAATATCGCATTTATACGTTTAACTTGGACTCGCATATCATTGCCTTAGCTTCAGTCTGAGTCACCCTAAGGCTAGCCCCGTGAAAGCCTAGAGATATGGTCACTACATGTTACACACAGCAGCTCAGACAGCCAGCCACACAGCGGTAACAATCTCCGCTCACACGCATTCCACGCACCTTCCACCTCGGGGCTTCAAGACCTTCGACGACCCGGCGATAGATGTTACACCTGCTGTGAATAATACAAATCTGTATCATCCGGAGCATGAGAAGAAGGCGAAGGGGAACACTCGAAACTGTAGCTACTGGTTTAGTGGGTCGATGGACATCATTATCCGAAGGGGGCTGGCTTCAGGGTATGCTTTCGAGGATGGTTCAGCTACTTTTTATGGCATATGCGGGCTTTATTCGATGGGAGGATCAGTCGACACGTCGTGACACGCACCTGTTGTGGTCACCAACACCCCCCCTCTTTGTTTGATATTAGTAATAACATCAAGAAAAGGGGGACCCTTAACCAAAAAATCCAAAAAATATTTTTGTTTGAAAAAAAATCTTTTGTATCAACTCCCTAAGAGCTATATCGCGTCACAAAGGAAAAAGGAGCGCTTTCCCAAAGCACACAAACACACCAAGGAAGAGCGACGTGAGAACTCATCGCATCGCGTGCATCAAAGGCACTCAAAAGAGGAGAACCTGAAGAAACGCCGACGGCCGATATGCGACGTCACACGTCGCAATGTCGCATGAGCAGCACAAAGTGACAAAGCGAAAACCTTGCGATCTTGCGATATTGCGATATGCGATCTGCGACCATGCAAAGCTGCGATCTGCGATCTATGGTTTGCGACGAATGAGACTATCAATTGCTGCGACGCCACATATTTACATCGCAATTTTCAAGACTGCGATGCAAATCACAGAAATCATTCACCGCAGGCAATCCTCAGCATGATCTGTGAGCCCAAAATTAGGTGCGCACCTTACGGGAAATTAATGACCGCATGCTTGAGTATCCAGAAATGATTGCATCGCATTTATCGAAGAGTCAAGTCATGATGAATGTCAGAATTACGCATTCATTAGAATTTAATGCTTTCATGTCAATCTTTTCATCATTTCCCTTCTTCTTTGCGTAAACTGCAAGACATGCTACTGATATAAATCTATATGCAGGAAACATCTAAGGGAAGAGCGCCAATAAGACAACAGAGAGAAGATGCCTCCGCAATTGGATGCCGCATGCAGCAGAACCACGGATTCCAGAATATCGCCCAACAGGCACTGATGAAAATAGACTGTCCAAGACTCAGAGTCAAAGGCACACAAAAGCAGCATGTTTACAAAAGATCCTGAAGCTCAGACTTGGTAAAGCAGAGAAAGAAGCGCAAGAGAAGGAAGACGCTCCAGAAAAGCCTGGAACAAAGAACGGAAACAATTCTCGAAATAGGGGATTGTCCATACAGCGCGACTTCTAACTCATTGAGTCATTCGCACGACCGGAAACCGAAATAGCAACAGCAAAATCAGTTCGAAAAGAAACTGGGTTGTACTAAGTGTGCGCACAGCGAATACACCCAGCTAGAGAAAGGTTTTCGAAAATATCTTCTAGCCTGTCAGAAAGAGGTGCCAGCTCTTGTTATTTCTAATTTTCAAGCTCGAACAAAAGGAAAGGACAACCAGCCGACTCTTTCAGGGCAAACAGCGCATTGCTTACAACACTAAAGAACATATACAGAAACGGTTAGAAATTAGATTTGATTTTTAGAAATAAATTTTCTTTTAGTAAAAGGGCGGTCATTTGAAGCCGTTCCCTCAATTTGTGTAATTAAAATTAGCTGGTTAGTAGTATTTAACCCTTCTCGTTGCATTGGAGAAGGGTCCGGAAATTTGTCAAAAAACTTGTCCTCAGAACATGCACTTTTGCACCCTCGGAGGGGGTTTTTGATGAATGGACGGATCAAGATTTATTTATGTTTGCATTTTAATACGTGCTACTGATGTTGCACTTCTATACTCTTAGTAGGCATTAGAAGTAAGTAGAAATAGATCATTATTGCTTCAGGTCTGTGAGTATAAAGTCAGTCATAAATGGTACTTTTATCTCTTGACGAGTTTCTGCTTGCATTCTTAGAGTAATATACAGCTGATGTTGTTTATATGTTAACGTATGAATGAGTGGACTACCATTTGGCACTTTTGTACGGTGGAGTCATTGATTTGTGCTTAATACATGAATAACTGATTATGCGATATGCTGTTCACAATCGTTCTGCTTAACTTTTTATGCACGATGGTTCATCTTAATTGATTTATATAGATGAATAATCTTCATTACCATTTATTGTGTGAAACCTTTCTAGATCGCATAATGGAAAAAGTTCTATCCCGGGTTAGCGTAGATTAGATGTGTTATTCTTTGTAGATTAAAGTAGTATAAAATTCACTCTCAGAGTTCAGAACTAGATTAGCTTAGAAATAATTCTATATTTTCATTATCATATTCTACACACACACACCCCCTTAGAATGGGAAGCTGGTCCAGTTATCCCTAGTCGGACCCGCTACACCAAACGGGCACGGAGCCGCCAACCAGGTTCCCGACCGGGTGGGTATCCCCCTTATTGTTGACCCAATTTCAGGGCCCTCAACATATTTGGCGCTAGAAGGAGGGCACGAACTATGAATGGCACCTAAAGAAATATCTAAACACCATTCTGAGAGTAATACACCCTCATCAACTCCCTCGACTTCTCCAGCACGGTTAAACCTGGAATTTGAAGTCGCTCGAGTATCTACCACTGCTACATATTCGAATATATCAGACCAATCTATCATTGAAATCCCCTGAAATTCGGACTTTGATCCGTAAACTCCAGGGATTTTCTATTTTTAACTAGAAGTCTGATAAATCTAAAAGCAGCGTGACTTCGTAGTATAACCCTGCTCATCCCCTTACCAGATCAAAGAGTGAAAAATTTGGCATACAACCAAGTGAACTCCCTCTCCCTACCAGGAAAAGAGCAAGGAAAACACCACCAGAGTCTGACAGTCAGACTCCTTCATCCACTTCGTCCATATCAACTCCCTCACCGCGAAGTCAACCACCCACTCTTTCATTCCAACTCACTCACCCATCTTCTACAAACCTTCCTCTTTAAACATCAAGGATCTTAATATCTTCATCTTCTCAACATCAGAATTCATCTTCTACACTTCCATTAACTAGTAGCTCAACGATGGCCCAGTCTCCATGGAACAATCTTGGGGCGGTTTTAATGCCTCCACCCCTGAGCCCTATACCGGCCCATCCTGAGAAATGGCTGCCTAAATTCAATCCGGAAGCAGGCATGCTAGCTGAGGAACATATCAATAATTTCATGCTTTCTGTTAATCTCAACGGAGTCACTAACGAAGACGCTGTTGTCCGGCTGTTCCCTTATACAATGCAAGGAACAGCCGGGTCATGGTACTTTTCGTTACCTTCCGGATCCATCACTAGCTGGGACATTTTTCAAAGTCAGTTCCTCACCAAGTTTGGTGATGACAGATCCACGGCGACATTGATCAGTGACCTATCTAATCTTAAGGCTGAGGCTAGAGAACCCATAAAAGATTTTAACTTACGGCTCAATAAGATCCTCAACAAAGTCCCCGCTACCTCACAACCCAGCGAGGAAGTAAGATGTGAATGGTACATCACGGCTTTACCCCCAAACTTGGCTATCTTCGTAGATAGGGCAAACAAGACCACCTTAGAATCCACAGTTTTAAGATTTTTGTATCAAAAGATTCAACCCACAGATCTCTGAAATCCAAGACCACCTTAGTCGACAACTTGATAGAAGCGTTAGCAGTGGAAAAACGCGTGGTAGCCCTAGAAAAGAGATCTGCTATAGAAGAACGCAAATCTAAGAAGATCTCTTTCAAAGAAGACACCAAGAAGAAGCAAACGAAAGATCCTTTCGATTTGGAAGGATTACAAAAAGTGTTGAAAGCCATGTCAAATGAGATGATTGATATTAAGAAACAAGTAGCAGAGACTTCTTCGAAAAATCCCTTTAGGACTTTTAAAAGAAATCCTCCTATGGAGGTAAGACCACCTAGTGTTGTCTCAAACGTTGAATCTGAAGAAGACGAAGAAGAAGAGAATACCACTGAAGGGCAGACCGACGAGGAAGAGTTCGTAGAACTACAAGGAATGTGGGATTTCATCCTCCCACAAGAAGAGGATCAAGAAGCATTTCCTGTTAGCACGAGAAGCAAAAATCAACTTGATCCTCCCATAACTACCCCAAAACAAAAGGGCGCAAGCCCTGCAACAAAAGAAAAGGTCGCAACAAAAAAGACAACTGCTAAAGCGACCCAGATTAGCCCAGTCCAATCTGATCAAACACCTCCATCAAGAACACTAATAGTGTCGGATGAAATGGAGTATAACATCATTGATGACATGAAGAAGACTAGGGCTAATATCACTCTGTATGAATTGAGTAAATTGAAACACCGACAGAAAATAATGATGAAAGAATTACATGTTGTGCCTACTACATCTTTACCTACAGCAGTAGCTTCCCAAAATCTGGGAAGACCTCCAACCAACATGATCGATAAAATTGATCCAAATGACATCGCCTTGATTGGAGGAAGATCAAGATCTCATACTCCTCCTTTTCTGCTCACATATGAAATCTTCAACAAAAATGTGCACAATTGCTTGGTCGATTCTGGTGCTTCAACGAATATTTTACCCAGGTCAATATGTGCTAAATCGAATGTGCAACCTCAAAGATCCGCAGTACGCATAGTTCAACTTGATCGATCCCAAGTCGAAGTGATTGGTGAACTCAATCAGGTGACCATAAGATTGTCGTCTAACCCGAAAGTGTGTCAGGTTATCGACATTCTAGTAACTGATATCCCTGAGTTCTATGGTTTGATTCTTAGCAGGGATTGGTCGGAAAAACTCCACAGATATTTTTCAACCGATTGGTCACACATGTGGTTACCATAAAATGGTAAACCAAATCAGATAAAGGTTGAACGAGAGTTGCACCAAAAATACATAGTGACAGAACTCGAAGGAGAAAATGAGGCCATAACGTACAATAGCAACATTGTAGGCAATTACGCAATAGATTCCTTCCTAGGTAATTTCAATGCTCATATTTCACCATACTTAGAGAATTCAGTTTTATCCCAAGTTGAAAATTTCTCACAAACTGATGACTCAAAATGTTTTAGTTTTTTAGATAATTCTGTAAATACATCTTTATTTTGGAAATTATATTTTGACGGATCTAAATCAAATGAGGGAGCAGGAGCAGGATGCGTTCTGTTTAACCCAGACGGGAACAAGATTATGCTCACATGCAGACTTGAGTTCGATTGCACGAACAACACAGCGGAGTACGAAGCCTTGGTTCAAGGCCTATACAAAGCAATCGGATTGAACGTTAAGTATCTTCAAGTCTTTGGAGATTCGGAGATCGTTGTAAAATAGGTACGTAACACCATACATTTCCTGTCAAGTCATTTAAAGCATTATCAATCATTAGTTCAAGATCTCACTGCACATTTCGTAGCATTCAACATCTCGTCAATTCCAAGAATTCAAAACGCGAGCGCAGACCTGTTAGCTAACGTAGCCTCTAGACTTATCCCTTCTGAAGATTTTAGTCCTGATAGGTTTTCAATAGAATTGATCTTTAAACCATCCATCCCTGACAATATCACCAATTGGAGAGTGTTCAACGACGATCCTGACATCGTAAATTTCCTCACTTCTGAAGGATCCTACTCAAATCAGATAATCGACAAAGACCATCATGATCATCAAATACAACAAAATAGCTCTGACAATGCTATACCGAAATCGGTGGTCAAGCTAGAAGATCTATATGATTTGAAAAGTCGGTTTAAAAGGTCCGCCAATGCTAAACTTTGCAGTTCTACCCTGAACTATGAATTAGTAAACCTAGGGACCGATCAGAAGCCACAGAACGTTAACCTAGGCCAGGGCCTAGCCCCTGAAGAAAAATCAGCATATATCCGTCTTCTGAGACAATACAAAAATGTTTTTGCCTGGAATTACGATGAGCTGAAGACTTACAACACTTCTATCATTCAACATGTTATCCCTATGATTGACAATGAAAAACCTGTCCAGCAGAAGCTCAGAAAAATACACCCTAACCTAGAAAATCAGATAAAAACTGAGCTTAATAAGTTGTTGAGAGCCAGAATAATCTTCCCCGTCAGGCATTCTAAATGGGTATCCAATATGGTGCCCGTTAGGAAGAAAAACGGAGACATTAGAATCTGTATTGATTTCCAAAATCTCAACAAAGCCTGTCAGAAAGATAACTTTCCCCTCCCACCTATGGAGCAAATTCTACAGGAAGTAGCAGGCTCATAATTAATGTCATTCCTGGATGGATTCTCAGGATACAATCAAGTACTGGTGCATCCCGATGATCAGTTAAAGACTACGTTCCGAACCAAATGGGGCACTTATGCATATCGGAAGATGCCATTTGGTCTGATCAATTCCGGAGCTACCTTCCAGAGAGCCATGGACATCGCGTTTAAAGGGTTAGTCAATAAATCAGTAGTGATTTACCTGGATGATATAACAGTGTACTCCAAAAATCAAAACAACCACCTCAAAGATTTGAAGCAAATCTTTCAAAGATGCTTGAGGTATGGTATTTCGCTCAACCCAAAGAAATCTTTCTTTGCGTTAAGCGAAGGGAAATTGCTCGGAGTCATAGTGTTGAAATCCGGTATTCACATAGAACCCGACAGAATCAAGGAAATTTCCAAAATATCCATACCTCATAACAAGAAAGCCATGCAATCCTTCCTTGGACAGATCAATTTTGTCAAAAGATTTGTCCCGGATTTTTCACGTATTATTTCTCCCTTACAAAATATGATAAAAAAGAATTCAACTTTCAAATGGGGTCTAGATGAGCACGAAGCATTTAACTTAATCAAACAAGCTATCATCAATGCTCCATCTTTGGCCACCCCAAATTTTTCAGAATCTTTCATCTTATACACTTTTTCCTCAGAGAAATACTATGCCGCGATTTTGACCCAAGTAAATCAAGAGAAAGCGGAAGCTCCAATTGCATTCTTTAGCTCGAACTTACAAGGTGCTGAAATTAATTACTCAAACGTAGAGAAACAAGCATATGCTATTTTCAAAGCAATCAAATATTTCAGACCTTTCTTGCTTAAAGCCCACACCAAAGTCGTAGTACCGTTTCCAGTGGTAAGAAACCTTTTGGTGCAGAAAGACGTGGGCGAGAAGAGAGCTAATTGGATTACCGCTTTACAAGAATATGATCTTGAGATCAAACCATCAAACATCGTAAGAGGTCAAGGCTTCTGCAAGATGTTAGCCGGAGCATCGCAAATCCCGGAGAACTCATCTGAAGAGGTACAAGCATATGAGGTAAGCCTAAACGATGCAGAATCATTATATGCTGACACCATTTATTTTCTTAAGAACAGGTATGCTCCATTACATCTGGATCATACCAAGAAAAGAGCTCTGAGATTAAAAGCTAAACAATACCAGCTCATAAATGATGTCCTGTTTAAAAGGAATTACGATTCTGTACTCCTTAGGTGTCTTGAGAAAATTGAAGCCGAAAAGGTTTTGCAGGAACTTCACGATGGACCAGCAGGTGGACACTATGCCGGAGATGCGACTGCACACAAAATCTTGCGTGCAGGATATTATTGGCCAACGCTGTTCAAACACTCATACAATCACGTAAGGAAATGCCAAGTCTGCCAGACTGCTGCAGGAAAACAAAGGAAACCATCCATGCCGCTACAACCGGTCAACATCGACCAACCATTCAGTCAATGGGGCTTGGACATAATAGGTGAGATCGTTCCTCACTCTTC
Source organism: Pinus tabuliformis (assembly GCA_031772625.1). Taxonomy (NCBI): domain Eukaryota; kingdom Viridiplantae; phylum Streptophyta; class Pinopsida; order Pinales; family Pinaceae; genus Pinus; species Pinus tabuliformis. The sequence continues at coordinate 333,485,486 of CM062817.1, forward strand.
TAAGAAGCATAAGTATATCCTTACGGCAACTGATTATTTTACCAAATGGGTAGAAGCAGTTCCTCTCAAGACAGTTCATTCTGAAAACATTATTGAATTCATAGACCAATTTATCATAACTAGGTTTGGATTGCCAACGGCCTTAATGTTTGATAACGCTTCATATTTTTCTGGAAATGCTATGACTGAGTTTGCGCTTAAAAGAGGGTTCAAACTGAAATATTTTGCCAACTACTATCCGCAAGGTAATGGATTGGCTGAATCAACAAACAAGAACCTAATCAGAATTATCAAAAGAACAGTCGACCAAAACCAAAGGAATTGGCACAAAGCGCTGGTAAATGCTTTATGGGCTGATAGAATCACAAAGAAAGCTTCAATCGGCACTTCTCCCTTTAATTTAGTTTATGGGAGGGAAGTGGTTCTTCCGACTCACTTAGTCATTCCCTCTTTGTCTTTAGTGCAATACATCGATGAAGTACCTACTTCCTCATTACAATTAAGACAAATGGAAATAATCAAACTAGAAGAACAAAGAGAACAAGCTAGGAAAACCCATGCTCATCACCAAGCGCTAATAAAATCTTCTTTTGACTCAAGCATCATAACCAGAAAAAACTTTTAGATGGGTGATTTAGTTTTGAAATGGGATAAGGCTCATGAAGAAAAGGGCAAAAATACAAAATTTCAGAAGCTGTGGCTTGGCCCTTTTCAGATTGTGGAAGTCGTAGGCCCATCTACATTCGTATTGCAGGATCTGGCAGGAAGGAGAGATTCTTTACCTGTCAATGGACTGATTCTTAAATTATATTTTCCATAGAAGAGAAATCTTCTAATTTTTGTAGGATAGATTTAGTTTTTAGTTTTTATTTTGTTTTGCTTTTCTCTTTTCAATAAAACCCGTTGTAGATGATCATTTAAAAAGGATTCATGAAAGAGCACGCCAATTCTCTATCAGATTTTGATTTCGCTTGTACAAATAGCAAATTTTTTTGAAAAATCTGAATTTTATTATTGACAAATAGAGTTAACTTCACTTTGATTACGATACTCGTTTCAACCTCTAAAAAAACTTTGACAAAAGAAACCTCTGGTAAAAGACTTGTTTTGTATCAGCACCATGAAGGGTATCATCAATAATAAAATAAGCATTCTCTGCAAAGCTGTTGTTTTCAAAAATTCTATTATTGTCGTCCAGAGCTTTCTTAAGGAAAAACAATGACTTCCTCCCTGCAAAAAGGAAACTACAGCATCCAGAGAAACAATCCAAGCAAAACACTATATCTCAAAGAATAAGAGGTCTCATCACGAGCCGGCTTATCATGATCATAGATATTATAACTTGCTGACTTTGCCAATACTGTCTATCAAAACAGGGCAACGACTTAAGATTGTTGCAATCCAAAGACAAGAGGTCTCATCACGAGCCGGCTTGTTCAGCACAAGTGTAAATCAGGTGAATGACTGTGTCATAATTTGGCCACCAAACCAAGACATTGTTCTTTAGAGAATTAAAAAAGGAAAAGTGTGTTAAAAAGGATTTTTCTCTGGAATGTTGCGAGTAACCTCAAAGCAGGAAAAATGATCATTGTTGGATAATATGGTAACCCTGTCGAGGCTATGGACGCTTGCGGGCAGCAGAGGCTCTACCTACGACAAATGAGCATACTTTTAAGCCAGTACGCAGAGAAGACCTTATTTTATCTTTTATCAAGACCAAGTAATGTCTGATGCAAGTGCAAGAAGAAACCTGAGGAAGCAAGAAATTGAGATATAAATCAGGTTGAAACAAAATATCATCGACAAGGTGAGGGGCAATCTACTCTATCTGTCCATAACAAAATTTAGACATATAAAAAGAATTTTGCTGTTTCGGAAGTGAACGGTCAATAGAAATGCAGAGATAACTGGTTCTTCACAGTGAATCGCCATTGTTGTGGTCACCAACACCCCCCCTCTTTGTTTGATATTAGTAATAACATCAAGCAAAGGGGGACCCTTAACCAAAAAATCCAAAAAATATTTTTGTTTGAAAAAAATCTTTTGTATCAACTACCTAAGAGCTATATCGCGTCGCAAAGGAAAAAGGAGCGCTTTCCCAAAGCACACAAACACACCAAGGAAGAGCGACGCGAGAACTCATCGCATCGCGTGCATCAAAGGCGCTCAAAAGAGGAGAACCTGAAGAAACGCCGACGGCCGATATGCAACGTCACACGTCACAATGTCGCATGAGCAGCACAAAGTGACAAAGCGAAAACCTTGCGATCTTGCGATATTGCGATATGCGATCTGCGACCATGCAAAGCTGCGATCTGCGATCTATGGTTTGCGACGAATGAGACTGTCAATTGCTGCAACGCCACCTATTTACATCGCAATTTTCAAGACTGCGATGCAAATCGCAGAAATCATTCACCGCAGGCAGTCCTCAGCATGATCTGTGAGCCCAAAATTAGGCGCGCACCTTACGGGAAATTAATGACCGCATGCTTGAGTATCCAGAAATGATTGCATTGCATTTATCGAAGAGTCAAGTCAGGATGGATGTCATAATTACGCATTCATTATAATTTAATGCTTTCATGTCAATATTTTCGTCATTTCCCTTCTTCTTTGCGTAAACTGCAAGACATGCTACTGATATAAATCTATATGTGGGAAACATCTAAGGGAAGAGCGCCAATAAGACAACAGAGAGAAGATGCCTCCGCAATTGGATGCCGCATGCAGCAGAACCACGGATTCCAAAATATCGCCCAACAGGCACTGATGAAAATAGACTGTCCAAGACTCAGAGTCAAAGGCGCACAAAAGTAGCATGTTTACAAAATATCTTGAAGCTCAGACTTGGTAAAGCAGAGAAAGAAGTGCAAGAGAAGGAAGACGCTCCAGAAAAGCCTGGAACAAAGAACGGAAACAATTCTCGAAACAGGGGATTGTCCATACAGCGTGACTTCTAACTCATTGAGTCATTCGCATGACCGGAAACCGAAATAGCAACAGCAAAATCAGTTCGAAAAGAAACTGGGTTGTACTAAGTGTGCGCACAGCGAATACACCCAGCCAGAGAAAGGTTTTCGAAAATATCTTCTAGCCTGTCAGAAAGAGGTGCCAGCTCTTGTTATTTCTAATTTTCAAGCTCGAACAAAAGGAAAGGACAACCAGCCGACTCTTTCAGTGCGAACAGCGCATTGCTTACAGCACTAAAGAACAGATACAGAAACGGTTAGAAATTAGATTTGATTTTTAGAAATAAATTTGCTTTTAGTAAAAGGGCGGTCATTTGAAGCCGTTCCCTCAATTTGTGTAATTAAAATTAGCCGGTTAGTAGTATTTAACCCTTCTCGTTGCATTGGAGAAGGGTCCGGAAATTTGTCAAAAAACTTGTCCTCAGAACATGAACTTTTGCACCCTCGGAGGGGGTTTTTGATGAATGGACGGATCAAGATTTATTTATGTTTGCATTTTAATACCTGCTACTGATGTTGCACTTCTGTACTCTTAGTAGGCATTAGAAGTAAGTAGAAATAGATCATTATTGCTTCAGGTCTGTGAGTATAAAGTCAGTCATAAATGGTACTTTTATCTCTTGACAAGTTTCTGCTTGCATTCTTAGAGTAATATACATCTGATGTTGTTTATATGTTAACGTATGAATGAGTGGAATACCATTTGGCACTTTTGTACGGTGGAGTCATTGATTTGTGCTTAATACATGAATAACTGATTATGCGATATGCTGTTCACAATGGTTCATCTTAATTGATTTATATTCTCATAATAGCTGAATAATCTTCATTACCAGTTATTGTGTGAAACCTTTCTAGATCGCATAATGGAAAAAGTTCTATCCCGGGTTAGCATAGATTAGATGTGTTATTCTTTGTAGATTAAAGTAGTATAAAATTCACTCTGAGAGTTCAGAACTAGATTAGCTTAGAAATAATTCTATATTTTCATTATCATATTCTACACACACACACACCCCCTTAGAACGGGAAGCTGGTCCCGTTATCCCCAGTCGGACCCGCTACACCAAACAGGCACGGAGCCGCCAACCAGGTTCCCGACCGGGTGGGTATCCCCCTTGTTGTTGACCCGATTTCAGGGCCCTCAACAGCACCCTAGCACCCGAACAATTCGCAGTGCGATCCGGAAGTAGATAAGTGTGACATAAGGGTTCAACCAGATTTATTTGTTGCACGACCCAACCAAGCCAGGAAGGATACTTCATTTACGAACTTCAACTTAAAGACATGCAGTGCTGCCCAACAACCACTTATTGAAGTCAGGAATCGGAATCGGAAGTACCACAATAGGAAGGATAGATTTGACCTTACCCCTTTAGACCAGAATCCTAGGAGCATGGAGGGACAATCATGCCCAACCTTTTATGTGAAACCGGGAAGGAATAGAACTAACTAGGTAACGCCTATCCCCCTTACCTTAGAAACACCGGATGGATGGTCAGCCGAGAGAGAGAGGGCAGCCTTTACCTGATATCGTTTTACTGCTGCCGGATGGCCTTGATTCTGTGGGCCATCAGAGCCACCTAACCTCGTTGGATGGAATGGGACGGAATGGGATCAACAGAGAGAGCTGGACGGACGGGCTTCAGACACTGCCAGGAAGGACATTCTTCACACTTGCCTTTAGACCTCTTAGTCAATTGGGACCTCCTATTTCTTCTCTGGCGGCTTCGCACCTTAAATGGCATTCATAAAGAAGAAAATCCACCTTGCACTAGGAAGCGCAAGCCCCTCCGGGACCTTATCTCCCCTTTTCTCCCAACTGGCTGGGGATGCCGGGTTGGTGTAGCCAGCAAGCAAGCGAGAAAAGCAAGCCCAGCCAACTAGCCAGCAAGAGCCATTTCGCAAGTCAGCGGGAAAGCCGTCAAGCCATCAAAGCAATCCATGTCCTGCCCCACCCGGCGAGTAGTCAATAGCAAGCCAAGCCATCCAGCCAATCCCTTGGCGGAGGTTTGGAATATTGAGCAACGCGAGTCATTCATGCATAATTACATATATAATAATAGCATGCATTCTTATTATAAAACCGAATCTAGTGATATGACGACGTATCTAATTAATTACCGGAATAACAGTGTGGGGGCAAGCCGATGGCGGCCAGTCGAGCATGCTTACGCATCCTGCCGGTCCTCACCATCGGAATAGTGAGTGACTCCGTCCCTGATTTGAAAGTCTACATTTAGCACACTCTATCCCGCTAGCTACGAACACATCCCGCTAGCTACGAACCCTGATTTCGATGCTAGGGTGGCATTGAGGGTAAGAAATGAACCTAATGGTGGGTCTAGTCACAGGTTCTAGAATTATGGGTTCGACCCTCCTGCCCGGGGTAATTCAACTAGCAGCCTGCCAGTAACTAACGAGGCAAGTAACGAATGATGCCTACACTAACTAAAAGCCAAAAGATCTACTACTTTAATGCCTGTTTCGAAGATGGATAATTTTGTATCCAACTCTGTAAAGGCGGGAGCAGGTCTATGAATAGGAGATGTTATGCAAGCATCTACAGGACCCAAATTATCGACAGGAGAGAGCACTCGCGTAAGGGCCCGGTTCCTTCACTCCGGCACCGGAACTGGAATTGATAAGAGAAGAAGCGTGCGTTAGCGACTGGAAGATAGAGCTGCTACTTCTCGGAACTACTGCTTCTATCGCTACGGGGAAAAACCTTTTCTCGCGAGCTCACCAATACTTCTCCAAAGCTAACTCACCCAATACTTCACTGATAACCTTCCACGGATCAAATAAGCTCAGGCTGGGATGTAGAAGGTCGGCAACACCGCATAGACATATCACTGTTTTGCCTCACTTCCTTTCGCTCATTCCACATCTCATTTCCTCCCTTACTATAACCCCCAAAACGACCTACCCCTGTCGTACATTCGTGATCCGTAGATCCCATGTGCCCTATATGCGGTTGGGTCCATCTTCTGTTTAGGCATCTTGCTGTTTCAAGCTGTTTAGGTTAGGCATCCAAAGCTGTTTAGGCATCTTGCTGTTTAGAACTGTTTCTTGCTGGTGATAACTTGCTGTTTCAATTCGCATAGCATCCATCTTCGCTGCTGATCGATAGGTGGTTAAGTTAGAGCCTGCCATTTCTTTCGTTCGATCGAAGTTAAGGAGATAATAAATTAGGCAGGCTATGTCAGTCTCGATGCGGTATGGGTGCGGGGGGGGTAGCAGTGAGAGTGATTTCGATGGTTTTTGTAGGGAGGTTCGTTTGAAGTATTTGAAGTAGAAGTTCCAGTTAGTGTGGGTTAGACTGCTAAATGTTTCACGCAATGGGTAGGGTTAGGAGTAGGTGGTAAGAGTAGGTATAGGTAGGTAGGAGTAGGTGTAACCCTTTCCTAGCTGTGTAAGGCCCATTCTGGCAATAGAATTGTAGAACCTTGCTCTTGACACGCCATTGGTTAATAAGAAGCGGAGAGGCTTTACGCAGCACCCAACCCATGCTTTAGTGCATTGAAGCGATATCGTAGTGCGTAATTACGTATATAATATCGCGTCAAGGGTGAGTAACGCGTAAGAACCTGCCCTTGGGAGGGGAACAACAGCTGGAAACGGCTGCTAATACCCCATAGGCTGAGGAGCAAAAGGAGGAATCCGCCCAAGGAGGGGCTCGCGTCTGATTAGTTAGTTGGTGAGGCAATGGCTTACCAAGGCGACGATCAGTAGCTGGTCCGAGAGGATGATCAGCCACACTGGGACTGAGACACGGCCCAGACTCCTACGGGAGGCAGCAGTGGGGAATTTTCCGCAATGGGCGAAAGCCTGACGGAGCAATGCCGCGTGAAGGCAGAAGGCCCACGGGTCATGAACTTCTTTTCTCGGAGAAGAAAAAATGACGCATTAGAATATTCTATTTCTCCGCTACCCTTGCTAAACGCTCGATAAAATCATACAACATTTTATTACTCTGACCTAGATGTAATGAATGAACTGATACTCATGATGCTGCGAAACTCAGTGTAATTATTGGGCCAATGAGCTCCTTTGAGTCAGCCCAGCCTTCTAAACTTAGTTGTTTAGCGGCGTTCATGTTCTGACTTTATTCTCCTTTGGGCTATAGACAGATTCAGCCCAGGATATGATAGCTAGCCAAAGATTCCGACATCAAAATTCGACTCTGTGATCACGCAGCCAACAGGCACGAACGACGATGTTGGTGGCGATCCTCCTTCTGTTGTCAAAGGAGAAGGGTAAGAGCTAAGCATTCCTGTAAGATATCTGCAGGATATTTCTTTCAATACGTCCATTCCACAACACAACAAATAAAGAAAGTGGCAATGGTTGAGGGGCCAAGTAAGTCTATCTCCTGTTATCCGGGATCGTCGGAAACCATATTCGGGGATCACCTTTTGATATGCATCTTTTCATATGGATATTCATGAAAAGGAAAAACCCGAAACGAGCGAGTGTGTGTATGTGTTTAGAGGGAAGTAAAAGGTTTGACCTTATATTTGTATGGTTATGGTTTGTAATGGAGGCACCGCGCCTCTTTTTTTTATCCGGTCTTTCCAAGTCCTGTTTTGGGTGGTGAATCACACGTCTCCGAAATAAGTAAGATAAGAGGGGGGGAACTAGGATTATGTTCGGGGAAAAACACCATGCATAGGCGAAAAAAGCATACATATAGCCCGATTCGGTAGTTTTATTTATGATTTCTCGTTCGTGGACGTTGATAATATTTTTCCATTTGGTAGCACCTTAGGATGGCATAGCCTTGAATGATGAGGTTCAAACGAGGAAGGGCTTACGGTGGATACCTAGGCACCCAGAGATGAGGAAGGGCGTGGTAAGCGACGAAATGCTTCGGGGAGTTGAAAATTAGCATAGATCCGGAGATTCCCGAATAGGTTAACCTTTTTCACTGTTGCTGAATCCATGGGCAGGCAAGAGACAACCTGGTGAACTGAAACATCTTAGTAGCCAGAGGAATAGAAGCAAAAGCGATTCCTGTAGTAGCCATCTACTGCCTGTATTTGATCTCTCTCTACAGCCAAGTGTCACGGGCTACTGCCAAGCGCTAGTGGGTGGGTGGTTCTCTCTCTACAGCCAAGTGTCACGGGTGGGGGGGGGTAGGTAAATAGGCAAAATGGTCATAACCCTTCTAATTTGATCAAAAGCTTAATATACGTCATTATGCAAATTCCGAATTTATAGATCAATGTCTACGAATGAATGTTTACGAAATGATTGGCCTTGCACCGCAGTAGATCCAGTTCCAGTTAGTTGCTCGAGCAGAACCAGTATATCTACCAGCAGCATGGGTAGAAGCAGCACTAGCCAAGTAAGTTTATACAGTTCTGGCTCTGGTGAGGTGAGGTAGATTCAGATGGCTGGTACTGACCTAACTGTTTTCCTTTCCTTCAAGTCAAGATTGAGCAGTCATAAACGGTGTAAGAAGGTAAGGACTCCAATTATACCCACTCTTTTTTGTAGGCGTAAGGCAAGGCAAGGAGAAATTGTACCTTCCTTACACTTATATGAAAGAGGGTAGGCGAAATGGATCTTAGCATAATGACATATATAATGAATTTGATCATGACCGTAATGACATATATAATGATAGTGATTTCCTAGCTAGAGAGAGAGAGAAGAAAGACCAGTCATTGTTATATGAGCATGTGGTAGTTGCGGCTTCATAAAATAGAGATTCAGATCGTAATGGCATATATAATTCAATGTAGACTTACTCGATCTATCTCTCTTTAGCTAGCCTATGTTGCGGTAGTTTTCCAGAGGCATGCATCGAGAGTGGAATCTCGTCTGAAAGGGTGCGTAAGCAGGCTCGACTGATAAGGACCAAGGATGTCCCAAAGTTCCCCCACCAAACTGTAGTATGGAATCATCCCCAAAGATCTCGGTCAGAGCAGACATATGCCAAACGTGAATACCTCCTGAAGCGACGGGCATAACACCTGGCATAGATACCCAATCTTGAGTGAAGTAAATACCACGACTTCGATCTTTTTCGATAAAATCATCACGCAGTAGATCAAAAAACCCTAAAGTTACGTCTCGTTCCCCTTCAAGTTTACCTACTACAGTACCGGCGTGAATATGATCTCCACCGGACATACGCAATGCTTTAGCTAGTACCCAGGTTTTCACATATTTCCCTCAATTTACTTATTGGGTGCCCCCCTATCAAATAAGGCCGCCATCGATTTATCGCTCGACCATAAGGACCGGTGGTAGGGGCTCGACCATAAGGGCCGCCAAGGTATTTTTGAATTTTCTGTTGAAACAATCAGGGAAAACTTCGAAAATGATTTCGATATTGAACCTTGGACATATAATAGTTCCAATGAAAAATAAGATCGTGTTTTTTTTTTCACGGTAGCCTGCTCTAGTCCCCTTACAAAACGTTTGTTATTAGGTTAGCTATATACTTAACATGTTCCTAGCAATTCACATGGCATCATCATGAAATGATACAAGTATTAGATAAGTAAGAATATACAACGCACTAGAATGGGTGGCCCCTCTCAAATAAGTAACTAAAGAGCAACTATAGAAGGATGGTTCCACTGAAAGGCTGTTCATGAGGAAACAATATAAGTAAAATGAAGGCAGGGCTCGACTGTTAAGGCCGCCATCGTGAGCCTGTCGAACTCTCGACCAACGGGCCGCCATCATGCCCCCGGCAGGGTGAGGGTGAGCCTGTCGAACTCTCGACCTATGGGAGAGGTAACGAACGCTCGACTGGCCGCCATCACTCGACTGTTAAGGACCGGCAACGGGGCTCGACTGATAAGGAGAGGAACTTTAGTTGCTCGACTCTTTTTTTACTTATTTGGGGGGGCCAATAAGTAAACCCAAGAGGGAGAGGAATTCATTCAAGCTAAGCTTACTAGAGCCTTTCTCCCTTTCGTCATGTCAAGTGATCAACACAGAGTGGCCCCTGCCTGACTTATCTAAGCTACTGCAGCTGTCTGGGGATGTAAGTCCTATATACTGCGATAGGATTGGATGAATCATTTTTATTTTTTTGAATCATAATCAGACTTCAAGAACTTATCTTCCTTAGCGGATGTTTGAGAAGGCTCCCCTCTTAAATAGTGGAATTGCTCAATCTTGAAGCATAATTACATATATAATATATCTCATTCTAAGGTGTGAAGCTGCTTGTCCCTCCAGGGGGCAAGGAAATTGACATACACTAAAGCAGCTTAACTCTATCTATATGGGGTAGGTGCTTAGGATCCACACCACCTATTGAAATGACTGGGCACTGTAGGTCTGGAACCCAGCAGAGGTCTTGACACTTGAGGTCTGCAACTTGAGGTCTGGACATAGACACGGCCTTACCTGCGAGCAAATCAAATATGGGGGGCACTTACTTCCTTCTCAGCGGACTTATTGGGCCACTAGTTGTTACAATGTGACTGGGATATACGGGCCTATTGAGACCGGATAGCAATGACCTCACTCTCAGCTCTTCTCGACGTATGGATACCCTCCTGGTGAATGGGTGCCATGGTGCAACGGGTACTAGGATGAAGAGCTTGATGTAACTGCCAGTTAACCAAAGACACAAATCACGTCTGGGTGGGTGGATGTGACACACGCATAATGAACGAAAAGAATTCAATCCAATTCTTTTCCAAAAATGAAATCTTGTTGACTTTTTCAACAATAGACTCAAGATCCGCATCTTTATCGAACATATATTCCAGCTCCGATTTGATTAAGGAGTAGGCTTATTTACCATGGATAAAATTAGTTTTCATTATAAAGAAAAGGTAACAAAGATAGAATACGAGCTCGTTTAATAGCGTTAGTCATTAGACGTTGTTGTTTTGAAGTTAATCTATTCACTCGGCTGGATAATATTTTTCCTTGCTCACTAATAAATCGACTAATTAGGCTCATATTTTTATAATCGATCCGATCTCCCAACCTAATAGGTGACAAATGCCTACGAATTGGTTTCAAATATCTACGAATTGGTTTCAAACGTCTGCGAATTGGTTTCAAATGTCTACGAAAAAGCGAGCTAGAATTGATTCGGTTTAGAGCTCTCTCCATGGATTGAAGTGCTAGACTGGGGAAGCATGCCCCTTCAAGTTGAGCCGTGGACAACCCGGGAGACTCATCCCTGTCACTCTGGTCTAGCTCAGCGTTATGTCTTATCCGGAAGACCATACAGAAGGCATGAAGTACATTTTCTCCCGGGGTGGTTACATTGTTTTGAACCGAGAAACAGAGAGAAACGTGCCCCCCAGCGCCCACCTAGTATAGATTCTTTGATTCAGAGATCTGAGAGAGATGTACTACCTTTCCAGCTCTCGACTGAGAGATCTGTACTACCTTTACAGCTCTCAATCAGACCGAAACCGGCTTTTCGGGGCCGAAGGACCGCCTGCCTTTCATGCTTGGGCAACCCAGCATCACGAACAGACGGAAAGGTGGGTACCTGGGGATTCGAACCCCAATTCACCCTTATTGAAAGAATAGAATTCTAACCTAGAGGTGAATTCATTTTACTTATTGGGTGGGGGGGCGGTGGTCGAGCCATTGAAACTGGGTGCAAGGGCATACCAGCAAGAGAGAAACGATCAGAGAAAAAGGGCCAACTAACTCAAGAGGTTTCATTGATAGCCTTCATAAAATCAGACGAAATCAAGTGGTGTTGTGCATGGGCTGGCTGCTTTGGCCAGGACTTATCCATCCATGGCAACATCATATATGAAGGCTGCCGGCATTCGAAAGGCCCTATATTATTTAGGGGCGGAGCCACTCACTATTCCGATGGTGAGGACCGGAGGGCCCTATATTATTTAGGGGCGGAGCCACTCACTATTCCGATGGTGAGGGGTCACTCACTATTCATATGGTGAGGGGCTCGACTGTCAAGGCCGCCATCGGTCGCTCACTCATTCATATGGGTGAGGGGCATTTGATGCTCAAAATAGATCATACTCAAAAAAAGAGTTTGATCCTGGCTCAGAACGAACGCTAGCTATATGCTTAACACATGACCCCTTCCCTCGACAAGTTCAGTTGTCTGGTCCATAACATTCATAGTTGGACTACTCTACCTACACGGGAATAGAGGACTCGGTCATAATTGGAGTCTACCTACACAGGAACAAGTTTCATACAATCATATTTGGGTAGGGTTTCCGCCATAATAGTGGTTGGTTGCCAATTAGTTGGTTTCCCCGATCGCTATTTAGTACCTCCTGCCAGCCTTTTCTTTTGGTTTATAAAACCTTAGTCCTGAGTTATCCATGCCATGAACCTGAAGTTTGGGTTGATCGACCAACTATGGGTGCCTTTTTAGGGTAGGGATCTTGATAACGAAACCTTTTGATGAATTGCTATTCTTTTGAACCCACCCTCCAAACCTGGTGCCAGTTTCAGATGGGGATCTTCTTTATAACCCCGACCTTTGGAGGACATCGAATTCAAGTTACGATTATGTTGAGGTGATCATACATCCCCCCCATAACCTGAAAGTTTGACAAGGTTGAAGCCATCCAGATAAATCCCTTGGTGACAGAACCTTTCCCATTTCGTGCATTCAGGCTTCTTCTTGAATCACCTTCTACTTGATCTTGCGGGTATTTATTGTTAGGTTGGGTGGAGTACATGGAGAGGTGGGTCTCGTACAAGAAATAGTAGTGGTTGTATTTGATCTCCTTTCTTATTATAGGTGGTATGTAGTTATCGTAGTCGGAGGTAATAGTAGGAGAGATATCGAGGTGGTGGGTGCGGAGATAAGGAGAGGTGGGAGAAACTATGACTTGTCTCCCCTCTATATGGAATCTTGTTTCCGGTATCTATTCCCTAAAGAAGGCCCGGAGGGGCTTGCGCTTCCTAGTGCAAGGATTGCTTGCCTGACGATAGGAGGGCAAGGAATGGCATAAGTAAATGAAATTCCCTAAAAGAATAGGGATGAAGAGTTAGGGAAGGTTCAGTCTCTCAATTCATGAAAAGACCTTGCTCTCCTTTTGTTGAGCAAGCGACTACGTTCCTTGTCTGACGCAAATTCCTCTCCTTATCAGTCGAGCCCCTCTCCTCTCCTTATCAGTCGAGCCCCTCTCCTCTCCTTATCAGTTGAGCCCCTCTCCTCTCCTTATCAGTCAAGCCCCTCTCCTCTCCTTATCAGTCGAGCCCCCTAAAGGGTCCTTATTAGTCAAGCGTGCATTATCTGTCTTTACAGGTGCGTATAATTTGCACCCGGAACTATAGATAGATCCGAAGATCCACGAGAAACTCCATTGCTGTGTATGGGTAAGCCTTTGTAGGAACTGTGTTTCCATCTTCAGTTTTATATGGGTCAATTCTATTCTCCTTCCTATCGGCTATGGAAGTGGTGGGTCTGGGTGCAAGGACATATCTATAATAGAGAAACTTCCAGAAATGGCAGCCAGGATCAGAAGCAAAGATCCCATTACCATAGCCAGATCGAGAGCCATATGTCATACGAAAGTCATATGTCATACAAAATCCATGTATGTTCCGAGAAAGGGTTAAGATTGATCCAGAAAGGGTTGAGGCAATCAATTCTATTTATTTCCCCAGACACAATAAGTCCCTCCAATCTTTCTTTTGGAAGATTCACTTCCTTCAGAGGTTTCTTCCTAACTTCGCGGAAAGTGCCTTCTGAACAATAGGGGAAGGGGCCTATGTACTTGCATTACCTTTGCATGCAAATTTTGACCTACACCAGTCCCAGGTACGCGAGTTTAGCCTAGACTTGTTTTGACCTATAGAACTTTCGCTTCTCAGTCGTGCTTTTCTCTATCACTCTTACTTAACTACCTTCTATGGGACTCTTCTTACCCAAATATTAGCGAACGCCCGCTAGCTCTTTGATATATTTATGCTCTTAAACACCCAATCCTACGGGTATTTCTTAAGTGTATTCCTTTAGAACTACCTTTCTAGCCCTTCAACTCATGCTTTACCTTACCAACCTTAAGCTAGAACTCTTTGCATTCTTCTTTTTAGGTCTTATTCTGTAGAGGTTCGGTTCCGCTTACTGTCTGTTTCCGAAACCTACTGTGCAGGTCGTCTGGACTAGCCGTCTGTAGGGGCAAACACCAGTTCCATTCATTCTGGGGCTTCTTAAGAGTTGGACTTACTTATTTCAGGTCCAATGGCGCCGATCCAAAGGACCAAACCCCTAACCCACCCGGCCCATTGGTGGGATGGAAACCCCTAATGGTGACAACCGATAGGATTCTCATTTTCTTAGTTCGTTAGCTAAGTGAAGTAGTAAGAGATAGAGATTTTCCTTTGGATCGATCGCTAAGGTTCACTCAACAATGCCACTAAACCTTGTTATCCGGGATCGTCGGAAACCATATTCGGGGATCACCTTTTGATATGCATCTTTTCATATGGATATTCATGAAAAGGAAAAACCCGAAACGAGCGAGTGTGTGTATGTGTTTAGAGGGAAGTAAAAGGTTTGACCTTATATTTGTATGGTTATGGTTTGTAATGGAGGCACCGCGCCTCTTTTTTTTATCCGGTCTTTCCAAGTCCTGTTTTGGGTGGTGAATCACACGTCTCCGAAATAAGTAAGATAAGAGGGGGGGAACTAGGATTATGTTCGGGGAAAAACACCATGCATAGGCGAAAAAAGCATACATATAGCCCTTTCAATCTTGCTTGGTATCACGGGCATTGAATGCCCAAGCGTTAGGACCCATTATGGAAGATCGTCTAAATAGTGGAGTGGGTGAACAAGGTCGACTTCGTCCATCGATTTGGTTGGCATATATGAGCAAGCGGGTTTATGGAGGTTATAGTAAGGGAGGAAACGAGATGTGGAATGAGCGAAAGGAAGTGAGGCAAAACAGTGATATGTCTATGCGGTGTTGCCATCACACTTGCTTTATATGTATGGAGGATGGATGCGCTAATTTGATGATAGGCCAGACTCGGCCAGGTTCGCTTCTAGAGAATGAGAAGAGCTTTATACACCTAGTTTGGACAAGGCTGGAAGGGATACAATGAATAGATAAGAAGTTGGCTAACCTGCCCTAATAAGTAAGTGGGGTTCCCCTCCTTGGTCGGGCCTTTGGTCTAATTATGGGTTGCTAATGAGAAAGACCCCCATGCAATTGACATTTACTCTCTGTGCATTGACTGCTCACTCTCTACTTTCCACTTTGATTGATAGAGACAGCCACTTAGGCTCGGAATGAACAACAATAAAAACAACTGGCTAAAGTAAAAGCTCCTGAACAATGGTATCAAAAATCACAACATTTCATTTTATAGTCAAAAGCTCCGGCGAATCAGGGGTTTTGACTGAGGAGAGCAGAGCACGGCGAATGATTTGTTTTGGGTGCCTCAATGGGGTCCAGGCAGGCTCCAACTATATTTGTTAGTGAAGAAGGTTCCTTGCCCCCGGAGGGATCAATGAAATGTTTGGAACGTCTTAAAGAGGCATTTGCGTGCGTTCTATGATAACTTCAAGCTCCTGAAGGGAATCTGCCTTTTCATTTTACTCTTTTAATTTTTTTTCTACATTAATTGAATTATTTCAATGAATTTGGTCTAGCACCAAAGTCATATGATAACTATCCAAAGTCATATTAAGGTTTGATTTTTTTTCTACATTAACAATTGTAACATAATAAATTTTTGAACCAGCATATCAACGTATTTTTTTTAATCAACATCTAAGTCTATTTTTCTTAATTTGTATGGGGAATTATTTTTTGTTAGAAGTGAAGAAAGATGATGTATACAATATTGACATATATGAAAGATAACTTTTATATGTAAAATAATGTAACACTCTCTTGCTTGCTTGATGCATGCATTTAGGGTTCACTCCCAAATTGCTTTGTCTATATCTATATATATATATATATATATATATATATATATATATATATATATATATATATATATATATATATATATATATATATGTATATATATATATATATATGGATGGGAGAGGCTTTGATTGTTGTGCAGGGACCAATAGCTATTATAGTATTGGTCCCACACATCCATTAAAAAATGACAATAAAACATCCATAAATTGCACATAAATATTTAATATTAAGTTACATAAGTTATTAATTTATGTCCAAAATGGGCCTATATGTTGATTGGGCCAACAACGGTCAAATACTAGCCTTTAACATAACAAGTTGACAAGACATCATGTCCCAAATACCTCCAAATTTTAATTACTAAACAAGTCAAAATGCATTACAAAACATTCCATTAACTTATATCCAACAGTACACCTATCCCATCAAACGTATCTCCATTGGAGCAATACTTCCCATGGTTGGGTAATACCTACACAAGAATAGGTGAAATGTGTGTCAACCATATCTACATGTGTGTTCAACTATTCAATCTATGAAGGAAATAAATGGCACTATTCAACTACTGAATTTAATAAATGACACCAACCCTTTCAATTTAGGAATAAAACACAAGAAAGCACAAGTATCAACCATGAAATTTTACCATTCATTGGATCATGTACAAATCAATCCAGAACACATATTTGAATTTGAGAGATGGCAATCCATGCCAATATTCCTACCAATCAAATTCAACATCAAAAAACTACAAACTAACCTCAACCCTCATCGAATAGCATTTGAAACGCTCATTCTACTCATCAGCTATTGGATATATACAATCCAAGTGCGTGCACGGTGTTATAAAGTTTGAACATTTAATTTTATTTTTTCCTACTTCTAGTGTAATCTAATATAATCACGATAAAATATAGGATACCTTCTTATTCAAGTGATAAATTAATTGTAACTTTACAAGTTACAACTATGCCAAGACAAATTCTCTTTAGCCAAGAAAACTGCACTTTCCACAAAAGATTGATAGTCATACAATCACGAAAGGTTTCAACTTTTCCAATGAAACAATTGAAGTTTCAGATACATACAACTTCAAGCTCCTAAACTTAAACATAAACTTAGTCTATTATTTTTGTTGTTTTATCCTTTGAATAACACTTTCATTTGTTTTTCTAGAAAAAAAGTAAAACATAGATTTGTAGGAACGTTAACATTTTCAGGAAAAAATTTCATTTATGTTTGTTGGGAAAAAAAAAAGAACGCTTTCAATTACATGCCCAATTACACATGGATTGCTCACAAATTACAATTGAAGACAATATTCACTAATACAAAAGAAGATTGAGCACAAAAACAATTTTTTTAATCAAAATTTTGGGTAAATTTGCAAGTTGTTGCAGCCATGCCGAGAGTTATTATTGCAGCCTATACAAAGAATAAGAGGAGGCGAGGGACCAGGGGTACATAATTGCGATGCACTGAGGCAGATGAAGACAGGGGGGCTGATGAGAATGATCCCAACAATGTTGTTGATAATGACAATGCGATGGAAGATCATGTTGCCCCACAATCAACCACAAGGCCATCGTCAACCATAGTGCAAGGTGCAATTTCTACAAAGAAGATCAGTTCCATAAGAGGTTGGACAAAGGAAGACATGATAGTTGCAATTGATGACATAGAGTTTAGGGGATATTTAATTTGTACCTCTGCAAAAAAATGTGTGACCGTTGCTTCAAACATAAATTATTGGATAAATGGGCTAACTCATTCAAAGTGTACAATGCCTATTACAATTATCACTAAAGAGGAGGAGGTCGAGGTGGTTGAGTGGTGTAAGGAGATGGCCCAATTGGGACATGGCTTAGAGCTGATATAACTTAAATTCACAGTAGCCCAAATATGTCAAGGGAGGCCAAACCCCTTCAAAGGTGGGTTTCCTGGTAAATCACAATGGAGTGGGTTTAAGAAAAGGAATCCAGGCCTTGTGTTACGTACAACCAAGGGCCTTGATAGAGACAATTCTTTAAATTCCCTGCAATTGTGTCCAATTTCTATGACACTCTTTCTATTGCATATGAGAAACACTCATATGGCCCAAACCATATATGCAACTATGATGAAACAAGCTTATAGGGGAGAAGGAATTGTGGCATGCGAGTAATTTCCAAGAGAGGGAGCAAAAACATGACTAAGATTTTTCCTAAGAGTGGGGAGTGGATCACTATTCTTTGTTGTGTCAATGCTATTGGTTCTTCAATACCAATTTTTTATATATTCAAAGGTAAAACTCAACTAAAAAACTATATACATAATTGTGAACGAGGTGTATACATGCCTGCACATCTCCATGCATGGATGACAAAGGAGCTATTCTTGAATTGTCTTTGTCACTTTGTTGCATCAATACTAGGTGGTGTCTCGTCTAAAAACAAATACCTACTGGTTTTAGATGGCCATGGAAGCCACATGGTTGTGTAGATAATTTAAGGGGCCAACAATTTGGGCATTAACATGTTAACATTGTCAACTCATATGACTCACAGATTGTAACCCCTTAATGTCAGTGTGTTTGGGCCTTTCAAGAACTATTTTAGGGTCGAGAGAGATTCATGGATAGCAAAGAATCTAGGTATGGAGGTAAAAAGGTTTGAGCTAGTTGAGATTACAAGTAAAGAATTTAAAAGGGCTCTCACACCTTCTAATATCAAGGTTGGATTTAAGAGAAATGGTATATTCCCACTAAATTTTGATGCTCTTTTGCATGATACTGGTTGCAACTAGGAATTTGATGTGGGAGGTCAAAAAGAAAAGAGCTTATGAGACCATGTTGATGCCCAAGAAGATGTGGATGGGCATGAAGATGTTGTTTGTATTGAAGGTATGATATCCTTTTCTCAAGGGAATGTCTATGGTGATGATGATGAACATGTGAGTGAGACATAGTTCAGTCATGAACCAATTTTCACTGCAATGGAGGTTGTCACACCCACTGAACCACCTACTAATTATGCATGTGATATTACATATGAGGCAATTGATCATGTGAATGACAATGCAATTGTGGTTTCATATGATAATGCAACAGGATTAAACAATGATTAATTCATCATGTCAACCCAGGTAACTCCACCATCATGGTTAGAAGAGGCCATGATGAATATCAACACACATTATGTGTCATCCACCAGTGAGGAAAGCATGAACATGCCTTGATAACTAGCAAAGTTAAACATTGAACTTGTTCATTATTTTGTGGAAAATGGATCATTGGAGGAAGAGCTTGTTCACCATGAAGTACCAGAAAAAGGCAATAATGGGGTTTAATTAGTTTTCCTGTAGATTTAAAGGAAAGTGTCAGGCCCTGAAGAGAATGTGACAACGAACCAACCAAGACTTGGCAGGTTCCTAAAGCTACCAGTAGAGAGTGAAGGTCTCATTAAGGCACTCATCGTTTAGGGAGGAATTCACAGTTGCTCACCTATGAAGACTTATATGAACCTATTATTTGAGTATAAACATGAAAATATTGAAATTTAGGAATCTAAATAGAGAAAGAAGGAGTTGGGTAAAGAAAAGAGAGATGCAAGGATTGCAGTAGCAAAATCTCAGGCAAAGGAAAGGATGGAAAGACAGAAAGCAAGGGAAGAAAGGAACATAAAAAAAATTCGCAAGGCAATATAGGGAGGAAAGAAAGGTTCAATAAGTGTTGGAAAAAGGAGGAGGGGTGATAGACAAGGAATATTATGGTCCAGGCCAGATTGAGTCAAATATGATGATGTCCAACACTCTAGACCACATTGCAAAGCATACACCATCATACCTGGATCTAATTAACATCCAAGTCCCCCGCTACCATCCAAGGGTTATTCCCACCTCTTATACCCCTGCCAGTCCATGTTTAAATCATATGTTAGATAATAGGACACCTTCCCTTAGTGTTGTGGTTATTAGCATTAGTGGACACTTCAACTACTCAATACCTCCATTCCCACAAGGAGAAAATTGGACTTAAGAATATGTTAACATTCATACACATCCTAATCAACCGTTCTTGGGTAGCCCACCATACTTGGCTCGGGAAAGTAACTCAACAAGTTTGGGCAATGCAAAAAATTGAGGACATTAAGCATAATGGTGGCATGACTTTTTTTTTATGACCATATTGCAATGTGGATTGTGTAAGGATGCAATCGGTTGCATGGTTAATATAATAGTTCACATACAGTTAAAGATACAGTTTAATGTAATAGTTGACAACACACTTTGTGCAATTGTGGTATACTTACAATATATTGTGCTTGGCCTTTGGTTGGTTTTTCTTGTTTTCAGTTGCTCAATAAAACTAGTGAGTACAGACCTTCATGGATACATATACCAGCAAACAAAACCAAAGGTACTTTTGATTGCTTACTACACATACATAGATTCACATACAAAGCTAATTGTGCATTAATATGCAAGTATAATTTCAAAACAAAATGCAAGCAACATAAGCTATAATGTTCCAACATTAATGTATAATTGGTTTATCTTACATCTCCTGGAAAACAATATTCAATAGACTCAGGTATAGTACAATATGCAGAATAAAAACCTATGAAAAAAATAAATTTAAAAGATATCTATAACTAAGCTCATATCGATACTATTGTTGATATAAATATGCACATCGAAAACTTGATGATAGGATTTATCGATTATGTGTGTGAGAAGTCATATGTTGGAATCTAGGTATTTCATACAAACACAAGTCCAATGTGAATGAGATGTAGAAGAGAAAGAACTCATTGGATTGATCTTAGACATATTTAACATATTTAAAATGATTGTCTTAATGATATGTTTGACTAATTTTATGTGGCTACCCATGATTGAAACCAGCCTATATCTATCTCAACTCCAGATCTATCAAGTGCTAAGAGGGAGAAAATCTCTTGAGGTGAAAACCTTTCCTCAAGTTTTGAACTCAAAAAGATGTTTACACCTCGAGAGATTTGATCGAGAGAAAAAGCCTCAAAAATGACATATAACCTTATCTAAACCTTAAAATTGAAATTTACCAACCAAAATCAAAAACAAAAACCCTAAATCATGCCAAGATAATTTAATATTCATTGAATCTCCAAATTTTAATGAAGGTTTAGGCCTTGAAAAGAATTTAGCTAAACTAAACCCTAGCAACTATGTTCATGAGCCTCAAAAAAACATTTAACTAAACTAAACCCTAACAACTATGTTCACTCCACCTCTATGTGACACTAACTAGAGGGCACAAAATATCCAACAAGAACTATTGTTGTTGTTTATTTATATGTTATTAATTTATAAAATAATACTTTGGATAAATATGGATATGGAAGAGAATGCATAGAAGTAATGAAAAAAGTGAATAATATAGTGAATTCTCTTATTTGTTGCTTTGTTTTATAAGTAAAGTGACGACCTTTTTATCTCACTGCAACATATTTTTTGTTTGATAAAAATAAAGAAGAGTTATTTAAGGTGTTTTTTAACAAAGTTATAATTTTGCTTGAACTACGAAATTATTATGTTATTAAGAAAATTTTCAAAAAAAATTAATTGCGAGAGTGTTTAATCATTTTTTATGTTTGAAATAGATTCCCAATCATACTAATAACATCTTACTAGTGAATACTCTAACGATTAATTATGTTATCAAGAAATTTTCAAAAAGTCCGAAAGTGTTTAATCATTTTTATGTAGTAGTCTAAAAATTATGTTTTTGCTCTAAAAATTATGGAAATTCTGGTTATATTTTGAAAATTTTGGGTTGGGATTTTTGTAAATCCAAGTAAAAGCTGTTAAAATTCATAATTTTAGATGTCTTAGATATTTTTGATGTTGCTGAATCTATTTCCACCATCAAAAGCATGATTGAAACACTGGATCATAGTCATAGCAACTTAGATGAATCTCATAGAAATTAAAACAAATATAGGTGAACCAAGGAGATGTAAGATGAGAGAATGAGACTATGGACGTATTATGGAGACTTGCATTCCTATGAACCATTGGCCAGACGAGTAGATGATGCAAATGGAAAGCCCTCAAGATGAGTCTATAATAGTCAAGTGTAATATAATCTAGTATAAGAGATATCAAATGTATGCATTTTCTAATTTATAAGTGTGATAGTTGAATATTGTTGTAATTTTGTAATTTTGAAAAGAGAAATGTTTCCCTCTGGTCTAGGATGGATTTATAATGGTGTACATATATGTTATATAAGTCTTAGTTTCCTTGAGGTGCTTAAGTTTCTAAAGTACACCACATTTCAAGGAGGTTTTATTTTATGGATAAGAGCCTTATGTGAACCCCATAGAACCAAAATTTTATTAAAATTTAGAATCAATAGGGATTTAGAGTTAGATTTAATTAAATTTGTTTATCTTAATTTTTTTTAAATGTCTTGTATAGTATTCATGTTGAGTGTGCCGAAAATTTTATACATCTATATACATGTCATACATTTCATTTCTAGAAAATCCATTGTTGGGCAGCGGATCCCTGCATAACAGTTTTGGGGCTTAAATCCCACAATTTTGGGGTAATGGTATTGTAAAAGATCCGCGAAGTTAATGGTTTTGGGGCTTAAAGCCCACAATTTTGGGGTAATGATATTGTAAAAGCGCGAATTGTCATAAGTCAAGTCAAAGGGTTATCCACCCAAAAATAATGTAAGGTCATGGAAATTGAGTCAGCCTACCCATGGTCCGTGGACCATGGGAATGTATAAATAGAGCGAGGCTCTAGGTATAGAAGTCAGTTCTAAGTTTTAGATCAGATATTAAGTGATATGGGTTTTTAAATGTGATCTTCTCTCTGAGTCTGTAAGTCCGAGTCTTGGGTCGTGGTAGTAGATAGAGGCTCCATAGCTGTGTGCACAGAGGCCTAGTAGAGTCCACAGCTGTGTGCACGGACCCCTGCAACTATGTGCACAGGGCAGGAAGTAGATTGTAATTGGAAAGGGTATTAATAAAGATAAGTTGGTTTTGGAATATTGCATATCTGTTTCTAAGTTTCTATTTAAGCATTTGTTTACAGTTTATGATTGCGCACATGTTTGTTTATATTATGTATTGGGCCCACTTAATTTAATTTAAGATCTATAATACTAATAAGCATAGTAAAGGGTAAAGAACATTCGCGATCTTCAACTAAGCCACGCGAAGGTAGTTGCACTAGACAGACAATTCTGCGGAAGTAGCATAGCATGTAGAGGAGGATCGTGAGCCTTCCAAGACTCATCAAGACATCCCAAGGGTACGGAAACCTGGTTCCAGCACCCTCCCATACTACCTCGAGTGAGACCTCAGTCCGCGCTCTGTGGACTGTTGCCAAAAGGGCCAGTAGTTTCGAAATTTCTTTGGCTAAAACACTTCTGAACCTGGGTCAGGCCCCAAAAAGGCAACAAATGGTTCCGTTTCTGGGACCAGGATCTACCTAAGGGATGTTTGATGTCGGAAAACTGGAACCCTACGAAAAAGGAAATTGAAGATTGGTTGCATCAGAAGCTTCATGAGTTCATAACATAGGAGAACAGAACTCTACAGATATCTGAGAAGAGGTGGTTGGATCGCTACGTCTATACAGAAATCCACGAGATCTTCTTTGCGACATTCTCTTCGGAGCTATATGATTGGATCGTGAGGTTAGCCAATAGCCAAGGAGGGTACAAGCTCGATCAACCGATAGTGTGAACTCCAGACTTAGTGCGCAGACTAGAGGCATCAGAAGATAAAATTGCGTGGGCCGTGGACCATTGGCTCGACCGGATAATAGGAGGGTTTCTCATTGAGTTCGCGATAAAGACAACTGTGAGCTATAGCGAAGCAGAACACCAGTTCCTCAAGGGACCGTGAGGTAGGTACATCAAATCCCTGAATACCTAGATTAAGATGTTATGTGAAAAGTAGGTTATGCGAATAATTAATGAGTGGAGCGACGTGGAGCGGAAATATCTACAAAGGGATCGAAGGGTTAGGGAACAATCTTTTAATTTCTCCATTGCGAGAGAGTGAGGAAGAGCACGCTCGGGTTTCTCCAAGAAGTACGGTCAGTTTCATAAAGCAGCGCATTCCATAGTTATCACCTCCACTTATGCCATCACCCACCTCACTTACTTCACCTCCGTCTTCAACCACCCCACCTCCACCAAACCCACAGTTCAGCATGGTGAGTGCGATAAAGCTACCTTTATTCATAGGAGTAGGGAACGAGGACCCGGATCAGTTCTGGTTCATGGTAAGAGCAATGTGGGAAGAACATGGGGTCATGGATGACAACATTAAGAAGGCCACACTGGTAAGTGCACTACACGATCGCATGCTGACATGGTACATTAAGCACTCAAATGATCACCCAAATGCAGGAATAGTGGAGATCCAAAACGCGCTGAACAGAGAATTTAGCTGGCCGAAATCAGAAACATAGTCGATCATAGGATTTAAAGAGATCACGGTGCTTCCAAGAGAGACCCCTTGGGATCTGGATCAGAGGCTGAAGAGTACGATCTGTGAGGCTAATATGACGCTAACGGATGCACAGCACCACACATGGTTTATGGCATTGGAAATGATGATGAGGTTTCATGAAACACCGATAGAAGATTTGGGGTTGGGAGTCCAACAAATCCATGCACAACTACAGAACCTATGCTTGGAGATGTAGAGCTTGAAGCAGGATAGGTCACCCTAGCCAGAATCGCATGAAGAAGTATGGTGCATGAAATGTAAAGGCTAGGGCCACGATAAGGATCATTGTCTGGTATTTGCAAACTATTTGGCAGGAGGAGTACCAATGCCATTGAGACCAGAGGCATAGCTAGGGTCAAGTGCAGCACCTGCGCTTTGGTGTGCGATCTGTCAGGTGGGAGGAAAGCACACGACAGACAACTGTCACTTGTTGCAGAAGTATACACAGACTCTGCAGCAGCTGTTTTGCAATTTTTGTAGATCGGTGGGCCACAATGAGAGAAATTGTCGAAGTTATGAATTTTTGATGGATCGAACACCTGCCTATAGGATGCAGACTGAGGCACGAGGTCAAGATCCAATTGCAGCAATAGCGCGAGGTGGATTCTAAGGACGCGGGCAAGGACGAGGAGGAATGGGACCCGGAAGAGGGCGCGAATAGTTAATCTGCTATAATTTTGGAGGACCTGTGCACTATGCGTGTGACTATATGAATCTGACCAGAACATGTTGTCCGTAATGAAGTGGTAGATTGTTTGACGTTGATCACACAAATGTGCGAGAAAGGGGTACTACAGCCTACTCCAACTCAGAATATCCAAATGATGAGATTTGAACTACACAAAGAAGACCCCAACGTAAACATGGTGCTCAGAAGTAGCGTGACCACTAGGGAAGATAAGGGAAAGCAACCTGAGGACGATACATGGGTTCGCAAGGTCCCTACGAAGGGACCTGAGTTTTACTTGGAACGCGCAAGGGAGACATTTATGGAAGCTAAGAAGAACTTCACGGAGGCCTCTACTTCAGGTAATAAGGATCTACCAGATCCGAGAATGGATCCTTCTATGCTTACTACCTTTTTAGAGACATGCATGAAGTTGTTGTGTGAAAATAAAGCATTTAAGGCACTACCAGAGCTAATCGCTAGGTGTGTAGGGTCGGGTGAACTGCGCGTAGTTCGGAAATTTGGAAAGCATGCATTGCGCACCGAGAGGGAAATGCGATTGAAGGCGCAGATTGGCGAATATGAGATGGATCAGGTAATCCTGGACTCGAGCTCAGACGCGAATGTGTTACCAAAGCAAACATGGGAATGCATGGGCAAGCCCGCGTTACAGTGGTCTCCTATTCAATTACGGATGACGAACCAACAAAAGATCTTGCCTATGGGAAGGTTGCCGGGGGTAACAGTTGATATCGAAGGCACAAGCACGGCAATGGACATTGAGGTAATAGAGATTGTTGATGGCAACAACCCTTACCCCGCGTTGCTAGGAATATATTGGGACACGGATATGAACAGAGTCATCAAATTGAAGAAGCGGAAGATGATTTTTGAGAAAAAGTCCCTACGCGTAGTAGTTCTGCTAGATCCAGCTGAAGGAGTGAGCTATATTGAACCTGTGCACGAGGATGACAGCAATGAGGAGTTGGATTTCATTTACCAGATAAGCAAGACCAGGATCGGGTGATCCCGACTGAAGATGGAAGAATCTCATGGGAACACGACAGTTCCTATACTTCGGATTCAAATGAAGAAATAGAACGCTGGCAGAACCGATTGCACGAAGTCACAACGCTGAATTGTAACATGATGATTAGATCACTGCGGTGCGTGACGACTGAAGCAAGGGAACTGCCAACAAATGATGGGGTAACAAATGTTGAGGAACCCTTAGACCAATGTGAAAGATAGATCAACGCCTTAGAATTCAACCTCTACAAGGGGGCAACCTCATTTACCTTACACAAATGAATGATTCTTTGATGATTCAAATGACAAAACCTCCTTTCTATATATAGGAGTCTAAGGATTCACAATATAACCCAGCCGACCTAACAATAATAATATAAAGTCACAAAAATAACAATAGAGGGATTTTATGGGGCATAGTAGTAACAATATGGGGCCAATAGGGGCACAACAATATTAATAAGGGATACACCTACAATAGTAATGGGGAAATCACTAGTATTATAGGGACCTAACATGCCCCTCTCCTTCAAAAAAGTGTTGTCCTCAACTCTTGAGTAGTTTTGGATGCTTCTGTATAAAATTCTCATCCTCCCATGTGGAATCTTTAGCGGATAAGTTCTTCAACTTAATGAGATACTTCGAAATTGATTGATTTCATAGCTGTCGAGTTCTTGTTTCTGTGACTGCTTCCGGTTCCAATATAGTTTTTCCTTCCTCGTCAAGTTCTGGCAATATTGTTTGAGCTTGGAGCTTGTCACCTATAACCTTCTTTAAACATGAAACATAGAAAACTGGGTGCACTCGAGAAGCTGCAGGAAGCGCCAATTTGTATGCCATAGTACCAATCTTTTGCAACACCTTGTACGGACCATAATACTTTGGTGATAATCTATTATCCTTCTTAGCTTGCTTGAGGGACATTTTTTTATATGGTTGGAGCCGTAGTAATATCCAATCACCTACATCAAAACTTATTTCGTTGCGATGTTGATATGCCTATTGTTACATTCTATTCTGCGCCAACATTAGGTTATCCTTTAAGAGTTGGAGGACTTGTTTTTGATGCTCGATGTGATGTTCCACTACTTGAACCTTAGAATTTTCTCTTAAATATGATGTGATGGATGGTGGCTGATATCCATAAAGTGCCATAAATGGGGTCATTTTTGTTGCTGTATGGAAGGCAGTGTTATACCACCATTTAGCCAAAGGCAACCATTTGACCCATTGTGTCTGTTTATCAGATACAAAGAAATGAAGATATCCTTCCAAACATTTGTTTACTATCTCAGTTTGCCCATTAGATTTAGGATGATAAGATGAGCTATGAGTTAACTGAGTACTGAGACAAGAAAAAAAATTTGTCCAAAAATTTCCATTGAAAATGGGATCTCTGTCACTTACAATAATCTTTGGGTTTCCATGTAGCATTTGAATTGTTTCCATAAATGTAGCAGAAACTGCACTGGATTTAAATGGATGTGATAATGCACAAAAGTGTGCATACTTGGTAAGTCTGTCAACTACCACCATTATGACACTCTTTCCCTCAAACTTGGGTAAACCTGTGATAAAATCCATTGAAACCTCCTCCCAACGTTGGATTTTAATGGATAAAGGTTGTAATAGACCCGAGGTCTTAATTGTTTCAACTTTATTTTGTTGGCAAACCAAACATTCCACCACAAACTTTTGAATATCTGATTTAAGGCCATCCCAAAAGAATTCCTTCTTAACCTTGTGGTAAGTTTTTAGAAATCTTGAGTGCCCTCCTAAGGGAGAAATGTGCAATTCCATAAGAATCTTTTGTTTGAGTTGGGAATTCTTACAGAGGTATAAGCAATCTTTGTACCATAACGAATCATTTTTCCAGCTAAATGTATAAGATGTATTGGAATCTTGTTGTAACTTTTGAATAAGTGCCCACACTTTTTCATCATCCTTCCATTCCTCCCTTACTTCATTTATCCAACCTGGTTGGATAATAGAAATGGCGCACAACAATGCTTCCAAATTTTCATCCTTTCTTGAGAGTGCATTTGCTGCCACATTTTGCTTCCCTTTTTTGTAGATGATTTCAAAGTCATAACCCAACATCTTTGTGACCCACTTTTGTTGCTCTTCAGAGGATAATCTTTGTTCTAAAGAGTATTTAAGGCTATCATGATCCGTTTTTACCTTGATGTGTCTTCCCATTAGGTAGGGTTGTCGTTTCTTAATTGCATGTGGTATTGCCAACGTTTCCTTCTCATAAATAGCTTTGTGTAAAAACTTTCCCTTGATTGGAAAACTTTCAAAAGCAATGGGTCTTTCATCTTGCATTAAAACAGCACCAATTCCATTTCCTGAAGCATCACATTCCACAATAAAGGTTTTTGTGAAGTCCGGGGTAGCTAAGACCGGTGCTTGGCACATTGCCTCTTTAGGATGTTCGAAGGCCTTTGTTGCTTCTGGAGTCCATGAAAATCCATCTTTCTTCAATAATGTTGTTAGAGGTGCTACTATTCTCCCATAATTCTTAACAAACTTGCGATAATACCCTGTCAACCTGAGAAATCCTTGTAGATGCTTTATGGATGTGGGGATTTTCCATTCCTTAATGGCTTTAATTTTGCTAGGGTCTACCTTAACTCCTTCATGAGATACAATATGACCCAGATATTACACCTCTTGTACTCCAAAGAAACATTTGGATCTTTTTGCATATAATTGTTTCTCCTCCAATCGTTGTAGCACCCTATCAACATGTTCAACATGATCCTTCCAAGACTTGCTGTAGATTAGTATATCATCAAAAAATACTAACACAAATTTTATAAGGGTGGGTTTGAAAATGGAATTCATCAGGCCTTGAAATGTAGAAGGTGCATTGGTAAGGCCAAAAGGCATGACCAAAAATTCATAATGACCCTCATGAGTTCTAAATGTTGTTTTCGGAATGTCTTCTGTCTTCATTCGATTTGATGATATCCTGAACAAAGATCCAACTTGGTGAAGTAAATTGATCCATGCAATTCATCTAGTAATTCATCAATGACAGGAATGGGAAACTTATCTTTAATAATGAGCTTGTTGATCTCCCTATAATCCAGACACATGCGCCATGATCCATCCTTCTTGTGCACCAATACTACTGGAGAAGAGAAAGAACGTTGACCAGGTTGAATTATACCAGCCTCTAGAATTTCTGCAACCATACGTTCAATTTCACTCACTTGGGCATAGGGATATATGTACAGCCTAGTGTTTGGAGCAACACTTCCTGGAATCAGATGAATAGCATGATAATGATCACGAATAGGTGGGAGACCTTTGGGAATCTCAAATACCTTGGAATGATTGTCCAAGACTTTTGGAGATCTGGAGAAATAGATAATTTCGATGTGGAAACATCTAGCGAACATAATTGTGCAATTACACCTTTTTGTTCCTTTTTTAGAAGCTTTTTCATATCGTTAGAGCTGATTATCTTTCCTGGTTTCCCTGCAACACCCCTTAATTCAACTTCCTTTCCTTTTGCAGAAAATTTCATGAAAATTTCTTGAAAATTAAAAGCTATTGTACCCAAGGACTGTAGCCATTGGACTCCTAGTACAACATCAGCACCTACCATTGGAATGGAAAGCATTGGGCTAGTCAATACATATTCTCCCATGGATAGCTTGATATTATGGTACCTTCCAAAGAAATTTATCATTCCTCTATTTGCAACCATCACTTAATACTCTGGTACTGGATATAGGAAGCAATTCAATTCTTTTGCTACCTTACAATGAATAAAATTGTGGGTACTTCCAGAATCAATCAACACTATTACTTTTTTCTTCTTGATTTGTCCTTCTATCTTGATGGTTTTAGGAGTGGTAATTCCAGCCAAGGAATTACAAGATATGGTCGGATTCATTTCTTATTTATCTAGGCTTTGTTCCTGGAGTATATCCTCTTCTTTTGACCTTTCTTGCTCCTTTTCTTCTTCCTTTTCACAATCTATGTTGAATAATTTCTTCTCAGCACACTTATGACCTTTAGTGTATTTGCTATCACAACTGTAAGAAATCCCTTTTTCTCTTTTTTCTTCTAATTGTTTTGGTTTCAACCTTATAGGTTGTGGAAGACTAGGGGCAACAACATTACCATCTTTATAGTTGTAAGTGGTATGCTTCCTGGTTGCCATAATTTTTCTTTCCATTTTTCTTGCTAACTTGAATGCCTTCTCTAATGAATCAAGTTCCCAAAGGAAAACATTATGTTGGATATTATCCTTTAAGGTCCCTATGAACACATCAATCCTATGCTCCTCTGAAATTTTTTTTACCCTTATGTTCAATTTTTGGAACTCCTCAATGTGCTCCATTATTGAACCCTTTTATTTGAGACTTATCAATTGGCTAAAAAAAGTGTTGCTTTTTGTATCCTCATAATGTGCTATCAATTCTTCCGTAAAAATTGCCCAAGTGATAATTTTTTACAAGAGAAAAGCCATTGATACCATACAAACTAATTTGGTTCCAAATATAAAGTTGCAATACGTACCTTTTATGTGTTTTGCACATTATTGAAATCGAAAAATTTCTCCATCTGTAATATCCATGTTGCGGGATCCTTGCCATCAAACTTCCTCATATCGATTTTTAGAATATGGTGGGTCTTCAATCCAACATTAGAATCTATGAAATCATGATTAGAATTTCTTTTGTTCGCATCATGAGTTTCCTTTACTATCCTTTCACCATTAGTAAGTATTTCTTGTAGAAAATTTGTCAAATCTGTCTTCAAATTTACCATGCCTTTCTTCAAATATCTCTTCAAATCTATTTTCAAATTGTCAATCTTAGCTTCCACATCATTCATCTTAGCTTCCACGCCCTTTATCTTATATTCCATGCCATTTATCTTAGCTTCTGATAGCTTTTGTGAGAGTGACATTTGTTGCACTTGGTCTTGTAATTTTGATATATCATGTAGCATTTCTTCCTCTTCTTCATGAGTCGTGCTAAAGCTTTCAGGTTGCTTACTAGGTGTTTGAATTTTCTTTCCTCGGGGCATCAGTTACCGATAATAATTCTCTACTATGCCCTTTGAATTCCTTCAAAATAATTTTTCAAACCAAGCTTAAGCAAAAATTTAAAAAAATCTACACACCTTTTTTTTCACTTTGTAGGAGCTCAATATTGCCTCTGATGTATCTCTGTAATTTTCAATCATCTGGTTTTGAAATTGCGACCTACAGTAGCCCTCTATTTCGTCTTTCCAATGCCACTAGTCTAATCCAAATTGGATTCTCCAAGCAAGAGTTATGCCAAATATCCCACAGTGGCCTGATTATAGACTAGTTCATTAGAGCAAACTTGTATGGCATGTGACGTGTCCCTGTTTCGACCTTTGGCTCTGAAAAATATATACAAGAAACTACAGTCCATCCTCCTTCTATACCTTGTGATGAAATTTCAATTTGATTCTCAGAGAGAAAGTTCTGACGATTTTCCCCAGGTCACCTGTTTGGAATGTAATTCAAGAGTCTGCAAAAAGACCAACTTCCTCAGATCATATCTCCGCAAATATAGCGCGAAAAGCTCTGAAATTCGGACCTGAGGTTCAGTAAGAATTCATCTCAAATGGTTTTTTTTTTCACTTTTGAAACGTCGCAAAAAAAAAGTTATAGCAAAAATGCCACGATGATCTATTTGGAGCAGCGAAACCCTAGAATCCAAAGCTCTAATACCAAATGTTATGAAACCAACTCACAAAAAGATAGAAAAGATAGATCAACGCCTTAGAATTCAGCCTCTTCGAGGGGGGAACCTCCTTTACATTACACAAATGAATGATTCTTTGATGATTCAAATGAAAAAACCTCCTTTCTATACATAGGAGTCTAAGGATTCACAATATAACCCAGCCGACCTAACAATAATAATATAAAGGCACAAAAATAACAATAGTGGGATTCTATGGGGCATAGTAATAACAATATGGGGACAATAGGGGCACAACAATATTAATAAAGGATACAGCTACAACAGTAATGGGGTAATCACTAGTATTATAGGGACCTAACATACTGGAACAACAGTAGTACGGTGCGCTAGAATGGGTGTTGCACGCGACACCCGCACGATGGGGGAATATACATCAAAAGACTATGTCGAACTAGTGCGA
The DNA here is from genome assembly GCA_031772625.1 of Pinus tabuliformis. NCBI lineage: Eukaryota > Viridiplantae > Streptophyta > Pinopsida > Pinales > Pinaceae > Pinus > Pinus tabuliformis. The sequence goes on from CM062817.1 coordinate 333,517,689, forward strand.
AGGTAGAAGACGGATGCACTTATGAACTAGGAGTTCCTAGCAACGAACACAAGCTGGGCAGCCAGGACACAGCAGTGGGTGCGCCCATTTGTGTCGATGTGTGCAGACATGTGCTAAGCAAGCACCTCCCATACTAGGGATCGAACATCAAGGGATGTGATGCATGCCACAAAAATTTCACGTTGACGCCTTCACAAAGCTATGCGGAATCATGAACATAATTTACTAGATAGGATGAACTGATTGGGACCTGCGCGTGCCAGCAGTCCGATGGGCATATAGGTTTATGTGTTGGAACCGGGGCACGGAAAAGGTTCCAAAGATGATGAGTGGAGTCAAGGACATAGTTTTGGGAAAGAATCCCCACACAATCACTCCCATAATTGCAGGTCGCGAGGACCAGAGTGAAGAAATTATGCAGCAGAGCGAGGACGAACATATGCAGATTCAAGAAGACATTTGGTGAGGAAGCATGAAACTCCGCGAACTCGATGACGACTGGGCACGGCTAAGGAAGAGAAGTGTGATATTGGATGAAGAAATCAACGAACTGGAAACCAAAGTAGCGCAAACGGGCCGCGAGAAACTAAGCATGGTTGGATCAAGTCTAGCCAGCCCTACTACTGCATTAGAAATAGTTGCAACCCTGCTATCATGGCTACGACTGTTGGCATTTTGGCACCGGTGTGGCACTATGGTACAGGTGTTGTCCTTGATGGCAACTCACTTTGGTGACAGATCTCAGTTCAGGCACTCAGAATAAAGGAAATCTTGTATACGTAAGTTCACCTTGTCAAAGACGCGTATACACGTGGGTTATACGTTCAAAAGTCGCGTATGCATATACACGCACTTTTATGCACAGAAAAGCGCATACATGGTGGGAAACTTATTTTTGGTCCGTGGTTGTTAGTCCTTGGAATTTGAACCTATGGTTTTGGACCATGGTATCTCGTCAGAAGTGTTGACCCCAGGTTTTGGGCCCTTTATATTGGTTTATTATGGTTTTGGACCATGGTATTGTGGAAGGACTAAAACTATAAAAGAGGAAGGAGATCATGTGGTAAAGTATCATCTGATTTATTGAATATCTGATATCGTGCTAGATCTGGAATACTGGTGATTGGGTTATGGTGCAGATCTAGATCTGAATGAAGGAGGAACCTGAGCGCGAGAAGGATAAGGACTATTGATGGATCAAAATCTCAAGGCTTGAACATTGGTATCTCTGTATGATTTTGATCAGTTATATGTGGCGCACTCTTGATCTATAAATCTGGGTTAACTAATGTCTGAATGTTTAAAAGAATAAATTATCCTTTATAGATCTGTACGCAGGTTTAGTGAAGTGCAAGTGCGTATACACGCTTTTTCTGTGAATGAAAGAAGCATATACGCAGGTTGGTTGTGGTACAGAAGTGTATACACGCAGATTGATGAATAGTGAAGTAGCGTACATATCTTGATTTATGTTCTAGCTGCTTCTGTTTTATTGCTGCAGTATTCTGGGTTCAGAATTGGTGTTTGATTACAGTTACTATGTTCTGGGTACAGCTAACAGAGAAGTGTTTATCTGATTCAGTTTTTGATTGGTGAAAGGGGTTTGGTTGATGCAGAAATACTTGATGTTTGATTGATATTACTTGTGGATCTAGTCTGAAAATTAATGAAACGAGGTCCCTGAAAGCATAGAGAAGGTTGCAACCTTCTGCAGGTAGGAGCCTGCGTACGAGTATCTCAAGCTAGTACAAGAACTAAGGGGGTTGGAGCTCCCTTCCAGGAAAGCTGGAGAACGAGAGAGAGTTGTAGCTCTCTGCAGGTTGCAGCCTGCGTACTGGTAAAGACTGCACCAGTGCAAAACATTGTAAAGAGAAGTTTCTAATTAAAAAGAAGATAGAGACGAATTGCAGCAGGGGGTTTTCACCCACATTGGGTTTCCTCTTTATATCTTGTGTTCATGTGTGTGACTGTCTTCTTCTCTGTTTCACTGGTTCTAGTATTGTTTATTTGCTTCTGATTCAAAGATTAATAACTGACATCTAAAATATAAATCAAATTATAAGTCTGCTTTATATACACAGTTTTCCCTATCTAAAGTTGCATATATACGCGGTTTTATTAACTGAAGTAATGTATATTATCTGAAGTTGAAAAAGGAAATATTTGTCTTGATAATACTAATTCACCCCCCCCCCCCTCTCAGTATTATTTCCAACAATTGGTATCAGAGAAGGTCCTTCTGAAGAAGCTTGATCGCTTGAAGGAAGATCTTTCATCATGAGCAACTACGAGAGGGAAGCATCAATCAGGCCACCGGTTTTTGATGGGACAAACTTCATATATTGGAAGGTAAGAGTTACCGCCTATCTTCAATCTCTGGGTACACAAGTTTGGGACATCATAGAAACAGGGTATACTTTTCCATCAGCTACCCCTACAGATCCAGCTGAGAAGAAGAAATATGAAACAATGCAAAGGCGGTCAATAATCTTCTAGGATGTCTATCTCAATCAAAATTCGTGAAAGTTATGCAGTTAAAATCAGCAAAAGAAATATGGGACAAGATTGTCCTAAGCTATGAAGGAGATGATCAGGTAAAACGAGCAAAACTTCAAACCCTCAAGATTCAGTATTAAAATCTCAAGATGTATAATGATGAAAGTGTGGCTAACTATTTTCTTCGTGTAGATGAGATTGTTAATTCTATGAAAAACTTGGGAGAAGAAATAAAAGAGGCTGTTGTGGTTGAAAAAGTTCTAAGATCTTTGTCACCTAGGTTTGAATCTAAAGTTTTTGCAATAGAAGAAAAGGAGAATCTACAAAGTCTTAAAATGTCACAACTGCACGAAATTATTACTGCTTATGAAATGAGGAAAGGAGGTCCATCAGACATGAGAGAAGCTGCCTTCAAGGCTTCAGGAAAAGGAGAATACTATGAATCAGGACATGTGTCAGAAGAAGAAGAAGAATCAAATTTTGTCAAAAATCTTCAAAGGGGTGCCGGACGATTCCGAGGTAAGTTACCTTTCAAGTGCTTTGCTTGTGGAAGAGTAGGTCACTATGCTGCCAAATGTCTTCATAAGGATAAGATTGACAAGGGAAAGGAACCTATTAGATGGACCAAGAAACAGAATGCAAATAAGAAAAGCTATTACACTCATGAGGATAGTGATGGTCTTTCAAATAGTGACGAAGATGAACGAGGTAATGAATATAAAATTTTAATGGCTTTTGAAGATGATGACTACATGGATGCTATAGATGTAGAAGGTTTTTGTGAAGAGATGACTAATCTCAAAATCTGCTTAGAAGAGAAAAATGCAATTATTGATTCTCTACAATGTCAACTGGCTGAAAGGGAAAAACATCTTAAAAAATTGGAATGTGAAATTGTTTGTCTTAGAAAGGAGATTGAGAAAACAAAAGCTATTAATCTTAAATTTGTTAAAGGATCTGAAACTCTAGATGAGATTATCAATGTGCAGCGTTCTCCACTAATCAAGACAGGTCTGGGATATAATGGAGAAACATCTCAAGCTTCTACCTCCAAAAGTTATATTGATGCAGCAAGGAGGAGTGAGCAAAGGCCTAATAGAAATCATCAGGTAAATCAGGGATAGTTTACCTCAAGAACGAATAAAGACTATCAAGAAAATTGGGGACAAGCTACCTTAAGGACAAACAGAAGCTACAATCAGCCACAGGTAAAATCTTCCCAATTTGCTTCAAGAAGGGAATTCTCTACGGCTAGGACTCCTCAGCAAAATGGAGTGGTGGAAAGGATGAATAGAACAGTCCAACAAATGGCTCGTGCTATGCTTGATGAGTCTGGAACTCCCGAAACCTTCTGGGGTGAAGATGCATATTTTGCGGTTGTTATTCTCAACAAAACAAATGTCCGAGTGAACAACACTCAAACTCCTCATGAGCTCTGGTATGGTGAGACTCCTTCGGTAAAGCATTTCAAAATTTTTGGGAGCAAATGCTATATTAAGAATACTGATGAGCAGCTTGGCAAACTTAAACCTAGAGCAGATGAAGGCATTCTCCTTGGTTATTCTCCTCACAGCAAAGCATATAAGTGTTACAATAAAAGACTTGGAAGAATTGTTGACAGCATTGATGTAGTGGTTGATGAAAAAGGATACATCCCTAGGCAAGTAAATCATGAAGATATTGATGAGGATGAAGACTACTCTCCAAATCAGACAAATTATGAAGAAGAACCTCAAGAGGCACTAGAGGGACAGACAAGGATATAAGAGAAGATTCCATCCAGATACGTTCAGAAGAATCATCCAGAATCTCAGATTTTGGGGCAGAAAGAAGCAGGTGCACAAACTAGAAGAATAATTGCAGAAGCCTCAAGCTATTTGGCATTACTCTCCTCCACTGAACCACAAAATGTAAAAGAGGCGTGCAAAGATGAATGCTGGGTCAAGGCAATGAATGAAGAACTTGAGAAGATAAAAAAGAACAACACTTGGGAGTTGGTTCCTAGACCAAAAGATAAGAATGTCATAGGAACAAAATGGATCTTCAAGAACAAGTTGAATGAAAATGGGGAAGTTATTAGAAACAAGGCCAGGCTTGTTTGTAAAGGGTATGCTCAACAAGAAGGAATAGACTTTGAAGAAACTTTTGCTCCTATTGCTAGACTTGAAGCCATTTGAATGCTCCTTGCTCTCTCAAGCTTTCAGAAGTTCAAAGTATTTCAAATGGACGTGAAGTCAGCCTTTCTGAATGGAGACTCAGAAGAAGAAGTATACATCGAGCAACCAGATGGTTTCATCCTTGGGAATGATCCAAATCTTGTATGTAGACTTAAAAAGGCTCTTTATGGGCTTAAACAAGCTCCAAGGGCTTGGTACTATCGTTTGGATAAATACCTTCATCAACAAGGTTTTTCAAAAGGATCAACAGATAGCAATCTCTATATAAAAATTGAAAATAACAAATTGCTAATACTTGTTGTGTATGTAGATGATATTATCTTTGGAAGCAATGAAGAAGCTATGAGACAAAGCTTTGCCTTGGTGATGTAGAAAGAATTCGAAATGTCCTTGCTTGGAGAACTGACATACTTTCTTGGATTGCAAATCCAACAAAATGAAGGCGGTATCTTCTTGTCTCAAACCAAGTACCTCAAGCAGATTCTGAAGAAGTATGGCATGGAAGATTCAAAACCAGTATGTACCCCCATGGTTACAGGATGCAGCCTCAGTGTAAATGATGAATCTGTAGCAGTGCATCAACCAACCTATAGATCTATGATTGGAAGTCTACTTTATTTGACAGGTACCCGACCAGACATCATGCATGCAGGGGGAATAGTTGGAAGATTTCAGGAAAATCCAAAGGAAACTCATCTTCAGGCAGTCAAGAGAATCTTCAAGTACCTTCAAGGAACTCAAAACTATGGCTTATGGTACCCTAGAGATACAGATCTCACACTTCATGCTTACACAGATGTAGATTGGGCCGGAAGCATGGATGACAGGAAGAGCATAAGTAGTGGTGCATTCTTTATGGGTTCCAGATTAGTATCTTGGTTCAGCAAGAAACAGAGTTCGATTGCTTTATCTACAACTGAAGCAGAATATGTGGCTGCTGCATCTTGTTGCACTCAACTTCTTTGGATGATGCAAACCTTGCGGGATTTTCAAATCACTTGTACTCCACCTGTCTCTATATTATGTGATAATACAAGTGCAATAAGCATTTCAAAGAATCCTGTCATGCATTCAAAGACCAAGCACATACCTATCAAATATCACTTTCTTCGGGAACAAGTGCTTGAGCAAAAAATCAAGTTGGAGTATGTTTCTTCTAAGGAACAAATTGCTGATATCCTCACCAAACCACTACCCAGGGAAACTTTTGAATATCTCAGACAGAGGCTGGGAGTAGTTGATGCTTCGTCCTGTTGTTGAAGCTTGTCTGTTTCAAAGAAAAGTTGGTGTACACGAGTTGGATGAGGGGAATCCATGTACATACGTTGATTTATGCAGGTGCAGTCGCGTATATGGAGTTCTGAAGAAAATCAGCAAGGACAGACTCTGGTTGAAGAGAGTCTGATATGGGTCTGTCAGAGACCATTAGGCACAGGTTCAGGGGGAGCAGATAATCTTCTAATAATGCATTGTTGGCTCTTGGTTCTAGTACTCAAGTTGTTTTTGGTTCAGGTGGATCAGCTGCAGAAAGAAGAACAGAAGGGGAACATGGTTGCTGATATATACAGTGATTGTCAGATGCTGCTGAAAGTAGTTATTGGTGATTTACATAGTCTTGATATTTCGTCTCTATGTCATGTATATCTTTTTCTATCAAGGTCATGTAAGGGCCTATTTTGGTTTCCCCATTATGCCTGGGATGATTGATGCAATTGGTTGTCATATGTAAATTTCTGATGTATCCCCACTTGATTGGGTGATGGTTGTATGTATTGAGTCTTTTGGTGATAGGAAGGTCTTTTATGATGTATAAGTCATGGTTCTTCTTGAAGAACACCTTTTTGCAGATCTTGCCTACAGTCAGGGGGAGCATGTTCAGCACAGCAGAGTAGAGATATATCATGTACTCAGGGGGAGCACAACCCTTTGCCCTTGATGACAAAGGGGGAGAATGACTTTGAGGATCTTGGGATTGCCATCAAGTCCAAAGGGGGAGATTGTTGGCATTTTGGCACCGGCGTGGCGCTATGACAGGTGTTGTCCTTGATGGCAACTCACTTTGGTGACAGATCTCAGTTCAGGCGCTCAGAATGAAGGAAATCTTGTATATGCAGGTTCACCTTGCCGAAGACGTGTATACATGCGGGTTATATGTTCAAAAGTCGCGTATGCGTATACACACACTTTTATGCACAGAAAAACACGTACATGGTGGGAAACTTATTTTTGGTCCGTGGTTGTTAGTCCTTGGAATTTGAACCTATGGTTTTGGACCATGGTATCTCATCAGAAGTGTTGACCCTAGGTTTTGGGCCCTTGGTATTGGTTTATTATGGTTTTGGACCGTGGTATTGTGGAAGGACTAAAACTATAAAAGAGGAAGGAGATCATGTGGCAAAGTATCATCTGATTTATTGAATATCTGATATCGTGCTAGATCTGGAATACTGGTGATTGGGTTATGGTGCAGATCTAAATCTAAATGAAGGAGGAACCTGAGCGCGAGAAGGATAAGGACTATTGATGGATCAAAATCTCAAGGCTTGAACATTGGTATCTCTGTATGATTTTGATCTGTTATATGTGGCGCACTCTTGATCTATAAATTTGGGTTAACTAATGTTTGAATGTTTAAAATAATAAATTATCCTTTATAGATCTGTACGCAGGTTTAGTGAAGTGCAGGTGCATATACACGCTTTTTATATGAATGAAAGAAGCGTATACGCAGGTTGGTTGTGGTACAGAAGCATATACACACAGATTGATGAATAGTGAAGTAGCGTACATATCTTGATTTATGTTCTAGCTGCTTCTATTTTATTGTTGCAGTATTATGGGTTCAGAATTGGTGTTTGATTACAGTTAGTGTGTTCTGGGTACAGCTGACAGAGAAGTGTTTATCTGATTCAATTTTTGATTGGTGAAAGGGGTTTGGTTGATGCAGAAATACTTGATGTTTGGTTGATATTACTTATGGATCCAGTCTGAAAATTAATGAAACGAGGTCCCTGAAAGCAGAGAGAAGGTTGCGGCCTTCTGCAGGTAGGAGCCTGCGTACTAGTATCTCAAGCTAGTACAAGAACTAACGGGGTTGGAGCTCCCTTCTAGGAAAGCTGGAGAACGAGAGAGAGTTGTAGTTCTCTGCAGGTTGCATCCTGCGTACTAGTAAAGACTGCACTAGTGCAAAACATTGTAAAGAGAAGTTTCTAATTAAAAGAAGATAGAGACGAATTGCAGCAGGGGGTTTTCACCCACATTGGGTTTCCTCCTTATATCTTGTGTTCATGTGTGTGACTGTCTTCTGCTCTGTTTAACTGCTTCTAGTACTATTTATTTTCTTCTGATTCACAAATTAATAACTGACATTTGAAAGATAAATCAAATTATAAGTATGCTTTATATACACGGTTTTCCCTATCTGAAGTTGCGTATATACGCGGTTTTTATTAACTGAAGTAGCGTATATTATCTGAAGTTGAAAAAGGAAATATTTGTCTTGATAATACTGATTCACCCCCCTCTTAGTATTATTTCCAACAACGACTGCACCTTACTAAATAGGGGAGCGTACCATACAAAGAAGAATGCAATGCACTACCGAACGCAAGGGAATTTGAAGGGTGCCCGCAAGCCCGGGCTAGCAAGAAAATGGAAGCTTCACATTAGGGGTGCGAACACTTGACTATCTGTAGGAAGCACAGCCTCAACACTCTAAGCAGTTGCAAGAAGGCACGGGACTATAAACGAGTCTACAGGAAATCTACACGGAAAAAGGTTTCCGCGTAGGCCTAGTATGTCACAGGGATCGCGGTCGTGCATAGGGTGCTGCACAGATATACTGGGAGGTGACCGTTGATGTCACTATTCATGACAAGAGGTCTAACTTAAGGCAGAAAGGAGCAGGTGGCGGGCCATTAAGACAGGAATTAAGAGCTTATTCGAGATGATCTGCCGCCAAGAAGGTATTAATGACTCAGAAGTGGAGGGAATGGGCGACTTCAAATTCAAACATTACTATAAATCCCTTGGCGAAGCCTTGAAGAAGCACTTGGTTGTTGGAGATTTGAGTTGATACAGAGCATTGAGACCAAGATACCTTGCCATTCGTAAGTATGCAACCAAACAAATCTAGTGTAGAAACAATGACGGCTACAAGAACCAAAAGGCGATTCGCGGAAGTAGTCCCAGAGCCCAGAGTAACCCAGGAGGAGCCTGGAGAGGCGACAGTTGCACCAGTGGTTCCAAAGTACCCACACACACTGCGACCATAGAAAGACAAGCAGACAATAGGGCCAGTCTAGGTATCGCCATGAAACCCACGAGTTAGTAAATTGTCAATGGGATAGAAGTGCAAAGTTGTCACCATCAAAACCAAGGAGGAGGAGGAAGATTTGTAGGCCCTTATCGCTCAAATTGAAGCACAGGATGATGAGGTGGAAAATGTTTCCCAAGTACCTTCGGCGATAAAGTTACCCCCCTACATGGCCCTGTGTAAAGGGACATCAAAGATACCAAAGGACCTGGAGGCCATGAAGAGTGCGCTCCAGACCCCACTTCTTCCGGACGAAATAAGGTTTGACGGTCCACCGCTGGGATGGGTGCCTAATATAAAGTTCGAAGACTGGGACCTCATGGATAGCGAGAAGTTCCCACAGCTGGCCAAGGAGCAACTATTGCAGCAGAAATGGTTACGCGGTGTGGAGAAGTCTTGGTTACTACATATGCGGTGGATACCCCACTACCACCACGCACCCATCACAAGTTTTGTCATTTGATAGCTACTGTGTCTAGTAAATGATGGGTGTCTCTGGCTGGAGGAGCCAATTCCCATCAAAGTTGACTTAATTCACCGAATTTCTCGGCTGCCCATCAAAGGAAACAATCCCGCAGCCATAGTAGGAAAGAGCATTGACTTGGGCCTCACAAATGCTATGAAGGCCAAATATAAGCTGGAGAAGAGGAAGAGAGGGTATGTCATAGCAAGCATCAAGGATCACGGGGTGTGCGTTTCCACCCAGCTGTTGGCCGACAAGAGCATGAGGAAGTGCCGCGTAGACGAGGTGCCAACATCTGTAATCGTGTTGGCAGAGCAGTGTGCAGAGGGGGTCCAGTTCAATTGGGCGGAGTTTCTCTACCACGAGTTTCTGACAAATTGTAGGGAGGCCCAGGAGCAAGGTAAGACCTTCCACTATGTGTGGCTACTCTTATCCATCCTGTTGGTTGCAGGGGAGCTGCCGGAGGACAGTCAATTCCCCACCATTGAGAAGAACCTACCTGAAGCCACGAGGTACACCTCATTCTAGGCGGCGAAAGATGCGACGAGGGTTCACGAGATCAAGGTATTTTGGGGGTTCATGGAGGCGCGCATCTAAACATGGATCAATCGCAGGCTGAGGTTGTCCCCAATAGTATACAACAGTTTTCAAAGTGCAGCTGAATTCAAGGCAGATATGCATAATCTGTATATTCAGGCGTGACAGGATCCAACCCAAACATGGATGAGGCTTCCGTTCATTGCAACAGATGATGCAATATTCGATGTAATGGCGACATGGTCTCTAGAGTGGTGCGCTCCGGACTTGGTAGCATTAGAAAACAGTTTAGCACAACAGCAGAAGAAGGAAACCAAGTTTCACATCATGAAGTTAGCGGAATGGAAGCGCCAAGAACAGGAAGCACCCATGCAGCGGAAGGAGGCTGAGGCAGTAGTGACTATGCAGATGGCAGAAACCATAACCGTGCCCACCGAAGAAACCAAGGAAGGTCTGAAAATGTCCATTGAATAGGAAATATAGGGGGAGGTTGAGGCAGAGGAATGCACAACACAATCGACCCAGCTCAAGAGGTCGCACGTCCAGGAGAAGCCAACCGTACAGAAGAATACAAAGACAACGAAGACATCTGAGGGAGTCCTTCTTGACAATAGGGAACCAGTTCGTAATCTCACTAAGGATTCTCTTGAATAGTCGATGACAGAGCAAACCTCTGTGTTGGGGGTGCTCAGAGCATAGTTGCAAGAATTATAGGTGTGACCTCCAAGAGTGATGAGACCACACCTTGTGGAAGTTGTAGCCGAAATTGAGAAAATGGTGCGCACACGCATAACAAACTATTTAGTGTTACCGAAAGGTGTTGTCTTAGCAGAAACTGAAGGTGACATGTGGGGCTGGGGGTTGAGTTTGGCCGCCCTTCCCATAGAAACCCTATACCAACTGCAAGACGGGGTAATAGCTGAGCTTCATGCTAGATAGGGCTGCGCTCTCCAAGTCTTGAGTGAGCAGAAGGTAAATTTAGAACAACTCAGCCTATAGCGTGACAACCTGGACGCCCAAAACTAGGGATTAGAACAGTCAGTGGAAGAGGCATGTAGTAGCATTCCAGAGTCGGCCGTGTTGGAAGCACTCCCCACCGCTGAAATGATTCACCAACTGGTAGCTGGAGTCCACAGAACCTAGGAGGAGGCCGCGAAGGTTCAGTTTGAGCTGAACTTGCAGATCGCAGAGCTGCGACTGAAGACGCAGTCCTCTACACCCCAGAAGTCAGAGAGCAGCACCACCGCGCCATTCAATCCGAGTTGAAAGAGATAGAGCATGATCTATAGGATTGCATGGGATTGTTGGACCAGTCCCTCATCACGCTCACCTCACTGTAGGAGGACCCAACACTGTAGTAGTTAGAGACAGAAGTGCGACAATTATAGCAGGCCTATGACAATGTCCAAGGTACCACACAAACGGTTGCCCTTACTCAACGATTGGCCAAGATGAGGGAGGCGCAGGCTTTGAAAGAACAGGTGGATGCCGCACGCCAGAGGGAAGTAGGGCTTAAAGCACACATCCAACCTTGGCTCGAGGAAGCATTCACAGTCATTGCCATGATTGAGGGGAAGTTACCCCAGATGTAGGACACATATGCGCAAAGGCAAGAAGGTGCCTCTGACAACAATGCATCAGAGAGTCGAGCACAATTGATTCAACGGACAACAAAGGAATGTGCGGCAGACGTTCGCGAAGCGCAGAAGTTGTTGGATGGACTCCGAGAAAAGATCACCACACCAGCGCGATGACTCGAGGGTGAGTCACAATGTTTGTGTTGGGGGCCGATTGGGCAGCGGATCCCCGCATAATGGTTCTGGGGCTTAAAGCCCACAATTTTGGGGTAATGGTATTGTAAAAGCTCTGCAAAGTGCACGGAGCGTTAATTGTAATAAGTCAATTCAAAGGGTTATCCGCCCAGAAATAATGTAAGGTAATGGAAAGTGAGTCGGCCTACCCATGGTCCGCGGACCATGGGAATGTATAAATAGAGCGAGGCTCTAAGTATAGAAGTCAGTTCTAAGTTTTAGATCAGATCTTAAGTGATATGGGTTTTTGAATGAAATATTAACTCTGATTCTGTACGTCCAAGTGTTTTATCATGGTAGTAGATAGAGGCTTTGCAGCTGTGTGTGCGGAGGCCTAGTAGAGTCCACAGCTATGTGCGCAAACCCTTGCAGTTGTGTGTGCAGGGCAGGAAGTGGATTGTAATTGGAAAGGGTATTAATAAAGATAAGTTGGTTTTGGAATATTGCATATCTGTTTCTAAGTTTCTGTTTAAGCATCTGTTTATAGTTTATGATTGCGTGCATGTTCATTTATATTATGTATTGGGCCCACTTAATTTAGTTCAAGATCTATAATACTAATAAGCGCAGTAAAGGGTAAAGAAAATTCGCGATCTTCAACTAAGCCACGCAAAGGTAGTTGCACTGGACAGACAACTACGCGGAAGTAACAAAACGCGTAGAGTAGGATCGCAAGCCTTCCAAGACTCATCAATACATCCCAAGGGTGTGGAAACATGGTTCCAACGCCCTCCCATACTACCTCGAGTGAGACCTCAGTGCATGCTCCGTGGACTGTTGTCGAAAGGGCCGGTAGTTTCAGGATTTGTTTGGCTAAAACACTTCTAAACCTGGGTCAGACCCCAACATGCCAACATCCATTTTAGTAACAAGCAAGTTGATATAATATTATTTTACTTAAAATGGAAAATCAGCTATATAGATTATGAACAACATTGAAATATTTTTATGTTATTAATAAATTCCATGTGTTAGTTTGATATAAAACATGGAAAGAGTTACACACATGCTTCATATCTATATATATATATATATATATATATATATATATAGAGAGAGAGAGAGAGAGAGAGAGAGAGAGATATATATATATATATATAATGATTATTAAGCTCTTTTAGATAACCTCAAAAGAAATAAAATCGAATCAAACTTATTTGTAGTTTACATCTTGACATCTTTTAAAATAATTGTAATTTAACATACACTGATTGTGCACTAAAAGACACTTTCTACAAGCCAATATGACAACTAAAATTTTTATTCTGTAAAATTTTACTTCCTGAATGTTCTTAATTGAAGGTCTTAAGATAAGGAATTGATTGAAATACTTGTATAGGCAAGTAAATTTAGGAAAGTGTATAAAATTATAGGAACATATCATTAATTGTTTAAATTAACATACATTGACCACAATGAAAGACACTTTCTACAAATTCAATATTAAATTGATGTACATGATATATTTTAGTTCATTCTAAGTATCAAAGTAACTTGCATCATAGTAAGATTGTACTTATTTTCTTAGTCTATAAAACTAGAATCCAAAATTGTTATTTTGTAAAATTTTATTCCCTGAACATAATGTTCTTTATTGAAGATCTTAAGATAAGGAATTGATTGAAATATTTGGATAGGCAAGTAAATTTAGGAAAGTGCATAAAATTATACAAACACATCATAAATCGTTTAAACTAACATACATTGATTGCACTAAAAGACACATTTTACAAGTTAATTATTAAATTGATGTACACGTGATCATATTTTAGTTAATTTTAAGTATCAAAGTGATTTGCATCATACTAAGATCAAGTACTTATTTCCTTAGCCTATGAAACTAGAAATCAAAATTATTATTTTGTAAAATTTAACTTCTTGAATGTTCTTAATCGAAGGTCTTAAGTTAAGGAATTGATTGAAATATTTGGATAGCCAAGTAAATTTAGGAAAATTCATAAAATGATATAAAATTATCTAAAAACATATCAATAATTGTTTTTTGGTATATTATATTTTGATATATATGACTTATATCATGTTATGACTAAGCTCATGTAGATGACCTCAAAATATATAAAATTTAATAAAACTTATTTGTTGAACATTAATGGTTGAATACATATTATAAAATTTAATTTAAAACTTATTTCAATCTTACTTATGTTTTTTAATTGAACCATGAACATATATTTTAGTTCATTTTAAGTATCAAAGTGGCTTGCATCGTAGTCTAAGATTGTACTTATTTTCTTAGTTTATTTCCTGAGAATTGAAATAATAAGCATCCATAAACTGAAATAATGTGAACATGCATCCATAAACTATCTATGTATGAAAATGTGAATGTGCCCTATGAAAAGGGCCTAAAAATATACAAACTATCTGTGATCTACTCTGGAAAGTATCACTTCTGGAACTCTTATGTATGTTCCGCTGCACAGAGTGAGTGTCCATAATATGGTACTACAATATAACATATTCAAATTCAAATTGATTAGAACATTATTTTTGCAAAATAAAAAAATATATAAATAAATGATTTTGAATTGTGCATTTAATTAGTCCCCTACCTGTCACTCAGTCGAGTGCAAATCGAATTCAAGTGGGATGGGGGTCTAATCAATCTGGGTTTGGTCCTCCCCTGCATGTGGCTCAATGACTCCATACCCAAAATCCCACTCATGTGTCCACATAATTGCATCATCAACACCACTCTGCATCTGGTCCTATGTACACAAGGGAAAAGACAAATTATAATCAGTTTATGAATTAATTAGCATGCATACATGTAACTTAAGAAAATAAAATGTTGAAATCTTAGGAATAATTTTTTTTACCTCAATTATTGGTCCATGTGGTTATACATAGTGAATCTCCTCCACATGAGTTTTATGAGGTGGATGTAGAGGTGGAGTAGACTGAGCCATGGAGACATGCACTACAGGAGGCTGCTCTGGTTGGTCAACTGCACCCTTAGATGACCTTAGGAGGTCATTTTTGTAGTTGGGTTGTGCATGCATGTTATCATGAACTTATTAATATAAATGCAATTTGATATATACTTATCAACGTAAATAATGTATAATTTAAAGATAAGAATCAAAAGTTCCATAATGTACCTGGTATGTGTCACATGGGTCATGCACCCTCCAAGTGTCATGGAAGGTATCACGACACTATTTGTATATGACAAAATTTTTTCATGCCCTAGAATCTCGAGATATGAATTATGTAATGCAACTGGTGGGCTACGAGGCAACGACGATGATTTCCTCATCTCTCCACGCAATGCGACATGTGCAATGGCCAATGTCCTCTACATGCTATCTATAATGGTATGCCTAGTCTCAACGTCGAGCTATAATGACCTCTCTAGATCCATCGATAATACCATGCTCTAAGATGATCATGGAAATAATATCAAAGGTAGTGATACATGTGCAGGATCCCTACGAGCCCCAACACATTCATAACTACGTCCTAAGCCAAGACCATAAAACTTAGATCTAGCGCTTGTGTAATCCAACCTCATATGTAGCAAAAACTCTACATATATATGTTTTTCTAAGTAAATGTGGATTTGGTCATAGTGGCAGAACTAGCCCAAACCTCCATTGAATTGATCATTAACAAAAGGGGTTGCATCAACATTCTTGAAATATTTTAGCAAAATCAGACCAGCATGTCTAGCACGACAGTCTAGAGGGATTTCAAACAACTCCCCACGAACATCAATGTTCTTGGTGGCGTCTTTCACTACCTTCCAAGCATGTGGGCCTCTAACCTCTAACCTCCTAATCATATGTATGGAGTATAGGAGGTGGCTCTATGGGCCCACCCTCTGGTATGTCTCAATCAACCTATTGATGTTATCTAGCATTAAAGACAAACTACACCTAGTAGGATAACTAGTAGATATTGTATCCAACTCTCGTGTGATCCACGTCTCTTGGGCCCTAACATCCTAACCTATGATATTGGATATATCGTCGTTCAATGGATGGATCAATGCTAGACTATGATAATCATCTTCACCCTACTGAGGGTCTTCAAATAATCAACATAGTTTAATATACATAACAAACTAGAAGCATAATAACATATACATTAAATTCAAATATATCATTTGAAGACGATTTAAAAATTAAACATGACTTCGGGACATAAAAACATAAATTTTAAAGAGGATTTAAAATGAAATATGTGTACCTATAACATATGAAGAAGGTCCACTATACATACCAAGATCATCAACAGAGACAGAAACACTGCATATGAAACTATCACTGGTGTTGAGGGAGGATCTATGAGTGGAACACACACTCTATTATGGTTACGTGATATATCATGAGACCAACTATGTATAACAGATCCCTCAACACTCAGATGGGCTTTGATTAGGGGACATATGGGAGATGGCTCTACAAACTATATATAATACATATAAACTAATCCAAGAAAAAAATGTTAACATAGAGAGAATGTTGACAGGAAAACAATTTATAAACTCAAGTAGAATAATCTAGGTTGAAGTCATTGTTAAAATATGGAACTGAAGTCAAATTCCACTTTTTTACAAATCAATTAATATATATTATGATTGCATTGAATTTATTTTTTTGAGAGGACCAAAATTGACCTAAATATCACTCAAAACGAATAAGGGAAAGTGTACTTATGAAGAAAAGCCCACATGTGAGTATTTGATAAGGTCAACCCTAAAGAAAAGTGGACAACCTTGGAAGGATATAAATACAAGTGACCTCTACCTCATTTGGAAATAAGCATGAGACATTATTCTATCTTGGTTTTTGGCTCGCACAGGTCTAAGGCTTGTCCATGGAGGAACAAATTTGCTCGAAGATGAAATTATAGGGTTCGTAGCTCGCATTTCTATTTTAGGGTTTTGGTCCTCAGTCACAGGCATAAGACAAAGAGATCTTGATTGTAGCCACTCTCTACCAGGATCATCCATGCGACTGAAGCATCCCAATCACACACATAACTCCTCCTCCATGCGATCAAGACCTAAATGATGGAATTTTATTTATCTGAATATTTCACACAGTGACCCTAATGCTCAAAAATTACACGCAAACAGTGAGAATTCATTATAGGCTTTCGAATCAGGAATTTTAGTACAAGCATTGTTGGGTTCATTTCATGGATGTTTTAGTTGCTTTTGATGAATAGTTGTATGGATCATTGTATTCTCTTTCAATGAATAATTCAATGACAATCTAATAAGAAGAATAATTTGAAAGGGTTTTCCCCATAGTTGGTTTTTCGCTTGTCTCTGACCAATCCTGGTGTCTCTATGTGTGAATCATTTTCTTCTATTGTTCCTTTATGTTCTATTGCAATGATGATGATGATATCATTCTTTCTATATAATTGCATATATTGTTGAATAATGATGTAAACATGAATAATGCTATGATGTTATGGGGTTAAATTAATGTGTTTATGAAGAAATTCAATTATCAAAGCAAAGAAATGTATAGCCCTAAGAAAAATTAGCATGGTATCAGAGCCAAGCTTAATAAAATTCATGGAGATCACTCTTATGATGACACCATTGATGGATGCAAGAGAGGATGATGGAGACCTACAAGAAGTCTAGGGTTTGAAGAAAACATTAGGCAATTTTTGCATTAGGGTTTTATGGATATTATGAGGATAAGGTTTGGGAGAAACCCTCGTTTATGGAAAGGATTTGAGATATGAAATCTAGAATCCCTAGCATGGTCAATGTGAAGATGCTCAATCACTTGTGACAGATTTGATGAATCCCTAGATACGATAGCTTCTATTAGGCCTGGTTGATGATGAATTTGAAGAATATATATTGAAGGCAACAAGTGGAAAATGGGCAGTGATGGCTCTTGAAGGCTAGTTCAAGAGGGAGATGATCACCTCTCATTGAAGATAAGTAGTTTATGATTTATGATGCTCCTTTATTTCTTTACTTTTGTTTATAATTATGGATCTTATTATTGTTTTGATTGTTTATATTTCCTACATGTATATTTGAGTATGTGGATGCTTATAAACTCTTGATGAGTTGTGATAAGTGGATCCTTCGTGAGGATCATGGTTAATGCAAGAAGAGAGGAGCTAGTAAAGGTAACAAAGTGCTACAAGTTGCCTATTCAAATAAGAAGGTGCACAAGTATATAAACACTACAAGGTATGTATGGTGTTATGTTTCAGCTGTAATATTGATGACAAGGTAAGCCCTAAGGTATGATGAATGTATCCTTCACAAATCGTTCATGCATATGAAAGTGATTTGGATTCATGGTTCTTATAATGAAATGGTGCACTTGGTAGTAAACAACTATCTTACCTTTTAGAAGTGATGAACTTCTTGATTCTAGAAGCTACTTAATATTGATATTTTATATATTGATATACTTGATGTTTGGTTAACATCTATCATCTTGAATATCTTGATCCCATAAAGAAGGCTAGAACCTTGATTCTAATAGATGGTAACTTGATACTATTGATATTGTTTGTATCCATGATGATATAAGTATAACTAATGAGATTGATATTCAAGATATTTTGTTAACCATAGTTATGTTTTGATATGTTTAGTAATTATTGCATATGGTAAAATTGAATTCCCTAACTTGATGGATTGAGTTATGTGACAAATAAGTAGTTTTGTGATCATGACTCTAGAAGTATATTCCTATTAGCTATTTGACACTGACCCTCGATGAAAGATTGATATGTAATGGTGAATTACCTCATGCTAACTATTGGGTCGTGAAAAAGGTATGTTTTTCCTCTTCATTTACTTGATTAATCATATGGATTTCATGAATTTCCTCTCGTCTTAAACATATTCTCAAAGTAAGACCGTGAAAAATGAATGAAAAGTAGTGTTGAACAAGTTAAATGATTTTAGCATTAAAATCCGAAGTTTTCGCTTCTTTATGCACAAGATGACTGGATTAGACAATTGTTGTTCCTTTGGCTAAGATAGCAGCACCAAGAAAGGAAGATGTCGTTATTCCAGTTGCATGGGCCAAGCTAAAGATAGGAGGAAAAATGCGAAATGGATGTGAAGAATACAATTATTCAGTCGAGAAATCCTGAGGATCTTCCAATCCCAGGATAAGCTCCAAATTTTCTAGCATTTCATAGAGAATATAGAACGCTAGTAGATGAAAAGGAATAGTAACTTTTGTTATCATTATTAATTTTCAGCAAGACTATGAATGCATATTCAACCTTAAGGGTTGTAGTGATTTTTTAATTTCTTTTTGACAGTTGATGAAAAACTTGGAGTTTCACATTAAATCCATGTATTGAGCTTCTACAACAGTTCCTTCTAAAGGCTTTAGGCTTGGTCGCTCGAAGATCTACTGCTCATTTGTATTATGTCAATTATTCCTTACTGTTAAATATTTATATTGTTGTTCCTTCTACAGGTTGAGTTAGATTAAGTTTTATATCTCGGTTAATATCGTTTTTATAATTTACAGAAAAGTAATTTTTGTATATCATTTTTGTTACCTTGACGTATATGCTTTATGCAATTACTTCTAGCTTTGGATGCTCCTTGCAATTAGCATGATTTGAGTAGTTTTCTTTAATGTGTGTGGATTCGATTATTCAATTTGATTTCCTTTTGGCATTTGGAATATTAGATTAAGATCTTTGTCTGAAGTAGTTTGCAATTGATTTATCTTTTCAATTTTGAACTGTAGAATAATCTTTGTTTTGCATTTGAATTTCTAGAGTCAATGAGTTGTTGAGCAAATTTTTTATTTCTGCAATGATTAGTTAGGATTTATGATTATTTACCTTCATCCCATTCTCTGATTGTTATCACAAAAACAATGCTTACAACCTTGAAATAGAAAGATGAATCCCATGTTGACACATTAATGTCGTATTAAGATTGATTTATGAAGTCATCTTAGTGCACCAACATTTTGGCATCGTTGTTGGGGAGGTTGTCAGGTTAATAGTTAATTTGTATCTCTGAAGAGAATTGGGTATTGAAAATGAGAGGTAAGAACCTGCGTATATAGCAAATAAAAATATTTTTCCTAATGCCCGCTCTCAGTAGATACACAGGGGTTGTGTAGGTATGAATGACTAGGAGAAGAAAGACACGAATAGTTTAGAAATCAGTACCGAAAACCACCAAATCCCAAGGATTGGTGACCCTTGGGAGACCAACCTTTATAGACGAAATAATTAGGAGAGCTAAATCTCAGGCGTCAATATGACCCTGGACAGTATCTGGAAAGGGCTCTACTTTGGACCCTCAAGCAGCAAAATCACCAATTGCATCTTACATCGAGATCCATAGTAAAACTGAAGGATCTGAGCAAAGCTTTCAAAATACAAATAATCAACACTCTAGTCCTTCACAAGAGGGAGAATTGTGTAATTTGAAAGAAGGAGAGGGAAAAACTAGTGGAGGTTCTAAAGTAGACCCACAACCATCTGAATTAGGATCTCCTATGACCCTAGTTGAAAAAGAAGTATCTAAAATCCCAGATCTAGGTAGCATAGTAAATCCCCTTCGAATTTTGAATACTTCATCCACCTGGATAACACCTCCTGACCAAGAAATACCTGAAGATTATTGGCACATATTTGATCAAATGGAAAATCAACCACCTCAAGGTCAAATCTCGATGTTGGAATACCCTATTGTTGACCTAGTAGCCAATGCCCTGATGAAGTCCATTCCTTTACAAAATATCCCAACCTTTCATGAGATGACCTCAAAGGATCTGGATGCTTCTCTATTTAATTTTGATGTCTTGTACAGAGCATATGACTACACAACTGATCCTCAGAAATTGAAGTTGTTCCCCTCTAAGGAGCATCTTTTTTATGGTTGATGGGTTTGGGTGGAAGTACCATTAACTCCTGGGATGACATGAAGAATGCTTTTCTCACCAAGTACTAGGACTATTGTAGGACAAGGGATCTAAAGGATGAAATATTCAAAATGTCTGCAAAGGACAATGAAAATTTAAAAGAATATGTTGTATGGTTTCAGTATAAGTTGCAAATATCCCCCCACTCCACATTGCCAAAAGCAGTCTTGAAATCCATTTTGATAAAGGGAATGAGAGAAGAATGGGTAGAAACTTTAAATCTGATTGGCAAAGGTTACATTTATCAAGAGGAATATGATGAAATTATCTGATTGTGTATCAGGTGTTCGCAGGGCAATACACACATCGGACTAGGAGGGTGAGATTCCATGACTAGAGGAAGCAGAACTCCCAACATAGGCGTGACAAGAATAGATATCGGAAACCTCTTGGAATATTTCAAGACAGATATCTTGGGCACACTGACTACACAGTTAGACTTCTTGCATGCTAGAAAAACACAAGTTGAGGCAAACAAATGCTAGCCATATTTTGTCCATGTTTCTAGAAAAAACACAGTCAAAGAGAATGTCCTTTCGACATGATTCAGACGTGCTCTATATGCACCAAGGACCATGAAACGGATCAGTGTCCATCACTTCCCAGATTAAAAGCAGTATTCAAAGAAGCTAAGGAAGGAACAGAGTTGGCATACTTAATGGCTCAACATCGACAATGGCAAGTACGACCCTCAGGTATGGCACAAGACCCTTATTTGTTCTTTCCTACGCAATATAATCAACAACAAAATCCTGGAACAACATGGCAAGGTCAACCACACTTCTCTGCCTAGAAATCCCAACAGTATTCCATGTCACCCTAGTCAAACCAACCCTTCCCAGGAGCTAGCTAGCCGATTTTATAATGCTGTGCCCTCTTCTGGTAAAATGCAGCTAGTAATCCTTACCCTTCATAGTGGGCTGCTTCCACTTCACAGAACTTGAATTGGTCTCAAAACTGGCAGTGCCCTATGGGGATGAACAATCTACCCATGGGAACAGGTTCTCAACCTCAACCCACATTTCTAGGTCCATTTCAGAACCCTCAACCTTCAGTATGCCCCCAATTGCCAGCTCAACCAAATCTGAATCGTAATAATAGACCAGTTCAATATGTACAGATTCTTGAGAATTCGGATAATGACACAAAACCAGTAGAATGCAATGAGCTTCTACTAGGGTTAGGGTTCATTATTACTACAGTAGAAAATAAAGAGACTAAAAACGAAAATCAACCGCAATAAACCCTTCGATTTTGATTACCATGGAAATAAAATAGGTAGAAGACACAGTCGAAAAGTAGAATCCCGATAAAATTATAATTTCTTCTCCCCCATTCCATGAGAGACTAGCGATAGCTAAACCTATCGTCTATCCTAATTTTCATATCTTAGGGGAACTGAAAAAATTTTGTATAAATATTCTTCTCCTCCAGGCCATACAAGACATCCTGGTTTATGTAAAGACAATTAAGGAGTTATGAGGGAAGAAGCCTTGGAGGAAATTAAAAAATCCACCAATAGTATATGTGGTAGGAACTTTATCTAATATGCTTTTGGGTAAACAAGAACCCTTTAAATATGAAGACCCAGTAAATATTGTAGTAATGGTTCAGATACAAGGCTGCACCTTTCAGAATACACTAGTAGATCTTGGGGCAACCATTAATATTCTGACTTCTAAAACCTGCAAGGTTCTAGGCATTACAACTCGGGAACCCACCTCAACCTTATTAGAGCTTGCTAACATATCAGTTGTTAGACCTGAAGGAACCTTACGGGATGTGACTATTTTTGTCGACTCCTGGGAATATCGTGTGGACTTTCTAGTCATCAACCCAAGAAGTAGGCTAGATGGACATCCTTTGATATTAGGTTTACCTTGGTTAGCAACAACAGATGCTTATATAGGATGTCGTGTAGGCAGGATGACTATCACTCAAGGGAATCTTGTAAAGCTAAACCAAGTCTACCTATTGTAAATACTTAGTTACACCCACCTAGATACCTGGAAGAAAACATATGCTCTCCTCTCACACTGGAAGAAGCTCTTGAATTTAAGAATCAAATGGAAGATGATGTGATTAACAACTTCATTAATAGACCAGTTTCCATGAATAATCCAACATGCCAAGCGTTAAAGGCCATCCTCAATAATGAAGCACAGGGAGATCCCTTGAGGGACACAGACGAACAACATATAACCACAACTGTTGTTTATAACAATAGGCCAATTGATATTGAACCAAGTAAAACACTTAACATTAACGGTAACTTGGATAGTCATCAATAGCAAAGACTTATTCAGGTTCTTCAGAAATATAAAAAATATTTTTACTGGGAATACTTAGACATGAAAGGTATAGATCCTCAGTTGTGTACCCATCATATCTACATTGAGAATGACACTCGCACCATCCGGCGGCCTCGGAGAAGGTTGAATCCTCACCTCAGAGAAATTGTGAAAGAATAACTGCAAAAATTACTGGATGTAAATTCTATTTATCCTATCTCAAATAGTCAGTGGGTCTCCCCATGGTAGTCATTCCCAAGAAAAATGGGAAATGGAGAATTTGCGTGGATTACAAAGAATTGAACAAATCCACCCAGAAGGACCATTTCCCTCTTCCTTTTATTGATCAAGTTCTCGATACCTTAGCAAGGAAACAATTGTATTCCTTCCTTGATGGCTTCAATGGTTATAATCATATTCAAATCGCCCCTGAAGACTAGGATTAAACTACGTTCACCTTCCCTTGGGGTACCTTTTCATACAGAGTTTTACCCTTCGATTTATGCAATGTCCCAACCACATTTCAGAGAGAAATATTGAGCATTTTTTCTGATCTGATTAACGAAGGACTTGAGATTTATATGGATGATTTTACGCCCTATGGAAGTGACTTTGAGCAAGGTTTACAAAATGTGGAAAAGGTACTTGAACGACGCATTTATACCATGTTATTATTAAGCAACTTAAAGTGTAATTATTGCACTACCCACACCCTCCACACAAACCAAGGTACGTAGTTTAATTGGATATCTAGGGTACTATCACAGATTTATTGAAAACTTTTCAAAAATTGCTACACCCTTATATGTCTTAACAGGGAATGTTGAATTTAACTAGTCTGCCAAATGTGACGTTGCCTTTGCAGATCTAAAGAAATTGATTTCAACCACTTCATTATTATGAGGGACAAACTAGGAGTTACCTTTCCATATCTCTACAGGCGCATTAGACACAACTATAAGCGTTTTACTTGGACAAGAAGAGGACAGGAAGCCCTACGCTATCTATTATATTAGAAAACAGCTTACCCCTGCAGATTTAAATGATATAGTAATAGAAAAAAAAAAAAATTAGTTGTTATACATATTATCAATAATTTTAGACATTATATAACAAGCTATCCATTTTTCCTATATACTGATCACTCTGCTATCACGTAATCGACCAACAAACCAATCACTAATGGGCGAGTAACATGATGGTTGTTTTTACTGTAGGAGTTCGATGTCACCATAAAGGATCGATTGGGAAAATAAAATCCTGTTGCATACTTCCTGTCTAGGGTGCCTAAGACGAATGATCCATTATCAGTAGATGATAAATTTCCAAATGAGCACATGTTCGTTGTAATGATTAAAGCGACTTGGTATGCAGATTTAGCATAATACTTAGTAGTCAGGAAATTACCAGCACATTTGTTGCCCAAGGAAAGGAAGTTGATTGTCCAACACTGTTATAGCTCCAAACCTTACTCTTGATGTTTTGTGATGCTGCACTCATGACCTAGGGCAACCCCTCCTTCCAGACGTGGTCCAAATATTCAAAAAACAGTGTTTTACTCTCTATACGTGACATTGCCCTGAACTAAACACATGTGTACGTGGGTCTGTGTATACCCAACCGGCGTATATGTCTTAAAACACTTAAAAAAATTAAAACTCCTTAATTTCAGGCGGAGATCATGGGTTTTACCTACTGATTACCTATTAGTGCTTGTGGCCCAACTGTTCCCAACGAATTCCCAACTAAAAAACTACTTTGGGAGAAGTATAAAAAGGCTTCAATGGGAAGGCCTAAGGGAGGAGAGAATACAGAGAAAGATCACTCTGCTGAGATTTTCCCTGACCAGGTCTGAAGATCCTCGTGCTTCCAGCACTTCCCCCATTTGCAGGAAACCCTTCTTTCCTTGTGTGATGATGTCTTTCTACTTGAGAGATCATGGAGCAAGTCATGGAAGGAGTTTGTTAAAGGCCTTAGAGTAGACAAATCCGGAGGATGGTTCCGCTTGGAGCCTGCGAAAGGATGAATCAGGTGAAATCATTCCTTTCTGTACTTTAGTTATTTATAATAAAAGAAACACTTGTCTTGTTCCTGATATAAATCTTCTTCATATTCATGATGTCAATGTTATAATTCATATGTGAATGGTTGTTTTTAATTGTATAACTAACTACCTTTCCTTATGTTATGAAGATGATTTCTTTATGATGCTTGGTCAATATACTGTTGTACTTTCTGGAATTGTTGGTTTTGCAGGTTGAAGGACTAAAAGGAACTAAAAGAGGGTTTGGACCCTAACTAGATCTTCTCAAACGAAGGACCTCAGGTGCACCCCTTTTTCGTATAGTTTGTTTATATTAGCATCATGGCTGTATGGAATGAGTGTTTCTATGTGTAAATAACCTCCGATCTGCTAGGGTATCAACCCAAGACCCTAGGGGAATTTATCCCTTAACAAAATTGGTGACTCTTCTAGGGACAAGAGTATTTTTGTTCCTAGTTTGGGTTTATTCAAGCCAATCAGGTCTCAGCTGTCTATTTGCTTGCTGTTACTGTGTAGTCTATTCATGTAGGAACTTGAATTATAAGTTCGGTCAGTTTCTTCAGGCTGTTTTTTGTTTTTCTCTTGAAATATTTTATATACGTTGTTTTTCCAATTTACAGAAGTGTATATACGCATGTTTCCTTAAGTAAACCTCCGTATACGCAAGTTTCCTTAGGCTCAGTCACGTATACACGCAGCTGTACATCAATACAGTCGCGTATATCTTAAAATTTTCAAGATTTTTCAAATCTTTTTGTTTCTCAAGGTCTGTCTGCCGATCTGATTCAGTCCTGAACAGTTACTTTTCTGTGTCAGTCTTTAGTGTTACAGCAAGTATCTGATTTCAAATTCTCTCTGATTGTGGAAAGTGTTGGTCTTATTTGTTTTTGCAAGTGTCATTCTTTTTTTTTAAGCACACAATATTTCTTGCTCGGAATATTCGTTGATCTGATTCCTCAAGGCAGGAATATTGATCTCAATCTTTGTGTCAAATCTTATTTTGGTGACATTTTTGTTTGCTTGTCGAAACTACATTTTTGTGACCATCTACTTTTCTTGTTTTCCAAAAGTTGTTGATTGACACTTTCTTGAAAATTGTCTTTTGGATATTTTGGTTTTTGTTCCCAAGCTTTTATTGCTGCTTTTGATTGTTAAGAGCATCTCGAAACACATTTTTTTTGTTGATTTTTCATCCATTTTGTGTTGTCGGCTTGCAAAGTGTTTTGTTGCCAATTTTTCAATCATAAAGTTTCAGTCTTGTTGAGAGCACTTTTGAAAAGACGTTTTTGTTTTTTCTTTTGAAGAAAACTTCTTGAAAAACTTGGTTTTGCTTTCTTGAACTTTGTTTTGATTTAGTTTCTTTTAGTGAATGAAAGTGCATTTTTGTTTGTCTTGAAACTTGCTTTTAGTGTAGAGACGAAAATGAGCATTAGCAACTCATATTCCATCTAAACATTTTAAGTGGCAAATCACATCGATAAACAAGTTACTTTCATTTCTTGATTTAGAGTAGTCTTAAGTCTTGCGTCAGCATGTACTCATTGCATTATGATAAATTTGCACATCTTTTTAGGACATCCATAGTTTTGTTAACTTTTGTGAGTGTGAAGCTTGAGTAAAAGAAAAGAAAAGAAAAATTTGTTGCTTTCTTTGAAGTTCTGTTATCACTGAAAATTCTGTTGCCAAATTTGCTTAGATTAGTTTCAGGGCAAAGTGTTTCCGCAGCGCATCAATCCTGTTTAGCAGTTTCGCAGCGCTACAGGTTTAGGTGGTTTCGTAGCGCGCTACAAAACTGGGGATTTGTCCGAAACCATAACTCACCCATATCACTTTTGTCTCCTATGGGTTCTGTGGGAATGTCTGGCTCGACATGTCACAGTGCAGGTTATTATCATCAATATACAAATAATACTGCTGTGTTTTTCATCTTCAAGGTTTTCTCTATAATCCCACTATATTGGTCAAAGTTCTGGTATCTAGTGGAGGTCAATATGCTAGCATGCCTATTGTACAGAGTTCTGCTTTCTTTCAGAAATCTGCATCAAGTGGGAATCTCACAGGAAATGGCACAAGTATTTAGGACGTAAATCCAGCCTTTGGTTACCCAACATCCAACAGGATCTGCAGCAGCGGAAAATTCTTTATATGGGATTATACCTTCTTATTTGGGGGGAGGCTGCAAACCTACGGTTTATGCTAGAGTGCCTCTGTTATATCTACCATCATATGGCATTTGAGCTGTATGGGATGTTAGCTGGCAAGGTGAGTCCTACAACAGGGGAAAATGTAAAGCCAGCATATGGAGGTGATGAGGAGTCCTTTCTCAGAAAAGTTGTGACCCTCATCTATGAACTCATTGCAATGGAAGCCAAGAGAAGCAAGGATGGCACTGCAAAACATTCTCAATGGAGGAATTATGATGATCTGAATGAATATTTCTGGTCAGTGGATTGTTTTCGGCTAGGATGGCCAATGCGTGCAGATGCAGATTTTGTTTTTATATGCTACCAGGAGATGGCTGTAACTCTAAAGAAAAGCCTTTAACTGATAGAAACAGATGGCTGGGCAAGATGAACTTTGTTGAAATCCGTTCCTTCTGGCACATTCTTAGAAGCTTTGATCGAATGTGGACCTTCCATATTTTGTCTTTACAGGGAATGATAATTCTTTTCTGGAATGGATCGAGCCAGCCAACTGGAATCTTTAATGAAGTTGTTTTTAGAAAAGATCTTGAGTATTGTTATCACCACCGCAATATTAAAGCTTGTTCAAGCTATTCTAGATATAATTCTTAGCTGGAAAGCAAGGAAAGCCATGAAGTCATCAAAAATTCTAAGATATGTTTTGAAAGTTGTCGTTGCTGCTGCATGGGTAATCATCCTCCCAGTCTGTTATGCTCACGCATGGATAACCCAATTGGTCTTGGTAAAATTTTCAAGAACCGGTTTGGTGACAAGTGGGAAAGCCCTTCATTATACATTTCTGCAATCGTGTTCTAATCTGGTTCCTAATGTACTTGGGGCAATATTGTTTTTATTGCCCATGATAAAGCGATTTATTGAAAGCTCGAAATGGCGCATTGTGAGTATCCTGATGTGGTGGGCACAGCCTTGACTTTATGTTGGTTGGGCAATGCACGAAAGTCAGTTTTCTCTCTTCAAGTACACAATGTTCTGGATCCTACTTCTTGTAACCAAACTGGCATTCAGCTACTACGATGAGATTCATCCATTGATTGGGCCTACAAAGGCTATCGTGACAATGCATATTAGTGCATTCGAATGGCATGAATTTCTCCAAACGCAAAAAACAACATTGGCGTGGTGATTGCCCTCTGGGCTCCAATAGTACTTGTTTATTTCATGGACATACAGATTTGGTATACCATTTACTCCACTATCTTTGGAGGTATCTATGGTGCCTTTCGCCGACTTGGTGAGATACGAACATTGGGGATGCTGAGGTCAAGATTCCGATCTTTGCCTCTAGCTTTCTATGCACATTTAATACCACCTACATAAAAACAAGAGGGTGGAAAGTCGAGTTTCTGCACTGATGATTGAACGACAGCAATGTGCACACATGGCATGCATCAGAGCATGGTAATGAACACATGGCACTGTAAATGGAGGATGACGGTGATATCGACGGATTCAGCATCCAGCCCATCATAATCAATAGGGTTCTTTCTACACCTCATAAATGGCCATCGATTTAGATTCAAAGCCAATTCCGAAAGAGGTACAGGAACATGGTGAATCGTTCTGAAGTTGACAAACATTTATAGCCAGTTTTGGGGAAAGAGCAACACCACAGCTGCTCGTTGGCCATACTGTGAGGAAAATTTCTTTCCAGATAAGATGGAAGAAGAGAACTGGAATTGCAGATAGAATCTCAGAAGTTTCTGCAGTGATCGATATACAAGCAGTTGTCGGGGCCTATTTGGCCTGCCGAGAATTTGATCGCCTTAAATGTATTGTAAGTTTACAAGCCCATGTTCGTGAATGAAAGCAGGCTGCAAGAACTCTGCGTTGTGCGCAAGCAATTGTCAGATTGCAAGCTTTGGTTCGTGCTGGTCGAGTGTGATTGTCAGAAAAAGGATATGCAAACATTTACAGTGGAATTCCTGGTTATTAAGTGCATAGTGTCAGATTGATCTGCATATTGGTGCGTGTATATTATCTTTGGGTCAGCATATACCAGTGATCAAGGGGAAAAATTGAAGAGGTTGATTTTGCCAGAGAAAGCAGATATTCTAATATCAGAGCCCAAGGGAATATTATTACTCAATGAAAGAATGCTAGAAACATATGTGATTGTGAGGGACAAGTTCCTTGGTCCTACTGGAAAAATGTTTCCCACTATAGGCAGGATACATATGGCTCCTTTAGTGGGCTATTTCTCCCAGCCTGTTGCAGATGGTCTTGACCCAAGATTGCTTGTGACCCCTGGAACAAAGGCAGTCAGCGCAACAAGGAACATCTTTACAAACACACATGAGCAATCACCGAACAAAGTGATGCAAACTGCAGGTGGTACTCTTGATAGTCTTACTTATCGGCTAAATCTTGAAGATTTCTCAGCTAATGCTCGAATGAAAATGCCCATTTAAGCCAAAGGAATATGGTTAGAGTATCTTTGACTACAGAGGATAAACAGAGGTTTTCTGCTGCTTTGGATTGAGTATAGTTTCGAGGAGAATGCAGAATTGCTGGTTGCTTCATGCCAACAGTTTTTCTCAGGGATCCTCCAAGGTCTTTACACCATCCACAGGTTGTGAGTCTATTATGTATTTCAAAAGACAGTCGAAAACCTGCAAGCTCAATTGTTGAGGCATATAAATTAGTCACAAAGCATGTAAAGGTGCAAGTTTTGATATATTTTATGCTCAAGTATGCAATGGTCATATTGTTTTCTGAGTCGAGTGTTGTCACAGCATACTACCAGAAGTTATTGAAGGTGTGAACCTTTTCTTATTATCAAAAGTCATGTCCTCAAGGTTAGCACGAAGGGCCTACAAGGTGGTTTGCTGTCCACAGGAGCTGGAACATTGGCTCGACTGTTTGCAGATGGGAAGACCACATTCAGTGTCTCAAAAATGATTGCCATAATGTTTGCGCGGGGGAGTGTCCACTTCTTAGAGAATTGAAGGTTTTAATGGTAAACTCTGTATCCATTCTTGTGTTACACTTGTTTACCAAGGAAGCCTCCAGCATGTCAGGAGCATGGTGTTACCCTATTCTCTTGGGTTATTAAAGAATTAAAGTATCCACTGCTGCATACTCGGTGATGGGGGACCAGAACCGAAAGTTTAGGGATATTTTCAGTCAATACAGAACAGATCAAAGCCTTTGGTATTCAAAGCCAGCATGGGACATTAATTGCCCATCTTATGCCATCTCATGCTATCTCAGCTGAACGAAGAGAAAGCCAGGTGTCAAAGCTAGGTGTCAAAGCTGCAAGGAGGAATCTTAATTGTAATAAATGCTATGTCCAGCATGATGTAGAATTAGGATTTTATTTGCTTTAGAATTCCAGTGCTGTAGATTAGTAGCCTGCTATATTTATTAGTTGGTTTTAAAAAGTTAGTAGGTGTCATCATAGGGAAATTATTGAGCTCTCCTCACGGGGGAGGAGGGAGCTCGAATCAGGTAGAGGAAGCATTCTATATAGAGCTGAAAGATGAATGTAATAGGGGTTGGACATTTTATACAAAAACAGAGTTTATTTGGGCCAATGTAAAGACTTGTTACAGTAATAGTAAAACAGTGGTTGTTTCTTCTCAAGATTCTCAATGGATTATATTGTTCAAATATGATGGTGGTGTTTTCTCTTAATGTTCTTTTACAGCCTTGTTATAACATAATCACTCAGAATTCATTTCTAATGCTCTGACTTCCTGTATGTTTGGCAAGCTGTGGTTTATGTGAAATATGTTTGAACATCTAATGCAAAGAGCCTTGACTTCCATGAAATGACTGTGCTTTGTTTATTAAATGTGTGAGACTCCATAGCCCAATGAAGACCAATTTGATATGTGTTCAACCAGCTTTTGTTTTCATGAATGAGTGAAGAGTTAGCCATCTGCTGTTGTGATTGATTTCTATCAAAAGTCTGTGAGAGAGCCCTCTCTGACTAGGAAGGCTAATTCCTAGTCTAAAGTCTGGTTGAAAGAGTTACATAAAATCTTACTTGGTTGCAGCCCTTAGTAGTGATTTTGTGATAACATTTTGGTGCGTCTGCCGGGAGTCTGATGATTATTTATTCCCGAAGTTTGAAGATTGAATTTCTGAAGGTAGTAGGAGTTCAAATGATTTTCGAGGCTGCAAACCTACCTTGGCGACTCCATTGTTGAAGAATTCAAAGTTCATACATTCATGGTGATTCCACTGGAGTTATGAAGGACCCAGAAGCTGCCATTCTTAGTTCAAGGTATGCATGCATAGATTTCTCAGGAATTCATGGTTTCCCAAATCATTTTCCCAAGGATGCATATTTTCTAAGGAATGGTCCAAAATTCAACGGAGAAGATTTGAGTTTAACCTTGAGGCATATAACAGATTTTTGTCATTTTACTGAGCTTCTTAGAGTTAAACATGAGGATGTTTGCATTATGTTATTTTATGATTCACTTCAAGGGAAATGCAAACAATGGATTCAAAGTTTTCCTACCAAATCTATTAAGTCATTTCAAGACTTTTGGCTTATGTTTTTGGAGGAATGGATAGATAGGTCAGAGGTGGTGGTAAACTCTCCTTCAGTTGAGGGTTTCAAACAATGGAATGATGATCATAGTGAAGAAGAAACAAATGAATCTTTTTCTTTGTCCTTATCCTCATATCTAAAATCCTTTGACTGCAAGGCAGAGGAAAGGATGAGATTTTTGGATGAATTTGCCAAGGACCTTGAAAAAGAAATTGAAGGTTTAGAAGGACAAATTCAGGCATACAATTTTCATGATCATGATCATTATTCTCAGAAATTTTCTATGGCAGAACGCAAGGAGACAATGCTGGTTCCTTTCTCTTTCACGATTGAGGAACTGAACACTGTGGTTGAAGATCAGTTTGCACAGCTGGAAAGTTACAAGGAAAATCAAGCTGATCATATATTCTGGGATCCTATAGCTGATTACATGGAAGAGTTTTACTCTCCAGTGTTTCAGTTTTCCTATAAAGATCAGAGGCAGTTTCAGTGGCAGCGGTCATCACACTGTCAGATTGGCTCTGAACTCCAATGCGGTCAAAGAAATCAAATATCAGATAAAGCAGAGGATTGGCTACATTGGAAATTTCATATTGATTGAACAGAAAGAAGTTGAAATTGTTAGGGTAGGTAGGTATAGGTAAATGCAAATAAGCTCAAGGTTAACTGAGCATTTCTTTTTTCAGTAGATGTAGCTTTCTTTCTCCTACAGTCATGCTTGTCAAGCGAATTTCTGTTTGTCACAAATGGATAAGGCACTGGAGCTGCATGTTCTTAGTGTACCACAAGGGCACACTATCCCAAGTGGAGCCACTGTTATCACTGAAAATTCTGTTGCCAAATTTGCTTAGATTAGTTTCAGGGCAAAGTGTTTCCGCAGCGCATCAATCCTGTTTAGCAGTTTCGCAGCGCTACAGGTTTAGGTGGTTTCGTAGCGCGCTACAAAACTGGGGATTTGTCCGAAACCATAACTCACCCATATCACTTTTGTCTCCTATGGGTTCTGTGGGAATGTCTGGCTCGACATGTCACAGTGCAGGTTATTATCATCAATATACAAATAATACTGCTGTGTTTTTCATCTTCAAGGTTTTCTCTATAATCCCACTATATTGGTCAAAGTTCTGGTATCTAGTGGAGGTCAATATCCTAGCATGCCTATTGTACAGAGTTCTGCTTTCTTTCAGAAATCTGCATCAAGTGGGAATCTCACAGGAAATGGCACAAGTATTTAGGACGTAAATCCAGCCTTTGGTTACCCAACATCCAACAGGATCTGCAGCAGCGGAAAATTCTTTATATGGGATTATACCTTCTTATTTGGGGGGAGGCTGCAAACCTACGGTTTATGCCAGAGTGCCTCTGTTATATCTACCATCATATGGCATTTGAGCTGTATGGGATGTTAGCTGGCAAGGTGAGTCCTACAACAGGGGAAAATGTAAAGCCAGCATATGGAGGTGATGAGGAGTCCTTTCTCAGAAAAGTTGTGACCCTCATCTATGAACTCATTGCAATGGAAGCCAAGAGAAGCAAGGATGGCACTGCAAAACATTCTCAATGGAGGAATTATGATGATCTGAATGAATATTTCTGGTCAGTGGATTGTTTTCGGCTAGGATGGCCAATGCGTGCAGATGCAGATTTTGTTTTTATATGCTACCAGGAGATGGCTGTAACTCTAAAGAAAAGCCTTTAACTGATAGAAACAGATGGCTGGGCAAGATGAACTTTGTTGAAATCCGTTCCTTCTGGCACATTCTTAGAAGCTTTGATCGAATGTGGACCTTCCATATTTTGTCTTTACAGGGAATGATAATTCTTTTCTGGAATGGATCGAGCCAGCCAACTGGAATCTTTAATGAAGTTGTTTTTAGAAAAGATCTTGAGTATTGTTATCACCACCGCAATATTAAAGCTTGTTCAAGCTATTCTAGATATAATTCTTAGCTGGAAAGCAAGGAAAGCCATGAAGTCATCAGAAATTCTAAGATATGTTTTGAAAGTTGTCGTTGCTGCTGCATGGGTAATCATCCTCCCAGTCTGTTATGCTCACGCATGGATAACCCAATTGGTCTTGGTAAAATTTTCAAGAACCGGTTTGGTGACAAGTGGGAAAGCCCTTCATTATACATTTCTGCAATCGTGTTCTAATCTGGTTCCTAATGTACTTGGGGCAATATTGTTTTTATTGCCCATGATAAAGCGATTTATTGAAAGCTCGAAATGGCGCATTGTGAGTATCCTGATGTGGTGGGCACAGCCTTGACTTTATGTTGGTTGGGCAATGCACGAAAGTCAGTTTTCTCTCTTCAAGTACACAATGTTCTGGATCCTACTTCTTGTAACCAAACTGGCATTCAGCTACTACGATGAGATTCATCCATTGATTGGGCCTACAAAGGCTATCGTGACAATGCATATTAGTGCATTCGAATGGCATGAATTTCTCCAAACGCAAAAAACAACATTGGCGTGGTGATTGCCCTCTGGGCTCCAATAGTACTTGTTTATTTCATGGACATACAGATTTGGTATACCATTTACTCCACTATCTTTGGAGGTATCTATGGTGCCTTTCGCCGACTTGGTGAGATACGAACATTGGGGATGCTGAGGTCAAGATTCCGATCTTTGCCTCTAGCTTTCTATGCACATTTAATACCACCTACATAAAAACAAGAGGGTGGAAAGTCGAGTTTCTGCACTGATGATTGAACGACAGCAATGTGCACACATGGCATGCATCAGAGCATGGTAATGAACACATGGCACTGTAAATGGAGGATGACGGTGATATCGACGGATTCAGCATCCAGCCCATCATAATCAATAGGGTTCTTTCTACACCTCATAAATGGCCATCGATTTAGATTCAAAGCCAATTCCGAAAGAGGTACAGGAACATGGTGAATCGTTCTGAAGTTGACAAACATTTATAGCCAGTTTTGGGGAAAGAGCAACACCACAGCTGCTCATTGGCCATACTGTGAGGGAAATTTCTTTCCAGATAAGATGGAAGAAGAGAACTGGAATTGCAGATAGAATCTCAGAAGTTTCTGCAGTGATCGATATACAAGCAGTTGTCGGGGCCTATTTGGCCTGCCGAGAATTTGATCGCCTTAAATGTATTGTAAGTTTACAAGCCCATGTTCATGAACGAAAGCAGGCTGCAAGAACTCTGCGTTGTGCGCAAGCAATTGTCAGATTGCAAGCTTTGGTTCATGCTGGTCGAGTGTGATTGTCAGAAAAAGGATATGCAAACATTTACAGTGGAATTCCTGGTTATTAAGTGCATAGTGTCAGATTGATCTGCATATTGGTGCGTGTATATTATCTTTGGGTCAGCATATACCAGTGATCAAGGGGAAAAATTGAAGAGGTTGATTTTGCCAGAGAAAGCAGATATTCTAATATCAGAGCCCAAGGGAATATTATTACTCAATGAAAGAATGCTAGAAACATATGTGATTGTGAGGGACAAGTTCCTTGGTCCTACTGGAAAAATGTTTCCCACTATAGGCAGGATACATATGGCTCCTTTAGTGGGCTATTTCTCCCAGCTTGTTGCAGATGGTCTTGACCCAAGATTGCTTGTGACCCCTGGAACAAAGGCAGTCAGCGCAACAAGGAACATCTTTACAAACACACATGAGCAATCACCGAACAAAGTGATGCAAACTGCAGGTGGTACTCTTGATAGTCTTACTTATCGGCTAAATCTTGAAGATTTCTCAGCTAATGCTCGGATGAAAATGCCCATTTAAGCCAAAGGAATATGGTTAGAGTATCTTTGACTACAGAGGATAAACAGAGGTTTTCTGCTGCTTTGGATTGAGTATAGTTTCGAGGAGAATGCAGAATTGTTGGTTGCTTCATGCCAACAGTTTTTCTCAGGGATCCTCCAAGGTCTTTACACCATCCACAGGTTGTGAGTCTATTATGTATTTCAAAAGACAGTCGAAAACCTGCAAGCTCAATTGTTGAGGCATATAAATTAGTCACGAAGCATGTAAAGGTGCAAGTTTTGATATATTTTATGCTCAAGTATGCAATGGTCATATTGTTTTCTGAGTCGAGTGTTGTCACAGCATACTACCAGAAGTTATTGAAGGTGTGAACCTTTTCTTATTATCAAAAGTCATGTCCTCAAGGTTAGCACGAAGGGCCTATAAGGTGGTTTGCTGTCCACAGGAGCTGGAACATTGGCTCGAGTGTTTGCAGATGGGAAGACCACATTCAGTGTCTCAAAAATGATTGCCATAATGTTTGCGCGGGGGAGTGTCCACTTCTTAGAGAATTGAAGGTTTTAATGGTAAACTCTGTATCCATTCTTATGTTACACTTGTTTACCAAGGAAGCCTCCAGCATGTCAGGAGCATGGTGTTACCCTATTCTCTTGGGTTATTAAAGAATTAAAGTATCCACTACTGCATACTCGGTGATGGGGGACCAGAACCGAAAGTTTAGGGATATTTTCAGTCAATACAGAACAGATCAAAGCCTTTGGTATTCAAAGCCAGCATGGGACATTAATTGCCCATCTTATGCCATCTCATGCTATCTCAGCTGAACGAAGAGAAAGCCAGGTGTCAAAGCTAGGTGTCAAAGCTGCAAGGAGGAATCTTAATTGTAATAAATGCTATGTCCAGCATGATGTAGAATTAGGATTTTATTTGCTTTAGAATTCCAGTGCTGTAGATTAGTAGCCTGCTGTATTTATTAGTTGGTTTTAAAAAGTTAGTAGGTGTCATCATAGGGAAATTATTGAGCTCTCCTCACGGGGGAGGAGGGAGCTCGAATCAGGTAGAGGAAGCATTCTATATAGAGCTGAAAGATGAATGTAATAGGGGTTGGACATTTTATACAAAAACAGAGTTTATTTGGGCCAATGTAAAGACTTGTTACAGTAATAGTAAAACAATGGTTGTTTCTTCTCAAGATTCTCAATGGATTATATTGTTCAAATATGATGGTGGTGTTTTCTCTTAATGTTCTTTTACAGCCTTGTTATAACATAATCACTCAGAATTCATTTCTAATGCTCTGACTTCCTGTATGTTTGGCAAGCTGTGGTTTATGTGAAATATGTTTGAACATCTAATGCAAAGAGCCTTGACTTCCATGAAATGACTTTGCTTTGTTTATTAAATGTGTGAGACTCCATAGCCCAATGAAGACCAATTTGATATGTGTTCAACCAGCTTTTGTTTTCATGAATGAGTGAAGAGTTAGCCATCTGCTATTGTGATTGATTTCTATCAAAAGTCTGTGAGAGAGCCCTCTCTGACTAGGAAGGCTAATTCCTAGTCTAAAGTCTGGTTGAAAGAGTTACATAAAATCTTACTTGGTTGCAGCCCTTAGTAGTGATTTTGTGATAACAAGTTCCTCTGAACCCAGTAGAAATTTCTTTCATCGACGAACAAAACGAGTGCATTTGCATATAGTTTGGTTTTTATTAATTTCTTTTGCATCAAAACACCACAAGTTTCATTTCCGCTTATCCCTTGACTTAAGAACAGCCCATTTAAAAACAAGCGCTAATTAAAATATACTAGAACTTTTTATAACTGTCAAGTTAGACACACCAACAAGTTTTAGGATATTTTAGGGCCTTGGATTAGGCGAGTGGAGAGAAAACTCTCCAAGGCCATTTAAGCTGTCAAACATAGGAGTCTGAATAGTGAGTGAAAATCCAATAGCGTTAGGGAGACCGGGAAAGCTCCGGATCTGGGAGTTAAGCACGAGGGTTTTTGAAGATAAGCAAGAGAGATACTCCCTCTCCTACTTGTCGGATATAACCTCAAGGTTGTTTCATCTGGCTTCTGATACGAGTTGGTAACCTTAGTTGCTACTCCTAGGGATCTACATAGGTGGCTGTGGAGGGGAATCCCGTGGCACCTGAGGTCGATGTTGTATCACGCTCAACAGTACTACTGGAGGGCACCCTTGCGAAGCTTGGGGGCTTGCACCAGCACAGGTTGTTGTTAGGAGGTCAGCGTAACTTCCTCTGTTACCTTCGCTGGTAGGACTGGGCCGTCATTATCCTAGAATATCTTCGGAAGACCCCTTACTTCACTTTCTTGTATTTTGGTGTCCGGTCCTCATCACCCGGAGCGGAAATACTCGAAAGTTGCTTGACTAGCTGATATCTTTTAGGGACTTTTTAGTGTGTGCTTTGTGCTCTTAGTTGGCCTATATTTCAATTTTTTGAGTCTTTAGTTAGATCTTAATGAAAAATTCACAGTGGCTGACCGATCACCCAGATGGTCTCGAAGACTTCGTGGTCTTTCACCACCAAGTTTAGAGCCTTCTCCGAGAAGTCGCAGAGGTAATACTTCCAGTGGGTTTCATCCCGTGGCAGCTGACGCATCGAGGATTGATCCTCCTCACATGGACATTAGTGTTCAAAACAGGCCTAGTACTTCCATGGAACAAGAGAGGAACACTCTAGTTCTTTCTCGAGTTATTTTTCGACCGGAAGATAACATAGAAGTAGAAGAATTTCAAGAGTCGTTAGCGGCTCCGAATTCCCCCTACCTTCTAGTTATCCAGAAGTATTACAATATGTTGGGTCTCCAATGTGTAGACCGTCAAGTCCAAGTCATATTACGCACTTACCATCGATGGCTACTAGTGGAAGCATGGCTTCTACCACAAGTGTTACAACTATGCAGACTCCAACATCAGTACAAGGGGGAGGAATCATCTCCATCCCCTCTGCATCTTTATTTGGGTCTTTTGCTAGCACATCTTTACTTGGGTCTACCTCCATTCCTTCTACGAGTGGAAATTCCCAAGCCAATGCTTTTAGTACTGGATTCTTCCCGTTTGGCACCCATTCACAGGGTATTCCGTCAATTCCATTTAGTGCCTCCACATCCATGATGGGTGGATCAGCTTCATTTCAATGTTTTCCTTTTGGAAGTGGTCATATACCACATTCCAACCCAACGATAGGATCTATGCCTTTTCCCGCAACAGGACAAAGCAGTAATCCCTTTCGAGGTTGGACTAACCCTACGGTTAGTGGCATGGGAACTGGGAATCTGTTTTTACGCCAACAAGGGAATAAGCCTTACTCCACGGTTAGTTTGTTTCAAAGTATTCCTCCCTTAGCTTCTGCTTGGAATCCTTATATGGGGTTTTCGACTCCTTATAATCCTTTAGGAGGGAGCTTCACCAGTTATGGAAGTTTTTCGGCCGGAGTTGGTCAAACTCCGAGTTTTGCTGGATCACAAGGTCTGCCTTTTGGTTTATCTGGTTCTGCTGGTTACTTTGGGCAGCCCGGTGCCTTCCAAAATCCAGGCCAATCTTTTCAAAACTTTGGGAACTCTGCCCAGTCTAGGTGGAACCCCTAAGGTCCTCCTAGGCTTCCCTTTTTGGCAACATTGAACTTGACAGATCTCACGAAATTAACAAAGGATCCAATCAAATACAATCCAGCCTGGCCTCCAGTCCCAACCAAACTCCCTTTGGACATTCCAAAGTTCGAGGGGAAGGGCGATGAAGACCCGGGAGACCACCTAACCACATTCCATTTGTGGTGCTCATCAAACTCCCTTATTGATGACTTGATTAGGTTGAGACTTTTTCAACGCACCTTGACTGGTAATGTGGCCAAGTGGTATATAGAGTTGCTAGGGGGCAGCTTTACATCTTTCACCGACTTAGCTAATATTTTCTTAAATCATTTCCAGTTTCCTATCCATTATGATGCCGGAACTAAACTTTTGGCCACTTTTCGTCAGGATACGACAACTCACATTTCTGATCACATTCAGGAATGGAGACAGAGAGAGAGGCTCATTAAAGCCAAAATTCCTCTGGAATACCGTCTTGAATGGTTTTTGAAATATTTACAACCTGAAATCTCTAAGGATGTCTCCATGTCCGAAGACTATTCTGAGGAGCAAGCTATTTTTAGGGCCCAGCAATTAGAATTGATTTACTCTCAGTCTGGGATCCTACAAAAAAAATTTCCAGATGCTCCTGGATCTAAGGTTGATATAGCCAATTCGAAGCCAGGTCCTCATGTGGATGGTATCGTTGGATCAGTAGACACAAATGTGGTGAACTTGTTGAGCCAATTACAGCAGTTGTCTTTACAAACTGCTTCCAACAAACAGGTCACATCGTCTAACCCTTTGTCTTCCCAACCCTCTTGAATTAATGCCATCCAATATACCAACCCCAAAGGAAATCAAAATTCCAACGGGAAGAAGAAAGGACGAGGTAAGAAAAAATGTCAAGATGGAGTCAAGATGGGAAGACTGGCGCAAATAATCCTAGCAATAATGCTGGTGGTGGTAGAAATGAGTCTAAAAAGAAAGTCAAGTTTCCATGCAAGTCATGAAGTAGAGACCATTTAGCTCATCTCTGCCCCAAGATTCAATATGCTCAGCGCTTGTTAGGG
This sequence comes from Pinus tabuliformis, assembly GCA_031772625.1. NCBI lineage: Eukaryota > Viridiplantae > Streptophyta > Pinopsida > Pinales > Pinaceae > Pinus > Pinus tabuliformis. Next base: position 333,557,862 of record CM062817.1, read on the forward strand.
CAGCAAGGGACTTCTAGCTCCCAAGATGTGTTAACAAACCCTTTTCCCCAAGGGCAGCAACTTCTTGCTGGCGCGAGTTCAAACCCTGGTACCTCAGCAGGGGGCAACCAGGAAGGGGAAAAATCATCAAATGTTTTCATGATGGGTTCCAATGTCCATGTGGCCACTCAGACACATGATTATGGCGAAGCAGAAACTTCCAAGGATAAAACTACTCCCGAAAATACCGACCTTCATATTGAACGACCCCCTGTTGAGACTATACCACAGATACCGAAAGGTTCCGCTAAAAGCGTGACTATTAATCCTAATGCTAAGGCCACCTAGAATTACTCCATTGTTGAGGATGTCGCTCAGAGTCCATGCGCTATGTCCGCTTTAGAGGTTCTCTAGTCATGTCCGGCTCAAAGAAGTGCTTTACTCTCGGTGATTGGGGCAGTTGATCCAACTAACTCTTTAGTGCTCACTTTCGACATGTTAAATGTCAAAAAGCGACTCCCTCATCATATGGCTTTCCAAATAAAGTCTACATACCGGAAAATTAACATTTTTCGTAGTGTTATTGATGAAGGAGCTTCCACGTGCATCATGTCGATGTCATGCTGGAAGGATATTGGATCACCTTCAGCTCTTCCTTCACATACCCTCCTAATTTCATTTGATGGACATTCTCATAGGCCACATGGGATTATCCCGGCCCTTCCCATATGTGTTGGGGGGAAGGTCGTTAATATTGAAGTAGAAGTCATTGATGCTAACATAGACTACAATCTCCTCTTAGGAAGTAACTGGGTATACAAAATGCACGTCGTTGTTTCGACTCTGTTTTGCGTAATTTTCTTTCCTCATGAAGGGAAAATCGTTAAGTTTGTTCAATTGGATTATTGTCCAGTTGATCCTCAAGCAACTTCTGACTCTACTGTTCCTTTAGTGGATAACCCTCGTCCACCTACTGAGAATCTAGGAGTTGGGATGTATTCTTCATTGATGGGTACCTTTTATCTTCCCTTTCCTATTGCTAGAATCAATGTCGTTTCGTCATCTAAGGAGTCTCCTCGAAAAGAGTTCTTTTGAACTCATTATTTTTCGGACCCTTGGACCTTGCCTTCACCTACGACCAAATTAGCTGAAGGAAAAGTTAATGGAATGGAATTCCCTATGTCTGCAGCTGAGCTTAGATACCAGTCTATCGTTAACCCTGCAGATGACCACTCTACTCCTTTCTCTGAGGAGGAGCTAGATGGTGATGTGGCCCCGGCCCAGACCCTTGATTCTACCTCCGCCTTGGACTGCTTAGATACGGTTTTACCTTTCGAAGAAGTAATCCTAGAAGTAATTATGGGTGTAGATCGACCTTGGGAATACTTACACCATCGTTCATATTTTCTTCCTCCATTGCAGGAAGTAGAATCTAGGTTCTCTGAGCTCTTTACTAGTGACGTTTGTAAGGTATCGAATCCTTTGGCTCCAGCACACTTTCGTGCTGAAGGTAATATGTCGGTGATTTCAAAAATGATATATATAAACATCTCTATGAACCCTAACATGATCGTGAATCTCTTCATCAGAGTCGAATGTTCCCCTGAAGAAATTCAAGTTTACACCGACCTTTTCAAGGAATTTCGAGATGTATTCGCTTGGTCTTATGAAGAAATGTATGGAATTGATCCATCTATAGTTCAACATGAGATCAAGACGTATGAAAACACCAAACCAGTTTGTCAAAGGCTTCAGCCGGTTAATCCTAGGAAAGCAACAACCATTAAAGCTGAGATAGAGAAGCTGCTTAAGGTGGGTTTTATATACCCTGTTCCTCTTACCGATTGGGTTTCTAATCCAGCCCCTGTGGATAAAAAGCAAGGAACAATCCGAGTCTGCATTGACTTTAGGGACCTAAATAAAGCTTGTCCCAAAGATAATTACCCCACACCATTTATTGATCAGATTATTGACGAGTGTGTAGGTAATGAGATTTTTTCCTTCATGGATGGTTTTTCTGGTTATAATCAAATATCTATCCGTCCTGAAGATCAACATAAGACAGCTTTTATATGTCCTTGGGGTACCTTTGCATACAAAAAGATGCCTTTTGGTCTTAAAAATGTTGGAGCTACTTTCCAATGGGCCATGTCAAATGCTTTCCACGACATTAAACATATCATCGAAGCATACTTGGATGATCTAGCTGCTCATTCTCGAAAGAGAACTGATCATCCTAGTCACCTTCGATTGGTTTTTGAGCAATGTCGTTTTTATAAGATCCGGTTGAATCCCAATAAGTGCATTTTCGTGGTTACATCTGGTCAGCTATTAGGGTTCATCATGTCAAATGAAGGGATTCGAGTTGATCCCTTCAAGGTTGAGGCAATAATTCAGTTGCCTCCCCCATCCTCAATTCGACAACTTCAAAGTCTTCAAGGGAAAGCTAATTTCTTGAGACGGTTTATAGCGAATTATGCCGAGATCACTAAAGGGTTTATGCGTTTGTTACGCAAAGGAGTTCCATTCGTATGGGATGACTTTGCAGAACGGTCGTTCGATGCTTTGAAAAAGGCATTAGTCTCTGCCCCACTTTTGAGTCCACCGAATTATGGTATGGGCTTCCTTTTATATCTCACTGCAGCAGAATCAGCCATTGGGATGGTTCTCGTTCAGGAAGACGATGGTCTCACGGAGCATGTGATTTATTATTTGAGTCGAGGCTTGATAAGTCCTGAACTTCACTATTCTCCGGTTGAGAAGCTGGCTTTGGCAGTTTTCCATGTTGTCCAGTGGCTCCGTCATTATATCTTGCTACGCAAAACTTTTGTCTTAGAGGCGGTCAATCCATTTCAATTTGTCCTCAGTAGGTCAGTGATTGGGGGCAAATATCATCGATGGATAGTCATTTTACAAGAATTTGATCTCGAATTCTTGTCTGCCAAGTCTAAGAAATCCATGGTTTTCGCCGAGCTAATTTCTGAGCTGCCTTATGGAGAGGATATTATTTATGAGGAAATTTTTCCCTACGAACATTTATTCCTCATCTCTTCACTCGACCCTTGGTATGGAGATATCATTTTCTATCTCCAGACTTCAAAGTTTCCCTCTACTTTCTCTAAGGATGAACGCCGAAAATTACGTCACCTAGCCAAGAACTATGTTATCATAGGTGATACATTATACCATCGAGAGGTTGATTCAATCCTTCAGCGTTGTTTAACCCTAGAGGAAGCAGAGTCAGTGCTCAATGACTACCACAGTGGAGCTTGTGGTAGTCATCTTTCAGGGCTTGCTACAACCCAGCGTATCTTATGTGCCGGCTATTTTTGGCCTTCGCTCTTCAAAGATTGTGTTGAAGCGGTCTAGTGTTGTCACCCCTGTCAAATCTATACTCGGAAGATCCGCACATCCAGCTCCTTTTTTTCCCATTGTCACTATCAGTCCTTTTACTAGGTGGGGTATTGATTTTACAACTTGTAATCCGCCTTCAGCGGTGAATCACAAGTACAGCATCGTGGTTGTAGACTACTTTACAAAGTGGGCTAAGGCCATGCCCACTTATAATAATGATAGTGAAATGGCAGCATTGTTCCTTTTTAATCAGATTATCTCAAGATTCGATATCCGGAGAGAGATTGTCACTGACCATGGCAGTCATTTCCAGAATCAACTAATGTCTGAATTGGCTCTCAAATTGGGTTTCCGCTAGGAACATTCATCTCCTTATTATCCTCAGGCCAATGAACAGGTCGATGCAGTCAACAAAACTCTCAAGACGATCCTGCAGTGGACAATCGACAAAAATTGGTCCAATTGGCATCTTATGTTGTATCCGGCTCCCTGGGCATACCGAACCTCCATAAAGACTGCTACTGGTTTTACACCTTTTCAGTTAGTTTATGGAATGGAATCTATCTTTCCTATTGAATGTGAAATCCCATCCCTTAAGTTAGCTGTTGAGATCCTTCCAAAGACTTCTAGTCTCGAAGATCGCCTCGTTCATTTGGAACATCTCGATGAGCAGCGTCGAGATGCCGCCACGGTGAATGAGGCTCATAAGAAAAGGGTTAAAACTCAGTATGATAAAGCTGTCTATCCTCGAGTCTTTACTGAAGGCAACCTTGTCTTGGTCTATGACCAAGATAAAAGCGCCTTGGGGGCAGGCAAGTTTAAGCCTATGTGGTACGGTCCCTTCATTATTAAACAAGTTGTAGAAAAAGGGGCATATGAGTTAATCGATTTTGAAGGAAACAAGTTGACGGAGCCCCGAAACAGGCTCTATCTCAAGAAGTACTTTTCTTAAGTAGTAACTAGGCAATGGCTTCTTTGTACATTTTGTATATTTGTACATATCTCATCGAGAGTTTTTGATATCGATACTTTTTGGTCTGCTGTGGTAGGAGTTGATGGATGACTCGGTCTATTTTGGATTTGCCGATGGTGCTAGTCGGCACACTCGGAACCACACTTCCGCAGCTCGGGTACTCTACTACCCAACTGGTCAATTGATGGTGTCAAGGGGAGTATGCATTGGTCCTACTTCAAATAATATGGCTGAGTATACTGCCATCATTAATTTACTATCCGAGGCAATTTCCCATGAAATCGACTCGCTGGTAGTTTATCTTGATTCACAATTGATAGTGTCACAATTGAATAACATTTATCGGGTGAGGGATCCATGTTTATATCGCCAGTATTTAAGGGTGAGGTTGTTGCAAAGATCATTTACTTATATTAATTATTTTCACATTCCAAGATCTCATAATTGGTTAGTTGATTCTATCGCTAATCAAGCATTAGACTAGCACATCAATCATTCATCACAATAAAATCAAGCATCAAAAAGTCGAACTGTATATATATATATATATATATATATATATATATATATATATATATATATATATATATATATATATATATACATAAAACATCTCGAGTGTACATAAGTCTGTCCAAAAATAATATACAAAATTGGGACTCAAATGCCCATAATCATGTCTAGTACATCTAATGCCCCGGCTCAATTTGAGTGGATAAATAGGTAACTATCGCATTGGCCACACGCCTAAGAGTGCGAACCCAGTCACGTGGCATGCCAACCACATGACTTTGCATATCTACAGGAAGATCCTCTACGTTCGCCATCGGTACTCCGTGAGTGAGTCTCACCAAGTGCCACTGGACTGTGTGTAGCAATCGCTCTATGTCTGCAGCTACCTCTTCGGCCCCTCAGCCACGACGTCTATGTCGTGGGAACTCATCTGGTCGTACCGGCCCAATATCTGGAACATGATCATCATATTAGTCATTTGAATCCTCTCAAAAATATTTTTAAAAATTCATTATTATATTTGAAAAAATCACAAAAAATCATAAAAATAAAAATACTTACCTATGTCACCCCATGCTGCGGTCAGTGGTAATACTAGATCGAGATCCCCTCGGAAATCCAACCCAGCATAAGGGTAGTCATCTATGGCAATGATCTGATCCTCCCACCAGGAGAAGAAGTCATCTTCAAATGTAGTGCGTTGGACGTCCCCGCCTTCTAGACGCTTCATCAAGTCAGCCCACCTGCCCATTCGTGGATCTCGTGGGGTGCTGATTGAAACTGGCACTCTAGGACGAAGTGTTGGGACCCTCTCAAAAAAGAAAGAACACAAAATAGTCCCATATCCAAAGTTTTTGGTCTGACCTCTCTTGATGGAAGTAAGCTGGCTTTTCAGGCTGGCTAGAAGAGGAGTGCACCAATCAAATACGGTGATAAGACAATCTACCACCAAGCTCATGGCTGGCCATGATGCCTGGTGCAGAGAAGCTAATCCGTTCACTCTAGCTATAGTGAACAAGATTATTCTCAGCGATAGACTCTCCACATGTTTGATTGGAATCTGACTTCCAACCTTCTCTGGATGTCCCAAGCAATATATATGTACGTAGTCCTCGATCGAGAGATTGCCTCGTGTCCTACCCCTGGAATGTACTACCTCTCCCCTTTGGGAAAGGCCTGTGATGAAATAAATGTCATCCACTTCTATCCTGAGTGGCATCTGGTCAATCAGAAATGAATCATCCTCGATGCTCCAATAGTGAATGAGCATCTCAAGCAGGCGTGTGTTTTCTTTCATATTTGGGAATTTGAAGAATTTTAGCAAACCACATCCCCGTAAGGCATCCAAAGCATTGGGATCATTCATGACCTCATCATCCACTGAGTTATGCTCTCTTTCTCGCCAAGTGACTGGCATCCTGAAGAAAAAATGATTTTAAACCGTTATTTTTTTTGTTTGAAATGTTCGCGGCATATACGTGGGTCCATTTACACACAGTCGCGTGTAGGGCCCGCGTGTATGCGGGTTTCATATATCCAACCCGCATATACACCGCGGTGAATATTTTGACAAAATATTCAATGGTAAAACTTAAATTAAAAATTCTAAAACTAGTCACAATTGAATGCAAGACAAGTATAAAGGTTACCTGGTGATTTTGGAAGGATCTGAACGGTTGAATTTGGCGTATGGGAAAGTTTGCTTCTTTTGCTCCAATCCTTTGCTCTCAAGCTCGAATGGTGAAAATGGTGAGTCCAAAAACTATTTATAGGCTTTGAAAATGCAAATTTTTTTCAAAACTTGATTTTCTTTGGTCTCATGTAACTTTTAACTTGGCAGCTTGGAATGTCGAGAATGGTTTGATTTTCAAGACATTTTGGACGTTTTTCGACAGTTTCGAGATGGTTCCATGACTGCTGACCCATCATGGTAGGTATTGTTTTCTCACTAGCATATAGGTTAGGGACACCATTTTTCCATTGCATTATGCATACTAGCCTCCATTTGTCGATACACTTGCCATAGGGTCGATCCCATCGTGTTATGGTTCATAAACCACCTCCACTCGCCAATTTTTTAAAAAATCATGACACGATGGTAGAGCCATCCTTTTCATGGGCATCGTAGTTAGCACCTTACTAACATTTGCTACCCATGCTGCTGCGATCTGAGTAGGCTCGGGAGTCCTTTGTAGTCCTGCCATGACTTATGCGATGAAGACTCATTCCTCTTTACTGCTTCGCTTGGTTATGGCCTTATACCCTAGAGGCTCCTTTGTGTTGAGTTGTACTATTGCATTGCATTTTGACCATTTGCACCCTTTTGGCCTTAACCCAACTTCACTTGGACTCGTGTTTAAGCCAACTTTTGACCATGACTACTGCGAAATCAAACTTGCATGCCCTTGCCTTCTACAACTTGACACACCTTGATCCATGGAAGGAACACACCTTTAAGTGTCTTTGACCAATTTTCACCTCCCTGCATTGAGCATAGGAACGTTCCAATCCCAGGAACTAGATCATCTGTTTCATTGACACTCGTCCTTTCCATTGTACTATAGCATTCTTTTATTCTTTTTCTAGCTTAAAGAAAAAGACAAAAAAATATATATTGCAAAAAAAAAGCGGGAACGGGACAATATTTCCACTTATTGTTGGCAGCTAGAGTCAGTCATGTCGCCCTTGAACAAAGCACTCAAAGCAAAGTCTCCTCCATCTGGGCAGGATTTAGTTTGACCTAGGCACACCTTAACCTTGTTATTGAGTCAATCCTCCCCCGATTGGCTATCTCTTCCAATCATATGGAGGGTTCATTCGTGCCTCCTACATGACGAACTTATACAAAGTCATCATATGCTGCCACATGGTCATATTGAGTCGTGCTTTTGTTCAAGGGAAGTTAGCCTGAGTCGGCCTCTATGCGGTGTCTTTTGACTCATTTTTGAGTCAGCCATCCCTGGTTGTCAGTTTCATGTCTATCATCACATCAGCTATATTGATCCTTTACTTGTGCCGGTTTGAGAAGGTCCCCATTGACTTCTTGCTGGCGGGTCTTGTCCTTATCGAATACGACATCTTGCTCTGAGGATAGGCCTAGAGCTGCACCCTGGCCCTATTTTCGTTATTGATAGGTCACCTTGCGCTCAGCATCGATCAGTATCATGGGTCTTTGACTCAGCGGTTTCCCTTGTGTTTGACATCAGCTTACATTATCACACATTGGGATTCGTGCAGTACCTTGGTTTCCATTTGACCCTATTGATGGATACCTCACCTCTGTGTTAGCTTTCATTATTGGTTGGTTCAGAGGGTTTCTGTCGTGCGCTAGCTACATCTTGTGTACACCGGAAATGTGCTTCAGTCGGGTTACTACATCTTTTTCGTCCCATTCCTTCCACATTATTGGCCTACAGGTTACACTCACGCTAGATTGATGAAGGATGCCTTAATTCCTTCCTTCTAGCAGATCTTTCCCTATCGACTATGACACATTGCTCTGGGGCAAAGATCTAGAGTCCATTTTGCAGTAACTTGGGGTTTGCAGTAATTAGTGGCAGATCCTTCACTATCGACAGTGGGAAACCATCATTGTCTCCTGGTTGATAGATTCTGATGGGTGTTCAACTCTAGCTCATCTATTCACACTTGTTAGATTGTAATGGGTACCTTGACACTCATTATCATTATCGGCGAGTAGTCTCGTGATTGTTAACGGTATACATAAATGACCGGTAACCAAACGATTTCTCACATGGTTGACTCCAGATCATTTATTCCCATAGTGCATAAATGTACCACGACGGTCGGTTAAAACCTCTGGTTGCATTAGCATTCATTGGGTCACTTGACAGTTGTTCCTGTTGCTGCTAGTTGATACCACTCTAACTTATATGTTGCAGTCATTCATGGCAACATTCTATATGTTGGCACCTGAGTTTGTAGTGTAGTACCATCCTACTCCATCATGTTCATTTGGTACCTTTTGTGATCAGTCTTTGATATTAGTGATCCAGTTCATTCTTCAGCATCATTGACATTCTTATATGTGATATTCAGACATGTACTTGTTCGATCGTGATCAGATGATCCATTATGTATTTTCCAGTTCTTTATACTTGTATACTTAGTGGATCCGCTTGTACTTGATATGCGGACATGCTTTACTTTCTCTGAGCATGGGTATGCTCGCCTCAGACAGTGTTTCTTTCTGATCTCCTTTTGTGGCTTGGCAGGTTGAACTCTGGTGAAGTCCTTCTCAGTTTTTGACAGATTTCCTTTCCATGTACTTGCTTAATACATTTTGGCCATCATGTACCCCTTCTGACCTCATATATTAGGGGGCATCTGTTATAGCTCCAAACCTCACTCTTGATGTTTTGTGATGCTGCACTCATGGCCTACGACAACCCCTCCTTCCAGACCTGGTCCAAATTTTCAAAAAACAGTGTTTTACTCCCTATACGTGACATTGACCTGAGCTAAACACATGTGTACGTGGGTCTGTGTATACCCAACCCACGTATATGTCTTAAAACACTTTAAAAAATTAAAAATTCTTAATTTCAGGCGGAGATCGCAGGTTTTACCTGCTGATTACCTGTTAGTGCCCGTGGCCCAACTGTTCCCAACGAATTCCCAACTAAAAAACTACTTTTGGGAGAAGTATAAAAAGGCTTCAATGCGAAGGCCAAAGGGAGGAGAGAATAGAGAGAAAGATCACTCTGCTAAGATTTTCCCTAACCATGTCTGAAGATCCTTGTGCTTCCAGCACTTCCCCCATTTGCAGGAAACCCTTGTTTCCTTGTGTGATGATGTCTTACTACTTGAGAGATCATGGAGTAAGTCATGGAAGGAGTTTGTTGAAGGCTTGAGACTGGACAAATCCAGAGGACAGTTTCGCTTGGAGCTTGCGAAAGGACGAATCAGGTGAAATCATTCCTTTCTGTATTTTAGTTATTTATAATAAAAGAAACACTTGTCTTGTTCCTGATATAAATCTTCTTCATATTCATGATGTCAATGTTATAATTCATATGTGAATGGTTGTTTTTAATTGTATAACTAACTGCCTTTCCTTATGTTATGAAGATGATTTCTTTATGATGCTTGGTCAATATACTGTTGTACTTTCTGGAATTGTTGGTTTTGCAATTTGAAGGACTAAAAGGAACTAAAAGAGGGTTTGGACCCTAACTGGATCTTCTCAAACGAAGGACCTCAGGTGCAACCCTTTTTCGTATAGTTTGTTTATATTAGCATCATGGCTGTATGGAATGAGTGTTTCTCTACGTAAATAACCTTCGATTTGCTAGGGTATCAACCCAAGACCCTAGGGGAATTTATCCCTTAACAAACACAGTGCCTGATTTTCATCTATTGGAAGGTAACTTTTCCACACTGGATATGATTTACAGATTCGAAGGTGTATTCGAGAAGATGAGATCTATGATATCCTGAAATCCTGTCATGATGAGCCCTGTGGTGGACATTTCGTAGATCAAGGAAGTGGGCATAAAATCCTTCAGATGGGCTATTAATGACCCACCATATTCAAAGATGCCAAGAAATATGTTCAAGTTTGTGATAACTACCAGAGGATGGGTCGTCCTGGCCAGGCTGATGAGATTTCATTACAACCATAGTTGGTGCTGGAACCCTTTGAAATATGGGCATTTGACTTTGTCAAGCTCTTTAATCCACCATCAAATGAAAAGGTCTATATATTGGTTTCCATGGAATATGTGACTAAATGGGTAGAAACAGTAGCCTTGCCATGGGCCACTGAAGAAATAGAGATTAATTTGCTTTTCGAACTGTTCGTAGGATATGGCTTACCAAGGGAGGTAATAACTGACAGTGGATTGCAGTTTACATGACATAAAATTTAGGCCACCCTACGAAATCATCATATCAAACATCAAGTTACCTCTTCGTATCACCCACGGGAAAATGGATAGGTAGAAAGCACCAACAAAGTCCTAGAAGAAATCTTGACTAAGATAGTCTCAACAAATCGATGGAACTGGGCTGCTAAACTTCCAAAGGCCTTGTGGGCCTATCGCGCAACATGGCGCAATACTACTGGATACTCCCCTTACCAACTTGTTTTTGGCAAAAAACTAATCTTCCCAATAGAGTTTGACATAAAGACTCTTAGGACAACCCAGGAGGTTGGACTGGATCTTACAGAAGCCCAAACGCAATGACTTCAGCAATTAAATGAACTAGATGACGGACGCTTACTTTCCCTGCAGCGTTCAAATATTATTCAACAGTAAAGGGCCAAGTGGCATGATAGGCTTATTAAAAATAAATAATTTCAAAAAGGTGATTGGGCACTCCTCTATGACTCTAGATTTCATGAATTCCCAGGGAAACTACAGACAAGTTGGCTTGGCCCTTATGAGATTCAACAAGTTCATAATAATGGCACCATAACTTTTATCACCATTGACGGGTATGGTGATCCCTTTCTAGTGAATGGACATCGGTTGTGACTTTATCACCAACCACTCGCAAAGGAATCTTTTTATCAGCAGGTAAGTAATGATCTTACTCTTCAAATCATAGCTACAGGGGATAGTAACACGACAACTTCATTTCCATAAAAAAATAAATTTCTTTCTATATTGTAAATAATGTACATATTTTTCCTTGGAAATGGTTGAGAATTTCTTTTCTCTTTCTTTTATTATTTAACATGCTCGAATTTTTATACAAACATTGTTTTATAATCGATCATTTTTCTCCCCTTGAAACACAGTTGTTGTTCCTTCATCACAAGTGTGGTTCTGTTTGTGAAGGAATAGTTTTTTTTCCCTTCTCAAAGAAACAGTTGTTGTTCCCTTCCCAAAGGAACAGTTGTTGTTCCCTTTTAGAAGAAACAGTTGTTGTTTCCTCTTCAATGATATGATTTATGTTCCCTCTTCCAATGAAACATTTGATGTCCCCTTTATCGAAAAGAATAATTGTTGATCCATCGCCATGAATGATTGTTGCCCCCATTACTATCCTTCCATGCCGGTTACTCCTTTTGCTTATGAGTTCGATCTAAATCCTTAAAAGCGGTAATATTTAGATCATCATGATTCTTAGCCTTTTGGTGAATATTTGTTTTTTAAAATATGACATGTTCTATCTATGAATATACCTGCTTATGTCTATTTTTTTGGATACATTATAAACTGTTCATGATTTATCCCCACCATCCTAGTTTTCCTTTTATTGCATATTCAAATGGTGGATTCCTTCACAAATATGATAAACACTCTAAGGCATATGTATTCTTCACAATTTTTTTATTTCTTACTAAGGAGTTGATGAGCCTCCCTTAACTTCTAAACAAAAAACAAAAAAAAAGGAATAATTGAAAACAAAAATAAATTTGGAATATATTAAGCTATTTTTTCTCAAAGAGGGATGGGGGGTCTCATCACAAGCCAGCCTACCACGATCATAGGAAAGTAACATAAGTGAAATTCCCATTATGGCTACCACACCAGGGTAATGGCCTTGTGACACTAAAATGTCAAAGGACATGAGGTCTCATCACAAGTCAGTCTATTCGCTTTGTTATGATTCGGTGAGTGGCATTGTTACTATCTGGACATCATGCCAAAACAATGTCCTTTTTGAAGGAAATCATTTTTTATAAGTTAGGGATACTATCTCATCTATGGGTTAAAAGGAAACCCTCTCGAGGCATGGGCACATGCTGGCAATAGTGGCTCTACCTATGGTATTTATGATTACTTCGATGCTGGCAAACTCTTACTATGTCCGTAATTCTTCTTTATTAAACAAAAAGGGAGAAAACACCTTTGATTATTGATTATATCCTTAATAACTAGTATAGGCGGCATATTTATATTATGTGAACCACATCATCATTATCTGATCATCTAACGTCAGCGATAATAAATTTAAAACAACACTTCATCATATTTCATCACATGTATTCCAAAAGGAAAATCTCTTTCCATGATGTATATTTCATACCCTTTATTTCTCATGATCTTCTCTAACCAATCATATGGATGTGCATTAATTGCATTTAGTTCTTCCCTTATGACTGCTCTGACCACTTTTTGTTGTATTAATGATGTCGCATGCCTTTTTCCCTTTCACATGCTTCAAAGGTCGTGGTCGCCCTCTTTCTCATCAGAGGGGGACGGTCATACATTATGACGATGTGAAAGGCATGATTAAAAAACATCTGCCATATATGTCGATGTGATAAGATATCATTAGAGAGAGCCTGTACTTAGTTTACGTTCCTTATACTCCTACATGTAGCTTAATGTATGATGTTTCATTACGAGAATTGTGGATTTCAAAAGTGCATGCATGTTTGCAGTTGTTCTTAAGAAATAGCAGGTATGGGTGGCACCTCTCTTTGGAGTGAGCCTACACTGTCAAAAATCACCACACAAGCCCAAGATATTTTAGAATGTGTAGGATGGGCACAATATCTTGCTCAGCTGCAGGGGTTTAATGATGATATGGCTGTGGAATTCCTGCAGAATCTACAGAACGAGTGCAAAACTATCAAAGGCAGGACCATAGCAGTAACTGAAGACATTTTGGCAGAGGTCAAAAGCCTCCCTACAAAAGGCATAAAATGAGTATAAAAGCACATGGTACTCCACAAAGTTTTAGAATTATTAAAGGATCCTGGCGAGGAATTAGTTTAGAAAGGTAAAGGTATTTTTCCTGTATATCTAAGCGAGCCATGGCACGAACTAGCAAAGGTCATCAAAAAATACATCACATCTGATGGTCACCATGATGTAGTAAGGCCTTGGAACTGTTAAAAAATTATATATTACAGAGCAATGGAACAAATCAAATATTGCAGAAATAAAAAACAGAAAACACATAAAACAAGAGAGACACAGATATACGTGGTTCACCCAATTTGGGATACGTCCATGGAGAAACAACCAGTCCATCCTTTTATGTTATCTAGCAAACTGAAGAGATACAACCTACATCAGATATGTTGTAATTCCCTCTTTGCTCTCACACAATCTCCTCTCTCTTTCTCGCTCAGAATACAGATCTACATAGACACAATACAATTCCCTCATATATAGTGAGGGGTTGCCTTCTAGGGAAAAAAACCCTAAATTAAACGTAACGTCTACTGTCAGATCTCTGCCTAACGAATGGCCCAGATTGACTACGAAATTACAACATTTTACAAGGAAATTTTACATCTATTTTTAGCTTCAAGGGCACTGCCCCCGATCCCCCGCTAGTGGGGGCTCCAAATAATCATCGTCGTCCCCCTGGACCCCCCTAGTGATGTACATTTTACGAGTGGCGTTGCTGCCACATTACAAATTGGGGTCCAATGTGGCGATACCTTTGAATAAAGAAGATAATCAGGCTCCACACCCAACAATCTCCCACTTGGAGACTGATTATAGCAACTCCACAACTACTTCATTTGCTGGACAATGACTTCACTTTGGACCTGGTTATTTCTCATCTTCATCATCATACTTGAAGACCAATTGAAATTGAGAAGAATATCAGTTTCTCCCTGGTCAAAACTTTTGTTAACATATCTGCAGCATTTTGGATAGTGTGTATCTTTTCCAGCTTCAACTGTCCATCTTCCAATGTTGACTGTATGAAATGGTACTTGAGTTGTATATGTTTAGTCTTGGAATGAAATATAGAGTTCTTTGCAAGATGTATGGCACTATGGATGTCACCATATAACCTACCCAACTCCTGCTTCTTACCCAATTCATCAAGAAACCTTTGTAACCAAAAAATTCTTTACTAGCCTTTGTAGTAGCAACATACTCTACTTCCATTGTGGAGAGTGCAACAAAACTTTGCAATTTTGAAACCTAATTGATAATTGTTCCACCTACAGTAAACACATACCCTATTTTGCTCCTCCTGTTATCTTTATCACTTGCCATATCTGCATCAACATATCCCTGTAGAGCAATGTTTGAACCACCAAAGCATAATTCTTGATTTGTGGTACCTCTCAAATACTTGAGAATCCACTTCACCGCCATCCAATGTTCTTTCCCTGGATTTTTCATGTACTTGCTTACAACTCCCACTGCATGTGGAATATCAGGCCTTGTGCAAACCATTGCACACGTTGAGCTTCCAACTGTTGATGCATATGGAACTTTAGACATATAAGCCATTTCTTCCTGAGTCTTGGGACACACCTCCTTACTTAGTTTGAAATGGATAGCCAAAGGTATACTAACTGGTTTTGCATTCTACATATTAAATCTTTTCAACACCTTTTATATGTACTCACTCTGAGACAATGTTAATTTTTTATTCTTCCTGTCTCTAGTTATTCTCATACCAATGATTTGTTTTGCGGCACCCAAATCCTTCATTGCAAATGAGTTCACCAATTTTCTTTTGAGCACATTTATTTCCTTCATGTTAGAACCTACAACAAGCATGGCATCTACATACAATAACAATAGCTGAGATCATTTTTCCTTTTGAGATAAACACAATGATCAGAGTGACATCTAGTATAACCTTGTTCAGACAAAAACCTGTCAAATTTTAGATACCACTGCCTTGGAGCCTGTTTTAAGCCATACAAGCTCTTCTTCAACCTGCACACTAGTTTCTCCTTCCCTATTAACTCATATCCTTGTGGCTGTTGCATATATATCTCTTCCTCCAAATCCCCATGGAGAAAGGTTGTCTTTATATCTAACTACTCAATATGCAAATCTTCAGCTGCTACTAGACTTAAAATAGCTATGATTGAAGTCATCTTAAAAATAGGGGAAAATATCTCATCAAAGTCTATACCCATTTTCTATGCAAACCGCTTCACCACAAGTCTAGCTTTGTACCCTTTTCTACCTCCATCTTCTTCCTTCAACCTGTAAACCCATTTATTCTATAATGTTGTTTTACTTGCAGGCAACCTGACTAAGTCCCATGTCTGGTTATGTATTAAGGAGTCCATCTCTTCTTTCATGTCTTGCTCCCACTTCTTCCTGGTTTCTCCCTGTACTGCTTCTTCATAACATTTCAGTTCGCCAGAATCAGTCAAAAATACATAATATAATGAAGGAGAGCATTGTTCAGGGGGTCTACTTATCTTGGTAGATCTTCTATCACCACTTTTAGGTGTTTGAGGTGCTTGTTGTTGTTGTGGTTGTTGTTGTTGTTATGGTTGTTGATCATTATGATTTTCAGGCACCTTCACTTTTTCTATGATGTCATTAAGAACTATGTATTCTCTATTTTTTTCTTGTTTATTTTCCTACATCTGATCCTTATACAAAACCTTTTCATTGAATATGACATCTCTACTCCTAATGATTTTTTCTCATAACCATAAAAGCGATAACCAAAATAATTAACACCATATCCAATAAAGGTACATTTCTTTGATTTTGCCTCAAGCTTTGTTCTATTTTCTTTATTTATGTGGACAAAGGCTTCACAGCCAAAAGTCTTTAAAAATGAGTAGTTTACCTTTTTACCTATCCATGCCTCCTCTATAATACCACCATCCAATGAACTTGAAGGCCCTTTGTTTATTAGATAAACATCAGTATCTACAGCATCTACCCAAAATTGTAAAGGCAGTCCTACATGAAATCTCATGAACCTTGCACGCTCCATGATTGTCCTATTCATCCTTTCTGACACACCATTTCCTTGTGGTGTTCCTTAAACTGTCTTCTCTCTGTGAATTCCATTCTCTGAACAGTACCTATCAAACTATTTGCTACAATATTCACCTCCATTGTCTGATCTGAGACACTTCAACCTTTTTCCTGTCTCATTTTCAAATAAAGCTTTCCATTTCTTGAAAGTGTCAAATACATTAGATTTATTTCGAATACAATGAATCCAAGATTTTATGGTTGCATCATCAATAAAAGTAACATAATAACGAAAGCAACAAGATATGATACCTGAGCATGTCCCCATACATCTATATGCACAAGCTCTAATTATTTTCTCTTCTTTTCTTTCCCAACTTTGAGGAATCTGACTCTCTTATGTTTTCCATAAACACAATTCTCACAGAACTTTAAATCAACATGCTTCAAACCTAGCAAAAAATTTCTTGAGTGAAGAATCTGCATCCCCTTCTCACTCATGTGCCCAAGCCTATGATGCCACAATGTTGTACCTTCTCCTGTATAGGTTAAAGCATTAACAAAATTAGAAATACCATTGCATAAATACAATGTACCAACCCTTTCTCCTTTTTCTATGACCATGGCTCCTTTAGTGACCTTCCAGGTTTTATCTGTAAAAGTAGTCACACAGCCTTCACCTCCCAACTGCCCTGTTGAAATTAGAATTTTCTTTAGATCTGGAAAATGCCTTACCTCCTTCAATAGCCATTGATTTCCAATCTATTTTTTTATGAAATTGTACCCGTTCCAATGATTTTACATGGTTTATCATCACCCAATCAAACCTGTCCAAAATATCCTTGAACATAACCATGAAAATGTTTCCTATCAGGTGTCACATGGAATGACGCCCCTGAATCTACCACCCAGGAACAAATAATATTTTCTAATGAAAGAATCAAAGAATCTTGCAACACATCACCTGTCACATTCGCTTCATGATTGTTTTCTTGTTGCTTATTTTCCCTTTCGAGACTTGCAGTCTTTGTTCAGGTGTCCTTCTTTCCCGCATTTCCAGCACACTATCCTCGATCTGGACTTAGATCTACCTTTCCTTGACATGCTGCGATATCCTGGGCTCTTTCCTCTTTCCATTTTTATTCCCCTAGTCTCTGCAATCAAAGCATTACTTGATGTCTCACAAAGAGCTTTTCCATCACATTTCCTCACTAAGGATTGCACCGACAACATCATCAAACTTTAAAGTACTATATCCAGAGAGAGAGTTACTAATGGCCATAACTAAATCATTCCAACTTTCTGGCAATGAGCACAGAAATAACATAGCCCTAACTTCATCATCAAAAGTTACCCCTACAGAACTTAACTGACTACTAATTGTATTAAATTCATTTAAATGATCGGCAACAGATCCACCTTTTGACATCTTCATATTAAATAAACGCTTCATAAGAAATACTTTATTTGAGGCCAAGGGCTTTTCATATAGTTTGGTCAATGCCGACATTAAACCCTCCAGTGTCATTTCCTTTTAAATATTAAAGGCTATTGATGCCTCTAGGCATAGCCGTATTGTTCCAAGTACCTTTCTGTCGAGAATATCACATTCTGTGTCTACCATACTCATTGACTTCTTTGTCTTTCTACTCAATGGTAGGTACAGATCTTTCTAATACAGATAATCTTCCATCTGCATCTTCCATAGCTGGTAGTTTTGGTCGTTAAATTTTTCAACCCTAAACCTACCATCTTCCGCCATTGGTCCCACTCAAACCAAGAACCCTTCTCTCCTACGCGTTTATCAGCCAAATAGACCTTCAGCTCTGATACCAATTGTTAGAAAAATTATATATTACAGAGCAATGGAACACATAAAATATTGCAGAAATATAAACACAGAAAACAAGAGAGACACATATATACGTGGTTAACCCAATTTGGGTTACGTCCACGAAGAAACAACCTGTCCTTCCTTTTATATTATCTAGCAAACTAAAGAGATGCAAGTTTTATAAGATCCGTTGTAATCCCTCTTCGCTCTCACACAATCTCCTCTGTCTTTCTCGCTTAGAATATACATCTACATAGATGCAATACAATTCCCTCATATATAGTGAGGGGTTGCCTTCTAGGGAAAAAACCCTAAATTAAACATAACCTCTACCATCATCTCCTTGCCTAATGAATGGCTCAAATTGACTACGAAATTACAACATTTTACAAGGAAATTTTACATCTATTTTTAGTTTCTGGGGCACTGCCCTGATCCCACGCCAGGGGAGGCTCCAAATAATCATCGTCGCCCCCCTAGACCCCCCTGGAAACATACATTTTATAGGCGGCATGGCCGCCACATTACGAATTGGGGTCCAATGTGGTGATACCTTTGAATAAAGAAGATAATCAGGCTCCACACCCAACAATCTCCCACTTGGAGACTAATTATAGCAACTCCACAGCTGCTTCATTTGTTGGACAATGACTTCACTTTGGACCTGGTTATTTCTCATCTTCATCATCATACTTGAAGACCAATTGAAATTGAGAAGTATCTCAGTTTCTCCATGGTTACAACTTCTGTTAACATATCTGCAGGATTTTGGATAGTGTGTATCTTTTCCAGTTTCAATTGTCCATCTTCCAATGTTGACTGTATGAAATGGTACTTGAGTTGTATATGTTTAGTCTTGGAATGAAATACAGAGTTCTTTGCAAGATGTATGGCACTATGGCTGTCACTATATAACCTACCCAACTTCTGCTTCTTACCCAATTCATCAAGAAACCTTTGTAACCAAATCATTTCTTTACTAGCCTTTGTAGTAGCAACATACTCTGCTTCCATTGTTGAGAGTGAAACAACACTTTGCAGTTTTGAAACCCAACAGATAGTTTTTCCACCTACAGTAAGCACATACCCTATTGTTCTGCTCCTGTTATATTTATCACCCGCCATATCTGCATCAACATATACCTGTAGAGAAATGTTTGAACCACCAAAGCATAATTCTTGATTTGCGGTACCTCTCAAATACCTGAGAATCCACTTCACCGCCATCCAATGTTCTTTTCCTGGATTGTTCATGTGCCTGCTTACAACTCCCACTGCATGTCGAATATCAGGCCTTGTGCAGACCATTGCATACGCTAAGCTTCCAACTATTGATGCATATGGAACTTTAGACATATAAGCCATTTCTTCCTGAGTCTTGGGACACACCTCCTTACTTAGTTTGAAATGGCTAGCCAAAGGTATACTAACTGGTTTTGCATTCTACATATTAAATCTTTTCAACACCTTTTCTATGTACTCACTCTGAGACAATGTTAATTTTTATTCTTCCTGTCTCTAGTTATTCTCATACCAAGGATTTGTTTTGCAGCACCAAAATCCTTCATTGCAAATGAGTTCGCCAATTTTCTTTTGAGCACATTTATTTCCTTCATGTTAGAACCTGCAACAAGCATGGCATCTACATACAATAACAATATAATGTAGCTTCCATCATTTTGCCTTTTGAGATAAACACAATGATCAGAGTGACATCTAGTATAACCTTGTTCAGACATAAACTGTCAAATTTTAGATACCACTGCCTTGGAGCCTGTTTTAAGCCATACAAACTCTTCTTCAACCTGCACACTAGTTTCTCCTTCCCTTTTACCTCATATCCTTGTGGTTGTTGCATATATATCTCTTCCTCCAAATCTCCATGGAGAAAGGTTGTTTTTATATCTAACTACTCAAGATGAAAATCTTTAGCTGCTACTAGACTTAAAATAGTTATGATTGAAGTCAATAGGAGAAAATATCTCATCAAAGTCTATACCCATTTTCTATGGAAACCCCTTCACCACAACTCTATCTTTGTACCTTTGTCTACCTCCATCTTCTTCCTTCAACCTGTAAACCCATTTATTCTGTAATGTTTTTTTAACTGCAAGAAATCTGACTAAGTCCCAAGTCTCATTATGTACTAAGGAGTCCATCTATTCTTTCATGTCTTGCTCCCACTTCTTCCTGGTTTCTACCTGCACTGCTTCTTCATAACATTTCGGTTCACCAGAATCAGTCAAAAATACATGATATAATGAAGGAGAGTATCGTTCAAGGTGTCTACTTATCCTGGTAGATCTTCTATCACCACTTTCAGGTGTTTGAGGTGCTTATTGTTGTTGTGGTTGTTGTTGTTGTTATGATTGTCGATCATTATGATTTTCAGGCACCTTCACTTTTTCTGTGATGTCATTAAGAACTGTGTATTCTCTATTTTTTTTTCTTGTTTCTTTTCCTCCATCTGATCCTTATACAAAACCTTTTCATTGAATATGACATCTTTGCTCCTAATGATTTTTTTTTTCATAATCATAAAAGTGATAACCAAAATAATTAACAACATATCCAATAAAGGTACATTTCTTTGATTTTGCCTCAAGCTTTGTTCTATTTTCTTTATTTATGTGGACTAAGGCTTCACAGCCAAAAGTCTT
Source organism: Pinus tabuliformis (assembly GCA_031772625.1). NCBI lineage: Eukaryota > Viridiplantae > Streptophyta > Pinopsida > Pinales > Pinaceae > Pinus > Pinus tabuliformis. Next base: position 333,578,802 of record CM062817.1, read on the forward strand.
TAAAAATGAGTAGTTTACCTTTTTACTTGTCCATGCCTCCTCTGGAATACCACCATCCAACGAACTTGAAGGCCATTTTTATTAGATAAACATCAGTATCTACAACATCTACCCAAAATTATAAAGGCAATCCTGTACGCAATCTCATGCACCTTGCACGCTCCATGATTCTCCTGTTCATCCTTTCTGACACGCCATTTCCTTATGGTGTTCCTCGAACTGTCTTCTCTCTATGAATTCCATTCTCTGAACAGTACCTATCAAACTATTTGCTTCAATATTCACCTCCATTCTCTGATCTGAGACACTTCAACCTTTTTCCTGTCTCATTTTCAACTAAAGTTTTCCATTTCTTGAAAGTATCAAATACGTCAGATTTATTTCGAATACAATGAATCCAAGATTTTCTGGTTGCACCATCAATAAAAGTAACATAATAATGAGATTCGCCAAGATATGATACCTGAGCATGTACCCATACATCTGTATGCACAAGATCTAATTTTTTTCTCTTCTTTTCTTTCCCAACTTTGAGGAATCTGACTCTCTTATGTTTTCCATAAATACAATTCTCACAGAATTTTAAATCAACATGCTTCAAACCTGGAAACAAATTTCTTGAGTGAAGAATCTGCATCGCCTTCTCACTCATGTGCCCAAGCCTATGATCCCACAATGTTGTATCTTCTCCTGTATAGGTTAAATCATTAACAAAATTAGAAACACCATTGCATAAATACAATGTACCAACCCTTTCTCATTTTTCTATTACCGTGGCTCCTTTAGTGACCTTCTAGGTTTTATCTGTAAAAGTAGTCACACAACCTTCACCTCCCAACTACCCTGTTGAACTTATATTTTTCTTCAGATCTAGAACATGCCTTACCTCCTTCAATAGCCATTGATTTCCATTCTGCTGTTTTATGAAATTGTACCCATTCCAATTATTTTACATGGTTTATCATCACCTAATCAAACCTGTCCAAAATATCCTTGAACATAATCATGAAAACTTTTCCTGTCAGGTGTTGCATGGAATGAGGCCCCTGAATCTACCACCCAAGAATCAGTAATATTTTCTAATGAAAGAATCAAAGAATCTTGCAACACATCACCTGTCACAATCGCTTCATGATTGTTTTCTTGTTGCGTGTCTCCTTCTTTTCCCTTTCAAGACTTGCAGTCTTTCTTCAGCTGTCCTTTCTTCCCATATTTCCGGCACACTATCCTCGATCTACACTTGGATCTACCTTTCCTTGACTTACTGCGATATCATGGGCTCCTTCCTCTTTCAATTTTTCTTCCACTAGTATCTGCAGTCAAACCATTACTTGATGTCTCACTGGAGCTTTTCCGTCACATTTCCTCACTAAGGATTGCACCGACAGCATCATCAACCTTTAAAGTACTAGATCCAGAGAGAAAGTTACTAATGGCCATAACTAAACCATTCCAACTTTCTGGCAATGAACACAGAAATAACATAGCCCTAACTTCATCATCAAAAGTTGCCCCTATAGAACTTAACTAACTACTAATTGTATTAAATTCATTTAAATGGTCGGCAACAGATCCACCTTCTGACGTCTTCATATTAAATAAACGCTTCATAAGAAATACCTTATTTGAGGCCGAGGGTTTTTCATATAGTTTGGCCAATGCCGACATTAAAGCTTCCATTGTCGTTTCCTCTAAAATATTAAAGGCTACCGATGCTCTCTAGGCATAACTGTATTGTTCCAAGTGCCTTTCTGTCGAGAATATCCCATTTTGTGTCTATCATACTCGTCGACTTCTTTGTCTTTCTGCTCAATGGTAGGTATAGATCTTTCTAATATAGATAATATTCCATTTTCATCTTCCACAACTAGTCGTTTTGGTCGTCAAATTTTTCGACCCTAAACCTATCATCTTCTGCCATTGGTCCCACTCGAACCAGGAACCCTTCTCTCCTACGAGTTTATCAGCCAAATAGACCTTCGGCTCTGATTCCAGTTGTTAGAAAAATTATATATTACAGAGCAATGGAACACATAAAATATTATATAAATATAAACACAAAAAACAAGAGAGACACAGATATACGTCGTTGACCCAATTTAGGCTACGTCCACAAAGAAACAAGCAATCCTTCCTTTTATATTATCTAGAAAACTGAAGAGATGCAAGCTATAAAAGATCTGTTGTAATTCCCTCTTCGATCTCACATAATCTCCTCTCTCTTTCTCACTTAGAATATAGATCTGCATAGATGCAATACAATTCCCTCATATATAGTGAGAGGTTTCCTTCTAGGACAAAAACCCTAAATTAAACATAACTTCTACGTGAGATATTTGCCTAATGAATGGCCTAGATTGACTACGAAATTACAACATTTTACAAGGAAATTTTACATCTATTTTTAGCTTCAGGGGCATTTTCCTTGATCCCCCACCCTGGGGGGGCTCCAAATAATCATCGTCACCCCCCCAGACCCCTTGGTGGTGTACATTTTACGGGTGGCGTTTTCGCCACATTACGAACTGGGGTCCAATGCGGCGATACCCCTGAATAAAGAAGATAATTAGGCTCCACGCCCAATAGGAACCTTAAACTATTAGCAACATTAAAACAAAACATAGTAATCAATTTACCATTATTCCCGAACTCGTTATTACATGAAATTGTTAGTAGAGTGAGGAAATCTAAAAACCCATAGGCTATAGTTAGTCATGAAGGTTTGATCAAATTGGTAGTCACCAAGGAATTAACTCAGTTGCAACTAACCTGGGAAAATTTTATAAGCTCTAATGTACCACCCCTAGAAGGAATCCCTAAAAATGCCCACCCTAGTATGAACACTAGAATATGGAGGTACAAGCCCAAAAAATGAGACGAAAAAGAAAAGACCCTGTCTTGAAATCTATTCCTATTAAACAAAGATGGTCTGAGTGAATAATCCAATGGAGAATCATTAATGTAGCCACAGATGAGATGAGATCACCCCACGGATTCCTTGATAGCCAATGAGTTGATTTTCCTCAGGATTATGAAGAAGAAGTGGCTCAGGTCTTTGAAAATTTGTGAACCCCTTTTTAGGAGATAGGCCAATCTAAGAATCCACAAGAACAAGTCCCTACTCTTATCCCTTTCACTTCTCCTCATATTTCTCACCACACAGAGACATTACCCTCTTCTGAAAATGACAGAGATACACAGGACTTGGAAGGACAAAATTTTTCTACAGCTAAAACCCAGGAACCTGAAGCTAATTCAGGGGATACATCCCCACTTAAACAAAACCCTGATAATGTTGAGGAGCCTGAAGCTAATTCTGGGGATACAACCTCACCTAAGAAAAACCCCGATAATGTTGAGGAGCCTGAAGCTAATTCAAGGGATACAACCTCACTTGAACAAAACCTTGATAATGTTGAGGAGACTAAAGCTAAGTCTAGAGACACAGCTTTACTTGAACCAGACCTTGAAAATGTTGAGGAGTCAGAATCTAATTCGAGAGACACAGTCTTCCTTGAACGTGATCCTAATGATTTTGAAACTTCTCCTACTTTTGAAAATGTTGTTGCTGGTCCTTCTTCCCTAGTGAAGAAACCCATAGTAAGAACAAAGAAGAGAGATGATTACAAGTTGGAACCAATGAACAAGGAAAATAAGAAATTGAAAAGAAAAATCAAGAAGCTTAGGAAATGGCTAAAAGACTCTAAGAAATATTATAATAAGGAAGTAGAGTCGAAATCAATAGGAACCCAGAGTGAGAATTTTATTATTTCCAATGGACTACCAACGGAAAACATTACTACTCGTCGAGCAGGTACTCAAACAGAGGATGTTTGTACTAGTTCTATAGAAACTCAAACAGATTTTTGTTCTTTTGTGGAATTAATAGAGACACTTGCTCAGACAGATCTTCAGACAAACCTTTGTGTTCCTATGTCAAAATGGAAATAGTTGTTCAAACAGATCTTCAAAAAGACCTTTGTGTTCCTATGTCAATAGTGTAAATAGCCATTCAAACAGATTCGGTAGCATCTAGCAATAGGACTACTCAGACCCAGGACATACCTCCTTATACCTCTTTGGTAGTAGAGGCTATTATTCAAAAGTTGAAGACAGAACTAGAAGAGTTACAACAAGTTCTACAACAACATCAAAAATAAGTTGTTCCTTCAAAGAAATACCAGGAGTTACTGAAAAAATTTAATGACTTGACTACAACAGAGGATGAGACCTATGCCAGTTTCAGAGCAGAATGGAAGAAAGTGGAGGAAGTACAAGGACAATTTTAGAAATCCTTAGAGAAAATCAAAAATATTTGTTTTGTTTATTCAGATGCACTAGCTTGTAGGTCGCCTACTACAAACTATACACTTTTTTAGCTTGAACAATATTTGCTGCTAAAAGTTAAGGCTATTAGAGCTGGTTAGCTTTTTGAGTTTATTTCTACTCCCAATTTTATTAAATGTTGACAAAAACAGACCGAGGATGTAAAACATTTTCTCTGTGAATGATATTTGCACAACAATTTTCTGGAAGATGAAAGGGATGCGAATCCTAGCCCCTTCATCAGCGATGTCCAATTTTAGGCTTTCATCTCCTTCTCCAGAAACCAGCTCAAATGGGCTAAGGCTTATGATACATTCTATAGGAGATAAAGTGGATTGGATCTTTGGGTAAGAGGTGAACCTACAAGGCCCCTGCAGATCTGGATACAACATAAAAGTTTTATGGAATAGGAAGGGGTTGTGTCTACCTTGGGCCCCATCCACACAAAAGTTATCTAGTTGGGTTTGGAATATTTTTAGGACATTAGAGAAGTAGCTCTCATGGCTGCAAACCAAAGGGGGACGACTTCTCCCAACAGTGTCAAAAATCGAGAACCCTTTGGTTACAGAAACTTTAAGGAAACTGTAGCTAGACTCATCTGTTATGGTAACATTGTCTTAAGTGAGGGTCCTACTTGGGTCGTGGAAAAGGTACATTTTTCCTCTTCATTTACTTGGTTAATCATATGGTTTTCATGAATTTGCTCTCGTCTTAAACATATTATTGAAGTAATACCATGAACAACGAATGAAAAGAAGTGTTGAACAAGTTATATGCTTTTAGCATTAAAAGCCTAAGTTTTTGCTTGTTTATGTGCAGGATTACTGGATTGGACAATTGTTGTTCCTTTGGATAAGACAGCAGCTCCAAGAAAGGAAGATGTCACTATTCCAGCTACGCGAGCCAAGCTAAATACAGGAGGCAAAACACAGAATTGATGTGGAGAATCCGATAATTCAGCCGAGCAATCCTAAGGATCTTCCGATCCTAAGGATAAGCTCTAATTTTGCTAGCATTTGATAGAGAATATATAACACTAGTAGATGAAAAAGAACAATAACTTTTGTAATCATTATTAATTTCTATCAAGACTGTGAATGCAGATTCAAACTTAAGGGTTGTAGTGATTTTGTAATTACTTTTTGACAGTTAATGAAAAACTTGGAGTTTCGCATTAAATCTGTGTATTGAGCTTCTATAGACATTCCTTCTAGAGGCTTTGGGCCCGGTCGCTGGAAGATATACTAGTCATTTGTATTATGTCAATTATTCCTTAGTATAAAGATTTATATTGTTGTTCCTTCTACATGTTGAGTTATATTAAATTTTATATCTCGGTTAACATCGTTTTTATAATTTACAAAAAAGTAAGTTTCGTATGTGATTTTTGTTTCCTTTCCATATATGCTTTCTGTAATTACTTCTAGCTTTGGATGCTCCTTGCGATTAACATGATTTGAGTAGTTTCCTTTAATGCATGTGGATTCGATTATTCAATTCGATTTTCTTTTGGCATTTGGAATATTAGGTTAAGATCTTTGTCTGAAGTAGTTTGCAATTGATTTATCTTTTCAATTTAGAACTGACTAATAATCTTTGTTTTGCATTTGAATTTATAGAGTCAATGAGTTGTTGAGAAAATTGTTTATTTCTGCAAAGATTAGTTAGGATTTTAGGATTAATTACATGCATCCCAATCTCTGATTGTTATCACAGAGATAGTGCTTGCAACCTTGAAATGGAAATAGGAATCACAGTTTCACAAATTAATGTAGTATTAAGATTGATTTATAAAGTCATCTTAGTGGACCAACACTAACTATAGGATATAGTCTGAATTTATGATCTAACATATCTACTGATGCATGATAGCATTATAGATAAGTTGATGGAATGAATGAAGATTACTGAATTAGATTCCCACTCATAGGGAGAATCTACCTATAAGATTCTTACTCCCATCACCATTGCCATTGTATGTATACTCTTTATTTTTGAAATAAGATTTATGGATATGAATAGACAAATATCTGACATTGTTGATTTGCAGCAAAGTTTTGATATGAGAAGAGAGAGTTTTCCCTTACTCTAAGCCTCAGTCGCACTAAAGCAAGCTTACAGGTGCGATTGTAGCCTCTCAGTGGCATGGAATTAAGTTCAAGGGTGCAACTGTAGTCTCCCAACCACACAGAAGAAGGCCTATGGATGTATTGTATGCCCGCAGGACACAAAAATGAAGTTTTGTACATGAAATCAAATGTTCACCTGAAAGATGTCAGTCCTACAGACATGAAGCAGATAACAGAAAGTTCTATGAGAAGGGAAGTTTGAATGTTTACTATAATATGAATATGTAGACAGAACTTGTTTACAGGTGACCAGGATATGCATATAGATATGTCATTATGATTTAACCATTAAAGTTTTTGCTGCAAGAGTTTGACTAGATTTGGCTGATTGATATAGATGAGAAGTGTTTGGAGTTTTGACATGATAATGACTTAGAACTTTGACTTGATGATTGAGATATGTTCTAGACTATAAATCTCACGATGATAGAAAATTTAGGATTTGACGTGATAACTAATGATTTGATTTAACAACTGTTGAGTTTCCTTGATAATAGTGCTAAATAGGCATAGTATCTTTCGGTGACTAATATTGGTATTCGATAATGGTTTTGTATTGGCCTCACTGAAGTATAAGAAGTTGTGATTTAGTGTGAAGTAATCTTACAATATATGGATGGAACCTACATGAATTATTCTTGATGTATGCATTTGGATCTAGTAACTTATATTATGATCATAAGAATGACTTGATGAAGTTTGGTTTGATATTATTTGGCAAATGAAAATTTGTTGATAAATGAAGTCACAACTTGATGTGAGCTCTACCTATCCCCTAGTCTAAAGAAACTATTATAGTGATATTGATGAGTTTGATATTAATTTTGATCTGGCATCTAAAATTTGACAAGCTGACTTAGTTAATTTGATTGCATAATATTGATTTATGTAAGGCTAAGCATGTTGGTTTGGTAAAGTCTTTATGTTTGCAGATAGCATTGTATGAAGCAAGCTCCTTGATCTTGATGTGTCTGCATTGACAATACATGATTATGTGCTGATCCAAACCTCTACTTCAAAAGGGGTCCAATGTATGTGTTTGATTTTGATTTTATACTAATGGTCTACTCTTGATAGGTAATGAGCCTCTAATGATAAAAGTAAGAAGGAGTTGGATTCTGAAGCTCAAAATAATGAATCATGGCATGATAAATCAATTTTTGAAGTTGGGGAAAGAATATCTATATTGCAAAGCTATTGAAGAAGTGTTAAAAAGTGGAAATGCAAATCCTTGGACACTCCGATTGAATTTCAAGAAGTTGTGAAGCGATAGTGTTGAGCTAAAATTGGCAACCGGAAATTGATTGAAGCATTGATATTTTGATTGAACACCATCCATATACATATATGTTGTACATAGACCTGATTCTATCCGTGATTGAACTGCTTCATACACACTGAGTTGTTGGCAAGCACCCTTAGAGATATTTGCATGAGATGATATACTTTTTGTCTAAGAGATTCTTCCTATGATATGTGACTACTTGGATGTACTTGTTAGCACTCTAGGAAACTCTCCTATGGTTGCAACTCGGAGATGGCTCGTAACATATAATCTTTAATATCGTTCTCAAGACTATTGGAATGGATGATGATTTGGAACAAGTCAGATGACCATTTCAGCTCTGTTCTCACTCAAGACATGCATGAACACTCTTAAAAACACAAGGCTTTAGACCACTAACGCTCAATAGTTTGCAGATTTGATGGATAGATGGAGAATGCTTAACTATACCAACAGATTACATATATGACAACACATGTAAATGGCTAGCTACAGGCAACAAAGAAGCTTGCAAATCTAATATATCAAAGCAGAGATAAGATGGCAATTATCTGGCCCCAGATACACAGAGAACATGAACGGACTGTTCAAGTGCAAGCGTAGAATAGAAGAGGAATGGATATTGAACATATAACATCAAAAGAAGCATCTATTACTAAAGGATGAAAATAAGAAGCTTGAAGGAACAGAGGAGGAACAGTCTCCAAAAGTTGAACCTTTGTTACATCTAGTTTTTTGCCTTTTATAGGCCCTTCACAATGCTCTTGAGCTCTCTATAAGGCTCAGAGTCTTAACCTTGTCTGATCTGTCCCTTAACCGTTTGATTCCCTCAATAGGCAAGCATGGCTCAGAGGTTTTCCTCTTCTGACAGAGGAATAACCATATTTAGATATTTTGGGCAGCCTGTTGTGATGCTTGGGAGCTCTCTCATGCTAGAGATGCCCCATCATGCTTGTTAGGATGGTTGTTGCACTGGCAAGACCGTTAATGCCCCATGATTTCGTTTGATTTGGGTTGCGACGTGCAGTGGCCCTTCTCCTTCCCTTTCTGGGCTTTGTTTGTCGGCCACCATCTCTCCGCCGAATCCTTCTTCTGGTATGTAACATGATTGCAAGACTCCTCTAAGGATGGTTGGCCACCTGAACCTGCAATGGAGTGGCTATCGTGCCTATGCAATCCCTATGATCCCTTTCCGATGATAGCCATGAATGTTTTTCTATTGTTGTGGCTATTCGGGTCATAAACAGCGAAAACGATGCAATACTGCTAAATCTTGCCCATCACTGTCCCTTTCGGGCCTCAAAGGTCTTAGAAAAATGGTTCATTCTTTTCTCAGGTCCGCCCTTGCTACCATTTCCAGTCACACAATCCCGCTCCTGTGTATTTTCCATGGATTTCACCATGAGGGAAATACATTAAAAACGGGAAAAATCGGCCCTTGCGGACCTCAATCTTCATAAAATATTGCTTCCCGAACCCTTTCGGGTCAATGTCTCATCGCATGTTGCAAACCCGGCTTCCCTTTGTATTTCGCTCATGCAATGAAAATACGCCAAAAACAACTGAAAACGGTCTTAGCGCGGACCTGAAATAATATGCAATAGAGTGTTATATAACTATCCGGTCTGGTTATCGCATCGTAAACACGTATGTGCAAAACGCCCCGACCCTTGGTGAAGTGCCACTGTGATACGTCGATTTACGATCTTGTGATGCAAAGTGGGCCCTCCACCCTTGGTATGGTGCCAATTACCTCCGATAGCGATCCTTCATCACTGATCACAAATTGCAGCCCCACTTGGTCCACGTTTACCCTGCCAGCTTACCTCTGCCAATGCAATACAATGATGTGATTTGATCACAATCACATATCGCTATATGTAAAGGCCCTACCCCTTGGTCTCCCTGATCTGTGATCCGCCGATTAGATCTGGGCCATTGATCAGCCAGATCGGACGGTGGCTATGCATTGTTGGGTTTACACCTATGGAAAGGCTTTTTTGTAGCTTTTGAAGTGTTTAAGCCTCCCGATAGTGTGTTGCCGCCCTTCCAAGGGCTTTCCAGCGACGACTATTTAGATCAGTGGATGACCTTTGACAAAAAATGAAGATCTCAAGAGCATGAATGGATCCCTTGGCGTATTTTTTAAGCCGATTTGTAGACTTTGGGAGTGTTTTGAATCCATTTATGATCCCTTTGTCAGTGGACTGGCTCCTTTTGGGGATGAAAACCTCCCTGTGAGGTTTCAAGAATCACAGACCAATGCCTTTCCTGTGAAAACAAAATTAAATATTCGCCCTAGTGTTCCATTGGGCATGAAGTCTATTTTGCAAAAGAAAAAATAAAAACTGGAAAAGCATATTTACAATGACAAGGATTTAAAGCCTCAAACGAAATAAAGTTTCAAGAACCGCCCATTTACTAAGCTACCAAAAGTATCTCTTCCTTCCAGATTGTGTAGGATGAATGTATTGTTTTTCTGAATTTGAGCGATGACAAACGGACCTGTCCATAAGGAATCAAACTTGCCATGGTTACCTTTCTTTTTCTTCAATGCATCCCATTTGAGCACCCAATCACCAACTTGGAAATTGTCCACTTTTTCCTTCTTGTCAAAGGTTTCTTTGATTTTCTTATGATAAGCCTTGGACCTCTCAACCAGCTGCTCTTTGAACAGTTGTAGTTCCACCAGGCTATTCATTCTTCTTACCATGTCATTCTCTCCATCTTGTTCTTCTTGCAAGAATTTAGCCACAGGGAGAATTAGCTGGATGGGGAAAACTACATTAGCGCCATAAACCAGTGTGAATGGAGAATTCCCTATGGAATTTTTTATGGTAACTCTGTCAGCCCATAGCGCAAACTTCAAATTGGAGTCCCAGCTCTTTTTGTTGTCCTCTAACAGTTTTTTGATTACCCTTATCAGACTCTTGTTAGATGGTTCTGCCAGACCATTGCCTTGAGGATAATATGAGGTAGAATGCACCACTTGAATTCCCATGGATTCAGTCATGTCCATCAATTCTTTTGCCTTAAAAGTTGCTGCATTATCAGTGACTAGTTTGGTTGGGCAACCAAATCTAGTGAAAACATTCTCATTCAAGAACTTGATGACAACTTGATGATTGGCGTTCTTAGTGGGTATAGCGTCAATCCACTTGGTGGAATAATCAGTGGCTACTAAGATCCATTTGTGTTGGCCACTGGAATGTGGGTTAATCTCACCTATAAAGTCCAAGCCCCATTGTTGGAAAGGACCATTGACATGTATTGACTTCAAACACAGAGATTCTAGCTGTTGTTTTCCTGCAAACCTTTGGCACTTGTAACAAGCTTTTACAAAAGAAAACACATCAGAGAATAGCGTAGGCCAATAATACCCAGCCCTCAAGATTTTTTGAGATGTGTTTTTCCAATAATGATGCCCACCACAGATGCTAGAACGGAATTGGTGTATGACCTCTACAGATTGTTCTTTATCTAGACACCTCAAGAGGATTCTTGATGGGTCTTTACAATAAAGCAAATCATGGGTAATGTTCTTAATCAGAGAAGCAAATTTTTGTCAATGTAGAATTTGGCTGATCTGAGTTTAATGGTACGAGCTTGACTTGAGCTAAGCCCTGGAGGGACTTCCATCTTCTGCAAGAAATTAACTATCTAGGAATACCATTCACATGTGGCTAGATTTTCAGCCAAGGATTGATTCTACTTTTTCTCTTTTGATGATCCCTCTGTTTGCTCATCATCTGAATTTAGACCCATGCAATTTATGTCTAACAAGTTGCAATTTTCTTCAGCCATGAGCTTAGCCAAGCCCTAGCCTTTGACAAGCTTAGTGGGCTTCACCTCTATGTCAAATTCTATGAATTTTGCAATCCATTTGGCCCTCTTTCCATCAATATCTGGCTGAGTTAAGACATCTTTCACTGAGGCTGAGGGCACATATGCAATTACCTTGGAATGTAGAATATAAATCACGAATGCTTTAAAAGACTTTATGAGAGCATAAGCTTGCTTCTCAATAAGTTGATACCTTAGTTCAACATCCCTTAGAGTTTTGCTGAAAAAGGCCATGGGGTGCTCTATGCCTTTATCATTTTTTTGCAACAAAACTACTGCCAGTGTATCATAAGAGGCAAAAGAGAAGATACAAAACTCCTTAGTGTAATTTGGGCTGATTAGAGTGGGATCTTCCATGATATCTTGCTTGATGGCTTCAAAAGAGCTTCTTGAAGCAGCTGTCAATTTTATCTTTGAACCTTTCTTTAGCATGGAAGTGATGTGCTTTACTAACTCTGCAAAGTTTGGAATGAACCTCCTTACAAAGTTGATCTTACCCAGGAAGGATTGGATGCCCCTTTTCGACCTTGGGATGGACAGTGTCTGAATGGCTTGAACCCTTACTGGATCAATCTTCACACCTTCAGCAGAAACAATATGTCCGAGAATTTTGCCTTCTTCTAGAGCAAACTGTGACTTCTTTGGGTTTACTGAGATTCTGAACTATCTGCACTTTAGGAATACCTTCTTCAAATGTTGTAAATGGTCTTTTTGGTTTTTGGAGAAGACTGTTATGTCATCAAGATAAATAAGGAAAAACTTGTCCTTCTCTCCCACAAAGGCTATGTCCATGGCCCTCTGAAACGTAGCCCCAACATTAATCAGTCCAAAAGGCATCTTGGAGTACATTAAAGTAACCCAAGGAGTAGTGAAGGCAGTCTTTTCCTGACCTTCAGGATGTACATCAATCTGATTGTAACCTGAAAATCCATCTAAGAAAAACATGACTCTAGCCCCTAAAACTTTTTGCAGCAAGTGTTCCATCTTGGGCAGGGGATAGTTATCTTTTTTAGAGCACTTGTCTAGATTTCTAAAGTTGACGCGAAGCCTGATTTCTCAATTTTTCTTCCTTACCACCACAAGGTTTGCTATCCACTTCGAATACCTTAGGGGAATTATGATTTTGGCATTCAACAGCTTCTTGATTTCTTTCGTGATCAAAGGCAGTAAGAGAGGGCTGACAGGTCTTAATTTCTGCTTAAAAGGGGTGGTGTTCTTTTCCAGGGGGATCCTATGTTGAATAATGTTTGGGTCATAGGTTTTAAGATCGATGTATTCCCAGGAAAAAATATCAGCGAATTTCTTCATGAGGGTGCAATACTCGGAATTCTGGGCAGAAGACAAATGAGTAGACAGATTGATGAATTTCGGATGGGCTAGGCTCCCTATATTATGTTTACAAACAACAGACTCATTTTCTATTTTGGTCAGCTTGTAGGGCATGTCATTATGATCGAAAAGCTTCTCTAGAGACACCAATCCCTTTGGTATTTGATTACTGGGCAGCTAGACAATGCTTTCTCGGCCGATTTCACTTTTTAGTTTGGACTGGTCGAATTCTTCCATGTTTTCATTTTCTTAGTCGATGTGCATTTCAGCAAATTCCTCAACGACTTGTAAAAACCTGTTAATTTCCTCATCGCCTTCAAAAGCTCTCCAATATTTGACATTGTCTGGCAGGGGTGGTCTGTATTTTACTTGAACTTCATATATCAATTTAGGAGGCAAAGGAGGAACAAACATGCTAGTAGAGACAGCAAGGGAGTCGGCAAGATGGTTCTTCATTCTTCGAATATAATAAATGCTGAAATCTTTGAAAGAATCTTTGAGCCTCCATACCTCATCCCTGTATTCTTTCAACCTTGGATGCTTTGCTCAGAACATTTTATTTACCTGCTGAATGATGAGGTCTGCATCCCAAATCTATGGGTTTCCATCCTCTGTGATCTAGCAAACTGGTTTCTTGAGCTGTGTGGAGGCCAACTGGGATTCTTCAATATGAAGAATACATGCTCCAAAATCAGTATCCACAGCATAGATGTGATGATTCTTAGGGTTCTTCTCATTGTTGATGATATAAGCCAATTGCACCTTTTTGTATAATCTCTTACTTTCACCTCCGAAAACTGTGACAGTAGCATAGGACAGATCATATTGTAATGATCCACCTAGTCTCTTGATCCAACCTCTGGAAAGTAACATGCAAAACTTGGGTGGTACATCTGCTACCACAATATCCATCATCATGCTTTTCATGGGCAGCTGAGACAAAGTGAGGGCTAGGTCCTTGATTAATCCTAGACATTTCACTTTTCTAGAGTCAAAAGAGAACAGGTCATGGTAAGGCTTGGTAATGTCTAGACCCAGCTCATCCATAACAGCCTTGGGCATTAGGTTATGGTTGGCTCCAGTGTCCAAAAGGCATTTGTGAAGGATTTTATCATGATTAGTCAGAGAGACATAGAATTATGGGGAGTTGTCCTCACAATTTTAAATCATTGGGCTAAGAATAACAGCTGGCTAGTCATCTTGCAGATTTACACAATCATTGGAGGCTTGGATAGCTTTAGGCTCAAGAGCCTGAAGGATGGATATTTGAAGGACTCATTTTTCACTAATTCAATCATAGGCATAGGTATTCTGGCTTCTGAATTTCTTATTGAAAACTGAAAGGGGAAGGAGACTTGTCAAGGCCTCTTACCTCATGAGCTGGAGCTTTGAGGGTGATGGGATCAACTGCTGGCTATTTCTACTTGTTAGCTTGTTGTACTGCAAGGGAAGCAATTTTTTGAACAGGAGTTTCCTTGGCATTATTTATCTTTGACCGCAGATTATATCTACGCTGATCTTCAGTTTGTAGGATAGCTTCACATCCCATTCTTGGCTGATTTGGCCATTACATAATGACTTTTCATAGGCAGCCAATGTCAGAAAGGAAGCACTGGCCTTGTCTTCCAGATAATGGATCTCATCATCTTCTTCAAACTGCTTTTCTTCCGTGACCGCATTTTGAAAAGAAGCCTTCACCCTTTGGTCTTCATTTGCATCTTTGTTTCGTTGCAAAATCTGCAACTGCTCATTATTTCTTCTATATGGATTTGGGTTTGGATTTCTATGGGCAAAGGCATTAGGCATTCTTCCTTTCCCTGGCTGCTGCTCAACCTTTAATTTGGAGATTTCAGAGGCTAATGACTCGATCATTTAGGTCATTTTATCTATCTTAGGATCAGAGGGTGATGAAGACTTGCCCCTTTGTCTTCTTCTATCAACATTCCCCTTGAGCTTTTCTGTAGCCATGATATTTGATTCTACTTCCAAGGTTGCATCCTACATATCAGCCAAAGTAGCACATCGCCTCTTTCTCAACAGTAGGCAGAAGTCAGAGTCAAAAGCATTAGCATAGGTGAGTTTAGCAAAGGTAGTAGTGGGCTTTACCTCAGCTGGTGTCTTGTTGTACATGCAGTTAAATCTCTTATTAAAATCGAATAGCAGTTCACCATTTTCTCTCTTCAAGCTCCCAAACTCAGTGTGGTAGTAGAGGAGATCCTTCTTATCCCCCCAATGTTTTAGGAATGCATCATCTAAGGCTTCAATATCTATTATAGATCTTAGGGCTTGTTCTCTGAACCATTTTCTAGCTTCCCCATCTAGGCTTTGGACAAAGACTCTCATCCACACATCATCTTCACTAATGTCTAGATTATCGGCATAGCTATAAAATGACTCAAGGTGTTCTTCAACAGTAACACCTTCAGTCCCAGTGAACTTAGGCATATACTTTTGATATTCTCCAGTGGGCATAGCATTCAAAGGAGTGGGCGGTATTAGAAGTCCATACCTAGTAGCTATGATTCTTTCCATTTTGGTGGGTGCTTATGGACCTACCATAGCTGTGGTGACTAAAAGAGTACTAGAAGTCTGAATGATAGAAGGCTGAGGAGTGACTGATGAGAGCAAAGGAGTATGATGGATAGGAGGTGAGGTTCCCTTTGTGCTAACAACAAAAGGAGAAACTAAAGAATAAGGAGCTTTATGAATTTCTGAGAGTTTTTCTTCACTGATAGTATTAGAATCTATACTCGCAACATGTATTTGTTCTATTACAGGATTTTCTTGAAGAGATATAGAATATTGTTTAGGTTTACCTGAACCTGATGCTCCTTTCTGCAATACTTTCTTCTCTTTGATGGTCTTTTCAGGGTCAGGTACTGGGTCAGCTTGTGATTTCTGAGGATTTCTCCGAGTATGCCTCACAAACTGAGCCAGAATTATGAAGTGGAGTCGCCAAGAGGTTCGACCTCCAGTAAAGTCGCCAGATAGATGATTACAACGAAAAATGTGCCCAGACTTTGTCTATCATCAAAGTTGGGTCTGTGTCGTTTCCCAGGGAAGCTGAGCTTCAGTTTCCTCTCCCTGACAACAGCACCAATTTATGTTAGCACTCCAGGAAACTCTCCTATGGTTGCAACTCGAAGATGCTTGATAACATATAATCTTCAATATTGTTCTCAGGACTATTGGAATGGATGATGATTTGGAACAAGTCAGATGACCATTTTAGCTCTGTTCTCACTCAAGACATGCATGAACACTCTTAACAACACAAGGATTTAGACCACTAATGCTCAATAGTTTGCAGATTTAATTGATAGATGGAGAATGCTTAACTATACTAGCAGATTACATATATGACAACACATGTAAATGGCTAGCTACAGGCAACAAAGAAGCTTGCAAATCTAATATATCAAAGTAGAGATAAGATGGTAGTTATCTGGCCTCAGATACACAAAGAACATGAACAGACTATTCAAGTGAAAGCATAGAATAGAAGAGGAATGGATATTGAACATATGACAACAAAAGAAGCATGTATTACTAAAGGATGCAAATAAGAAGCTTGAAGGAACAGTCTCCAAAAGTTGAACCTTTGTTACATCTAGTTTTCTGCCTTTTATAGGCCCTTTAAAATGATCCTGAGCTCTCGAGAAGGCTCGGAGTCTTAACCTTGTCTAATCTATCCCTTAACCATTTGATTCCCTCAACAGGCAGGCATGGCTCAGAGGTTTTCCTATTCTGACAGAGGAATAACAATATTTAGATATTTTGGGCAGCTTGTTGTGATGCTTGGGATCTCTCTCATGCCAGAGATGCCCCATCATGTTTGTTAGGATAGTTGTTCCACTGGCAGGACTATTAATGCCCCATGATTTCGTTTGATTTGGGTTGTGGCGTGTGGTGGCCCTTCTCCTTCCCTTTCCGGGCTCTGTTTTCTGGTCGTTGTCTCTCTGCCGAATCCTTCTTCTAGTATGTAACATGACTGCAAGACTCCTTTAAGGATGGTTGGTCGCCTGAACCTACAATGGAGTGGCTATCATGCCTATGAAATCCCTACACCGGTCCCTTTCAGATGATAGCCATGAATGTTTTTCTTTTGTTGTGGCTGTTCGAGTCATAAACAGCAAAAATGATGCAATACTGCTAAATCCTGCCCATCACTATCCCGTTCAGGCCTCAAAGGTATTAGAAAAATGGTTCATTCTTTTCTCGGGTCTACCCTTGCTGCCATCGCCAGTCACACAAAGCCCACTCCTGTGTATTTTACGTGGATTTCGCCATGTGGGAAAAACATTAAAAATGAGAAAAAGCAGCCCTTGCAGACCTCAATCTTTATAAAATATTGCTTCTCAGACCCTTTAAGGTCCGTGTCTCATCGCATATCACAAACCCAGCTTCCCTTTGTATTTCGGTCATGCAACGAAAATACACCAAAAACCACTGAAAACGGCCTTAGCGCGGACCTGAAATAATATGCAATAGAGTGTTATATACCCGTACGGTCCGGTTATCGCATCGCAAATACGTATGTGCAAAAGGCCCCGACCCTTGGTGAAGCACCACTGGCGATATGCCGATTTACGATCCTGCGATGCGAAGTGGGCCCTCCGACCCTTGGTATGGCGCCAATTAACTCCGATAGCGATCCTTCATTGCTAATCACAAATCGTAGTCCCACTTGGTCCACGTTTACCTTGCCAGCTTACCTCCGCCGATGCAATACAATGATGCGATTTGATCGCAATCGCATATCGCTATATGTAAAGGCCCTGCCCCTTGGTCTCCTTGATCTGTGATCTGTCGATCAGGTCTGGGCCATTGATCGGCCAAATCGGACGGTGGCTATGCATTGTTGGGTTTATGCCTATTGAAAGGCTTTTTTGTAGCTTTTGAAGTGTTTAAGCCTCCTGATAGTGTTTTGTCGCCCTTCTAAGGGCTTTCCAACTGCGACTATTTCGATCGGTGGATGACCTTTGACAAAAAATGAAGATCTCAAGAGCATGAATGGATCCCTTGGCATATATTTTAAGCAGATTTGCAGACTTTGGGAGTGTTTTGAATCCATTTTTGATCCCTTTGTCAGCGGAGCTAATAGTACTGATGGTGGTTATGATCGTTATTGACGTGATGAGAACATTTGAGTGTTGCCGTATTATGATATATGCCATGATGTTTTGGGTGAGAGGTTCATAGCTCTAAGTACAACCAAGGTTGAATATGATGTTGCTAGCATGGCTAGCTATGTGGCAAGATGAAGAAGTTCTTTGGAAAGATGTTTGAGAAAGTTTTGGATATGACATGGATACATTGCGATGACAAAGAGTGGGAACCAATTGGCAGAAAATCCCGCTTGTAGTTGAGTCTGAGACACCTTCTTTAAGATAGTGTTTTTGTACGAGACAATCTTAGTCTTGTGGTTAGCTCCTCCTTGAGAGGGAGGATGTCTATGGTATCGTTTTTATGATATGTATATTTTTTTCTAATATGATATTTGATTTGATGTCCTGTATGAATAGGAGAAAATTGTTACTGAGACATGATGATTACCGAATATGAGCACGATGATATATTGATGATCTACAGAGAGCATAATTGATCTGGAACACTGACTCATACAACTCTTCCCCCCTACCTGAGCTCCTAGGGTGTGGAATTGAAAAGGAAGGCTCCTGGGGTTGAGGGATATCTGTAAAATAGGGTCGTAGATGTTGATCCCCTATCTTTCACCCATACGATTGGAGATGTTTCTCCCATATCTTCGTATTTGTAGAGTATACCCCACTTGGCATCATACCCACAAGTTGAGCTTGTTGGGATTATCGCTCCCCATTTGGCCAATGGGTTAAGAGTGTACTTGGGGGTGTGCAACCCAAGCTGATTATGATGCAGGTGTTCTACCACATGACTATTGAGGGTCATTGTTGGGAATATTAGTTGGAAATAATATGGGTTGAGTAGTATCTCCCCTATATCACCTATTACTCGATATGGTGTTATATATGTTTAGCTCCCCCATGAGATTTTGGGTTGAGATATGCTCCCTGATGTGGTTCTAGGTTGAGATATGCTCTCCCTGATGACATGTTCTCTAATTATGATGTGAGTCGTAGATTTAGCTCCTCACTAATGTTTCTCAGGTAGTAGCATTGGGCTCCCTGCTAGCAGAGATTCCGAGTGGTAGTAGTGGATCCCTGATGGATAGAGGATGGTAGATTGAGCTCCCCTCCGATGTCAAATTCTTCTTCTTTTAGATTCGAGAATGTTCAACATATGAGCAAAGACAATCAAAAGATAAGCAGGAATAAGAAAGAGATGGGTCGATATGAACAGTAATGATACATGATGATGAGATACTTGAGACTGGATATGATTTGCTGACAAGATACTCATGACATGATGCAGGTGGAATTCTCCCTAGTTGAGAGCTAGTGTTAAAATATGAAAATGCAATCAAATTCCATTTTTGAAAACTCATTTGATGGATATGATGATTGCATTTAATTCCTCTTTTTGAGAGGATCAAAATTGACCTAAAGATCACTCAAAATAGATAAGGGAGAGTGTACTAATGAAGAAAATACCACATGTGCGTATTTGATAAGGTCGGCCCTAAACCAAAGTGGACAACCTTAGAAGGCTATAAATACAAGTGACCTCTACCTCATTTGGAAATCATCATGAAACACTCGTGTATCTTGGTTTTGGCTCGCACGGATCTAAGGCTTTTCTACGGAGGAATCAGTTTGCTCAAAGATGAAATTACAAGGTTCGAAGCTTGCATTTTTGTTTTAGAGTTTTGGTCCTCAGTCGCAGGCATAGGAAAGAGAGATTTGGATTGAAATCACTAACTACCAGGCTCATCCGTGGGACCGAAGCATCCCAATCGCATGCACAGCTCGTCCTCCTTGCGACCAACATCTAGGGTGTCAGAATCTCAGTTGCAGACTGCAATCACTCGCTTGTAGGTTCTAGAGAGAAATTGGAAGATTCCCAGTCACACGCATGACTCCTCCTTCTTGCAACCAGGACCTAAATGATGTAATTTCAGTTGTTTGAAGATTTCGCTCAATGATCGCAGTGCTTGGAAGTTGACTTTAGACAGTGACAGTTCATTACATGCTTCTGAATCAAGATTTTGAGTATAAGCATTGTTGTGTTCATTTCATGCATGTTGTAGTTTCTTTTTATGAATAGTTGTATGGATTATTGTACTCTCTTTTGTTGAATCATTCAATGACAATCTAACAAGAAGAATATTTTGAAAGGGTTTTCCCCATAATGGGGTTCTCCCTAGTCTTTGACCAATTCTGGTGTCTTTATGTGTGAATGCTTTTCTTCTATTTTTCCTTTACGTTCTGCCGCATTGATGATGATGATATTATTCTTTCTATATAATTTCATATGATGTTGAATAATGATGTAAATATGAATAATGCTATGATGTTATGGAGTGAACTTAATGTGTTTATGAAGAAATGTAATTATCAAAGCAAAGAACAATATATCCCTAAGAAAAGGTAACACTCATAAACTAAATAAAGTCTCTTTTTTGATAAATTATCAACCAAGTATTGAGTTCCATGTAAACACAATCGAAAGATGTGATCAAATCTAGCTTTTACTTTTTCCCATTTCTAAATCATGCATGTTATTCATAGTGAAAAAAATATGTAAATATATTTTAAAAATTCAAATAAACCTATTTGCAAAATTAATAAAACTTCATGCCAACCAAATACTCCATAAGACAAGTTCTTATAATGTTTGACTTTGACACATGATATGTACTAGGTGCAAGGAAATGAAGACAATGTTTCTGGTACAACACGTTACATAATGAAACAATATGGTAAAAATTAGAAAAGAGTCAAAATGCTTATATTCACTTTAAATGTACTTTTCACTATGGATTTAACCAAATTTAATTAAATAACAAAAAAAAATCATTTTGGACTTTTAGTTTAGTTAATATTTTATTTAAGTATAATTAATTTTTTTAAACATATTACTATATTTATAATTAAAAAATATTTAAAATATAAATTTATTTAAAGTTAAAATAAAAAATGAAATAAAATTTCTTATTGGATTTAATAGAGGTTCACCATAAGCAATCATATTCATTATGTCAATCTAAAGCTCCTAATTTATTTATTTATAGGTTATAGGTTAGTTGTTTTCTACTTTGGAATTTTTTGGGCATATTTTTGGTCAAATTTGTTCCCAATTTATAATGCATTTTAAATAACAAAAATACAGATTTTTTTGAAAAATTATTTCACTGAATTCCTAAAAAAAACTTTAAAAACTTTAAAAACTAAAATAATTTAAAAACAAAGTTTTTACCATCAAAAATATTCATAATGAACATGGTACTATTGAAAATAACTTATAGAATGAAATAAAAATAAATAATAAATAAAACCTAAATTATGGTTCTTTTAGGTGGTTTTCAAGGGTTTTCTTAGTGGCTTTCTAGGTTATTTTTGGTCTTCAAGGGTTTTCTTGGTGGTTTTCTAAGTTGTTTTGTGTGGATTTCAAAGGTTTTCTTGGTGGCTTTTTGTGGTTTTCATGATTGTTTTGTAGTGTTTGTATGGTAGGTTTTTTTTCAAAATAATGTATTTTATTTTGCAAAAAAAATTAAATAAAAGAGACAAAATGAAAGGAAACCTACCTTGGCTTGAGCCTCTAGGTCGTTGGAGGGGTTGATAGACAGCTGAATTGAGTTCCTCCATCTCGTTTGAGCTTAGAAATCTTCTGTCAAACTCCTTTTTTCTCACAGTCTGAGGAAAATGGCTTGCACAGGCTGCAACTTAGGGTTTTTAATAATAAATAGAGCTTGATCGAACCATATAGCTCGATCGAGTCCCATCTCTCAATCTAGCCTTTAACTTGGGTTAGAAAAGGGATCAATAGAGGTTTTGTTTAAACACTCAATCGAGCTATTTTTAAGTGCCTAAAAAACTCAATCAAGTGCTTAAAATTTGCTCAATTGAGTGCTTAAAATTGCTTGATAGAATATCCTTTTTTCACCAAAGCACACCCTCGCTTTGCCAAAAAGTGGAACTCAACTCCATGAGCTCACCCAGGCCATCTTTTCCATGGAACGTTTAGGGGGCGTGGTTTAACCACAAAACCCTTTATTTTTAGATACTACAATGTTGGGATGCCCATTTCAAAACGCATATTACAATGGTCTTTTCATGATAAGCATCTTTTTTGTCTTCTTGTTCAAGCATGACAAAGACATCATATTTAGAAGTGGGTCTTTTCCTTTGTAAGGTCCAATGGATTGCACTTGAATAAATAGACTCTTACCTTTGGCCCAACATAAGAAATACCCTCCACAATGCTAGTTTGGGTTTTCATAACTTTGTTTTCTCTACACCTATGGGATGGGGAGGTTATGGAGGAAACTGGAAATCAACTTAGAAATTTCTTACTTGATTTTGAGCAGCAATATAGAATATATTCATGTTATCATATTTATGCAGAAGTAGATCTGAACTTGTGAATCCCGGGAGAAATCAAACCAAACTTTGATAGCAAATCTCATGCCTGGAAAATGGATTATGAGCAACTTCCCTTCAAGCATAATGGTTGTCATGAGCATGGTCATTTTGTTAAAAAAAGTTTCCAAACTAGGCTTTGCCCTTTGATAAGAAATTGAGGATGAGTACCAGCATGTCTTCATAATGAAAAAAGATCTAAGAAAGCATAACAATACCAATACTTAATTAAAGCACAAGTGGAATCAAGTCCAAACATAATAAGAAATTATGCACATGCATGTCAAAGCCAAAATATATTCTTAGTGCTGAAAATTATCCATGTGTGAGAAGATTTAGGCTTGGGAAAATGACTTTACCTTCCCCTCCTAAGGGATTAGCCACCTTGAGGATTTAGAAGGGTCCAAGGAGAAATAAAACAAGGATATGAAAACTATAAATCAAAAGAGTTAGCAAAAGACAAAGAAACATGAGTTGAAAAAGATCACATGCAATCCTTAGGTTTGAAGGAAAAACCTTTTATTAATCTATCATTGCATTGAGAAGCACTCTACAACCGAGTATGAGGGAGATGTTTTAGTGTCCATAAGTAAGTGAACATTTAAATGTCAGCTAAATAAAAATTAGTATGATGGAGATGTTATAGTGTTTGTAAATGAGTGTAAACATTTACATGTTGGCTCAATAAAAATTACTTCGAAAAATTATAGATAGATCGCACATTAATAGCTATTTATTAAAATGAAAAAAATGCATGTTGCTCAAATTGTCACATACCCGCTAGATTTCTCATTTCTTCAATCAATTTGCATGATAATAAAAATAATAAATATTTTTGAATAAATAATTCATACATAAATTCATATTTTGTTATATTAAACCAACTAAAATGACTTTTTGTGATGACAACAAAATCCAAAGTTATGTTTACCCTTATCCATATTGGGATAAATTATTATTATAATAATGATATATGCTTCATTATCTTCTCCCGGCTCATCTTTGGCAAGTAATGATAATGAGAACACATGAATACACAAGTATATGATTTCAATGTGCCGGATCTCGTTGTATTGTGTACCCAAATTTATTAATATATTTATAATATATATTATGGTGAGCTAAAATGGTTAGCATCTTTCATGGCCATCGCAAAATTGGGAGTTATGTTGCACTGGATCCGCATTGGGCTCTAAATTTTATTATTATAATGTTACAAAATTTTATACTTTCTAAAACTACAATCAATTACTGATTCATGACTGAAACAAACCCCTATATAGAGACGCACTTACTGATCCATGATTGAAACAAATCCATGATCACCAAACTCATGACTATAACAAAGTTTCATTGCCTTCACTTTGAAAAGAGGTGTTTTTCCTCTTTTAACAATGTCACTCAAAATAAATACATTAATATATATAATAATATACCTAATATGTTAACATATCGTTTTAAAAAATTAAATTAGGTATTTTTTTTTAATGTTATTTAAAATAAAATAAATTTTATATTAATATATTATGTATATTAAAAAATAGTGTTGTTTTTAGTGTGATTTTTTGGAAATTTTTACAGTGGGTTTTTTTGGTGTAATTTTTCTAAAATCCACCAGGAATTTATTGAAATTACAAGTTTTTTTTGGTGTAATTTCTCTAAAATCCACCAGGAATTTATTGAAATCACAAGCTTGATGGGTAATCATGTGCAATCTAAATGCCCTAAGAGTTTTCCAGGGTGTTGAATCCAAATATACAGTCAAAAAACTAGTTTAAATAATACAAATCAAAATTTCACCTCAATTTTTTCCACCCAATTCTGGCACCGAAAAGTCCAAAAAATCACACTAAAAACAACTTTTTAAAAAAATAAATAAATAAAACGCACATATTTTTTTAATTATATAAAGTGAATTTAATTAATTCTTGAAAAAATTTTAACGTGTATTATCAACATCACCCATTTTCATACACTTAGGAACCATGGTTGAGTTCAATACACTCTAGGAACCATGGTTGAGTTCAATACACTCTAGGAACCATGGTTGAGTTCAAGATATTAATACGGTGATAAATTTCTTTTGGGTTTCCAAATTTCATGTTTATGTAGTTATTTTTAGCTTTATAACTTACATCTATTATCATTTATTTAAATATCTTCTCTTAGGGTTTCTAAATTTCATGTTATTGTAGTTATTGATAGGTTTATATTTATATGTATTGTAGTTGTTTTAAAAGGTTTGGAAGTTTCATGCATTGTAACAATGCATACGTGAACATTTAAATGTTTTCTAAGTAGAAAAATTAAAACATAATAAAAAGTGAGTTAAATTGAAATTAAAAAGTTAAAACATATAACATATAAATATTTTTTCAAATTTTTCAAATACATATATCTTTATTTTATGAATTATTATAGAAAGTCCTTCCAACATCTCAGAATTTAATTTGGGTGGATTTTATTCAATTCAAGAACATTTCGTGAATTACATAGAGTTGTGAGGAGCACAAGTTTGAAAAGTGATGGACACGAAGCATGTAACAAAGAAGCTTTAAGATTTTGAGGAATTTGTCATCACTCTCTAGTAGCATTAGACCCATAGGAGATGACATGTATCATGGATAGGTAAATATTATAAGGATGGCTAACAGTGCATTTAGTGGGAGATTTTTGTGGGAGAGTTTTCAACATAGACATCCAAATCCCTATGCATTACCTGTTCAAGCCTCTGAAACATACTTTCCAAACAGATGCCTAGCATCCAAACATAAACTCTAATGGTAACATTTGTCTTGATATTTTGAAGGTCAAATGGAATCATGCATTAACAATTTCCAAGTGAGGGCACTACAAAGTCGTTGGCAAAAAAATATGCTATGAAGTAAATGACCCTTTTCATTTTACTCTTTTAATTTATTTTCTACATTAAATGAATTATTTAAATGAATTTAGTGTAGCACCAAAGTCATATGATAACTATCCAAAGTCATATTAAGGTTTAATATATTGATTTTTTTCTACATTAACAATTGTAACATAATAAATTTTTGAACCAGCATATCAACGTATTTATTTGAATCAACATCTAAGTCTATTTTTCTTAATTTGTATGGGGAATTTTTTTTTTTAGAAGTGAAGGAAGATGATGTATACAATATTAACATATATGAAAGATAACTTTTATATGTAAAATAATGTAACACTCTCTTGCTTTCTTGATGCATGCATTTAGGGTTCACTCCCAAATTGCTTTGTCTATATATATATATATATATATATATATATATATATATATATATATAGAGAGAGAGAGAGAGAGAGAGAGAGAGAGAGAGGCTTTGATTGTTGTGCAGGGACCAGTAGCTGTTATAGTACTGGTCCCACACATCCACTAAAAAGGACAATAAAACATCCATAAATTGCACATAAATATTTAATATTAAGTTATATAAGTTATTAATTTATGTCCAAAATGGGCCCATATGTTGATTGGGCCAACAATGGTCAAATACTAGCCTTTAACATAACAAGTTGACAAGACATCATATCCCAACTACCTCCAAATTTTAATTACCAAACAAGTCAAAATGCACTACAAAACATTCCATTAACATATATCCAATAGTACATATATCCCATCAAACGTATCTCCATTGGATCAATACTTCCCATGGTTGGGTACTACCTACAGAAGAACAGGTGAAATGTGTGTCAACCATATCTGCATGTGTGTTCAACTATTCAACCTATGAAGGAAATAAATGGCACTATTCAACTACTAAATTTAATAAATGACACCAACCCTTTCAATTTAGGAATCAAACACAAGAAAGCACAAGTATCAACCATGAAATTTTACCATTCATTAGATCATGTACAAATCAATCCAGAACACACATTTGAATTTGAGAGATGGAAATCCATGCCAATATTCCTACCAATCAAATTCAACATCAAAAAACTACAAACTAACCTCAACCCTCATCGAATAGCATTTGAAACGCTCATTCTACTCATCAGTTATTGGAGATATACAATCCGAGTGTGTGCACAGTGTTATCAAATTTGAACATTTAATTTTATTTTTTCCTACTTCTAGTGTAATCTAATATAATCACGATAAAATATAGGATACCTTGTTATTCAAGTGATAAATTAATTGTAACTTTACAAGTTACAACTATGCCAAGACAAATTCTCTTTAGCCAAGAAAACTGCACTTTCCACAAAAGATTGATAGTCATACAATCACGAAAGGTTTCAACTTTTCCAATGAAACAATTGAAGTTTCAGATACATACAACTTCAAGCTCCTAAACATAAACTTAAACTTAGTCTATTATTTTTGTTGTTTTATCCTTTGAATAACACTTTCAGTTGTTTTTGTTGGAAGAAAAAGTAACACTTAGATTTGTAGGAACGTTATCATTTTCAGGAAAAATTTCATTTATGTTTGTTGGGAAAAAAAAGAACGCTTTCAATTACATGCCCAATTACACATGGACGGCTCACAAATTACAATTGAAGACAATATGCACTAATACAAAAGAAGATTGAGCACAAAAACATTTTTTTAATCAGAATTTCGGGTAAATTTGCAAGTTGTTGCAGCCATGCCATGAGTTATTATTGCAGCCTATACAAAGAATAAGAGGAGGCGAGGGACCAGGGGTACATAATTGCGATGCAATGAGGTAGATGAAGACAGGGGGGGTGATGAGAATGATCCCAACAATGTTGTTGATAATGAAAATGCGGTGGAAGATCATGTTGCCCCACAATCAACCACAGGGCCATCATCAACCATAATGCAAGGTGCAATTTATACAAAGAAGATCAGTTCCATAAGAGGTTGGACAAAGGTAGACATGATAGTTGCAATTGATCACATAGAGTTTAGGGGATATTCAATTTGTACCTCTGCAAAAAAATGTGTGACTGTTGCTTCAAGCATAAATTATTGGATAAATGGGCTAACTCATTCAAAGCGTACAATGCCTATTAGAATTATCACTGAAGAGGAGGAGGTTGAGGTGGTTGAGTGGTGTAAGGATATGGCCCAATTGGGACATGGGTTAGAGCTGATATAACTTAAATTCACAGTAGCTCAAATATGTCAAGGGAGGCCAAACCCCTTCAAAGGTGGGTTTCTTGGTAAATCACGATGGAGTGGGTTTAAGAAAAGGAATCCAGGCCTTGTGTTACGTACAACCAAGGGCCTTGATAGAGACAATTCTTTAAATTCCCTGCAATTGTGTCCAATTTCTATCACACTCTTTCTACTGCATATGAGAAACACTCATATGGCCCAAACCATATATGAAACTATGATGAAACAAGCTTATAGGGGAGAAGGAATTGTGGCATGCGGGTAATTTCCAAGAGAGGGAGCAGAAACATGCCTAAGATTTTTCCTAAGAGTAGGGAGTGGATCACTATTCTTTGTTGTGTCAATGCTATTGGTTCTTCAAATACCAATTTTTTATATATTCAAAGGTAAAACTCAACTAAAAAACTATATACATAATTGTGAACGAGGTGCATACATGGCTGCACATCTCCATGCATGGATGACGAAGGAGCTATTCTTGAATTGCTTTTGTCACTTTGTTGTATCAATACTAGGTGGTATCTTGCCTGAAAACAGACACCTACTGGTTTTAGATGGCCATGGAAGCCACATGGTTGTGCAGATAATTGAGGGGACCAACAATTTGGGCATTAACTTGTTAACATTGTCAACTCAAACGACTCACAGATTGTAACCCCTTAATGTCAGTATGTTTGGGCCTTTCAAGAACTATTTTAGGGTGGAGAGAGATTCATGGATAGCAAAGAATCTAGGTGTGGAGGTAAAAAGGTTTGAGCTAGTTGAGATTGCAACTAAAGAATTTAAAAGGGCTCTCACACCTTCTAATATCGAGGTTGGATTTAGGAGAAATGGTATATTCCCACTAAATTTTGATGCTCTTTTACATGATACTGGTTGCACCTAGGAATTTGATGTGGGAGGTCAAAAAGAAAAGGGCTTATGAGACCATGTTGATGCCCAAGAAGATGTGGATGGGCATGAAGATGTTGTTTGTATTGAAGGTATGATATCCTTTTCTCAAGGGAATTTTTATGGTTATGATGATGAACATGTGAGTGAGACACAGTTCATTCATGAACCAATTGTCACTGTAATGGAGGTTGTCACACCCACTGAACCACCTACTAATTATGCATGTGATATTACTTATGAGGCAATTGATCATGTGAATGACAATGCAATTGTGGTTTCATATGATAATGCAACAAGATTAAACAATGAGCAATTCAGCATGTCAACCCAAGTAACTCCACCATCATGGTTAGCAGAGGCCATGATGAATATCAACACACATAATGTGTCATCCACCAGCGAGGAAAGCATGAACTTACCTTGATAACTAGCAAAGTTAAACATTGAACTTGTTCATTATTTTGTGGAATGGATCATTGGAGGAAGAGCTTGTTCACCATGAAGTACTAGACAAAGGCAATAATGGGGGTTAGTTAGTTTTCTTGTAGATTTAAAGGAAAGTGTTAGGCCCTAAAGAGAATGTGACAACGAACCAACCAAGACTTGGCAGGTTCCTAAAGCTACCAATAGAGAGTGAAGGTCTCATTAAGGCACTCATTGTTTAGGGAGGAGTTCACAGTTGCTCACCTATGAAGACTTATATGAACCTATTATTTGAGTATAAACGTAAAAATATTGAAATTTAGGAATATAAATAGAGAAAGAAGGAGTTGGGTAAAGAAAACAGAGATGCAAGGATTTCAGTAGCAAAATCTCGAGCAAAGGAAAGGATGGAAAGACATAAAGAAAGGGAAGAAAGGAACATAAAAAAAATTGGCAAGGCAATATAGGGAGGAAATAAAGGTTCAATAAGTGTTGGAAAAAGGAGGAGGGGTGATAAACAAGGAATATTATGGTCCAGGCCAGATTGAGTCAAATATAATGATGTCAACACTCTAGACCACATTGCAAAGGATACACCATCATACCTGGACCTAATTAACATCCAAGTCCCCCGCTACCATCCAAGGGTTATTCCCACCTCTGATACCCCTGCCAGTCCACGTTTAAATCATATGTTAGATTATAGGACACCTTCACTTAGTGTTGTGGTTAGTAGCATTAGTGGACACTTCAACTACTCAATACCTCCATTCCCACAAGGAGAAAATTGGACTTAAGAATATGTTAACATTCAGACACATCCTAATCAACCATTCTTGGGTAGCCCACCATACTTGGCTCGGGAAAGCAACTCAACAAGTTTGGGCAATGCAAAAAAAGGAGGACATTAAGCATAAGGGTGGCATAACTTTTTCTTATGACCATAATTCAATGTGGATTTTGTAAGGATGCAATCGGTTGCATGGTTAATATAATAGTTCACATACAGTTGAAGATACAGTTTAATGTAATAGTTGACAACACACTTTGTGCAATTGTGGTATACTTACTATATATTGTGCTTGGCCTTTGGTTGGTTTTTCTTGTTTTTAGTTGCTCAATAAAACTAGTGAGTACAGACCTTCATGGATACATATACCAACAAACAAACCCAAAGGTACTTTTGATTGCTTACTACACATACATAGATTCACATACAAAGCTAATTGTGCATTAATATGCAAGTATCATTTCAAAACAAAATGCAAGCAACATAAGCTATAATGTTCCAACATTAATGTATAATTGGTTTATCTTACATCTCTTGGAAAACAATATTCAATCAACTCAGGTATAGTACAATATGCAGAAGAAAAACCTATGAAAAAAATAAACTTAAAAGATATCTATAACCAAGCTCATATCGATACTATTGTTGATATAAATATGCACATTGAAAATTTGATGATAGGATTTATCGATTATGTGTGTGAGAAGTCATATGTTGGAATCTAGGTATTTCATACAAACACAAGTCCAATGTGAATGAGATGTAGAAGAGAAAGAACTCATAGGATTGATCTTAGACATATTTAACATATTTAAATGATTGTATTAATTATATGTTTGACTAATTTTATGTGGCTACCCACGTTTGAAACCAACCTATATCTCTCAACTCCAGATCTATCAAGTGCTAAGAGGGAGCAAATCTCTTGAGGTGAAAACCTTTCCTCAAGTTTTGAACTCAAAAAGATGTTTACACCTTGAGAGATTTGATCCGAGAGAAAAAGCCTCAAAAATGACATATAACCTTATCTAAACCTTAAAATTGAAATTTACCAACCAAAATAAAAAACAAAAACCCTCAATCATGCCAAGATAATTTAATATTCATTGAATCTCCAAATTTTAATGAAGGTTTAGGCCTTTAAAAACATTTAGCTAAACTAAACCCTAGCAACTATGTTCATGAGCCTTGAAAAACATTTAACTAAACTAAACCCTAACAACTATGTTCACTCCACCTCTATGTGACGCTAACTGGAGGGCACAAAGTATCCAACAAGAACTATTGTTGTTGTTTATTTATATGTTATTAATTTATAAAATAATACTTTGGATAAAGATGGATATGGAAGAGAATGCATAGAAGTAATGAAAAAAGTGAATAGTATATTGAATTCTCTTATTTGTTGCTTTGTTTTATAAGTAAATTGACGACCTTTTTATCTCACGACAACATATTTTTCGTTTGATAAAAATAAAGAAGAATTATTTAAGGTGTTTTTTGACAAAGTTATAATTTTGCCTGAATTACGAAATTATTATGTTATTAAGAAAATTTTCAAAAAAAATTAATTGCGAGAGCGTTTAATCATTTTTTATGTTTGAAATAGATTCCCAATCATACTAATAACATCTTACTAATGAATACTCTAACGATTAATTATGTTATTAAGAAATTTTCAAAAAGTCCGAGAGTGTTTAATCATTTTTATGTAGTAGTCTAAAAATTATCTTTTTGCTCTAAAAATTATGGAAATTCTGGTTATATTTTGAAAATTTTGGGTTGGGTTTTTTGTAAATCCAAGTAAAAGCTGTTAAAATTCATAATTTTAGATGTCTTAGATATTTTTGATGTTGCTGAATCTATTTCCACCATCAAAAGCATGATTCAAACACTGGATCATAGTCATAGCAACTTGGATGAATCTCATAGAAATTAAAACAAATATAGGTGAACCAAGGAGATGTAAGATGAGAGAAGGAGACTATGGACGTATTGTGGAGACTTGCATTCCTATGAACCGTTGGCCAGATGAGTAGATGATGCAAATGGAAAGCCCTCAAGATGAGTCTATAATAGTCAAGTGTAATATAATCTAGTATAAGAGATATCAAATGTATGAATTTTCTAATTTATAAGTGTGATAGTTGAATACTCTTGTAATTTTGTAATTTTGAAAAGACAAATGTTTCCCTCTAGTCTAGGATGGATTTATAATGGTGTAGATATATAAGTTTTAGTTTCCTTGAGGTGCTTAAGTTTCTAAAGTACACCAAATTTCAAGGAGGTTTTATTTTTATGGATAGGAACCTTATGTGAACCCCATAGAACCAAAATTTTATTAAAATTTAGAATCAATAGGGATTTAGAGTTAGATTTAATTAAATTTGTTTATCTTAATTTTTTTTAAATGTCTTGTATAGTATTCATGTTGAGTGTGCCAAAATTTTATAGATCTATATACATGTCATACATTTCATACATTTCATTTCTAGAAAATCCATTGTTGGGAAATGGATCCCCGTATAACAGTTTGTGGGCTTAAATCCCACAATTTTGGGGTAATGGTATTGTAAAAGCTCCACGAAGTTAATGGTTTTGGGGCTTAAAGCCCACAATTTTGGGCTAATGGTATTGTAAAAGCTCCGCGAAGTGTGCGGAGCGCGAATTGTAATAAGTCAAGTCAAAGGGTTATCCACCCAAAAATAATGTAAGGTAATGGAAAGTGAGTCAGCCTACCCATGGTGTGTAGACCATGGGAATGTATAAATAGAGCGAGGCTCTAAGTATAGAAGTCAGTTCTAAGTTTTAGATCAGATATTAAGTGATATGGATTTTTGAATGCGATCTTCGCTCTGAGTCTGTAAGTCCGAGCCTTGGGTCATGGTAGTATATAGAGGCTACA
Organism: Pinus tabuliformis; assembly: GCA_031772625.1. Taxonomy (NCBI): domain Eukaryota; kingdom Viridiplantae; phylum Streptophyta; class Pinopsida; order Pinales; family Pinaceae; genus Pinus; species Pinus tabuliformis. The sequence goes on from CM062817.1 coordinate 333,611,357, forward strand.
TAGCTGTGTGCACGAAGGCTTAGTAGACTCTACAGCTGTGTGCGCGGACCCCTGCAGCTATGTGCACAGGGCAAGAAGTAGATTGTAATTGGAAAGGGTATTAATAAGTTGGTTTCGGAATATTGCATAATTGTTTCTAAGTTTCTGTTTAAGCATCTGTTTAGAGTTTATGATTACGCGCATGTTTGTTTATATTATGTATTGGGCCCACTTAATTTAATTCAAGATCTATAATACTAATAAGTGCAATAAAGGGTAAAGAACATTTGTGATCTTCAACTAAGCCACCCAAAGGTAGTTGCACTGGACAGACAGCTGCGCGGAAGTAGCATAGCATGTAGAGGAGGATCGTGAGCCTTCCAAGACTCATTAAGACATCCCAAGGGTACGGAAACCTAGTTCCAACACCCTCCCATACTACCTCAGGTGAGACCTTAGTCTGTGCTCTGCGGAATGTTGCCGAAAGGGCGAGTAGTTTCGGGATTTCTTTGGCTAAAACACTTCTGAACCTGGGTCAGTTACCAACAAGCCAACAAATGGTTCCATTACCGGGACTGGGATCTACCTAAGGGATGTATGATGTCGGAACACTGGAACCCTACAAAAAAGTAAATTGAAGATTGGTTGGATCAGAAGCTTCATGAGTTCGTAACACAGGAGAACAGAACTCTACAGATATCCAAGAAGAGGTGGCTGGATCGCTACGTCTATACAGAAATCCATGAGATCTTCTTTGCGACATTCTATTCGGAGTTGTATGATTGGATCGTGAGGTTAGCCAATAGCCAGAGAGGGTACAAGCTCGATCAACCGATAGTGTGGACTCCGGATTTAGTGCGCAGACTAGAGGCATCAGAAGATAAGATCGCACGGGCCGTGGACCATTGGCTCGACCGGATAATAGGATGGTTTCTCACTGAGTTCACGATAGACACAACTGTGAGCTATAGCAAAGAAGAACGCCAGTTCCTTAAGGGACCGTGAGGTAGGTACATCAAATCCCTAAATACCTATATTAAGATTTTATGTGAAAAGCAGGTTATGCGAATACATTAATGAGTAGAGCAACGTGGAGCGGAAAGATATACAAAGGGATCGAAGGGTTCGGGAACAATCTTTTAATTTCTCCATCGCGAGAGAGTGAGGAAGAGCGCGCTCGGGTTTCTCCAAGAAGTACGGTCAGTTTGATAAAGCAGTGCATTCCATAGTTATCACCTCCACTTACGCCATCACCCACCTCACCTACTTCACCTCCATCTTCAACCACCCCACCTCCACCAAACCCATAGTTCAACATGGTGAGTGCGATCAAGCTACCTTTATTCAGAGGAGTAGGGAACGAGGACCTGGATCAGTTCTGGTTAGTGGTAATAGCAATGTGGGAAGAACATGGGGTCACGTATGACAACATTAAGAAGGCCACACTGGTAAGTGCACTGCAGGATCGCACACTAACATGGTACATTAAGCACTCAAATGATCACCCAAACACAGGGATAGTGGAGATCCAAAACACACTGAATAGAAAATTTAGCTGGCCGAAATCAGAAACATAGTCGATCATCGGATTTAAATAGATCGCGATGCTTCCAGGAGAGACCCCTTGGGATCTAGATTAGAGGCTAAAGAGTACAATCTGCGAGGCTAATATGACACTAATGGATGCACAACACCCCGCATGGTTTGTGGCATTGGAAACGACGATGAGGTTTCATGAAACACCGATACAAGATCCGGGGTTGGGAGTCCAACAAATCCATGCGCAACTACAGAACCTATGCTTGCAGATGCAGAGCTTGAAGCAAGATAGGTCACCCTAGCCAGAATCGCACGAAGAAGTATGGTGCATAAAATATAAAGGCTAGGGCCACGATAAGGATCATTGTCTGGTATTTGCAAACTATTTTGCAAGAGGAGGACGAATGCCGTTGAGACCAGAGGCACAGGTGGGGCCAAGTGTAGTACCCGCGCTTTGGTGTGTAATCTGTCAGGTGGGAGGAAAGCACACGACAGACAACTGTCACTTGTTGCAGAAGTATACACAGCCTCTGCAGCAGCTGTTTTGCAATTTTTGTAGATCGGTGGGCCACGATGAGCGAAATTGTTGAAGTTATGAATTGTTGATGGATCGAACACCTGCCTACAGGATGCAGACCGAGGCATGAGGTGGATTCCAAGGACGCGGGCAAGGACGAGGAGGAATGGGACCCAGAAGAGGGAACGGACAGATAATCTGCTATAATTGTGGAGGACCTATGCACTATGCATGTGACTATATGAATATGACCAGAACATGTTGTCTATATTGTTATTAGTTTGATCATGAAGCGGTAGATTTTCTGATGTTGATCACACAGATGTGCGAGAAAGGGGTACTACAGCCTACTCCAACTCAGAATATCCAAATAATGAGATCTGAACCGCACGAAGAAGACCCCAACGTAAAAATGGTGCTCAGAAGCAGCGTGACCATAGGGGAAGATAAGGGAAAGCAACTTGAGGACGATACATGGGTTCGCAAGGCCCCTACAAAGGGACCTGAGTTTGACTTGGAACGCGCAAGGGAGACATTTATGGGAGCTAAGAAGAGCTTCACGAAGGCCTCTACTTCAGGTAGTAAGGATCTACCATAGCAGGGAATGGATCCTTCTATGCTTACTACCTTTTTAGGGACATGCATGAAGCTGTTGTGCGACAATAAATCACTTAAGGCACTACAAGAGCTGATCGCTAGGTGCGTAGGGTCGGGTGAACCGTGCATAGTCTGGAAATTTGGAAAGCATGCATTGCGCACTGGGAGGGAAATGCGATTGACAGCGCAGATTGGTGAATATGAGATGGATCAAGTAATCCTAGACTCGGGCTCGGACGTGAATGTGTTACCAAAGTAGACATGGGAACGCATGGGCAGGCTCACGTTACAGTGGTCTCCTATTCAATTACGGATGGCGAACCAACAAAAGATATTTCCTATGGGAAGGTTGCAGGGGGTAACAGTTGATATCGAAGGCACAAGCACGCAGATGGACTTTGAGGTAATAGAGATTGTTGATGACAGCAACCCTTACCCAGCATTGCTAGGAATAGATTGGGACACGGATATGAATAGAGTCATCAACCTAAAGAAGCGGAAGATGATTTTTGAGAAAAAGTCCCTACGCGTAGTAGTTCTACTAGATCCAGCCGAAGGAGTGAGCTATATTGAACCTGTGCGCGAGGATGACAGCGATGAGGAGCTGGATTTCATTTACCAGATAACGGCGCAAGACCAGGATCGGGTGAACCCGCCTAAAGATGGAAGAATCTCATGGGAACACGACAGTTCCTATACTTTGGTTTCAGATGAAGAAATAGAACGCTGGCAGAATCAGTTGCACAAAGTCACAACGCTGAATTGTAACATGATGATTAGATCACTACGGTGCGTGACAACTGAAGCAAGGGAACTACAACCAAATGATGGGGTAACAAACGTGGAGGAACCCTTAGACCAATGTGAAAGATAGATCAACGCCTTTGAATTCAGCATTTGCGAGGGGCCAACCTCCTTTACATTACACAAATGAATGATTCTTTGATGATTCAAATGACTAAACCTCCTTTCTATATATAGGAGTCTAAGGATTCACAATATAACCCAGCCGACCTAACAATAATAATATAAAGGCACAAAAATAACAATAGAGTGATTCTATGGGGCACAGTAGTAACAATATGGGGACAATAAGGGCACAACAATATTAATAAGGGATACACCTACAATAGTAATGGGGCAATCACTAGTATTATAGGGACCTAACATGCCCCTCTCCTTCAAAAAAGTGTTGTCCTCAACTATTGAGTAGTGTCGGATGCTTCTGTATAAAATTCTCATCCTCCCATGTGGAATCTTTAGCGGATAAGTTCTTCCACTTAATGAGATACTCCGAAATTGATTGATTTCGTAGCTGTCGAGTTCTTGTTTCTGTGACTGCTTCCGGTTCCAATATAATTTTCCCTTCCTCGTCAAGTTCTAGCAATATTTTTTTAGTTGGGAGCTTGTCACCTATAACCTTCTTTAAACATGAAACATGGAAAACTGGGTGCACTCGAGAAGCTGTAGGAAGCTCCAATTTGTATGCCATAGTACCAATCTTTTGCAACACCTTGTACGGACCATAATACTTTGGTGATAATTTATTATCCTTCTTAGCTTGCTTGAGGGACATTTGTTTATATGATTGGAGGCATAGGAATGCCCAATCACCTACATCAAAACTTCTTTCATTGCGATGTTGATCTGCCTGTTGTTTCATTCTATTCTGCGCCAACACGAGGTTATCCTTTAAGAGTTCGAGGACTTGTTTTTTATGCTCGATGTGATGTTCCACTACTTGAACCTTAGAATTTTCTCTTAAATATGATGTGATGGATGGTGGCTGATATCCATAAAGTGCCATAAATGGGGTAATTTTTGTTGTTGTATGGAAGGAAGTGTTATACCACCATTTAGCCAGAGGCAACCATTTGACCCATTATGTTTGTTTATCAGATACAAAGAAACAAAGATATCCTTCCAAACTTTCATTTACTATCTCAGTTTGCCCATCAGATTGAGGATGATAAGATGAGCTATGAGCTAACTGAGCACCGAGACAAGAAAATAATTTTGTCCAAATATTTCCAGTGAAAATAGGATCTCTGTCACTTAGAATAATCTTTGGGTTTCCATGTAGCTTTTGAATTGTTTCCATAAATGCAGTAGAAACTGTACTGGCTTTAAATGGATGTGATAATGCACAAAAGTGTGCATACTTGGTAAGTCTATCAACTACCACCATTATGACACTCTTTCCCTCAAACTTGGGTAAACCTGTGATAAAATCCATTGAAACCTCCTCCCAACATTGGATTGGAATGGATAAAGGTTGTAATAGACCCGAGGTCTTAATTGTTTCATCTTTATTTTGTTGGCAAACCAAACATTCCACCAAAAACTTTTGAATATCCGATTTAAGGCCATCCCAAAATAACTTCCTTCTTAACCCTGTGGTAAGTTTTTAGAAATCCTGAGTGCCCTCCTAAGGGAGAAGTGTGCAATTCCATAAGAATCTTTTGTTTGAGTTGGGAATTCTTACAGAGGTATAAGCAATCTTTGTACCATAACGAATCATTTTTCCAGCTAAATGTATAAGATGTATTGGAATCTTGTTGTAACTTTTGAATAAGTGCCCACACTTCTTCATCATCCTTCCATTCCTCCCTTTCTTCATTTATCCAACTTGGTTGGATAATAGAAATGGCGCACAACAATGCTTCCACATCCTCATCCTTTCTTGAGAGTGCATCTGCCCCCACATTTTGCTTCCCTTTTTTGTAGATGATTTCAAAGTCATAACCCAACATCTTTGTGACCCACTTTTGTTGCTCTTCAGAGGATAATCTTTGTTATAAAAAGTATTTAAGGCTATCATGATCCGTTTTTACCTTGCAGTGTCTTTGCATTAGGTAGGGTCGCCATTTCTTAAGTGCATGTAGTATTGCCAACGTTTCCTTCTCATAAATAGCTTTGTGTAAAAACTTTCCCTTGATTAGACGACTTTCAAAAGCAATGGGTCTTTCATCTTGCATTAAAACAACACCAATTCCATTTCCTGAAGCATCACATTCCACAATAAAGGTTTTTGTGAAGTCCAGTGTAGCTAAGACCAGTGCTTGGCACATTGCCTCTTTAAGATGTTTGAATGCCTTTGTTGCTTCTGGAGTCCATGAAAATGCATCTTTCTTCAATAATGTTGTTAGAGGTGCTACTATTCTCCCATAATTCTTAACAAACTTGCGATAATACCCTGTCAACCTGAGAAATCCTTGCAGATGCTTTACGGATGTGGGGATTTTCCATTCCTTAATGGTTTTAATTTTTCTAGGGTCTATCTTAACTCCTTCATGAGATACAATATGACCCAGATATTCCACCTCATGTACTCCAAAGAAACATTTGGATCTTTTTACATATAATTGTTTCTCCTCCAATAGTTGTAGCACCCTGTCAACATGTTCAACATGATCCTTCCAAGTCTTGTTGTATATTAGTATATCATCAAAAAATACTAACACAAATTTTCTAAGTGTGGGTTTGAAAATGGAATTCATCAGACCTTGAAATGTAGAAGGTGCATTGGCAAGGCCAAAAGGCATGACCAAAAATTCATAATGACCCTCATGAGTTCTAAATGTTGTTTTCAGAATCTCTTCAGTCTTCATTCTGATTTGATGATATCCTGAACAAAGATCCAACTTGGTGAAGTAAATTGATCCATGCAATTCATCCAGTAATTCATGAATGAAAGGAATGGGAAAATGATCTTTAATAGTGAGCTTGTTGAGCTCCTTATAATCCGGACACATGCGCCATGATCCATCCTTCTTGTGCACCAATACTACTGGAGAAGAGAAAGAACTTTGACTAGGTTGAATTATACCGGCCTCTAGCATTTCTGCAACCATACGTTCAATTTCACTCATTTGGGCATAGGGATATCTGTATGGCCTGGTGTTTGGAGAAACACTTCCTGGAATCAGATGAATAGAATGATAATGATCACGAATAGGTGGGAGACCTTTGGGAATCTCAAATACCTTGGAATGATTGTCCAAGACATTTTGGAGATCTGGAGAAATAGATGATTCGATGTGGAAACATCTAGCGAACATAATTGTGCAATTACACTTCTTTGTTCCTTTTTTAGAAGCTTTTTCATACCATTAGAGCTGATTATCTTTCCCGGTTTCCTTGCAATACCCCTTAATTCGACTTCCTTTCCTTTTTTAGAAAATTTCATGAAAAGTTCTTGAAAATTAAAAGCTATTGTACCTAAGGATTGTAGCCATTGGACTCCTAGTACAACATCAGCACCTCCCATTGGAATGGAAACCATTGGGCTAGTCAATACATATTCTCCCATGGATAGCTTGATATTATGGCACTTTCTAGAGCAATTTATCATTCCTCCATTTGCAACCATCACTTAACACTCTGGTGCTAGATATAGGAAGAAATTCAATTCTTTTCCTACCTTACAATGAATAAAATTGTGGGTACTTGCAGAATCAATCAACACTATTAACTTTTTCTTCTTGATTTGTCCTTCTATCTTGATGGTTTTAGGAGTGGTAATTCCAGCCAAGGCATTACGAGATATGGTCGGATTCATTTCTTATTTATCTAGGCTTTGTTCCTAGAGTATATCCTCTTCTTTTGACCTTTCTTGCTCCTTTTCTTGCTCCTCTTCACAATCTATGTTGAATAATTTCTTCTCAGCACACTTATGACCTTTAGTGTATTTGCTATCACAACTGTAACAAAGCCCTTTTTCTCTTTTTTCTTCCAATTGTTGTGTTGTCAACCTTATAGGTTGTGGAAGACTAGGGGCACCAACACTACCATCTTTATAGTTGTAAGTGGTATGCTTCCTGGTTGCCATAATTTTGCTTTCCATTTTTCTTGCTAACCTGAATGCCTTCTCTAATGAATCAGGTTCCCAAAGGAAAACATCATGTTGGATATTATCCTTTAAAGTCCCTATGAACACATCAATCCTATGCTTCTCTGGACTATTTTTTACCCTTATGTTCATTTTTTGGAACTCCTCAATGTGCTCCATTATTGAACCCTTTTATTTGAGACTTATTAATTGGCTAAAAAAAGTGTTGCTTTTTGTATCCTCATAATGTGCTATCAATTCTTCCGTAAAAATTGCCCAAGTGATAATTTGTTTACAAGAGCAAAGCCATTAATACCATACAAACTAATTTGGTTCCAAATATAAAGTTGCAATACGTACCTTTTGTGTGTTTTGCACATTATTGAGATCGAAAAATTGCTCCATCTGTAATATCCATGTTGCAGGATCCTTGCCATCAAACTTCCTCATATCGATTTTTATAATATGGTGGGTCTTCAATCCAACATTAGAGTCTATGAAATAATGATTAGAATTTCTTTTGTTCGCATCATGAGTTTCCTTTACTACCCTTTCACCATTAGTAAGTATTTCTTGTAGAAAATTTGTCAAATTTGTCTTCAAATTTACCATGCATGTCTTCAAATCTGTCTTCAAATCTATCCTCAAATCGTCCATCTTAGCTTCCACATCATTCATCTTAGCTTCCACGCCCTTTATCTTATATTCCAGGCCATTTATCTTAGCTTATGTTAGCTTTTGTGAGAGTGACATTTGTTGCACTTGGTCTTGTAATTTTGATATATCATGTAGCATTTCTTCCTCTTCTTCATGAGTCATGCTAGAGCTTTCAGGTTGCTTACTAGGTGTTTGCATTTTCTTTCCTCGGGGCATCAGTTACCGATAATAATGCTCTACTATGCCCTTTGAATTCCTTCAAAATAATTTTTCAAACCAAGATTAAGCAAAAAATTTAAAAAATCTGCACACCTTTTTTTTCACTTTGTAGGAGCTCGATATTGCCTCTGATGTATCTCTATAATTTTTGATCATCTGGTTCTGAAATTGCAACCTGCAGTAGCCCTCTATGTCCTCTTTCCAATGCCACTAGTCTGGTCCAAATTGGATTCTCCAAGGAAGATTTATGCCAAATCTCCCACAGTGGCCTGATTATAGACTAGTTCATTAGAGCGAACTTGTATGACGTGGCACGTGTCCCTGTTTCGACCTTTGGCTCTAAAAAATATATACAAGAAACTAAAGTCCATCCTCTTTCTATACCTTGTTATGAAATTTCAATCTGATTCTCAGAGATAAAGTTCTGACGATTTTCCCCAAGTCACTTGTTTGGAATGTAATTCAGGAGTCTGCAAAAAGACCAACTTCCTCAAATCATATCTCCGAAATATAGCGCGAAAAGCTCTGAAATTCCGACCCAAGGTTCAGTGCGAATTCGTCTCAAATGGTTTTTTTTTTCACTTCTGAAACGTCGCAGAAAAAAAGTTCTAGCAAAAATGCCACGATGACCTATTTGGAGCAGCAAAACCCTAGAATCCAAAGCTTTAATACCAAATGTTATGAAACTAGCTCACAAAAAGATAGAAAAGATAGATCAACGCCTTAGAATTCAGCCTCTTCAAGGGGAAACCTCCTTTACATTACACAAATGAATGATTCTTTGATGATTCAAATGACAAAACCTCCTTTCTATATATAGGAGTCTAAGGATTCACAATATAACCCAGCTGACCTAACAATAATAATATAAAGGCACAAAAATAACAATAGAGGGATTCTATGGGGCACAGTAATAACAATATGGGGACAATAGGGGCACAACAATATTAATAAAGGATACACCTACAATAGTAATGGGGTAATCACTAGTATTATAGGGACCTAACATACTGGAACAATAGTAGTACGGTGCGCTAGAACAGGCGTTGCACGTGAACCCGCATGATGGGGGAATATACATCAGAAGACTATGGGGAACTAGTGCGAAGGTAGAAGATGGATGCACTTATGACCTAGGAGTTCCCAGCAATGAACGCAAGATGGGAAACCAGGACGCAGCAGTGGGTGCACCCATTTGTGTCGATGTGTGCAGACATGTGCTGAGCAAGCACCTCCCAGACTAGGGATCGAACATGAAGAAATGTGACGCATGCCCCAAAAATTTCACATCGACGCCTTCACAAAGCTATGCGGAATCATGAACATAATTTACTAGATAGGACGAACTAATTGGGACCTGCGGTTGCCAGCAGTCCGATGGGCATATAGGTCCATGTGTGGGAACCGGGGCACAGAAAAGGTTCCGAAGATAATGAGTGGAGTCAAGGCCGTAGTTTTGGGAAAGAATCCTCACACAATCACTCCCATAATTGCAGGTCGCGAGGACCAGAGCGAAGAAATTATGCAGCTGAGCGAGGGTGAACATATGAAAATTCAAGAAGACATTCGGTGAGGAAGCATGAAACTCGCAAACTCGATGACGAGTGAGCATAGATAAGGAATAGAAGTGTGATATTGGACAAAGAAATCAGTGAACTAGAAACCAAAGTAGCGTAAACGGGCCACGAGAAACTAAGCATGATGGGATCAAGTCTAGCCAGCCCTACTACTGCATTAGAAACAGTTGCAACCCTGCTATCATTGCTGTGACTGCACCTTACTAAACAGGGGAGTGTGCCATACAAAGAAGAATGCGACGCACTACCGGACGCAAGGGAATTTGAAGGGTGCTCGCAGCCTGGGCTTGCAGGAAAATGGAAGCTTCACACCAGGGGTACGACCACTTGAGTATCTGTAGGAAGCACAGTCCCAGCGCTCCAAGCAGTGGAAAGGAGGTGCGGGACTATAAACGAGTCTACAGGAGAGCTACGTGGAAAAAAGGTTTCTGTGTAGGGCTAGTATGTCACAGGGATCGTGGTCGTGCATAGGGTGCTACGCAGATAGACTAGGAGGTGACCGTTGATGTCACTGTTCATGACAAGAGGTCTAACTTAAGGCAGGAAGGAGCAGGTGGCGGGCCATTAAGACAGGAATTAAGAGCCTATTCGAGATGATTTGCAAGTGGAGGGAATGGGTGAATTCAAATTCAAACGTTACTATAAAATCCCTTGGCGAAGCCTCGAAGAAGCACTTGGTTGTTGGAGATTTGAGTTGATAGAGAGCATTGAGACCAAGATACCTTGCCACTCGTAAGTATGCGACCGAACAAATCTAGTTTAGAAACAATGATGGCTGCAAGAACTAAAAGGCAATTCGCGGAAGTAATCCCAGAGCCTCGAGTAACCCAGGAGGAGGCTAGAAAGGCGACAGTTGCACCAATGGTTCCAAATTCCCCACACACACTACGACCATAGAAAGATGAGCAGACAATAGGGCCAGTCCAGGTATCACCACGAAACCCATGATTTAGTAAATTGTTAATGGGATAGAAGGGCAAAGTTGTCACCGTCAAAACCGAGGAGGAGGAGGAAGATTTACAGGCCCTTATCGCTCAAATTGAAGCACAAGACGATGAGGTGGAAAATGTTTCCCAAGTACCTTCGATGATAAAGTTACCCCCCTACATGGCTCTATGTAAAGGGACAGCCAAGATACCGAAGGACCTGGAGGCCATGAAGAGTGCGCTCCAAACCCCACTTCTTCTGGACGAAATAAGGTTTGACAGTCCACCACTGGGACAAGTGCCTAGTATAAAGTTTGAAGACTGGGACCTCGCGGACAACGAGAAGTTCCCACAGCTAGCCGAGGAGCAACTATTGCAGCACAAATGGTTACGCGGTGTGGAGTAGTCTCGGTTACTAAATCTGCGGTGGATACCCCACTACCACCTCACGCTCATCACAATTTTTGTCGTCTGATAGCTACTGTGTCTAGTACATGATGGGTATCTCTAGCTGGAGGAGCCGATTCCCATCACAGCCGACTTAATTCACCAAATTTCTTAGCTGCCCATCAAAGGAAACAATCCCGCAGCCGTAGTAGGAAAGAGCAGTGACTTGGCCCTCGCATATGCTATGAAGGTCAAATATAAGCTGGAGAAGTGGAAGAGAGGGTATGTCATAGCAAGCATCAAGGACTGCGGGGTGCACGTTTCCACCCAACTGCTGGCCGGCAAGCTCATGAGGAAGTGCCGCGCAGAAGAGGTGCCAACATCTATAATCGTGTTGGCAGAGCAGTGTGCAGAGGGGGTCCAGTTCAATTGGGTGGAGTTTCTCTACGACGAGTTTCTGACAAATTGTAGGGAGGCCCAGGAGCAAGGTAAGACCTTCCACTATGCATGGCTACTCTTATCCATCTTGTTGGTTGCAGTGGAGCTGCTGGAGGACAGTCAGTTCCCCACCATTGAGAAGAACCTACCTGAAGCCATGAGGTACACCTCGTTCTGGGCGGCGAAAGACACGATGAGGGTTCACGAGATCAAGGTATTTTGGGTGTTCATGGAGGTGCGCATCCGAACATGGATCAATCACAGGCCAAGGTTGTCCCCAATAGTATACAACATTTTTCAAAGCGCAACAAAATTCAAGGCAGATATGCATAATCTGTATATTTGGGCGTGACAGAATCCAGCCCGAACATGGATGAGGCTTCCGTTCATTGCAAAAAATGATGAAATATTTGATGTAATGGCGACATGGTCTCTAGAGTGGTGCGCTCCGGGCTTGGTAGCATTAGAAAAAATTGTAGCACAGCAGCGAAAGAAGGAAGCCAAGTTGCGCATCGCGAAGTTAGCGGAACAGAAGCGCCAAGAATAGGAAGTAGCCACGCAACGGAAGGAGGCTGAGGCAGTAGTGACTACGCGGACAGCAGAAACCATAACCGTGCCCACCGAAGAGATCGAGGAGGGTCCGGAAATGTCCATGGAACAAGACATATAGGGGGAGGTTGAGGCAAAGCAATGCACAACGCAATCGACCCAGCTCAAGAGGTCGCGCATCCAAGAGAAGCCAACCGCACAGAAGAATACACAGACAAAAAAGACGTCTGAGGGAGTCCTTCTTGACAATAGCGAACCAGTTCGCAATCTCACTAAGGATTCTCTTGAATAGTTGATCACAGAGAAAACCATTGTGTTGGGGGCGCTCAGAGCGCAGTTGCAGGAATTACAGGTGTGACCTCAAGGAGTGATGACACCACACCTTGCGGAAGTTGTAGCCGAAGCTGAGTAGATGGTGTGCACACGCATAACAAACTATTTAGTGTTACCGGAAGGTGTCGTCTTAGCAGAAACTGAAGGTGACATGTGGGGCTGGGGGTTGAATTTGGCTGCCCTTCCTAGAGAAACCCTATACCAATTGCAGGATGGGGTAACAACTGAGCTTCGTGCTAGATAGGGCCGTGCTCTCCAAGTCTTGAGCCAGTAGAAGGTAAATTTAGAACAGCTCAGCCTACAGTGTGACAACCTGGTCGCACAAAACTAGGGATTAGAACAGTCAGTGGAAGAGGCGTGTAGTAGCATTCCGGAATCGGCCATGGTGGCGGCACTCCCCACCGCTGAAAAGATTCACCAACTGGCAGCTGGAGTCTGCAGAACCTAGGAGGAGGTCGTGAAGGTTCAGTTGGATCTGAACTTGTAGATCGCAGAGCTGTGACTGAAGACGCAGTCCTCTACACCCCAGAAGTCAGAGAGCAGCACCACCGCGCCATTTAATCCGGGTTGAAAGAGATAGAGCATGTTGTATAGGACTGCATGGGATTGTTGGACCAATCCCTCATCACGCTCAGCTCATTGCAAGAGGACCCGACACTACAGCAGTTAGAGACAGAAGTGCGAGAATTACAGCAGGCCTATGACAATGTCCGAGGGACCACACAAACGGTTGCCCTTACTCAACGATTGGCCAAGACGAGGGAGGCGCAGGCTTTGAAAGAACAGGTGGACGTCGCACGCCAGAAGGAAGTAGGGCTTAAAGCACGCATCCAACCTTGGCTTGAGGAAGCATTCACAGTCATCGCCATGATTGAGGGGAAGTTATCCTAGATGCAGGACACATATGCGCAAAAGGCAAGAGGGTGCCTCTGACAACGATGCATCAGAGAGTCGAGCACAATTGATTCAATAGATAGTAGAGGAGTGTGTGGAAGACGTTCGCAAAGTGCAGAAGTTGTTGGATGGACTCCGAGCAAAGATCGCCACACCAATGCAGTAACTTGAGGGCGAGTCACAATGTTTGTGTTGGGGGCCTGTTGGCAACGGATCCCCATGTAACGGTTTTGGGGCTTAAAGCCCACAATTTTGGGGTAATGGTATTGTAAAAGCTCCGCGAAGTGCGTGGAGCGTGAATTGTAATAAGTCAAGTCAAAGGTTTATCCGCCCAAAAATAATGTAAGGTAATGGAAAGTGAGTCGGCCTACCCATGGTCCACGGACCATGGGAATGTATAAACAGAGCGAGGCTCTAAGTATGAAAGTCAGTTCTAAGATTTAGATCAGATCTTAAGTGATATGGCTTTTTGAATGCGATCTTCACTCTGAGTCTGTAAGTCCAAGTCTTGGGTCATGGTGGTAGATACAGGCTCTGGAGTTGTGTGTGCCGAGGCCTAGTAGAGTCCGCAGCTATGTGCGCAAACCCCTGCAGCTGTGTGCGCAAGGCATGAAGTGGATTGTAATTGGAAAGGGTATTAATAAAGATAAGTTGGTTTTGGAATATTGCATATCTGTTTCTAAGTTTCTGTTTAAGCATCTATTTACAGTTTATGATTGCACGCATGTCCGTTTATATTATGTTGGGCCCACTTAATTTAATTCAAGATCTATAATACTAATAAGCGTAGTAAAGGGTAAAGAAAATTCGCGATCTTCAACTAAGCGACACAAAGGTAGTTGCACTAGACAGACAGCTACGTGGAAGTAACACAACGCGTAGAGTAGGATCACAAGCCTTCTAAGACTCATCAATACATCCCAAGGGTGCGGAAACATGGTTCCAGTGCCCTCCCATATTACCTCGAGTGAGACCTCAGTGTGTGCTCCCTGGAATGTTTCCGAAAGGGCCGATAGTTTGGTATTTGTTTGTCTAAAACACTTCTGAACCTGGGTCAGGCCCCAACAAGCCAACATCCATTTTAGTAACAAGCAAGTTGATATAATATTATTTTACTTAAAATGGAAAATCAGCTATATAGATTATGAACAACATTGAAATATTTTTATGTTATTAATAAATTCCATGTGTTAGTTTGATATAAACATTAAGCTCTTTTAGATAACCTCAATAGAAATAAAATCGAATCAAACTTATTTGTAGTTTACATCTTGACATCTTTTAAAATAATTGTAATTTAACATACATTGATTGTGCACTAAAAGACACTTTTTACAAGCCAATATGACAACTAAAATTTTTATTTTGTAAAATTTTACTTCCCGTATGTTCTTAATTGACCGCAATGAAAGACACTTTCTACAAATTCAATATTAAATTGATGTACATGATATATTTTAGTTCATTCTAAGTATCAAAGTAACTTGCATCATAGTAAGATTGTACTTATTTTCTTAGTCTATAAAACTAGAATTCAAAATTGTTATTTTGTAAAATTTTATTCCCTGAACATAATGTTCTTTATTGAAGATCTTAAGATAAGGAATTGATTGAAATATTTGGATAGGCAAGTAAATTTAGGAAAGTGCATAAAATTATACAAACACATCATAAATAGTTTAAACTAGCATACATTGATTGCACAAAAGACACATTTTACAAGTTAAATATTAAATTGATGTACACGTGATCATATTTTAGTTCATTTTAAGTATCAAAGTGACTTGCATCATACTAAGATCAAGTACTTATTTCCTTAGTCTATGAAACTAGAAATCAAAATTGTTATTTTGTAAAATTTTACTTCTTGAATGTTCTTAATTGAAGGTCTTAAGTTAAGGAATTGATTGAAATATTTGGATATCCAAGTAAATTTAGGAAAATTCATAAAATGATATAAAATTATCTAAAAACATATCATTAATTTTTTTTTGGTATATTATATTTTGATATATATGACTTATATCATGTTATGACTAAGCTCATGTAGATGATCTCAAAATATATAAAAGTTAATAAAACTTATTTGTTGAACATTAATGGTTGAATACATATTATAAAATTTAATTTAAAACTTATTTCAATCTTACTTATGTTTTTTAATTGAACCATGAACATATATTTTAGTTCATTTTAAGTATCAAAGTGGCTTGCATCATAGTCTAAGATTGTACTTATTTTCTTAGTTTATTTCCTGAGAATTGAAATAATAAGCATCCATAAACTGAAATAATGTGAACATGCATCCATAAACTATCTATGTATGAAAATATATAAAGTTTTTACATCACATGTGAATGTGCCCTATGAAAAGGGCCTAAAAATATACAAACTATCTGTGATCCACTCTGGAAAGTATCACTTCTAGAACTCTTATGTATGCTCCGTTGCACAGAGTGAGTGTCCATAATATGGTACTGCAATATAACATATTCAAATTCAAATTAATTAGAACATTATTTTTACAAAATAAATAATATATAAATAAATGATTTTGAATTGTGCATTTAATTAGTCCCCTACCTGTCACTCAGTCGAGTGCAAATGGAATTCAAGTGGGATGGGGGTCTAATCAATCTGCGTTTGGTCCTCCCTTGCATGTGGCTCAATGCCTCCATACCCAAAATCCCACTCATGTGTCCGCATAATTGTAGCATCGACACCACTCTGCATCTAGTCCTATGTACACAAGGGAAAAGACAAATTATAATCAATTTATGAATTAATTAGCATGCATACATGTAACTTAAGAAAATAAAATGTTGAAATCTTAGGAATAATTTTTTTTTACCTCAACTATTGATCCATGTGGCTATACATAGTGAATCTCCTCCACATGAGTGTTATGAGGTGGATGTAGAGGTGGAGTAGACTGCCCCCTTAGATGACCTCAAAAGGTCATTTTTGTAGTTGGGTTGTGCATGCATGTTATCATGAACTTATTAATATAAATGCAATCTGATATATAATTATCAATGTAAATAATGTATAATTTAAAGATAAGAGTCAAAAGTTTCATAATGTACCTAGTATGTGTCACATGGGTCATGCACCCTCCAAGTGTCATGGAAGGTATCACGACACTATTTGTATATGACAAAAGTTGTTCATGCCCTAGAATCTTGAGATATGAATCATCATGTAATGCAACTAGTGTGCTATGAGGCAACTACGATGATTTTCTCATCTCTCCACGCAATGCGACATTTGCAATGGCCAATGTCCTCTACATGTTATCTATAATGGTATGCCTAGTCTCAACATCGAGCTATGATGACCTCTCTAGCTCCATCGATAATACCATGCTCTGAGATGATCATGGAAATAATATCAAAGGTGGTGATACATGTGCAGGGTCCCTACGAGCCCCAACACATTCATAACTATGTCCTAAGCCAAGACCATAAAACTTAGATCTAGCGCTTGTGTAATCCAACCTCATATATAGCAAAAACTCTGCATATATATGCTTTGCAAAGTAAATGGAGATTTGTTCGTAGTGGCCGAACTAGCCCCAACCTCCATTGAATTGATCATAAACAAAAGGGGTTGCATCAACATTCTTAAAATATTTTAGCAAAATCAGACTAGCATGTCTAGCACGACAGTCTAGAGAGATTTCAAACAACTCCCCATGAACATCAATGTTCTTGGTGGTGTCTTTCACTGCCTTCCAAGCATGTGGGCCTCTAACCTCCAACCTCCTAATCATATGTATGGAGTATAGGAGGTGGCTCTATGGGCCCACCCTCTGGTATGTCTCGATCAACCTATTGATGTTATCTAGCATTAAAGACAAACTACACCTAGTAGGATAACTAGCAGATATTGTATCCAGCTCTCGTGTGATCCACATCTCTTGGGCCCTAACATCCTAACCTATGATATTGGTCATATCATCGTTCAATAGATGGATCAATGCTAGACTATGATAATCATCTTCGCCCTAGTGAGGGTCTTCAAATAATCAGCATAGTTTAATATACATAACAAACTAGAAGCATAATAACATATACATTAAATTCAAATATATCATTTGAAGACGATTTAAAAATTAAACATGACTTCGGGACATAAACACATAAATTTTAAAGAGGATTTAAAATGAAATATGTGTACCTATAACATATGAAGAAGTTCCACTATACATACCAAGATCATCAACAGAGACAGAAACACTACCTATGAAACTATCACTGGTGTTGAGGGAGGATCTATGAGTGGAACACACACTCTATTATGGTTGCGTAATATATCATGAGACCAACTATGTATAACAGATCCCTCAACACTCAGATTGGCTTTGATTAGGGGACATATGGGAGATGGCTCTACAAACTATATATAATACATATAAACTAATCAAAGAAGAGAATGTTAACATACAGAGAATGTTGACAGGAAAACAATTTATAAACTCAAGTAGAATAATCTAGCTTGAAGTCATTTTTAAAATATGAAACTGCAGTCAAATTCCAATTTTTTACAAATCAATTAATATATATTATGATTGTATTGAATTCATTTTTTCGAGAGGACCAAAATTGACCTAAATATCACTCAGAATGGAAAAGGGAAAGTGTACTTATGAAGAAAAGCCCACATTGAGTATTTGATAAGGTCGACCCTAAAGCAAAGTGGACACCCTTAGAAGGATATAAATACAAGTGACCTCTACCTCATTTGGAAATAATCATAAGACATTATTCTATCTTGGTTTTTGGCTCGCACAGGTCTAAGGCTTGTCCATGGAGGAACAAGTTTGCTCGAAGATGAAATTATAGGGTTCGTAGCTCGCATTTCTATTTTAGGGTTTTGGTCCTCAGTCGCAGGCATAGGACAAAGAGATCTGTATTGTAGCCACACTCTACCAGGATCATCCATGTGACTGAAGCATCCCAGTCATGCGTATAACTCATCCTCCATGTGACCGACATCTAGAGTTTTAGAATCTTAGTTGTAAACTATAATCACTTGCTCTTAGGCTCCAGAGAGCAACTAGAAGCCTCCCAATCGCACACATGACTCCTCCTCCGTGTGATTGAGACCTAAATGATGGAATTTTAGTTATCTGAATATTTCACACAGTGACCATAATGCTCAAAAATTAATCGCAGACAGTGAGAAGTCATTATAGGCTTTTGAATCAGGATTTTTAGTACAAGCATTGTTGGGTTCATTTCATGGATGTTGTAGTTGCTTTTGATGAATAGTTGTATGGATCATTGTATTCTCTTTTGATGAATAATTCAATGACAATCTAATAAGAAGAATAATTTGAAAGGGTTTTCCCCATAGTTGGTTTTTCGTTTGTCTCTGACCAATCCTGGTGTCTCTATGTGTGAATCATTTTCTTCTATTGTTCCTTTATGTTCTATTGCAATGATGATGATGATATTATTCTTTCTATATAATTGCATATATTGTTGAATAATGATGTAAACATGAATAATGTTATGATGTTATGGGGTGAACTTAATGTGTTTATGAAGAAATTCAATTATCAAAGCAAAGAACAATATAGCCCTAAGAAAAATTAGCATGGTATCGGAGCCAAGCTTAATAAAATTCATGGAGATCACTCTTATGATGACACCATTGATGGATGCAAGAGAGGATGGTGGAGACCTACAATAATTCTATGGTTTGAAGAAAACCTTAGGCAATTTTTGCATTAGGGTTTTATGGATATTATGAGGATAGGGTTTGGGAGAAACCCTAGTTTATGGAAAGGATTTGAGATATGAAATCTAGAATCCCTAGCATGGTCAATGTGAAGATGCTAAATCACTTGGGACAGATTTGATGAATCCCTAGATAGGATAGTTTCAATTAGGCCTGGTTGATGATGAATTTGACGAATATATATTGAAGGCAACAAGTGGAAAATGGGCAGTGATGGCTCTTGAAGGCTAGGTCAAGAGGGAGATGATCACCTCTCATTGAAGATAAGTAGTTTATGATTTATGATGCTCCTTTATTTCTTTACTTTTGTTTATAATTATGGATCTTATTATCGTTGTGATTGTTTATATTTCCTGCTTGTATATTTGAGTATGTGGATGCTTATAACCTCTTGATGAGTTGTGATAAGTGGATCCTTCTTGAGGATCATGGTTAATGCAAGAAGAGAGGAGATAGTAAAGGTAACAAAGTGCTACAAGTTGCCTATTCAAATAAGAAGGTGCACAAGTATATAAGCACTACAAGGTATGTATGGTGTTATGTTTCAACTATAATATTGATGACAAGGTAAGCCCTAAGGTATGATGAATGTATCCTTCACAAATCGTACATGCATATGAAAGTGATTTGGATTCATGGTTCTTATAATGAAATGGTGCACTTGGTAGTAAACAACTATCTTACCTTTTAGAAATGATGAACTTCTTGATTCTAGAAGCTACTTAATATTGATATTTTATATATTGATATACTTGATGTTTGGCTAACATCTATCATCTTGAATATCTTCATCCCATAAAGAAGGCTAGCACCTTGATTCTAATAGATGGTAACTTGATACTATTGATATTGTTTGTATCCATGATGACATAAGTATAACTAATGAGATTGATATTCAAGATATTTTGTTAACCATAGTTATGTTTTGATGTGTTTAGTAATTACGACATATGGTAAAATTGAATTCCCTAACTTGATGGATTGAGTTATGTGACAAATAAGTAGTTTTGTGATCATGACTCTAGAAGTATATTCCTATTAGCTATTTGACACTAACCCTTGATGAAAGATTGATATGTAATGGTGAATTACCTCATGCTAACTATTGGGTCGTGAAAAAGGTATGTTTTTCCTCTTCATTTACTGGATTAATCATATGGATTTCATGAATTTCCTCTCGTCTTGAACATATTCACGAAGTAAGACCGTGAAAAATGAATGAAAAGTAGTGTTGAACAAGTTAAATGATTTTAGCATTAAAATCCAAGGTTTTCACTTGTTTATGCACAAGATTACTGGATTGGACAATTGTTGTTCCTTTGGATAAGATAGCAGCACCAAGAAAGGAAGATGTCGTTATTCCAGTTGCATAGGCCAAGCTAAATATAGGAGGAAAAATGCGGAATGGATGTGGAGAATAAAATTATTCAGTCGATAAATTCATAGAGAATACATAACGCTAGTAGATGAAAAGGAATAGTAACTTTTGTTATCATTATTAATTTCCAATAAGACTATGAATGCATATTCAACCTTAAGGGTTGTAGTGATTTTTTAATTTCTTTTTGACAATTGATGAAAAACTTGGAGTTTCACATTAAATCCATGTATTGAGCTTCTACAGCAGTTCCTTCTAAAGGCTTTGGGCTTGGTCGCTCGAAGATCTACTGCTCATTTGTATTATGTCAATTATTCCTTACTGTTAAATATTTATATTGTTGTTCCTTCTATAGGTTGAGTTAGATTAAGTTTTATATCTCGGTTAATATCGTTTTTATAATTTACAGAAAATTAATTTTTGTATATCATTTTTGTTACCTTTATGTATATGCTTTATGCAATTACTTCTAGCTTTGGATGCTCCTTGCAATTAGCATGATTTGAGTAGTTTTCTTTAATGCATGTGGATTCGATTATTCAATTTGATTTCCTTTTGGCATTTGGAATATTAGATTAAGATCTTTGTCTGAAGTAGTTTTCAATTGATTTATCTTTTCAATTTCAAACTGTAGAATAATCTTTGTTTTGCATTTGAATTTCTAGAGTCAATGAGTTGTTGAGCAAATTGTTTATTTCTGCAATGATTAGTTAGGATTTATGATTAATTACCTTCATCCCATTCTCTGATTGTTATCACACAAACAGTGCTTACAACCTTGAAATAGAAAGATGAATCCCATGTTGACACATTAATGTCGTATTAAGATTGATTTATAATGTCATCTTAGTGCACCAACATTTTGGCATCGTTGTTGGGGAGGTTGTCAGCGTAATAGTTAATTTGTATCTCTGAAGAGAATTGGGCTTTGAAAATGAGAGGTAAGAACCTGCGTATATAACAAATAAAAATCTTTTTCCTAATGCTCGCTCTCAGTAGATACATAGGGGTTGTGTAGGTATGAATGACTAGGAGAAGAAAGACATGAATAGATCAGAAACCAGTACCGAAAACCACCAAATCCCAAGGATTGGTGACCCTTGGGAGACCAACCTTTATAGATGAAATAATTAGGAGAGTTGAATCTCAGGTGTCAATATGACCCCGGACAATATCTGGAAAGGGCTCTACTTTGGACCCTCAAGCAGCAGAATCACCAATTGCATCTTACATCGAGATCCATAGTAAAACTGAAGGATCTGAGCAGAGTTTTCAAAATACAAATAATCAACACTCTAGTCCTTCACAAGGGGGAAAATTGTGTAATTTGAAAGAAGGAGAGGGAAAAACTAGTGGAGATTCTAAAGTAGACCCACAACCATCTGAATTAGGATCTCCGGGGACCCTAGCTGAAAAATAAGTATCTAAAATCCCAGATCTAGGTAGCGTAGTAAATCCCCTTCAAATTTTGAATACTTCATCCGCCTAGATAACACCTCCTAACCAAGAAATCCCAGAAGATTATTGCCACATATTTGATCAAATGGCAAATCAACCACCACAAGGTCAAATCTCAATGTTGGAATACCTTATTGTTGACCCAGTAGCCAATGCCCTGATGAAGTCCATTCCTTTACAAAATATCCCAAACTTTCATGAGATGACCTCAAAGGATCTGGATGCTTTTCCATTTAAGTTTGATGTCTTGTGCAGAGGATATGACTACACAACTGATCCTCAGAAATTGTATTTTTTCCCCTCTACCTTAAAAGGAGCATCTTTTTTATGGTTGATGGGTTTGGGTGGAAGTACCATTAACTCCTGGGATGACATGAAGAATGCTTTTCTAACCAAGTACTAGGACTATTGTAGGACAAGGGATCTAAAGGATAAAATCTTAAAAATGTCTACGAAGGACAATGAAAATTTAATCAGGGGCGATCGTTTTAAGTTCTTTTTGTCGACCGTTAAAACATAAAAAGATTACCGGGTTTTTGTTGTTTCAAACTCGTTAATGGTTACGAAACGATGTGGTTTTGATCGCTTTTTTACTTTTTCAGGTCGAAATCACTATTTATGAAAAGTACTCCTTGATCGTAATGGTCGGGCGGTTCTTTCGAGCATTGTTTTATACTTTTTCGGGCTCGCAAGACACAACTTTACGAAAAAGGACACCCTGGAGTTTCCTTTTCTGCTGTCTTTTCAAACTCTCTAAACATGAAAAGACGCCGAGTTCTTCCTTCTTCAGACTCGTTAAAACCTGATGACATCGGATTTTTGTCGAAATGACACACCACAAGATAGCTCATATAATCCTGATTCACAAACATTATCTCTCTGTCTCGTGTTGATGATGTGGGAAACATTATGGCCCACCTTCGATCAAGGTCACTTCCTGTCGACTTAGCTCATTATCCAGGAAGCTGATCTAGAGACTCCCTTCCGGTGCCTTGGAGCCTGCATGCCTCAATGGCAGGTTCTTTGTGTTCGACGTGAGGTTTTCATTATTGGCCTCCGATCGAATGATTCTACGGGTGTTCGACGCCAGATCACTAATTCGCACACCGTAGATTGTAC
The DNA here is from genome assembly GCA_031772625.1 of Pinus tabuliformis. Taxonomy (NCBI): domain Eukaryota; kingdom Viridiplantae; phylum Streptophyta; class Pinopsida; order Pinales; family Pinaceae; genus Pinus; species Pinus tabuliformis. The sequence continues at coordinate 333,634,500 of CM062817.1, forward strand.
CTATAGTACCTTGAGGGCCATTCTCATTATTGGTGGTACCTCTTGCATCTGTTAACAGTTTTCAATATTGACTGGTAATCAGACGATGTTCATGCATGTTCGACTTCAGCTCATATATTCGCATGCTTGAACTTGTACTTTTTGTTCGGGTTGAGATGGAGCGCAAGACCCTGAATTTTGTCTGTTGTAATCCATGTGTGATTCTTAGCACATGACTCATTCACTGGATGGCTGCGACCATACCTGAGTCGATTCATTGATCCTAACCAGATGGCTGCATCCATACTATGGATCTAGATTATTATGTACTCTCTTATGGATGGTTGCGACCATACCACACATTTCATGTACTTGAGCTATCAGTTGTATCTCTCAATGCAGATTCTCGGCGGCCGCTACATGTGTTCTTGTAAAGCATTTCACCCCCCTCTCTCTCTCGGGCCTCATGCTTTAGGGGGCATCTGTTACACAGTAATTTGTCACCATTGGTCACCGTCCCTGTTACCCCTTTCCCGTACTTTGGAGGACTCATTCCGGGACCTGTGAGCAGTGACATAACCTAAAAACACTTGCATTATGTTCCCCTAAGTATGTACTTCATGTTCCTTGAAGACACCTCTTGCAAAATATCCCTGAAAACTGCTCTTTTTCCATTAGTGCGGGTCCACAATGTACTACCAGCGCTAATCAATGAGATCCTCAAAAGAGGGTGCGACCATTGGCGCTCTGTCTTAGAACAACACCCGAGCCAACCAAGTTTGGTAAAGATTTTTTACAAATGCGCGCCTAGATGTTTTTTCCCTTCAAGTCATGAAGTCTTTTGAGGATAAAGCTCATCTTCTAAATGTCGAGAGTCATCATCTATCCTTGACATCTATCCACAATGGCTTTTTGGAGATAATGCCAATCCATAATGGGCATCCTGATGCATTGTATCTTCCTCCCCTTCTCCATCTATAAAAGTATGTCTTCATGCATTTGACAAGCTAGTTTTTGGAGTGATGCTAGTTGTGATAACGCTTGTCTTGAGTGATAGTAAGAGTCTTGGAGCATAGGGAGGTTATGCTGCCGGAAGTCTGAGAGAGAGAAGGTCTATTGCAAGACATGTATAGCTGCTCGCCCAGCCAGAGGAGAGAATCAACGTCAGAACTTTGGTTGTATCTTTCTCTGTTGATTATTCATTAATGAACGACTATCATTATGGTTCTGATCTTACTGTTTATGATGATAATGTTTGATCTATTTCCTTTCTGACTGAAATATAGTTGTATTTTAGTGGATTTTATGCTTGTATTCGCTTCGTTCTTTGCATGTGCAGGTATCCATTCGTGGGGATCGTGAGGATTGTGACCTGCCGAAGCAAGGGAACGGGAGTATCAACTCTTCTTCGACATTAGCGTTGGACTCCAGGTTGGTTCTCATAATCCACTTTCAGATTGCAACTAGGAACTTGCATGGTAGCGTGAATTGATTGTTGCTAGACCCATTTTGGGCTAGTGGGATCGCCTCTGTCCACAGAGGGGATTTACCTCTCCAACAATTTGGCGACTCCACTAGGGATCGAACCCAGAATCTCTAGTTTCGCAGACCAGTGCCTTATCCATTGGGCATGTACCTCGATTTGCGTTATTATGTTGGGGGGCATGCGAACTTATAACAAGCATAGTTTTTCGTTTCAAGCTTGTGTAAACATGAAACCGAATCCAAGCAGAGTTCTCCATGGTTCAAGCTTGTGTAAAAATGAACCCATACATGATTTACATCTCGTTATTGCCTTTTATATGCTAAATTCTATTAGATGAGCCTTGGTTGTTTCATTCCATCGCCACCATCTCTTTGGCCAATCATATGCTTTCACTTGGTTGTTTATCCTTTCCTGAGGAACCGCAGCGATGAGTGGTTTTATTAGCCAGCCTCTTGACCATTAAATGTTTTGAGTAGTTCCACCATTATTGGAACCAGTTGCTACCCTTTATACCACTCATCCCTCTAGGACGAGTCTCCTTTTAAGCTTTTTTCTGACTCGTAAAAGATGAAAAGATAGCCGATTATTTTTTCCCTTTTTGACTCGTTAAAGAGAATAAAAATGGAGGTCCGCTTTCAGCTCTTTTCTGACCGTTTAAAGACAAAAAGATTACCGAGTTATCCCTCTTGAGTCGTTAAACGTAAATAAGAGGCAGTCATCTTTAAACTCTTTTCCGACTGTGTAAAAACGAAAAGATCGTCGGACCCTTGTCGTTTCAGGTTCGTTAACGGTTTCGAAACGACGTGGTTTTGATCGCTTTTTTACTTTTTCAGGTCGAAATCACTACTTATGAAAAGTACTCCTCGATCGTAATGGTCGGGCGGTTCTTTCGAGCATTGTTTTATACTTTTTCGGGCTCGAGAGACACAACTCTACGAAAAAGGACACCCCTGGAGTTTCCTTTTCTGTTGTCTTTTCAAACTCTCTAAACATGAAAAGACGTCGAGTTCTTCCTTTGTCAGACTCGTTAAAATTTGATGACATTGGAGTCCGTCAAGATGACGTTACAAGCATATGCTATCCCCATCAAGCTTGTTAAAAATAACTGGGGTACTCGCCAGAAATGGCGGGGAAAAATGGAACCATAATTATTGTCGTGTCGGCAGTATGTCGCTCTTGACCATGGCACTTGTCTGCTTTCGTGTCTGGGTGGGGACATATCATCTCGTTTTTCACTTGCCACCGTGGATTTGGGTAATCCTGTTTGACCTCTCATCTGCTCATTGCCTCGTCACCATGACCTCTGATACATTGATGTCAAATACTGCCAATTCCACTATCGTGCCGCTGATATGTTCAAGAGAAGTTGACCTCTGCAGAAAAACAACCTCCCTCTGATAGCTCATATAATCCTGATTCACAAACATTATCTCTTTGTCTCGTGTTGATGATGTGGGAAACATTATGGCCCACCTTCGATCAAGGTCACTTCCTGTCGACTTCAACTCATTATCCAGGAAGCTGATCTAGAGACTCCCTTCCGGTGCCTTGGAGCCTGCATGCCTCAATGGCAGGTTCTTCGTGTTCGATGTGAGGTTTTCATCATTGGCCTCCGATCGAATGATTCTACGGGTGTTCGATGCCAGATCACTAATTCGCACGTTGTAGATTGTACCTATAGTACCTTGAGGGCCATTCTCATTATTGGTGGTACCTCTCGCGTCTGTTAACAGTTTTCAATATTGATTGGTAATCAGACGATGTTCATGCATGTTCGACTTCAGCTCATATATTCGCATGCTTGAACTTGTACTTTTTGTTCGGGTCGAGATGGAGCGCAAGACCCTGGATTTTGTCTGTTGTAATCCAGGTGTGATTCTTAGCACATGACTCATTCACTAGATGGCTGCGACCATACCTGAGTCGATTCATTGATCCTAACCAGATGGCTACGTCCATACTATGGATCTAGATTATTATGTACTCTCTTATGGATGGCTGCGACCATACCACACATTTCATGTACTTGAGCTATCAGTTGTATCTCTCAATGCAGATTCTCGGCGGCAGCTACATGTGTTATTGTAAAGCATTTCACCCCTCTCTCTCTCTCGGGCCTCATGCTTTATGGGGCATCTGTTACACAGTAATTTGTCACCATTGGTCACCGTCCCTGTTACCCCTTTCCCGTACTTTGGAGGACTCATTCCGGGACCTGTGAGCAGTGACATAACCTAAAATCACTTGCATTATGTTCCCCTAAGTATGTACTTCATGTTCCCTGAAGACACCTCTTGCAAAATATCCCTGAAAAGTGCTATTTTTCCATTAGCGTGGGTCCACAATGTACTACTAGCGCCAATCAATGAGATCCTCAAAAGAGGGTGTGACCATTGGCACTTTGTCTTAGAACAACACCTGCGCCAACCAAGTTTGGTAAAGATTTTTGACAAACGTGCGCCTAGATGTTTTTTCCCTTCAAGTCATGAAGTCTTTTGAGGATAAAGCTCATCTTCTAGATGTCGAGAGTCATCATCTATCCTTGAAATCTATCCACAGCGACTTTTTGGAGATAATGCCAATTAATAATGGGTGTCCTAATGCATTGTATCTTCCTCCCCTTCTCCATCTATAAAAGTCTGTCCTCATGCATTTGACAAGCTAATTTTTGGAGTGATGCTAGTTGTGATAATGCTTGTCTTGAGTGATAGTAAGAGTCTTGGAGCATAGGGAGGTTATGCTGCCGGAAGTCTGAGAGAGAGAAGGTCTATTACAAGACATGTATAGCTGCTCGCCCAGCCAGAGGAGAGAATCAACGTCAGAACTTTGGTTGTATCTTTCTCTGTTGATTATTCATTAATGAACAACTATCATTATGGTTCCGATCTTACTGTTTATGATGATAATGTTTGATCTATTTCCTTTCTGACTGAAATATAGTTGTATTTTAGTGGATTTTATGCTTGTATTCGCTTCGTTCTTTGCATGTGCATGTATCCATTCGTGGGGATCGTGAGGATTGTGACCTGCCAAAGCAAGGGAACGGGAGTATCAACTCTTCTTCGACAATAGCGTTGGACTCCAGGTTGGTTCTCATAATCCACTTTCAGTTTACAACTAGGAACTTGCATGGTAGCGTGAATTGATTGTTGCTAGACCCATTTTGGGCTAGTGGGATCGCCTCTATCCGCAGAGGGGATTTACCTCTCCATCAATGAGTTTGATATTAATTTTGATTTGGCATCTAAAATTTGACAAGCTGACTTAGTTAATTTGATTGCATAATATTGATTTATGTAAGGCTAAGCATGTTCATTTGGTAAAGTATTTATGTTTGCAGATAGCATTGTATGAAGCAAGCTCCTTGATCTTGATGTGTCTGCATTGACAAGACATTATTATGTGTTGATCCAAACCTTTACTTCAAAAGGGGTCCAATGTATGTGTTTTATTTTGATTTTATACTAATGGTCTACTCTTGATAGGTAATGAGCCTCTGATGATAAAAGTAAGAGGGAGTTGGATTCTGAAGCTCAAAATAATGAATCATGGCGTGATGAATCGATTTCTGAAGTTGGGAAAAGAATATCTATATTGCAAAGCTATTGAAGAAGTGTTAAAAAGTGGAAATGCAAATCCTTGGACACTCCGATTGAATTTCAAGAAGTTGTGAAACGATAGTGTTGAGCTAAAATTGGGAACCGGAAATTGATTGAATCATTGATGTTTTGATTGAACACCATCCATATACATATATTTTGTACATAGAACCTGATTCTATCCGTGATTGAACTGCTTCATACACACTGAGTTTTCGGCAAGCACCCTTCGAGATATTTGCATCAGATGATATACTTTTTGTCTAAGAGATTCTTCCTATGATATGTGACTACTTGGATGTACTTGTTAGCACTCTAGGAAACTCTCCTATGGTTGCAACTCGGAGATGCTTGGTAACATATAATCTTCAATATCGTTCTCAGGACTATTGGAATGGATGCTAATTTGGAACAATTCAAATGACCATTTCAGCACTGTTCTCACTCAAGACATACATGAACACTCTTAACAACACAAGGCTTTAGACCACTAACGCTCAATAGTTTGCAGATTTGATGGATAGATGGAGAATCCTTAACTATACCAGCAGATTACATATATGACAACACATGTAAATGGCTAGCTACATGCAACAAAGAAGCTTGCAAATCTAATATATCAAAGTAGAGATAAGATGGCAGTTATCTGGCCTCAGATACATAGAGAACATGAACGAACTATTCAAGTGCAAGCATAGAAAAGAAGAGGAATGAATATTGAGCATATAACAGCAAAAGAAGCATGTATTACTAAAGGATGCAAATAAGAAGCTTGAAGGAATAGAGGAGGAACAGTCTCCAAAAGTTGAACCTTTGTTACATCTAGTTTTCTGCCTTTTATAGGCCCTTTACAATGCTCTTGAGCTCTCTAGAAGGCTCAGAGTCTTAACCTTGTATGATCTGTCCCTTAACCGTTTGATTCCCTCAATAGGCAGGCATGGCTTGGAGGTTTTCCTCTTCTGACAGAGGAATAACCATATTTAGATATTTTGGGTAGCCTGTTGTGATGCTTGGGAGCTCTCTCATACCAGAGATGCCCCATCATGTTTGTTAGGATGGTTGTTGCACTGGAAAGACTATTAATGCCCCATGATTTCGTTTGATTTGGGTTGCGGCGTGCAGTGGCCCTTCTCCTTCCCTTTCCGGGCTTTGTTTGTCGGCCACTGTCTCTCCGACGAATCCTTCTTCTGGTACGTAACATGACTGCAAGACTCCTCTAATGATGGCTGGCCGCCTAAACCTGCAATGGAGTGGCTATCGTGCCTATGCAATCCCTACACCGATCCCTTTCAGATGATAGCCATGAATGTTTTTTTGTTGTTGTGGCTATTCGGGTCATAAACAACAAAAACGATGCAATATTGCTAAATCCCGCCCATCACTGTCCCTTTCACACCTCAAAGGTCTTAGAAAAATGGTTCATTCTTTTCTCAGGTCTGCCCTTGCTACCATTGCTAGTCACACGAAGCCCGCTCCTGTGTATTTTCCGTGGATTTCACCATGTGGGAAAAACATTAAAAATGGGAAAAAGCGGCCCTTGCGAACCTCAATCTTCATAAAGTATTGCTTCCCAGACCCTTTCGGGTCCATGTCTCATTGCATATTGCAAACCTGGCTTCCCTTTGTATTTCGCTCATGCAATGAAAATACACCAAAAACCACTGAAAAAGGCCTTAGCACGGACCTGAAATGATATGCAATAGAGTGTTATATAACCGTCTGGTCTAGTTATCGCATCGTAAACACGTATGTGCAAAAGGCCCCAACCCTTGGTGAAGTGCCACTGCGATACATCGATTTACGATCTTGCAATGCGAAGTGGGCCCTCCACCCTTGGTATGGTGTCGATTACCTCCGATAGCGATCCTTCATCATTGATCACAAATCGTAGCCCCACCTGGTCCACGTTTACCCCGCCAGCTTACCTCCTCCAATGCGATACAATGATGTGATTTGATCACAATCACATACCGCTATATGTAAAGGCCCTACCCCTTGGTCTCCCTGATCTGTGATCTGCCGATTAGATCTAGGCCATTGATTAGCCAGATTGGACGATGGCTTTGCATTGTTGGGTTTACACTTGCAGAAAGGCTTTTTTGTAGCTTTTGAAGTGTTTAAGCCTCCCGATAGTGTGTTTCCGCCCTTCTAAGGGCTTTCCACCTGCGACTATTTAGATCAGTGGATGACCTTTGACAAAAATAGAAGATCTCAAGAGCATGAATGGATCCCTTGGCGTATTTTTTAAGCAGATTTGTAGACTTTGGGAGTGTTTTGAATCCATTTATGATCCCTTTGTTAGTGGACTAGCTCCTTCTGGGGATGAAAGCCTCCCTGTGAGGTTTCAAGAATCACAGATCAATGCCTTTCCTGTGAAAACAAAATTAAATATTCGCCCTAGTGTTCCATTGGGCATGGAGTCTATTTTGCAAAATAAAAAATAAAAACTGGAAAAAAATATTTACAATGACAAGGATTTAAAGCCTCAAACGAAATAAAGTTTCAAGAACCGCCCATTTATAGGGCTACCAAAAGTATCTCTTCCTTCCATATTGTGCAGGATGAATGTATTGTTTTGCTGAATTTGAGTGATGACAAACGGACCTGTCCATAAGGAGTCAAACTTGCCATGGTTACCTTTCTTTTCCTTTAATGCATCCCATTTGAGCACCCAATCACCAACTTGGAAATTGTCCACTTTTTCCTTCTTGTCAAAGGTTTCTTTGATTTTCTTCTGATAAGCCTTAGACCTCTCAACCAGCTGCTCTCTAAATTGCTTTAGTTCCACCAGGCTATTCATCTTGTTCTTCTTGCAATAATTTAGCCACAGGGAGAATCAGCTAGATGGGGAAAATTGCATTAGCGCCATAAACCAGTTTGAATGGAGAATTCCGTATGGACTTTTTGATGCTAACTCTGTCAGCCCATAGCGCAAACTTCAATTTGGAGTCCCAACTCTTTTTGTTGTCCTCTAACAGTTTTTTGATTACCCTTATCAGACTCTTGTTAGATGATTCTGCCAGGCCATTGCCTTGAGGATAATATGAGGTAGAATGCACCACTTGAATTCCCATGGATTCAGTCATGTCCATTAGTTCTTTTGCCTTAAAATCTGCTACATTATCAGTGACTAGTTTGGTTGGGCAACCAAATCTAGTGAAAACATTCTCATTCAAGAACTTGATGACAACTTGATGATTGGCGTTCTTAGTGGGTATAGCCTCAATCCACTTGGTGAAATAATCAGTGGCTACTAAGATCCATTTGTGTTGGCCACTGGAATGTGGGTTAATCTCACCTATAAAGTCCAAGCCCCACTGTTGGAAGGACCATTGACATGTATTGGCTTCAAAGGCAGAGATTCTAGCTGTTGTTTTCCTACAAACCTTTGGCACTTGTCACAAGATTTTACAAAAGAAAACACATCAGAGAACAGCGTAGGCCAATAATACCCAGCCCTCAAGATTTTTTGAGATGTGGTTTTCCAATAATGATGCCCACCACAGATGCTAGAATGGAACTGGTGTATGACCTCTACAGATTGTTCTTTATCTAGACACCTCAAGAGGATTCCTGATGGGTCTCTCCAATAAAGCAAATTTTTGTCAATGTATAATTTGGCTAATATGAGTTTAATGGTATGAGCTTGACTTGAGCTAAGCCCTGGAGGGACTTCCAGCTTTTGCCAGAAATTAACTATGCTGGAATACCATTCACATGTGGCTAGAGTTTTAGCCAAGGATTGATTCTACTTTTGCTCTTCTGATGCTCCCTCTGTCTGCCCATCATCTGAATGTAGACCCATGCAATTTATGTCTAACAAGCTGAAATTTTCTTCAAACATGAGCTTAGCCAAGCCCTAGCCTTTGACAAGCTTAGTGGGCTTCACCTCTATGTCAAATTCTATGAATTTTGCAATCCATTTGGCCCTCTTTCCATCAATATCTGGCTGAGTTAAGACATCTTTCACTGAGGCTGAGGGCACATATGCAATTACTTTGGAATGCAGAATATAAATCCTGAATGCTTTCAAATAATTTATGAGAGCATAAGCTTGCTTCTCAATAAGGTCATACCTTAGTTCAACATCCCTTAGAGCTTTGATCTAAAATGCCACGGGGTGCTCTATGCCTTTATCATTTTTCTGCAACAAAACTACTGCCAGTGTATCATAAGAGGCAAAATAGAAGATACAAAACTCCTTAGTGTCATTTGGGCTGATTAGAGTGGGATCTTCCATGATGGCTTTCTTGATGGCTTCAAAAGAGCTTCTTGAAGCAGCTGTCCATTTTATCTCCGACCCTTTCTTTAGCATGGAAGTGATGTGCTTTACTAACTCTGCAAAGTTTGGAATGAATCTCCTTACAAAGTTAATCTTACCCAGGAAGGATTGGATGCCCTGTTTTGACCCTGGGATGGACAGTGTCTGAATGTCTTGATACTTGCTAGATCAATCTTCACACCTTCAGCATAAACAATATGTCCCAGAAGTTTGCCTTCTTCTATAGCAAATTGTGACTTCTTTGGGTTTACTGAGATTCCGAACTGTCTGCACTTTAGGAATACCTTATTCAAATGTTGTAAATGGTCTTTGTGGCTATTGGAGAAGACTGGTATCTCATCAAGATAAATAAGGACAAACTTGTCCTTCTCTCCCACAAAGGCTATGTCCATGGCCCTCTGAAACGTAGCCCCAACATTAATCAGCCTGAAAGGAATCTTGGAGTACATGAAAGTACCCCAAGGAGTAGTGAAGGCGGTCTTTTCCTAACCTTCAGGATGTACATCAATCTGATTGTAACCTGAAAATCCATCTAAGAAAGACATGACTCTAGCCCCTAAAACCTTTTGCAGCAAGTGTTCCATCTTGGGCAGGGGATAGTTATATTTTTTAGCGCACTTGTTTAGATTTTTGAAGTCGACGCAAAGCCTGATTTCTCCATTTTTCTTCCTTACCACCACAAGGTTTGCTATCCACTTTGAATACCTTTGGGGAATTATGATTTTGGCATTCAACAGTTTCTTGATTTCTTTCTTGATCAAAGGTAGTAAGAGAGGGCTGACAGGTCTTAATTTCTGCTTAAAAGGGGTGGTGTTCTTTTCCAGTGGGATCCTATGTTGAATAATGTCTGGGTCATAGGTTTTAAGATCGATGTATTCCCAGGCAAAAATATCACTGCATTTCTTCATGAGGGTGCAATACTCGGAATTATGGGAAGAAGACAAATGAGTAGACAGATTGATGAATTTCGGATGGGCTAGGCTCCCTATATTATGTTTACAAACAAAAGACTCATTCTCTGTTTTGGTCAGCTTGTAGGGCATGTCATTATGATCGAAAAGCTTCTCTAGAGACACTAATCCCTTTGGTATGTGATTACTAGGCAGTTGGACAATGCTTTCTTGGCCGTTTTCATTTTTTAGCTTGGACTGGCCAAATTCTTCCATGTTTTCATTTTCTTAGTCGATGTGCATTTTAGCAAATTCCTCAACGACTTGTAAAAACCTGTTAATTTCCTCATCGTCTTCAAAAACTCTCCAATATTTGACATTGTCTGGCAGGGACAGCCTGTATTTTACCTTAACTTCATATATCAATTTAGGAGGCAAAGGAGGAACAAATGTGCTAGCAGAGACAACAAGGGAGTTGGCAAGATGGTTCTTCATTCTTGGAATATAAGAAATGCTGAAATCTTTGAAAAAATATTTGAGCCTCCATACCTCATCCCTGTATGCTTTCAACCTTGGATGCTTTGCTCGAAACATTTTATTTACCTATTGAATGATGAGGTCTACATCCCAAATCTGTGGGTTTCCATCCTCTGCGATCTAGCAAACTGGTTTCTTGAGCTGCGTGGAGGCCAACTGGGATTCTTCAATATGAAGAATACATGCTCCAAAATCAGTATCCATAGCATAGATGTGATGATTCTTAGGCTTCTTCTCATTACTGATGATATAAACCAATTGCGCCTTTCTGTATAATCGCTTACTTTCTCCTCCGAAAACTGGGACAGTAGCATAGGACAGATCATTTGGTAATGATCCACCTAGTCTTTTGATCCAACCTCTGGAAAGTAACATGCCAAAATTGGGTGGTACATATGCTACCACAATATCCATCATCATGCTTTTCATGGGCAGCTGAGACAAAGTGATGGCTAGGTCGTTGATTAATCCTAGACATTTCACTTTTCTAGAGTCAAAAGAGAACAGGTCATGGTAAGGCTTGGTAATGTCTAGACCCAGCTCATCCATAATAGCCTTGGGCATTACGTTATGGCTGGCTCCAGTGTCCAAAAGGCAGTTGTGAAGGATTTTATCATGAATAGTCAGAGAGACATAGAATTATGGGGATCTATCCTCACCATTTTCAATCATTGGGTTGAGAATAACAGTTGGCTAGTGATCTTGCAGATTTACACAATCATCGGAGGCTTGGATGGCTTTAGGCTCAAGAGCCTCGAGGATGGATCTTTTGAAGGACTCATTTTTCACTAATTCAATCATAGGCATAGGTATTCTTATCTTTTGAATTTCTTATTGAAAAATGAAAGGGGAAGGAGACTTGTCAAGGCTTCCTACCTCATGAGCTAGAGCTTTGAGGGTGATGGGATCAACTGCCGACTGTTTCTTCTTGTTAGCTTGTTGTACTGCAAGGGTAGTAGTTTTTTGAATAGGAGTTTCCTTGGAATTATTTATCTTTGACCACAGATTATATCTACGCTGATCTTCAGTTTGTAGGATAGCTTCATCATCCCATTCTTGGCTGATTTAGCCATTTCATAATGACTTTTCATAGGCAGCCAAGGTCAGAAAGGAACCACTGGCCTTGTCTTCCAGATAATGGGTCTCATCATCTTCTTCAAACTGCTCTTCTTCCATGACTGCATTTTGAAAAGAAGCCTTCACCCTTTGGTCTTCATTTGCATCTTTGTTTCGTTGCAAAATCTGCAACTGCTCATTATTTCTTCTATATGGATTTGGGTTTGGATTTCTATGGGAAAAGGCATTAGGAATTCTTCCTTTCCCTGGCTGCTGCTCAAACTTTAATTTGGAGATTTCAAAGGCTAATGACTCGATAATTTTGGTCATTTTATCTATCTTAGGTTCAGAGGGTGATGAAGACTCGCCCCTTTGTCTTATTCTATCAACATTCCCCTTGAGCTTTTCTGCAGCCATGATATTTGATTCTACTTCCAAGGCTGCATCCTACATATCAGCCAAAGTAGCACATCGCCTCTTTCTGAACAGTAGGCAGAAGTTAGAGTCAAAATCATTAGCATAGGTGAGTTTAGCAGAGGTAGTAGTGGGCTTTACTTCAACTTGTATCTTATTGTACATGCGGTTAAATCTCTTATTAAAATCGGATAGTAGTTCACCATTTTCTCTCTTCAAGCTCCCAAACTCAGTGTGGTAGTAGAGGAGATCCTTCTTATCCCCCTAATGTTTTAGGAATGCATCATCTAAGGCTTCAATATCTGTTATAGATCTTAGGACTTGTTCTCTAAACAATTTTCTAGCTTCCCCATCTAGGCTTTGGACAAAGACTCTCATCCACACATCATCTTCACTAATGTCCAAATTATCGACATAGTTATAAAATGACTCAAGGTGTTCTTCAATAGTAACACCTTCAATCCCAGTGAACATAGGCATATACTTCTGATAATCTCTAGTGGGCATAGCATTCAAAGGAGTGGGTGGTATTAAAGGTCCATACCTAGCAGCTATGATTCTTTCCATTTTGGTGGGTGCTTGTGGACCTACCATAACTGTGGCGACTAAAATATTACTAGAAGTCTGAATGACAGAAGGCTGAGGAGTGACTGATGAGAGAAATGGAGTATGATGGATAGGAGGTGAGGTTCCCTTTGTGCTAACAACAAAAGGAGAAACTAAAGAATAAGGAGCTTTATGAATTTCTGACATTTTTTCTTCACTGATAGTATTAGAATCTATACTCTCAACATGTATTTGTTCTATTGCGGGATTTTCTTGAAGAGATATAGAATATTGTTCAGGTTTACTTGAACCTGATGCTCCTTTCTGCAATAATTTCTTCTCTTTGATGGTCTTTTCAGGGTCGGTACTGGGTCAGCTTGTGATTTCTGAGGATTTCTCCAAGTATGCCTCACAAACTAAGCTAGAATTATGAAGTGGAGTCGCCAAGAGGTTCGGCCTCTAGTAAAGTCGCCAGATAGATTATTACAACCAAAAATGTGCCCAAACTTTGTCTATCGTCAAAACTGGGTCTGTGTCGCTTCCCAGGGAAGCTGAGCTTCAGTTTCCTCTCCCCAGCAACAATGCCAATTTATGTTAGCACTCTAGGAAACTCTCCTATGGTTGCAACTCGGAGATGCTTGATAACATATAATCTTCAATATCGTTCTCAGGACTATTGGAATGGATGATGATTTGGAACGATTCAGATGACCATTTCAGCTCTGTTCTCACTCAAGACATGCATGAACACTCTTAACAACACAAGGCTTTAGGCCACTAACGCTCAATAGTTTGCATATTTAATGGATAGATGGAGAATGCTTAACTATACCAGCAGATTACATATATGACAACACATGTAAATGGCTAGCTACAGGCAGCAAAGAAGCTTGCAAATCTAATATATCAAAGCAAAGATAAGATGGTAGTTATCTGGCCTCAGATACACAAAGAACATGAATGGACTATTCAAGTGAAAGCATAGAACAGAAGATGAATGGATATTGAACATATGACAGCAAAAGAAGCATGTATTAATAAAGGATGCAAATAAGAAGCTTGAAGGAACAGAGTAGGAACAGTCTCCAAAAGTTGAACCTTTGTTACATCTAGTTTTCTACCTTTTATAGGCCCTTTAAAATTCTCCCGAGCTCTCGAGAAGGCTCAGAGTCTTAACCTTGTCTGATCTATCCCTTAACCATTTGATTCCCTCAATAGGCAGGCATGGCTCAGAGGTTTTCCTATTCTAACAGAGGAATAACAATATTTAGATATTTTGGGCAGCTTGTTGTGATGCTTGGGAGCTGTCTCATGCCAGAGATGCCACATCATGTTTGTTAGGATAGTTGTTGCACTGGCAGGACTGTTAATGTCCCATGATTTCATTTGATTTGGGTTGTGGCGTGTGGTGGCCCTTCGCCTTCCCTATCCGGGATTTGTTTTCCGATCATTGTCTCTCCGCCGAATCCTTCTTCTGGTATGTAACAAGACTGCAAGACTCCTCTAAGGATGGTTGGCCGCCTGAACCTACAATGGAGTGGCCATCATGCTTATGCAATCCCTACATTGGTCCCTTTCAGATAATGTTGTGGCTGTTCAGGTCATAAACAACAGAAATGATGCAATACTGCTAAATCCTGCCCATCATTGTCCCGTTCGGGCCTCAAAGGTCTTAGAAAAATGGTTCATTCTTTTCTCGGGTCTGCCCTCGCTGCCATCGCCAGTCACACAAAGCCCACTCCTGTGTATTTTCTGTGGATTTCGCCATGTGGGAAAAACATTAAAAATGAGAAAAAGCGGCCCTTGCAGACCTCGATCTTCATAAAATATTGCTTCTCAGACCCTTTCAGGTTCGTGTCTCATCGCATATCGCAAACCCAACTTCCCTTTGTATTTCGCTCATGCAATGAAAATACACCAAAAACCACTGAAAACGGCCTTAGCATGGACCTGAAATAATATGTAATAGAGTGTTATATACCCGTCCGGTCCGATTATCGCATCGCAAATACGTATGTGCGAAAGGCCCCGACCCTTGGTGAAGCACCGCTGCATAACGCCGATTTGCAATCCTATGATGCGAAGTGGGCCCTCCGACCCTTGGTATGGCGCCAATTACCTCCGATAGTGATCCTTCATTGTTGATCGAAAATCACAGTCCCACTTGGTCCACGTTTACCTTTCCAGCTTACCTCCGCCGATGCAATACAGTGATGCGATTTGATCGCAATCGCATATCGCTATATGTAAAGGCCCTGCCCCTCGGTCTCCCCGATCTGCAATCTGCCAATTAGATCTGGCCATTGATCGACCAAATCGGACGGTGGCTATGCATTGTTGGGTTTACGCTTGTTGAAAGGATTTTTTGTAGCTTTTGAAGTGTTTAAGCCTCCTGATAGTGTATTGCCGCCCTTCTAAGGGCTTTCCAGCTACGACTATTTCGATCGGTGGATGACCTTTCACAAAAAATGAAGATCTCAAGAGCATGAATGGATCCCTTGGCATATTTTTTAAGCAGATTTGCAGACTTTGGGAGTGTTTTGAATCCATTTCTGATCCCTTTGTCAGCGGAGCTAACAGTACTGATGGTGGTTATGATCATTATTGACGTGATGAGAACATTTGAGTGTTGCCTTAGTATGAGATATGCCATGATGTTTTGGGTGAGAGGTTCATAGCTCTAAGTACAACCAAGGTTGAATATGATGTTGCTAGCATGGCTAGCTATGTGGCAGGATGAAGAAGTTCTTTGGAAAGATGTTTGAGAAAGTTCTGGATATGACATGGATACATTGTGATGACAAAGAGTGGGAACCAATTGGCAGAAAATCCCGCTTGTAGTTGAGTCTGAGACACCTTCTTTAAGATAGTGTTTTTGTACGAGACAATCTTAGTCTTGTGGTTGGCTCCTCCTTGAGAGGGAGGATGTCTATGGTATCGTTTTTATGATATATATATTTTTTTTCTCACATGATATTTGATTTGATGTCCTGTATGAATAGGAGAAAATTGTTACTGAGACATGATGATTACCGAATATGAGCACGATGATATAGTGATGATATACAGAGAGCATAATTGATCTGGACCACTGACTCATATGACTCTTCCCCCCTGCCTGAGCTCCTAGGGTATGGAATTGAAAAGGAAGGCTCTTGGGGTTGAGGGATATCTAGAAAATAGGGTCGTATATGTTGATCCCCTATCTGTCACCCATACGATTGGAGATGTTTCTCCCATATCTTGGTATTTGTAGAGTATACCCCAGTTGGCATCATACCCACAAGTTGAGCTTGTTGGGATTATCGCTCCCCATTTTGCCAATGGGTTAAGAGTGTACTTGGGGGTGTGCAACCCAAGCTGATTATGATGCAGGTGTTCTACCACATGACTATTGAGGGTCATTGTTGGGAATATTAGTTGGAAATAAGATGGGTTGAGTAGTATCTCCCCTATATCACCTATTACTCGATATGGGGCCATATATGTTTAGCTCCCCCATGAGATTTTGGGTTGAGATATGCTCCCTGATGTGGTTCTAGGTTGAGATATGCTCTCCCTGATGACATGTTCTCTGATTATGATGTGAGTTGTAGATTTAGCTCCCCACTAATGTTTCTCAGGTAGTAGCGTTGGTCTCCCTGCTGGCAAAGATTCCGAGTGGTAGTAGTGGATCCCTAATGGATAGAGGCTGGTAGATTGAGCTCCCCTCTGATGTCAAATTCTTCTTCTTTTAGATTCGAGAATGTTCAGCATATGAGTAGAGACAATCAAAAGATAAGCAGGAATAAGCAAGAGATGGGTCGATATGAACATTAATGATACGTGATGATGAGATACTTGAGACTGGATATGATTTGCTGACAAGATACTCATGACATGATGCAGGTGGAATTCTCCCTAGTTGAGAGCTAGTGTTAAAATATGAAAATGGAATCAAATTCCATTTTGGAAAACTCATTTGATGGATATGATGATTGCATTTAATTCCTCTTTTTGAGAGGACCAAAATTGGCCTAAAGATCACTCACAATAGATAACAGAAAGTGTACTTATGAAGAAAATCCCACATGTGTGTATTTGATAAGGTTGGCCCTAAACCAATGTGGACAACCTTAGAAGGCTATAAATGCAAGTGACCTCTACCTCATTTGGAAATCATCATGAAACACTCTTATATCTTGGTTTTTGGCTCGCACGGAGCTAAGGCTTGTCTCCAGAGGAATCGGTTTGCTCAAAGATGAAATTACAGGGTTCGAAGCTCGGATTTTTGTTTTATAGTTTTGGTCCTCAGTCGCAGGCATAGGAAAGAGAGATCTAGATTGAAATCACTGACTACCAGGCTCATCCATGGGACCGAAGCATCCCAATCGCATGCACAGCTCGTCCTCCTTGCGACCAGCATCTAGGGTGTCAGAATCTCAGTTGCAGACTGCAATCGCTTGCTTGTAGGCTCTAGAGAGAAATTGGAAGATTCCCAGTCACACGCATGACTCCTCCTTCTTGCAACCGGGACCTAAATGATATAATTTTAGTTGTTTGAAGATTTCGCTCAGTGATCGCAGTGCTTGGCAGTTGACTTTAGACAGTGACAGTTCATTAGATGCTTCCAAATCAAGATTTTGAGTATAAGCATTGTTGGGTTCATTTCATGGATGTTGTAGTTTCTTTTGATGAATAGTTGTATGGATTATTGTACTCTCTTTTGCTGAATCATTCAATGACAATCTAACAAGAAGAATATTTTGAAAGGGTTTTCCCCATAGTGGGGTTCTCCCTAGTCTTTGACCAATTCTAGTGTCTCTATGTGTGAATGCTTTTCTTCTATTGTTCCTTTATGTTCTTCCGCATTGATGATGATGATATTATTCTTTCTATATAATTTCATATGATGTTGAATAATGATGTAAATATGAATAATGTTATGATGTTATGGAGTGAACTTAATGTGTTTATGAAGAAATGTAATTATCAAAGCAAAGAACAATATATCCCTAAGAAAAAGTAACACTCATAAACTAAATAAAGTCTCTTTTTTGATAAATTATCAACCAAGTATTGAGTTCCATGTAAACACAATCGAAATATGTGATCAAATCTAACTTTTACTTTTCCCATTTCTAAATCATGCATGTTATTCATAGTGAAAAAAATATGTAAATATATTTTAAAAATTCAAATAAACCTATTTGAAAAATTAATAAAACTTCATGCCAACCAAATACTCCATAAGACAAGTTCTTATAATGTTTGACTTTGACACATGATATGTACTAGGTGCAAGGACATGAAGACAATGTTTTTGGTACAACACGTTACATAATGAAACAATATGGTAAAAATTAGAAAAGAGTCAAAATTCTTATATTCACTTTAAATGTAATTTTCACTATGGATTTAATAAAATTTAATTAAATAAGAAAAAAAAAGCATTTTGGACTTTCAATTTAGTTAATATTTTATTTAAGTATAATTAATTTTTTAAAACAGATTACTATATTTATGATTAAAAAATGTTTAAAATATAAACTTATTTAAAGTTAAAATAAAAAATGAAATAAAATTTCTTATTTGATTTAATAGAGGTTCACCATAAGCAATCATATTCATTATGTCAATCTAAAGCTCCTAATTTATTTATTTATAGGTTATAGTTTAGTTGTTTTCTATTTTGGAATTTTTTGGGCATATTTTTGGTCAAATTTGTTCCCAATTTATAATGCATTTTAAATAACAAAAATACAGATTTTTTTGAAAAATTATTTCACTAAATTCCTAAAAAAAACTTTAAAACCTAAAGTAATTTAAAAACAAAGTTTTTACCATCAAAAATATTCATAATAAGCATGGTACTATTGCAAATAACTTATAGAATGAAATAAAAATAAATAATAAATAAAACATAAATTATGGTTCTTTTAGGTGGTTTTCAAGGGTTTTCTTAGTGGCTTTCTAGGTTATTTTTGGTCTTCAAGGGTTTTCGTGGTGGTTTTCTAAGTTGTTTTTTGTGGTTTTCAAAGGTTTTCTTGGTGGTTTTTTGTGGTTTTCATGATTGTTTTGTAGTGTTTGTATGGTAGGTTTTTTTTCAAAATAATTTATTTTATTTTGCAAAAAAAAAAAAAAAAAAGAGACAAATGAAAGGAAACCTACCTTGGCTTGAGCCTCTAGGTCGTTGGAGGGGTTGATGGGCAACTGAATTGAGTTCCTCCATCTCGTTTGAGCTTAGAAATCTTCTGTCAAACTCCTTTTTTCTCACAGTCTGAGAAAAATGACTTGCATAGGCTGCAACTTAGGGTTTTTAATAATAAATAGAGCTTGATCGAACCATATAGCTCGATCAAGTCCCATCTCTCAATCTAGCCTTTAACTTGGGTTAGAAAAGGGCTCAATAAAGGGTTTTTTTAAACACTCAATCGAGCCATTTTTAAGTGCCTAAAAAACTCAATCAAGTGCTTAAAAATTTCTCAATTGAGTGCTTAAAATTGCTCGATAGAATATCCTTTTTTCACCAAAACGCACCCTTGCTTTGCCAAAAAGTGTAACTCAACTCCATGAGCTCACCCAGGCCATCTTTTCCATGGAACCTTTAGGGGGCGAATTAACCACAAAACCCTTTATTTGTAGATACTACAATGTTGGCATGCCCATTTCAAAACGCATATTACAATGGTCTTTTCATGATCAACATCTTTTTTGTCTTCTTGTTCAAGCATGACAAAGACATCATATTTAGAAGTGGGTCTTTTCATTTGTAAGGTCTAATGGATTGCACTTGAATAAATAGACTCTTACCTTTGGCCCAACATAAGAAATACCCTCCACAATGCTAGTTTGGGTTTTCATACCTTTGTTTTCTCTACACCTATGGGATGGGGAGGTTATGGAGGAAACTGGAAATCAACTTAGAAATTTCTTACTTGATTTTGAGCAACAATATAGAATATATTCATGTTATCATATTTATGCAGAAGTAGATCTGAACTTGTATATCCCGAGAGAAATCAAACAAAACTTTGATAGCAAATCTCATGCCAGGAAAATGGATTATGAGCAACTTCCCTTCAAGCATAATGGTTGTCATGAGTATGGTCATTTTGTTAAAAAAGTGTCCAAACTAGGCTTTGCCCTTTGATAAGGAAATTGAGAATGAGTACCAGCATGTCTTCATAAAGAAAAAAGATCTAAGAAAGCATAACAATACCAATACTTAATTAAAGCACAAGTGCAATCAAGTCCAAACATAATAAGAAATTATGCACATGCATGTCAAAGCCAAAATATATTCTTAGTGCTGAAAATTATCCATGTGTGAGAAGATTTAGACTTGGGAAAATGACTTTACCTTCCCCTCCTAAGGGATTAGCGACCTTGAGGATTTAGAAGGGTCCAAGGAGAAATAAAACAAGGATACAAAAACTATAAATCATAAGAGTTAGCAAAAGACAAAGACACATGAGTTGAAAAAGATCACATGCAATCCTTAGGTTTGAAGGAAAAACCTTTTATTAATCTATCATTGCATTGAGAAGCTCTCTACAACCGAGTATGAGGGAGATGTTTTAGTGTCCATAAATAAGTGCACATTTAAATGTCAACTAAATAAAAATTAGTATAATGGAGATGTTATAGTGTTTGTAAATGAGTGTAAACACTTACATGTTGGCTCAATAAAAATTACTTTGAAAAATTATAGATAAACCGCACATTAATAGCTATTTATTAAAATGAAAAAAAATGCATGTTGCTTAAATTGCCACATACGCACTAGATTTCTGCTTTCTTCAATCAATTTGCATGATAATAAAAATAATAAATATTTGTGAATAAACAATTTATACATAAATTCATATTTTATTATATTAAATAAACTAAAATGACTTTTTGTGATGACAACAAAATCCAAAGTTATGTTTACCCTTATCCATATTGGGATAAATTATTATTATAATAATGATATATGCTTCATTATCTTCTCCCGGCTCATCTTTGGCAAGTAATGATAATGAAAACACATGAATACACAAGTATATGATTTCAATGTGCCGGATCTCGTTGTATTGTGTACCCAAATTTATTAATATATTTATACATAAAGCCATATTTTGTTATAATGGTGAGCTAAAATGGTTAGCATCTTTCATGGCCATAACAAAATTGGACTTATGTTTACACTGGATCCACATTGGCTCTAAATTTTATTATTATAATGTTACAAAATTTTATACTTTCTAAAACTACAATCAATTACTGATTCATGATTGAAACAAACCCCTATATAGAGACGCAGTGTCCAAACTTGAGTTTGATCACCAAACTCATTACTATAACAAAGTTTGTTTGCCTTCACTTTGAAAAGAGGTGTTTTTCCTCTTTTAACAATGTCACTCAAAATAAATACATTAATATGTATAATAATATACATAATATATTAACATATCGTTTTAAAAAATTAAATTAGGTATTTTTTAATGTTATTTAAAATAAAATAAATTTTATATTAATATATTATGTATATTAAAAAATAGAGTTGTTTTTAGTGTGTTTTTTTGGAAACTTTTATGGTGAGTTTTTTGGTATAATTTCTCTAAAATCCACTAGGAAATTATTGAAATCACAAGTTTGATGGGTAATCCTGTACAATATAAATGCCCTAGGAGTTTTCCAGGGTATTGAATCAATATATACACTC
This sequence comes from Pinus tabuliformis, assembly GCA_031772625.1. Classification (NCBI taxonomy): domain Eukaryota; kingdom Viridiplantae; phylum Streptophyta; class Pinopsida; order Pinales; family Pinaceae; genus Pinus; species Pinus tabuliformis. The sequence goes on from CM062817.1 coordinate 333,655,978, forward strand.
AAAAAACTAGTTTAAATAATACAAATCAAGATTTCACCTCAATTTTTTCCACCGAATTCTGACATTGAAAAGTCCAAAAAATTACACTAAAAACAACTCTTTAAAAGAAAAATTTAAATAAAATACACATATTTTTTTAATTATATAAAGTGAATTTAATTAATTCTTGAAAAATTGTTAACGTGTATTATCAACATCACCCATTTTCATACACTTAGGAACCATGGAGTTCAATACACTCTAGGAACCATGGTTGAGTTCAAGATATTAATACGGTGATAAATTTCTTTTGGGTTTCCACAGTTCATGTTTATGTAGTTATTTTTAGCTTTATAACTTACATCTATTATCATTTATTTAAATATCTTCCCTTAAGGTTTCTAAATTTCATGTTATTGTAGTTATTTATAGGTTTATATTTATATGTATGGTAGTTGTTTTAAAAGGTTTGAAAGTTTCATGCATTGTAATAGGTATAACTAACATTTAAATGTTTTCTAAATAGAAAAATTAAAACATAATAAAAAGTGAGCTAATTGAAATTAAAAAGTTAAAACATATAACATATAAATATTTTTTCAAACTTTTCAAATACATATATCTTCGCTTAATGAATTATTATAGAAATTCTTTCCAATATCTCAGAATTTAATTTGGGTGGATTTTATTCAATTCAAGAACATTTCGTGAATTACATAGAGTTGTGAGGAGCACAAGTTTGAAAAGTGATGGACACGAAGCATGTAACGAAGAAGCTTTAAGAGTCAGAGGAATTTGCCATCACTCTCTAGTAGCATTAGACCCATCGGAGATGACATGTATCATGGGTAGGTAAATATTATAGGGATGGCTAACAGTGCATTTAGTGGGAGATTTTTGTGGGAGAGTTTTCAACATAGACATCCAAATCCCTATGGATTACCTGTTCAAGCCTCTGAAACATACTTTCCAAACAAATGCTTAGCATCCAAACATAAACTCTAATGGTAACATTTGTCTTGATATTTTGAAGGTCAAATGGAATCATGCATTAACAATTTCCAAGTGAGGGCACTACGAAGTCGTTGGCTAAAAAATATGCTATGAAGTAAATGACCCTTTTCATTTTACTCTTTTAATTTATTTTCTACATTAATTGAATTATTTAAATGAATTTAGTGTAGCACCAAAGTCATATGATAACTATCCAAAGTCATATTAATATTTAATATATTGATTTTTTTTCTACATTAACAATTGTAACATAATAAATTTTTGAACCAGCATATCAACGTATTTATTTGAATCAACATCTGAGTCTATTTTTCTTAATTTGTATGGGGAATTTTTTTTTTTGGTTAGAAGTGAAGGAAGATGATGTATACAATATTGACATATATGAAAGATAACTTTTATATGTAAAATAATGTAACACTCTCTTGCTCGCTTGATGCATGCATTTAGGGTTCACTCCCAAATTGCTTTTTCTATATATATATATATATATATATATATATATATATATATATATATATGGGAGAGGCTTTGATTGTTGTGCAGAGACCAGTAGCTATTATAGTACTGGTCCCACACATCCATTAAAAAATGACAATAAAACATCCATAAATTGCACATAAATATTTAATATTAAGTTATATAAGTTATTAATTTATGTAAAAAATGGGCCAATATGTTGATTGGGCTGACAACGGTCAAATACTAGCCTTTAACATAAGAAGTTGACAAGACATCATGTCCCAACTACCTCCAAATTTTAATTACTAAACAAGTCGAAATGCACTACAAAACATTCCATTAACTTATATCCAACAGTACACCTATCCCATCAAACGTATCTCCATTGGAGAAATACTTCCCATGGTTGGGTAATACCTACACAAGAACAAGTGAAATGTGTGTCAACCATATCTACATGAGTGTTCAACTATTCAACCTATGAAGGAAATAAATGGCACTATTCAACTACTGAATTTAATAAATGACACCAAGCCTTTCAATTTAGGAATCAAACACAAGAAAGCACAACTATCAACCATGAAATTTTACCATTCATATGATCATGTACAAATCAATCCAGAACACACATCTGAATTTGAGAGATGGCAATCCATGCCAATTTTCCTACAAATCAAATTCAACATCAAAAAACTACAAAATAACCTCAACCCTCACCGAGTAGCATTTGAAACGCTCATTCTACTCATGAGCTATTGGAGATATACAATCCGAGTGTGTGCAAGGTGTTATCAAGTTTGAACATTTAATTTTATTTTTTCCTACTTCTAGTGTAATCTACTATAATCATGATAAAATATAGGATACCTTGTTATTCAAGTGATAAATTAATTGTAACTTTACAAGTTACAACTATGCCAAGACAAATTCTCTTTAGCCAAGAAAACTGCACTTTCCACAAAAGATTGATAGTCATACAATCACAAAAGGTTTCAACTTTTCCAATGAAACAATTGAAGTTTCATATACATACAACTTCAAGCTCCTAAACATAAACTTAAACTTAGTCTATTATTTTTGTTGTTTTATCCTTTGAATAACACTTTCAGTTGTTTTTGTTGGAAAAGAAAGTAACACTTAGATTTGTAGGAACGTTATCATTTTCAGGAAAAATTTCATTTATGTTTGTTGGGGAAAAAAAAAACACTTCCAATTACATGCCCAATTACACATGGACTGCTCACAAATTACAATTGAAGACAATATGCACTAATACAAAAGAAGATTGAGCACAAAAACATTTTCTTTAATCAGAATTTCGGGTAAATTTGCAAGTTGTTGCAGCCATGCCAAGAGTTATTATTGCAGCCTATACAAAGAATAAGAGGAGGCGAGGGACCAGGGGTACATAATTGCGATGCACTGATGCAGATGAAGACAGGGGGGGTGATGAGAATGATCCCAAAAATGTTGTTGATAATGACAATGTGATGGAAGATCATGTTGCCCCACAATCAACCACGAGGCCATCGTCAACCATAGTGCAAGGTGCAATTTCTACAAAGAAGATCAGTTCCATAAGAGGTTGGACAAAGGAAGACATGATAGTTGCAATTGATGACATACATTTTAGGGGATATTCAATTTGTACCTCTGCAAAAAAATGTGTGACTGTTGCTTCAAACATAAATTATTGGATAAATGGGCTAACTCATTCAATGCGTACAATGCCTATTACAATTATCACTGAAGAGGAGGAGATCGAGGTGGTTGAGTGGTGTACGAAGATGGCCCAATTGGGACATGGGTTAGAGCTGATATAACTTAAATTCACAGTAGATCAAATATGTTAAGGGAGCCCAAACCCCTTCAAAGGTGGGTTTCTTGGTAAATCACGATGGAGTGGGTTTAAGAAAAGGAACCCAGGCCTTGTGTTACATACAACCAAGGGCCTTGATAGAGACAATGCTTTAAATTACCTGCAATTGTGTCTAATCTCTATGACACTCTTTCTACTGCATATGAGAAACACTCATATGGCCCAAACCATATATGAAACTATGATGAAACAAGCTTATAAGGGAGAAGGAATTGTGGCATGCGGGTAATTTCCAAGAGAGGGAGCAAAAACATGCCTAATATTTTTCCTAAGAGTAGGGAGTGGATCACTATTCTTTGTTGTGTCAATGTTATTGGTTCTTCAATACCAATTTTCTATATATTCAAAGGTAAAACTCAACTAAAAAACTATATACATAATTGTGAACGAGGTGCATACATGGCTGCACATCTCCATGCATGGATGACAAAGGAGATATTCTTGAATTGGCTTTGTCACTTTGTTGCATCAATACTAGGTGGTGTCTCGCCTGAAAACAGACACCTATTGGTTTTAGATGGCCATGGAAGCCACATGGTTGTGTAGATAATTGAGGGGGCCAACAATTTGGGCATTAACCTGTTAACATTATCAACTCATACGACTCACAGATTGTAACCCCTTAATGTCAGTGTGTTTGGGCCTTTCAAGAACTATTTTAGGGTCGAGAGAGCTTCATGGATAGCAAAGAATCTAGTTGTGGAGGTAAAAAGGCTTGAGCTAGTTGAGATTGCAAGTAAAGCATTTAAAAGGGCTCTCACACCTTCTAATATCAAGGTTGGATTTAGCAGAAATGGTATATTCCCACTAAATTTTGATGCTCTTTTGCATGATATTGGTTGCACCTAGGAATTTGATGTGGGAGGTCAAAAAGAGGGCTTATGAGACCATGTTGATGCCCGAGAAGATGTGGATGGGCATGAAGATGTTGTTTGTATTGAAGGTATGATATCCTTTTCTGAAGGGAATTTCTATGGTGATGATGATGAACATGTGAGTGAGACACAGTTCAGTCATGAACCAATTGTCACTGCAATGGAGGTTGTCACACCCACTGAACCACCTACTAATTATGCATTTGATATTACATATGAGGCAATTGATCATGTGAATGACAATGCAATTGTGGTTTCCTATGATAATGCAACAAGATTAAACAATGAGCAATTCAGCATGTCAACCCAGCTAAATCCACCATCATGGTTAGCAGAGGCCATGATGAATATCAATACACATAATGTGTCATCCACCAGTGAGGAAAGCATGAACATGCCTTGATAACTAGCAAAGTTAAACATTGAACTTGTTCATTATTTTGTGGAAAATGGATCATTGGAGGAAGAGCTTCTTCACCATGAAGTACCAGACAAAGGCAATAATGGGGGTTAATTAGTTTTCCTATAGATTTAAAGGAAAGTGTCAGGCCCTGAAGAGAATGTGACAATGAACCAACCAAGACTTGGCAGGTTCCTAAAGCTGCCAGTAGAGAGTGAAGGTCTCATTACGACACTCATCGTTTAGGGAGGAGTTCACAGTTGCTCACCTATGAAGACTTATATGAACCTATTATTTGAGTACAAACATAAAAATATTGAAATTTAGGAATCTAAATAGAGAAAGAAGGAGTTGGGTAAAGAAAGGAGAGATGCAAGGATTGTAGTAGCAAAATCTCGGGCAAAAGAAAGGATGGAAAGACAGAAAGCAAGGGAAGAAAGGAACATAAAAAAAAATCCGCAAGGCAAGATAGGGAGGTATGAAAGGTTCAATAAGTGTTGGAAAAAGGAGGAGGGGTGATAGACAAGAAATATTATGGTCCAGGCCAGATTGAGTCAAATATGATGATGTCCAACACTCTAGACCACATTGCAAAGCATACACCATCATACTTGGACCTAATTAACATCCAAGTCCCCCGCTACCATCCAAGGGTTATTCCCACCTCTTATACCCCTGCTAGTCCACGTTTAAATGATATGTTAGATTATAGGACACCTCCACTTAGTGTTGGGGTTAGTAGCATTAGTGAACACTTCAACTACTCAATACCTCCATTCCCACAAGGAGAAAATTGGACTTAAGAATATGTTAACATTCAGACACATCCTAATCAAACATTCTTGGGTAGCCCACCAAACTTGGCTCGGGAAAGCAACTCAACAAGTTTGGGCAATGCAAAAAATGGAGGACATTAAGCATAAGGGTGGCATGACTTTCTTTTATGACCATATTGAAATGTGGATTTTGTAAGGATGCAATCGGTTGCATGGATAATATAATAGTTCACATATAGTTGAAGATACAGTTTAATGTAATAGTTGACAACACACTTTGTGCAATTGTGGTATACTTACAATATATTGTGCTTGGCCTTTGGTTGGTTTTTCTTGTTTTCATTTGCTCAATAAAGCTAGTGAGCACAGACCTTCATGGATACATATACCAGCAAACAAACCCAGAGGTACTTTTGATTGCTTACCACACATACATAGATTCACATACAAAGCTAATTGTGCATTAATATGCAAGTATCATTTCAAAACAAAATGCAAGTAACATAAGCTATAATGTTCCAACATTAATGTATAATTGGTTTATCTTACATCTCTTGGAAAACAATATTCAATCAACTCAGGTATAGTACAATATGCAGAAGAAAATCCTATGAAAAAAATAAATTTAAAAGATATCTATAGCCAAGCTCATATCGATACTATTGTTGATATAAATATGCACATCAAAAATTTGATGATAGGATTTATCGATTATGTGTGTGAGAAGTCATATGTTGGAATCTAGGTGTTTCATACAAACACAAATCCAATGTGAATGAGATATAGAAGAGAAAGAACTCATCAGATTGATCTTAGACATATTTAACATATTTAAAATGATCGTATTAATGGTATGTTTGACTAATTTTATGTGGCTACCCACGATTGAAACCAACCTATATCTATCTCAAATCCAGATCTATCAAGTGCTAAGAGGGAGCAAATCTCTTGGGGTGAAAACTTTTCCTCAAGTTTTGAACTCAAAAATATGTTTACACCTCGAGAGATTTGATCTGAGAGAAAAAGCCTCAAAAATGACATATAACCTTATCTAAACCTTAAATCTGAAATTTACCAACCAAAATCAAAAACAAAAACCCTAAATCATGGCAAGATAATTTAATATTCATTGAATCTCCAAATTTTAATGAAGGTTTAGGCCTTGAAAATTTTTTAGCTAAACTAAACCCTAGCAACTATGTTCATGAGCCTTGAAAAACATTTAACTAAACTAAACCCTAACAACTATGTTCACTCCACCTCTACGTGACACTAACTTGAGGGCACAAAATATCCAACAAGAACTATTGTTGTTGTTTATTTATATGTTATTAATTTATAAAATAATAGTTTGGATAAAGATGGATATGGAAGAGAATGCATAGAAGTAATGAAAAAAGTGAATAGTATATTGAATTCTCTTATTTCTTGCTTCGTTTTATAAGTAAAGTGACGACCTTTTTATCTCATTGCAACACATTTTTCATTTGATAAAAATAAAGAAGAATTATTTAAGGTGTTTTTAACAAAGTTATAATTTTGCCTGAATTATAAAATTATTATGTTATTAAAAAAAATTTAAAAAAAAAATAATTGCGAGAGTGTTTAATCATTTTTTATGTTTGAAATAGATTCCCAATCATACTAATAACATCTTACTAGTGAATACTCTAACGATTAATTATGTTATGAAGAAATTTTCAAAAAAATTAATTCCGAAAGTGTTTAATCATTTTTATGTAGTAGTCTAAAAATTATGTTTTTGCTCTAAAAATTATGGAAATTCCAGTTATATTTTGAAAATTTTGGGTTGGGATTTTTGTAAATCCAAGTAAAAGCTGTTAAAATTCATAATTTTAGATGTCTTAGATATTTTTGATGTTGCTGAATCTATTTCCACCATCAAAAGCATGATTCAAACACTGGATCATAGTCATAGCAACTTGGATGAATCTCATAGAAATTAAAACAAATATAGGTGAACCAAGGAGATGTAAGATGAGAGAATGAGACTATGGACGTATTATGGAGACTTGCATTCCTATGAACCATTGGCCAGACGAGTAGATGATGCAAATGGAAAGCCCTCAAGATGAGTCTATAATAGTCAAGTGTAATATAATCTAGTATAAGAGATATCAAATGTATGAATTTTCTAATTTATAAGTGTGATAGTTGAATACTCTTGTAATTTTGTAATTTTGAAAATAGAAATGTTTCCCTCTAGTCTAGGATGGATTTATAATGGTGTACATATATGTTATATAAGTTTTAGTTTCCTTGAGGTGCTTAAGTTTCTAAAGTACACCAAATTTCAAGGAGGTTTTATTTTTATGGATAGGAGCCTTATGTGAACCCCATAGAACGAAAATTTTATTAAAATTTAGAATAAATAGGGATTTAGAGTTAGATTTAATTAAATCTGTTTATCTAAATTTTTTTAAATGTCTTGTATAGTATTCATGTTGAGTGTGCCGAAAATTTTATACATCTATATACATGTCATACATTTCATTCCTAGAAAATCCATTGTTGGGCAGCGGATCCCCACGTAACAGTTTTGGGGCTTAAATCCCACAATTTTGGGGTAATGGTATTGTAAAAGCTCCGCGAAGTTAATGGTTTTGGGGCCTAAAGCCCACAATTTTGGGGTAATGGTATTGTAAAAGCTTCGCGAAGTGCGTAGAGCGCAAATTGTAATAAGTCAAGTCAAAGGGTTATCCACCCAAAAATAATGTAAAGTAATGGAAAGTGAGTCGGCCTACGCATGGTCCATGGACCATGGGAATGTATAAATAGAGTGAGGCTCTAAGTATAGAATTTAGTTCTACCTTTTAGATCAGATCTTAAGTGATATGGGTTTTTGAATGCGATCTTCGCTCTGAGTCTGTAAGTTCGACTCTTGGGTCGTGGTAGTAGATAGAGGCTCCACAACTATGTGCACGGAGGCCTAGTAGAGTCTGCAGCTGTATGCACGGACCCCTGCAGCTGTGTGCGCAGGGCAGGAAGTGGATTGTAATTGGAAAGGGTATTAATAAAGATAAGTTGGTTTTGGAATATGCATATCTGTTTCTAATTTTCTGTTTAAGCATATGTTTACAGTTTATGATTGTGCGCATGTTTGTTTATATTATGTATTGGGCCCACTTAATTTAATTCAAGATCTATAATACTAATAAGTGCATTAAAGGGTAAATAACATTCACGATCTTCAACTAAGCCATGCGAAGGTAGTTGCACTGGACATATAGCTGTGTGGAAGTAGCACAGCATGTGGAGGAGGATCGTGAGCCTTCCAAGACTCATCAAGACATCCCAAGGGTACAGAAACTTGGTCCCATCACCCTCCCATACTACCTCGAGTGAGACCTCAGTCCACGCTCCGCGGACTGTTGCCGAAAGGGCTAGTAGTTTCAGGATTTCTTTGGCTAAAACACTTCTGAACCTGGTTCAAGCCCCAACAAGCCAACAAATGGTTCCATTGCTGGGACCGGGATCTACCTAAGGGATGTCTGATGTCGGAACACTGGAACCATACGAAAAAGGAAATTCAAGATTGGTTGGATCAGAAGCTTCACGAGTTCGTAACACAAGAGAACAAAACTCTACAGATATCCAAGAAGAGGTGCCTCGATCACTACGTCTATACAGAAATCCACGAGATCTTCTTTGCGACCTTCTCTTCAGAGCTATATGATTGGATCGTGAGGTTAGCCAATAGCCAGGGAGGGTACAAGCTCGATCAACCGATAGTGTGGACTTCATATTTAGTGCACAGACTAGAGGCATCAAAAGATAAGATCTCGCGAGTCGTGGACCATTGGCTCGACCGAATAATAGGAGGGTTTCTCACTAAGTTCGCGATAGACACAACAGTGAACTATAGCGAAGCAGAATGCCGATTCCTCAAGGGACCGCGAGGTAGGTACATCAAATCCCCAAATACTTGGATTAAGATGTTATGTGAAAAGTAGGTTATGCGAATACATTAATTAATGAAGCAATGTGGAGCGGAAAGATCTACAAAGGGATCGAAGGGTTAAGGAACAATATTTTAAGTTCTCTGTCGTGAGAGAGCAAGGAAGAGCGCACTCAGGTTTCTCCAAGAAGTACGGTCAGTTTGATAAAGCGGTGCATTCCACAGTTATCACATCCACTTACACCATCACCCACCTCACCTACTTCACCTCCATCCTCAACCACCCCACCTCCACCAAACCCACAGTTCAACAAGGTGAGTGCGATCAAGCTACCTATATTTAGAGGAGTAGGGAATGAGGACCCGGATCAGTTCTGATTCGTGGTAAGAGCAATGTGGGAAGAACATGGGGTCACTGATGACAACATTAAGAAGGCCACTCTAGTAAGTGCATTGTAGGATCGCGCGTTGGCATGGTACATTAAGCACTCAAATGATCACCCAAATGCAGGAATAGTGGAGATCCAAAACGCTCTGAACAGAGAATTTAGCTAGCCAAAATCAGAAACATAGTCGATCATCGGATTTAAAGAGATCGCGATGCTTCCAAGAGAGACCCCTTGGGATCTGGATCAGAGGCTGAAGAGTACGATCTGTGAGGCTAATATGACGCTAACGGATGCGCAGCACCGCACATGGTTTATGGAATTGGAAATGACAATGAGGTTTCATGAAACACTGATACAAGATCTGGGGTTGGGAGTCCAACAAATCCATACACAACTACAAAACCTATGCTTGGAGATGCAGAGCTTGAAGCAGGATAGTTCACCCTAGCCAGAAGTGCACAGAGAAGTATGGTGCATAAAATGTAAAGGCTAGGGCCACGATAAGGATCATTGTCCAGTATTTGCAAACTATTTGGCAGGAGGAGGACCATTGCTGTTGAGACCAGAGGCATAGGTAGGGCCAAGTGCAGCACCCACGCTTTGGTGTACGATCTGTTAGGTGGGAGGAAAGCACACGACAGACAATTGTCACTTGTTGTAGAAGTATACACAGACTCTGTAACAACTGTTTTGTAATTTTTGTAGATCGGTGGGCCACGATGAGTGAAATTGTCGAAGTTATGAATTGTTGATGGATCAAGTACCTGCCTACAGGATGCAGACTGAGGCACGAGGTGAGGATCCAACTGCAGCAATAGCGCAAGGTGGATTCCAAGGAAGCAGGAGAGGATGAGGAGGAATGGGACCTGTAAGAGGGCGTGAAAAATTAATATGCTATAATTGTGGAGGACCTGTGCACTACGCGTGTGACTATACGAATCCGCCCAGAACATGTTTTCTGTATTGTTATCAGTTTGACCATGAAGTGGTATATTGTCTAAAGTTGATCGCATAGATGTGCGAGAAAGGGGTACTATAGCCTACTCCAACTCAGAATATCCAAGTGATGAGATTTGAACCGCATGAAGAAGACCCCAACATAAACATGGTGCTCAGAAGCAGCGTGACCACAGGGGAAGATAAGGGAAAGCAACCCGAGGACGATACATGGGTTCACAAGGCCCCTACGAAGGAACTTGAGTTTGACTTGGAACGCACAAGGGAGACATTTATGGAAGATAATAAGAGCTTCACAGAGGCCTCTACTTCAGGCAGTAAGGATCTACCAGAGCCAGTAATGGATCCTTCTATGCTTACTACCTTTTTAGAGACATGCATGAAGCTTTTGTGCGACAATAAAGCACTTAAGGCACTACAAGAGTTGATCGCTAGGTGCGTAGGGTCGGGTGAACCGCGCGTAGTTCGGAAATTTGGAAAGCATGCATTGCGCACCGAGAGGGAAATGCGATTGACGGCACAGATTGGCGAATATGAGATGGATCAGGTAATCCTGGACTCGGGCTCGGATGTGAATGTGTTACCAAAGTAGACATGGGAACGCATGGGCAGGCCCACGTTACAGTGGTCTCCTATTCAATTACGGATGGCGAACCAACAAAAGATCTTGCCTATGGGAAGGTTGCAAGGGGTAACAGTTGATATCGAAGGCGCAAGCACGCAGATGGACTTTGAGGTAATAGAGAATGTTGATGACATCAACCCTTACCCCACGTTGCTAGGAATAGACTGGGACACGGATATGGACAGATTCATCAACCTGAAGAAGTGGAAGATGATTTTTGAGAAAAAGTCCCTACGGGTAGTAGTTCCGCTAGATCCAACCAAAGGAGTGAGCTATATTGAACGTGTGCGCGAGGATGACAGTGATGAGGAGCTGGATTTCATTTACCAGATAACCACACAAGACTAGGGTCGGGTGAACCTAACTGAAGATGGAAGAATCTCATGGGAACACGACAGTTCCTATACTTCGGATTCAGATGAAGAAAGAACGCTGGCAGAATCGGTTGGACGAAGTCACAACACTGAATTGTAACATGATGGTTAGATCACTGCAGCGCGTGACGACTGAAGCAAGGGAACTACCAACAAATGATGGGGTAACAAACATGGTGGAACCCTTAAACCAATGTGAAAGATAGATCAACGCCTTAGAATTCAGCCTCTGTGAGGGGAAAACCTCCTTTACATTACACAAATGAATGATTCTTTGATGATTCAAATGACAAAACCTCCTTTCTATATATAAGAGTCTAAGGATTCACAATATAACCCAACCAACCTAACAATAAGAATATAAATGCACAAAAATAACAATAGAGGGATTCTATGGGGCACAGTAGTAACAATATGAGGCCAATAGGGGCACAACAACATTAATAAGGGATACACCTACAATAGTAATGGGGTAATAACTAGTATTATAGGGACCTAACATGCCCCTCTCCTTCAAAAAAGTGTTGTCCTTAACTCTTGAGTAGTTTTGGATGCTTATGTATAAAATTCTCATCCTCCCATGTGGAATCTTTAGCGGATAAGTTCTTCCACTATGAGATACTCCGAAATTGGTCGATTTCATAGCTGTTGAGTTCTTGTTTCTGTGACTGCTTCTGGTTCCAATATAATTTTTCCTTCCTCGTCAAGTTCTGGCAATATTGTTTGAGCTGGGAGCTTGTCGCCTATAACCTTCTTTAAACATGAAACATGGAAAACTGGGTGCACTCGAGAAGCTGCAAGAAGCTCCAATTTGTATGCCATAGTACTAATATTTTGCAACACCTTGTACGGACCATAATACTTTGGTGATAATTTATTATCTTTCTTAGCTTCCTTGAGGGACATTTGTTTATATGGTTGGAGCCGTAGGAATACCCAATCACCTACATCAAAACTTCTTTCGTTGCGATGTTGATCTGCCTGTTGTTTCATTCTATTATGTGCCAACACGAGGTTATCCTTTAAGAGTTGGACGACTTGTTTTTGATGCTCGATGTGATGTTCCACTACTTGAACCTTAGAATTTTCTCTTAAATATGATGTGATGGATGGTGGCTGATATCCATAAAGTGCCATAAATGGGGTCATTTTTGTTTCTGCATGGAAGGAAGTGTTATACCACCATTTAGCCAGAGGCAACCATTTGACCCATTGTGTCTGTTTATCAGATACAAAGAAATGAAGATATCCTTCCAAACATTTGTTTACTATCTCAGTTTGCCCATCAGATTGAGGATGATAAGATGAGCTATGAGCTAACTGAGTACCGAGACAGGAAAATAATTTTGTCCAAAAATTTCCAGTGAAAATGGGATCTTTTTCACTTACAATACTCTTTGGGTTTGCATGTAGCTTTTGAATTGTTTCCATAAATGTAGTAGAAACTGTACTTGCTTTAAATGGATGTGATAATGCACAAAAGTGTGCATACTTGGTAAGTCTGTCAACTACCACCATTATGACACTCTTTCCCTCAAACTTGGGTAAACTTGTCATAAAATCCATTGAAACCTCCTCCCAATGTTGGATTGGAATGGATAAAGGTTGTAATAGACCCGAGGTCTTAATTGTTTCAACTTTATTTTGTTGGCAAGCCAAACATTCCACCACAAACTTTTGAATATCCAATTTAAGGCCATCCCAAAAGAATTCCTTCTTAACCCTGTGGTAAGTTTTTAGATACCCTGAGTGCCCTCCTAAGGGAGAAGTGTGCAATTCCATAAGAATCTTTTGTTTGAGTTTGGAATTCTTACAGAGCTATAAGCGATATTTGTACCATAACGAATCATTTTTCCAGCTAAATGTATAAGATGTATTGGAATCTTGTTGTAACTTTTGAATAAGTTCCCACACTTCTTCATCATCCTTCCATTCCTCCCTTGCTTCGTTTATCCAATCTAGTTGGATAATAGAAATGGCGCACAACAATGCTTCCACATCCTCATCCTTTCTTGAGAGTGCATCTGCCACCACATTTTGCTTCCCCTTTTTGTAGATCATTTCAAAGTCATAACCCAACATCTTTGTGACCCACTTTTGTTGCTCTTCAGAGGATAATCTTTGTTCTAAAAAGTATTTAAGGCTATCATGATCCATTTTTACCTTGAAGTGTCTTCCCATTAGGTAGGGTCACCATTTCTTAAGTGCATGTAGTATTGCCAACGTTTCCTTCTCATAAATAGCTTTGTGTAAAAACTTTCCCTTGATTGGATGACTTTCAAAAGAAATGGGTCTTTCATCTTGCATTAAAACAACACCAATTCCATTTCCTTAAGCATCACATTCCACAATAAAGGTTTTTGTGAAGTCCGGTGTAGCTAAGACTGGAGCTTGGCACATTGCCTCTTTAAGATGTTCGAAGGCCTTTGTTGCTTCTGGAGTCCATGAAAATGCATCTTTCTTCAATAATGTTGTTAGAGGTGCTGCTATTCTCCCATAATTCTTAGCAAACTTGCAATAATACCCTGTCAACCCGAGAAATCCTCGCAGATGCTTTATGGATGTGGGGATTTTCCATTCCTTAATGGCTTTAATTTTGCTAGGGTCTACCTTAACTCCTTCATGAGATACAATATGACCCAGATATTCCACCTCTTGTACTCCAAAGAAACATTTGGATCGTTTTGCATATAATTGTTTCTCCTCTAATAGTAGTAGCACCCTGTCAATATGTTCAACATGATCCTCCCAAGACTTGTTGTAGATTAGTATATCATCAAAAAATACTAACAGAAATTTTCTAAGGGTGGGTTTGAAAATGGAATTCATCAAACCTTGAAATGTAGAAGGTGCATTGGTAAGGCCAAAAGGCATGAACAAAAATTCATAATGACCCTCATGAGTTCTAAATGTTGTTTTCAGAATGTCTTCAGTCTTCATTCTGATTTGATGATATCCTAAACAAATATCCAACTTGGTGAAGTAAATTGATCCATGCAATTCATCCAGTAATTCATCAATGACAGGAATGGGAAACTTATCTTTAACAGTGAGCTTGTTGATCTCCCTATAATCTAGACACATGCGCCATGATCCATCCTGCTTGTGCACCAATACTACTGGAGAAGAGAAAGAACTTTGACTAGGTTGAATTATACTAGCCTCTAGCATTTCTGCAACCATACGTTCAATTTCACTCATTTGGGCATAGGGATATCTGTAAAGCCTGGTGTTTGGAGGAACACTTCCTGGAATCAGATGAATAGCATGATCATGATCACGAATAGGTGGGAGAGCTTTGGGAATCTCAAATACCTTGGAATGATTGTCCAAGACTTTTTGGAGATATGGAGAAATAGATGATTTCGATGTGGAAACATCTAGCAAACATAATTGTGCAATTACACCTCTTTCTTTCTTTTTTAGAAACTTCTTCATACCATTAGAGCTAATTATCTTTCTCGGTTTCCCTGCAATACCCCTTAATTCAACTTCCTTTCCTTCTGCAGAAAATTTCATGAAAAGTTCTTGAAAATTAAAAGCTATTGTACCAAAGGATTGTAGCCATTGGACTCCTAGTACAACATCAGCACCTCCCATTGGAATGGAAAGCATTGGGCTAGTCAATACATATTCTCCCATGGATAGCTTAATATTATGGCACTTTCCAGAGCAATTTATAATCCCTCCATTTGCAACCATCACTTAACACTCTGGTGATGGATATAGGAAGCAATTCAATTCTTTTTCTACCTTACAATGAATAAAATTGTGGGTGCTTCCAGAATCAATCAACACTATTACCTTTTTCTTCTTGATTCGTCCTTCTATCTTGATTGTTTTAGGAGTGGTAATTCCAGCCAAGGCATTACAAGATATGGTCGAATTCATTTGTTATTTATCTAGGCTTTGTTCCTGGAGTATATCCTCTTCTTTTGACCTTTCTTGCTCCTTTTATTCTTCCTCTTCACAATCTATGTTGAATAATTTCTTCTCAACACACTTATGACCTTTAGTGTATTTGCTATCACAACTGGAACAAAGCCCTTTTGCTCTTTTTTCTTCCAATTGTTGTGGTGTCAACCTTATAGGTTGTGAAAAACTAGGGGAAACAACACTACCATATTTATAGTTGTAAGTGGTATGCTTCCTGGTTGCCATAATTTTGCTTTCCATTTTTCTTGCTAACCTGAATGCCTTCTCTAATGAATCAGGTTCCCAAAGACAAACATCATGTTGGATATTATCCTTTAAAGTCCCTATGAACACATCAATCTTATGCTCCTCTTGAATATTTTTTACCCTTATGTTCAATTTTTGGAACTCCTCAATGTGCTCCATTATTGAACCCTTTTATTTGAGACTTATCAATTGGCTAAAAAAAGCGTTGCTTTTTGTATCCTCATAATGTGCTATCAATTCTTCCGTAAAAATTGCCCAAGTGATAATTTGTTTACAAGAGCAAAGCCATTGATACCATACAAACTGATTTGGTTCCAAATATAAAGTTGCAATACGTACCTTTTGTGTGTTTTTCACATTATTGAGATCGAAAAATTGTTCCATTTGTAATATCCATGTTGCAGGAACCTTGCCATCAAACTTTCTCATATCGATTTTTAGAATATGGTGGGTCTTCAATCCAACATTAGAGTCTATGAAATCATGATTAGAATTTCTTTCGTTCACATCATGAGTTTCTTTTACTACCCTTTCACCATTAGTAAGTATTTCTTGTAGAAAATTTGTCAAATCTGTCTTCAAATCTACCATGCCTATCTTCAAATCTATCTTCAAATCATCCATCTTAGCTTCCACATCATTCATCTTAGCTTCCACACACTTTATCTCATATCCCACGCCATTTATCTTAGCTTCTGTTAGCTTTTATGAGAGTGACATTTGTTGCACTTGGTCTTGTAATTTTGATATATCATGTAGCATTTCTTCCTCTTCTTCATGAGTCATGCTAAAGCTTTCAGGTTGCTTACTAGGTGTTTGCATTTTCTTTTCTCGGGGCATCAGTTACCGATAATAATACTCTACTATGCCCTTTGAATTCCTTCAAAATAATTTTTCAAACCAAGCTTAAGAAAAAATTTAAAAATATCTACACACTTTTTTTTCACTTTGTAGGAGCTTGATATTGCCTCTGATGTATCTCTGTAATTTTCGATCATCTAGTTCTGAAATTGTGATCTGCAGTAGCCCTCTGTGTCCTCTTTCCAATGCCACCAGTCTGATCCAAATTGGATTCTCCAAGGAAGAGTTATGCCAAATCTCCCACAGTGACCTGATTATAGACTAGTTCATTAGAGCGAACTTGTACGACGTGCCACGTGTCCCTATTTCGACCTTTGGCTCTAAAAATATATACAAGAAACTACAGTCCGTCTTATTTTTGTACCTTGTTATGAAATTTCAATCTGATTCTCAGAGAGAAAGTTCTGACGATTTTCCCCAGGTCACCTGTTTGGAATGTAATTCAGGAGTCTGCAAAAAGACCAACTTCCTCAGATCATATCTCCACAAATATAGCACGAAAAGCTCTGAAATTCGGACCCGAGGTTCAGTGCAAATTCATCTCAAATGGTTTTTTTTTTACTTCTGAAACATTGCAGAAAAAAAAAGTTATAGCGAAAATGCCACGATGACCTATTTGGAGCAGCGAAACCCTAGAATCCAAAGCTCTAATACCAAATGTTATGAAACCAACTCACAAAAAGATAGAAAAGATAGATCAACGCCTTAGAATTCAACCTCTTCGAGGGAGAAACCTCCTTTACATTACACAAATGAATGATTCTTTGATGATTCAAATGACAAAACCTCCTCTCTATATATAGGAGTCTAAGAATTCACAATATGACCCAGCCGACCTAACAATAATAATATAAAGGCACAAAAATAACAATAGAGGGATTCTATGGGGCACAGTAATAACAATATGGGGACAATAGGGGCACAACAATATTAATAAGGGATGCACCTACAATAGTAATGGGGTAATCAATAGTATTATAGGGACCTAACATACTAGAATAGCAGTAGTACGGTGCGCTAGAACGGGCGCTGCACGCGACACCTGCACGATGGGGGAATATACATCAGAAGACTATGGGGAGCTAGTGCGAAGGTAGAAGACGGATGCACTTACGACCTAGGAGTTCCCAGCAATGAACGTGAGTAGGGCAGCCAGGACGCAGCAGTGGGTGTGCCCATTTGTGTCGATGTGTGCAACATGTGCTGAGCAAGCACCTCCCAGACTAGGGATCGAACATCAGGGAATGTGACGCATGCCACAAAAATTTCACGTCGACGCCTTCACAAAGCTATGCGTAATCATGAACAAAATTTACTAGATAAGACGAACTGATTGGGACCTGCGAGTGCCAACTGTCCGATGGGCATATAGGTCCATGTGTGGGAACCGGGGCACGGAAAAGGTTCCAAAGACGATGAGTGGAGTCAAGGCCATAGTTTTGGGAAGGAATCCTCACACAATCACTCCCATAATTGTAGGTCGCGAGGACCAGAGCGAAGATATTATGCAGCAAAGCGAGGACGAACATATGCAGATTCAAGAATACATTCAGTGAGGAAGCATGAAACTCCGTGAAATCGATGACGGGTGGGCAAGGCTAAGGAAGAGAAGTGTGATATTGGATGAAGAAATCAGCGAACTGGAAACCAAAGTAGCACAAACGGGCCGCGAGAAACTAAGCATGATGGGATCAAGTCTAGCCAGGATCAAGTCTAGCCAGCCCTACTACTACATTAGAAACAGTTGCAACCCTGCTATCATGGTTGCGACCGCACCTTACTAAACAGGGGAGTGTGCCATACAAAGAAGAATGTGATACACTACTGGACCCAAGGGAATTTGAAGGGTGCTCGCAGCCCGGGCTAGCAAGAAAATGGAAGCTTCACACCCGGGGTGCGACCACCTGACTATCTGTAGGAAGCATAGTCTCAGCACTCCAAGCAGTTGAAAGAAGGTGCGGGACTATAAACGATTCTATAGGAGAGCTATGTGGAAAAACTTTTCCGCGTAGGGCTAGTATGTCACAAGGATCGCGGTTGTCCATAGGGTGCTGCGCAGACCAACTGGGAGGTGACCGTTGATGTCACTATTCATGACAAGAGGTCTAACTTAAGGTAGAAAGGAGTGGGTGGCGGGCCATTAAGACAGGAATTAAGAGCTGATTCAAGATGATCTGCTGCCAAGAAGGTATTAATGACTCAGAAGTGGAGGGAATGGGTGAATTAAAATTCAAACGTTACTATAAAATCCCTTGGCAAAGCCTCAAAGAAGCACTTGGTTGTTGGATATTTGAGTTGATACAAAGCATTGAGACTAATATACCTTGCCACACGTATGTATGTGACCAAACAAATCTAGTGTAGAAACAATGACGGCAGCAAGAACCAGAAGGTGATTCGCGGAAGTAATCCCAGAGCCCCGAGTAACCCAGGAGGAACCTGGAGAGGCAACAGTTGCACCAGTGGTTCTAAAGTCCCCACACACACCGCGACCACAGAAAGATAAGCAGACAATAGGGCTAGTCTAGATATCACCACAGAACCCACGAGTCAGTAAATTGTCAATGGGATAGAAGGGAAAAGTTGTCACCGTCAAAACTGAGGAGGAGGAGGAAGATTTGCAGGCCCTTATCACTCAAATTGAAGCACAGGACGATGAGGTGGAAAATGTTTCCCAAGAACCTTCGGCGATAAAGTTACCCCCCTACATGGCCTTGTGTAAAGGGACAGCCAAGATACTGAAGGACCTGGAGGCCATGAAGAGTGCGCTCCAGACCCCGCTTCTTCTAGACAAAATAAGGTTTGACAGTCCACGGCTAGGATGGGTGCCTAATGTAAAGTTCGAAGACTGGGACCTCGCAGATAGTGAGAAGTTCCCACAGCTGGCCAAGGAGCAACTATTGCAGCAGAAATGGTTACAAGGTGTGGAGAAGTCTCAGTTACTACATATACAGTGGATACCCCACTACCACTGCGCGCCCATCACAATTTTTGTCATCTGATAGCTACTGTGTCTAGTACATGGTGTCTATTGAGGAGACGATTCCCATAAAAGGAAATAATCCCGCAACCGTAGTAGGAAAGACCAGTGACTTGGGCCTCACATATGCTATGAAGGCCAAATATAAGCTAGAGAATAGGAAGAGAGGGTATGTCATAGCAACCATCAAGGACTGCGTGTGTGTGTTTCCACCCAACTGCTGACCGGCAAGCTCATGAGGAAGTGTCGCGCAGACGAGGTGCCAAAATCTGTAATCGTGTTGGCAGAGCAGTGTGCAGAGGGGGTCCATTTCAATTGGGTGGTGTTTCTCAGCAGCGAGTTGCTGAGAAATTTTAGGGAGGCCCAGGAGCAAGGTAAGACCTTCCACTATGCGTGGCTACTCTTATCCATCCTGTTGGTTGCAAGGGAGCTGCCGGAGGACAGCCAGTTCCCCACCATTGAGAAGAACCTACCTAAAGCCGCGAGGTACACCTTGTTCTCGGTGGTGAAAGATGCGACGAGGGTTCACGAGATCAAGGTACTTTGGGTGTTCATGGAGGCGCGCATCCGAACATGGATCAATCACAGGCTGTGGTTGTCCCCAACAGTATACAACAGTTTGCAAAGTGCAGCCGAATTCAAGGCATATATGCATAATCTGTATATTCGGGCGTGACAGGATCCAACCCGAACATGGATGAGGCTTCTGTTCATTGCATTGGATGATGCAATCTTCGATGTAATGGCGACATGGTCTCTGGAGTGGTGCGCTCCGAACTTGGCAGCATTAGAAAAAATTGGAGCACAGTAGCAGAAGAAGGAAGCCAAGTTGCGCATCGCGAAGTTAGCGAAACGGAAGCGCCAGGAACAGGAAGCAGCCACGCAACGGAAGGAGGCTGAGGCAGTAGCGACTATGCGAATAGTAGAAACCATAACCATGCCCACCGAAGAGACCGATAAAGGTCCAGAAATGTCCACGGAACAGGACATATAGGGGGAGGTTGAGGCAGAGGAACGCACAACACAATCGACCCAGCTCAAGAGGTCGCACGTCCAGAGAAGCCAACTGCAAAGAAGAATACAAAGACAACGAAGATGTCTGAGGGAGTCCTTCTTGACAATAGCGAACCAGTTCGCAATCTCACTAAGGATTCTCTTGAAGAGTTGATGACAGAGGAAACCACTGTGTTGGGGGCGCTAAGAGCACAGTTGTAGGAATTACAGGTGTGACCTCCAAGAGTGATGACACCACACCTTGCAGAAGTTGTAGCCGAAGCTGAGCAGATGGTGTGCACATGCATAACAAACTATTTAGTGTTACCGAAAGGTGTCGTCTTAGCAGAAACTGAAGGTGATATGTGGGGCTGGGGGTTGAATTTGGCTACCCTTCCCAGAGAAACCCTATACCAACTGCAGGACGGGGTAAAAGCTGAGCTTTGTCCTAGATAGGGTCGTGCTCTCCAAGTCTTGAGCGAGGAGAAGGTAAATTTAGAACAGCTCAGCCTGCAACGTGACAGCTTGGTCGCCCAAAACTAGGGATTAGAACAGTCAGTGGAAGAGGCATGTAGTAGCATTCCGGAGTTAGCCGTGTTGGTGGCACTCCCCACCGCTGAAAAGATTCACCAACTGGCAGCTGGAGTCTACAAAACCTAGGAGGAGGCCGCGGAGGTTCAGTTGGAGCTAAACTTGCAGATCGTAGAGCTGCGACTGAAAACGCAGTCCTCTATACCCCAGAAGTCAGAGAGCAGCACCACCATGCCATTCAATCTGGGTTGAAAGAGATAGAGAATGTTGTATAGGACTTCATGGGATTGTTGGACCTGTCCCTCATCACGCTCACCTCACTGCAGGAGGACCCGACACTGCAGCAGTTAGAGACAGAAGTGCGAGAATTACAGCAGGCCTATGACAATGTCCGAGGGAACACACAAATAGTTAACCTTACTCAACGATTGGCAAAGATGAGGGAGGTGCAGGCTTTGAAAGAATAGGTGGATGCCACATGCTAGAAGGAAGTAGGGCTTAAAGCACGCATCCAACCTTGGCTCGAGGAAGCCTTCACGATCACCGCCATGATTGAGGGGAAGTTGTCCTAGATGCAGGACACATATGTGCAAAGGCAAGAGGGTGCCTCTGACAACGATGCATCAGAGAGTCGAGCACAATTGATTCAACAAACAGCAGAGGAATGTGCAGCAAACGTTCACGAAGCGCAGAAGTCGTTGGGTGGACTCTGAGCAAAGATCACCACACCAGCGTGGTGACTCAAGGGCGAGTCACGATGTTTGTGTTGGGGGCCTGTTGGACAGCGGATCCCTGCGTAACGGTTTTGGGGCTTAAAGCCCACAATTTTGTGGTAATGGTATTGTAAAAGCTCCGCGAAGTGCGCAGAGTGCGAATTGTAATAAGTCAAGTCAAAGGGTTATCCACCCAAAAATAATGTAAGGTAATGGAAATTGAGTTGGCCTACCCATGGTCCGCGGACCATGGGAATGTATAAATAGAGCGAGGCTCTAAGTATAGAAGTCAGTTCTAAGTTTTAGATCAAATCTTAAGTGATATGGGTTTTTGAATGTGATCTTCACTCTGAGTCCGTAAGTCCAAGTCTTGGGTCGTGGTAGTAGATAGAGGCTCCACAGCTGTGTGCGCGGAGGCCTAGTAGAGTCCGCAACTATATGTGCAAACCCCTGCAGCTGTGTGCGCAGGGCAGGAAGTGGATTGTAATTTGAAAGGGTATTAATAAAGATAAGTTGGTTTTGGAATATTGCATATCTGTTTCTAAGTTTCTGTTTAAGCATCTGTTTAGAGTTTATGATTGCGCGCATGTCCATTGATATTATGTATTGGGCCAACTTAATTTAATTCAAGATCTATAATACTAATAAGCGCAGTAAAGGGTAAAGAAAATTCGTGATCTTCAACTAAGCCACGCAAAGGTAGTTACACTGGATAGACAGCTACGCGGAAGTAACACAACACGTAGAGTAGGATCGTGAGCCTTCCAAGACTCATAATACATCCGAAGGGTGTGGAAACATGGTTCCAGTACCCTCCCATACTACCTCGAGTAAGACCTCAGTGCGTGCTCCGTGGACTATTGCCGAAAGGGCCGGTAGTTGTGGGATTTGTTTGGCTAAAACACTTCTGAACCTAGGTCAGGCCCTAACAAGCCAACATTCATTTTAGTAACAAGCAAGTTGATATAATATTATTTTACTTAAAATGGAAAATCAGCTATATAGATTATGAACAACATTGAAATATTTTTATGTTATTAATAAATTCCATGTGTTAGTTTGATATAAAACATGGAAGGAGTTACACACATGCTTCATATATATATCTATATATATAATGATTATTAATCTCTTTTAGATAACCTCAAAAGAAATAAAATCGAATCAAACTTATTTGTAGTTTACATCTTGACATCTTTTAAAATAATTGTAATTTAACATACATTGATTGTGCTCTAAAAGACACTTTCTACAAGCCAATATGACAACTAAAACTTTTATTTTGTAAAATTTTACTTCCTGAATGTTCTTAATTGAAGGTCCTAAGATAAGGAATTGATTGAAATACTTGTATAGGCAAGTAAATTTAGGAAAGTGCATAAAATTATAGGAACATATCATTAATTGTTTAAATTAACATACATTGACTGCAATGAAAGACACTTTCTACAAATTCAATATTAAATTGATGTACATGATATATTTTAGTTCATTTTAAGTATCAAAGTAACTTGCATCATAGTAAGATTGTACTTATTTTCTTAGTCTATAAAACTAGAATTCAAAATTGTTATTTTGTAAAATTTTATTCCCTGAACATAATGTTCTTTATTGAAGATCTTAAGATAAGGAATTGATTGAAATATTTGGATAGGCAAGTAAATTTAGGAAAGTGCATAAAATTATACAAACACATCATAAATCGTTTAAACTAACATACATTGATTGCACTAAAAGACACATTTTACAAGTTAAATATTAAATTGATGTACACGTGATCATATTTTAGTCATTTTAAGTATTAAAGTGACTTGCATCATACTAAGATCGAGTACTTATTTCCTTAGTCTATGAAACTAGAAATCAAAATTGTTATTTTGTAAAATTTTACTTCTTGAATGTTGTTAATTGAAGGTCTTAAGTTAAGGAATTGATTGAAATATTTGGATAGCCAAGTAAATCTAGGAAAATTCATAAAATTATATAAAATTATCTAAAAACATATCATTAATTGTTTTTTGGTATATTATATTTTGATATATATGACTTATATCATGTTATGACTAAGCTCATGTAGATGACCTCAAAATATATAAAATTTAATAAAACTTATCTGTTGAACATTAATGGTTGAATACATATTATAAAATTTAATTTAAAACTTATTTCAATCTTACTTATGTTTTTTAATTGAACCATGAACATATATTTTAGTTCATTTTAAGTACCAAAGTGGCTTGCATCATAGTCTAAGATTGTACTTATTTTCTTAGTTTATTTCCTGAGAATTGAAATAATAAGCATCCATAAACTGAAATAATGTGAACATGCATCCATAAACTATCTACGTATGAAAATATATAAATTTTGTACATCACATGTGAATGTGCCCTATGAAAAGGGCCTAAAATTATACAAACTATCTGTGATCCACTCTAGAAAGTATCACTTTTGGAACTCTTATGTATGTTCCACTGCATAGAGTGAGTGTCCATAATATCGCACTAAAATATAACATATTCAAATTCAAATTAATTAGAACATTATTTTTACAAAATAAAAAATATATAAATAAATGATTTTGAATTGTGCATTTAATTGGTCCCCTACCTGTCACTCAGTCGAGTGCAAATGTAATTCAAGTGGGATGGGGCTCTAATCAATTTGGGTTTGGTCCTCCCCTGCATGTGGCTCAATGCCTCCATACCCAAAATCCCACTCATGTGTTCGCATAATTGCTGCATCGACACCACTCTACATCTGGTCCTGTGTACATAAGGGAAAAGACAAATTTCAATCAGTTTATGAATGAATTAGCATGCTTACATGTAACTTAAGAAAATAAAATGTTGAAATCTTAGGAATAAATTTTTTTACCTCAACTATTGGTCCATGTGGCTATACATAGTGAATCTCCTCCACATGAGTGTTATGAGGTGGATGTAGAGGTGGAGTAGACTGAGCCATGGAGACATGCACTACAGGAGGCTGCTCTGGTGGGTCAACTACCCCCTTAGATGACCTCAGAAGGTCATTTTTGTAGTTGCGTTGGGCATGCATGTTATCATGAACTTATTAATATAAATGCAGTCTGATATATACTTATCAACATAAATAATGTATAATTTAAAGATAAGAGTCAAAAGTTCCATAATGTACCTAGTATGTGTCACATGGGTCATGCACCCTCCAAGTATCATGGAAGGTATCACGACACTATGTGTATATGACAAAAGTTTTTCATGCCCTAGAATCTCGAGATATGAATCATCACGTAATGCAACTACTGGGCTATGAGGCAACGACGATGATTTTCTCATCTCTCCATGCAATGCGACATGTGCAATGGCCAATGTCCTCTACATGCTATTTATAATGGTATTCCTAGTCTCAACATCGAGTTATGATGACCTCTCTAGCTCCATTGATAATACCATGCTCTGAGATGATCATGGAAATAATATCAAAGGTGGTGCTACTTGTGCAGGGTCCCTACGAGCCCCAACACATTCATAACTACATCCTAAGCCAAGTCCATAAAATTTAGATCTAGCGCTTTTGTAATCCAACCTCATATGTAGCAAAAACTCATCATATATATGCTTTGCAAAGTAAATGGGGATTTGGTCATAGTGGCAGAACTAGCCCCAACCTCCATTGAATTGATCATAAACAAAAGGGGTTGCATCAGCATTCTTAAAATATTTTAGCAAAATGAGACCAACATGTCCAGCACAACAGTCTGGAGGGATTTCAAACAAATCCCCACGAACATCAATGTTCTTGGTGGCGTCTTTCACTGCCTTCCAAGCATGTGGGCCTCTAACCTCCAACCTCCTAATCATATGTATGGATTATAGGAGGTGGCTCTATGGGACCACCCTCTGGTATGTCTCGATCAACCTATTGACGTTATCTAGCATTAAAGACAAACTACATCTAGTAGGATAACTAGCAGATATTGTATCCAGCTCTCATGTGATCCATGTCTCTTGGGCCCTAACATCCTAACCTATGATATTGGCTATATCATCGTTCAATGGATGAATCAATGCTAGACTATGATAATCATCTTCACCTTACTGAGGGTCTTCAAATAATCAACATAGTTTAATATACATAACAAACTAGAAGCATAATAACATATACATTAAATTCAAATATATCATTTGAAGACGATTTAAAAATTAAACATGACTTTGGGACATAAACACATAAATTTTAAAGAGGATTTAAAATGAAATATGTGTACCTATAACATATGAAGAAGGTCCACTATACATACCAAGATCATCAACAAAGAGAAACACTACCTATGAAACTATCACTGGTGTTGAGGGAGGATCTATGAGTGGAACACACACTTTATTATGGTTGCGTGATATATCATGAGACCAACTATAATAGATCCTCAACACTCAGATGGGCTTTTATTAGGGGACATATGGGAGATGGCTCTACAAACTATATATAATACATATAAACTAATCCAAGAAAAAAATGTTAACATAGAAAGAATGTTGATAGGAAAACAATTTATAAACTCAAGTAGAATAATCTAGGTTGAAGTCATTGTTAAAATATAAAAATGCAGTCAAATTCCACTTTTTTACAAATCAATTAATATATATTATGATTGCATTGAATTCAATTTTTCGAGAGGACCAAAATTGACCTAAATATCACTCAAAATGGATAAGGGAAAGTGTACTTATGAAGAAAAGCCCACATGTGAGTATTTGATAAGGTCGACTGTTGTAGGGAAAAGTATCCGACTCGGATGACCCTATCCCACTCTAAGGGTGATAGTACCTCAGCAACAACTATAAAACAAACTACTTAAGGTTTACTTCTTTATGAAAGCAAAAGAGAATGGAAAAATGCACTAACCGTTGCCTTGCGCTTAATGTCGAATCCAAACTCTCCTCTTTGGCTGCTTGCTCCCAGCTCCTTGCTCTTTTGCTGGCCCAGCTACAATGAGATCCTGCAAAATAACAAAGAAGGAAACTACAAGAAGCATGCAATCATAACTGGTTCAAGGATTAGTGTAAACCAAACATGCAATTATCACAATATATTATTGAAACAAGAGCACATAGAAGAACCTCAATAGCTTTTATTAATGAAGAAGTAAAGGTTCTGAGAGTATTACAACCATTGAAGGCTCCAATCCAGCAACACCTCCCAGCAGAAAGAATTTCTCCTCTTCACCTCTCTCAAACAATCACCCAATAGCTCTATAGTGAAACCAACAGCATATCATTACTTTGCACAAAATTCCAGCCTCCTGAGCTCATAGGAGAGAGCTCAATATATAGATGAATTGAGAAAGGATGAGTCAGCTTGCAACTGATGTGTAGCTGCCTTGTGTCCTCTCTCTCTTCAGTTAATCTTTAGTTGATCTTCAGTTCTTGAGTCCACTTGGAGAAACAGAGCCTCTGACTCATCACAAGGCGAAATCCCTGATCCAAGTGTCATTTTTGGAAGATTCCAGAGCAATGACTCAGTGTGCCACTTGTCCAATCTTGCTCAACGCAGGTGGCCTTTGTTCTACCTACTTTGCAACACAGGTACACCATGGAGGAGTTGTGTTTCAGCGTAGAAGCCTAGTGGAGCACCTGCTTTGATTTCAGGATTGCTTGTTTTTGAGTGTTTTCAGGTGGAGAACTGATCTGAGAGCTGTTGGTTTGCTGACCTTGTTCCTCTAGGGGTAGGAACATCATGTTTAGGGAACTTTGGATCCCTTGGATTATTGACAATTCATGCATGTTGCTGTAAGGCACAAAATTGTCTATAACAGATGCCCCCTAAAGTATGAGGTCGTTTATCGGGTGAAATGCTTTATTGAGAGGATCCGAAGTTCATTCAATCTGCTGAGAAGTGTCCTGTAATAAGATACAATACAATACATTATTTTTCATACGTTTTCATGATCTAGCTGAGGCGGGCATTCCCATGCTCAGCTTTATAAATACATTTTGGTACATAGAACAGACGATCGTCTGATTGTAGACCGATAATTCTCTGCTGAAATTATCATCCTTTGAGAAGGATGATCATCTGCTGTAATGATGTACATATCAAATGTCTTTATGTCCTGAATATATATCGTAGCCCGGATGGATGAAACTAGATCCGGGGTCTTCAATCTCTTCCGATCTTCACTCGATGTACAAGTCGATCCATGTGAGAATTTCTTGAAGTCGAACATGGAAAGACATCGCTTGATTACTGGTCAATGATGTAAACCGTTAACAAGCGCAAGAGGAATCACCGATAAGGATGATGACCCTCAAGGTACGGCAGTACAATTCACATGGTGGGAATAAAGGACTTGGCGTCGACCACCATGCAAAATCTTCTGGTCGAAGGTCATTGATGTATACCTGTCGCCGGAAGTGAGAAACTTGCCATTGAGGTATGCAAGCTTCAAAGTACTGAAGGGGTTGTTCCTAGATCAACTCCTTGGATAATGAGCTGATGTCGACAAGGAGCGATCCGTCAAAGGAGGGCCTTAATGAATCCCACATCAGTGACACGGAACGGAGCTAGTGATTGTGATGAGGTGAAAACAAACTGTGATGTATGATTCAGGGTGGCGGCCATGAAGTGGATGAAGGATAATGTATGGCAGTGGATGGGACACGGTTGACTCTTTGCAGAACCACATCTCTTGAACATATAACGACACTGATGTGATGGATTGGTAGCATTACCCCAATTGTGGATGGTGTGGCGAGGACCATGGTTATGAGACCGGTGAATGAAACAACCCAACCCGATGTGATACAGAGGACAAAGTGTCATGTTCAAGAGCGACTTGCTACCATTAATGCTGTGAGGTTCTCCCAATTTTTCCCCAGTCATTGCTAACCAGTACCTCTTTATTTTTGTCAAGCTTGAGGAGGATAACATATGCTTGTTCGATAACCTGCCCTTCGGGCAAGCCCATCGCTATGTTTTAACGAGCCTAGCGATAGGGAAACTCGTTCTCGTCTAAAGACAAGTTTGTCGCTATTTAATCATTTTAACGAGTCTAACGACAAGGAAAACTCGGTCATTTTCATTTTTAGAGAGTCTGAAAAGGTACGGAAAGTTAACTCCAAAATTCCTTTTTCGTCATCTAATCCCTTAAGTCCGAAAAAGTATAAAACAATACAAAAGGGATGAATTTTCGATTTCTTTAACGAGCCGAACAAAACAAGCGCTCGATCTTTTTGTGCAATAATCCCTCAGGTCCAAAAAGATTAAAATCTAGAGGAGGGATAGCTCTTCCGGTCCTTTTAACGAGCTGGAAGGCCAAAACTCGGCAAACTTTTCATATTTTACGAGTCAGTGAAAAGAGCTCAAAGAAGACTCGTCTTTTGAGGAACGAGTGATAAACAGGGATAGCAGCAGATTCCAGGTACAGGTTGGAATTTTCCAATCACGGCAGTGTCACAAGGGTGGCTTAGTGAAATCACTCTTCGCAGCTGTTCCTCAAAATGGGTAAACAATCATATGGAGATGAACGATTGGCCAAATGAACGGATGGAGGTGACGGTACACAAACACGACCAATGGTTTTTATATGGCTGTCAAAGGTTACATTTACCAAGGTTATTTACCGGGATGGGTTCGTTTTTTAACGAGCTTGAACACTGCTCAACCTTATGTTTATTTTTTAACGAGCATGAACTATGTGCTAAAACTGCTCGGTCTTTTGCATGCCCCCAGCATCATAATGACGCATGTCAAAGGAGGGTGCCCCCCAAGCTTCATTGCATTCAACTTGGTGGTTGGAATGAAGGTTTACCTTTGAATTTTGAAAAGGGGATTTGTTTCATTTTTTATTGAGGTTGACATAGTAAAAGAACTATCCTCATGACTCCTTGTTTCATTTTTTAACGAGGTTGACACGAGATAAGAACCGTCCTCAGAGCCCACTGTATTTACAGTATTTCCATTAGGGCGATGATCCATGCGGACAAAATATTTAGGAATCTTCTGAATCCGTTGGATATAGAAGATTTCATATTGTAGGTTTCCACTGTGGCTACTTCCGCCAGATTAGTTGCCGGCGGTAGGGCAAAAGTACCCATTAAGGCAGGGTCTTTTAGGATACCTACTCCAATATTTTGAAGCGGATGATTACTTTCATGGATCATTGTGCTGTTTCCCGTAACTTGAGAACTGTTGGGGAGAAATGTTTGTTGGTCGACGATTGTAATTTTTCCTTGAAAAGGAAATACAATCCTCCTGAAGTAGGTCGACACAACTGCAGCCATGGCATATATCCAAGGCCTTCCCAGTAGGATGTTGTAATCGAGGTTTCCGTCGATTACTTCCACATCAACTTCTACTGTTTTTCCCCCTAGTTCAACTTGCAAGTTACTTAAAATCCCGTATGGAGTGTATGATCGTCCATCAAATGCTTTTAATGTCGTTGACGATTTCGACAAGGGTGGTGAGCCTAAATTTTTCCAGCAACTCATCGACATAAGACATGTAGATGCCCCCTCATCAATAATTGTTCGATGAACCGTTTTGTTGAGGGCTTTCACTTGAATAAGGAAAGCTAGTTGAGCTGGTAACTGAGGGTCATATCCTTTATGATTAAAGGCCACAAGATTGGAATCCATTGGGCCAATCCCACCTATTGCTGATAATAAAGCTTGCTCTTGGGAGGGGTAATTTTGTGGTACTTCAAGTGTTGACATAGTGGACGGCGATTGGGCCAGGTCCTCTACTATATTATAATTCTGTGCTCTTTTGGCATGAGGATTAAATGTCGATTTGTGTACTACTCCCTTTGGCGACTTTATCATTGGCTCAGGAACGATGGGTGGCACAACTTCAGTCAAAGTTGTTGTTGAACTACTAGGTCGTTCATTAACCTTGTTGTTCGACAGCTTTGGATTCCCGTACTCTTTATTCCTTGTCGAAATGAAAGCATCATTTTGTTGCTTAGATATTGACAACATTAGCACTTGCGACGGGGAAGCACTTCCTCTATCAACCAGATTTGTTCCTCGATTCGGAAACGGATCTGATAACACAGCTGAGGTTTGCGGACTCTTAAAGAATCTTTTAAGCTCTGCTTTGTATGGACATTCTCTCGTCCAGTGATCCTCATCACATATCTGACACCCAAAAGGTGGTTTCCTATCTCGAGGAGGGCTTGAAGAAGTTTTTCGAGGAGATGACTCTCCTTGTTTCTTCTTCTTCCCTTTGTTTTGAGTTTTCTTGCTTTCTGGTTGATTGGTTTCTTTGCCTTTATCTGCTGATACGACATTTACTTCCAAAGCAAGAATTTCTTCTTGAGCATTTTGATTCGAATCCTTACGGGCCTTCTTGGGATTGGCCTTTCTCGGATTCGTGTTTGCCATGCCAATCACGCCATCGCCGGCATGAGAGTCACTATTTGATCCAGGAGGAGGAGGGATTGAGAATTCTGGTCTGGGGGCATCAGGTATCTTATCATAGAGCGTGCCGGACTGAGTATATACTAAGTCCAAATATTGCGCACGAGCAATAACCTGCTCTTCTGTTACGACTCCCCCCTTCGCCACATCTTCCGTTATGGTCGGAAGTAACGACTTTATAAACCACTCAGCTAAAAGCTGATCAGGAACGTATGTTTTAACCATTCTTCGTCGACGTCGCCACTCATGTATATGATCTGATATATGAGTTGCGGTTGTCTGTTTGAAGTTAGTCAATATCTCTGTTCCCGTTTCATACCTTATTGGTAATTGAAAGTGGGTTAAGAATGTCGTGGCAAGGGAGCTAAAATTGTCGAACGAAGCTCTTGGCAATTCTATATACCATTTCGCCGCTGGACCTGTCAATGTCCTCTGAAAGAGGCGAAGCCTTATCGAATCATCATTTAAAGTGTTTGACGAACACCATAGATGAAATGTCATCACATGATTCGACGAGTCTTCACCTGGATTTCCATTGAATTTAGGAATGTCGGATGGAAGTTTGTGCGGAATCACTGGCCACCATGGGGCGTAAGCAATTGGATCATTGGTTAACCGATGTAAATCAGGCAACTCTAAAGTCGCCACGAATGGTAACTGTTGATTCAAGTTAGGTGAAGCGTAACCAGGATACGATGGAATCACCTGAACAGTTGGTCTTTGCATACCAGCATAATGGAGTTGATGTTGGTATGATTGATACGGTTGATGGACTTGACCACTATAAAGTGGTTGATTTTGACCATTTTGGATATATGGTTGTCCAGTATTCGCAAAGATTTGCTGTTCAAAACCTTGGTACACTTGTTGGAATTGTGGTTGTTGGTATTGCACTATCCACGGTTGCGATACCATGGGTTGTTGTGCTACACTAACCATTGGACCAAGATGTGAGGTGATTGTACCCGATTGTACTTGTGTCACCCCACCAGTAGGCGATTGTGGTTGGGTTGCAGGGTCAAGGGGCTGTTGCATGAGAACCTGAGGAATCTGAGGTTGACATACAACAGGCATTGTTTGAACTTGCGACACGGTTACAATAGCCGGTGTAGTTGGGATGTTCGTCACAGGTACACACTGTTGCATAGAATATACAACTCTTGGTGGCTGGGATAGCATAGGTACCCAACTACTCGTTGCAATTCCACCATAACTTGAATAAGGTTGAGAACTCCCGTATGGGTATCCTCCCGGAGGGGGCAATGAAAGGGCATACTGCCCCCCATACGGTGGTAATCCGGAGCTCAAGGCAATTGATTGTCCTGGAGGACTAGATGGCCTAATCAGATTCCCAAAAGGGTCAATTTGATGAGTCTAACCATAAGAGTTACCAGACATTACTCCGGAACAAACAGGAACAGACCATACTGTCGAGATAGTCTCTTGGTGGACTCCTTCTAGCGACTGAGAGCTAGTTGGGACAGATGGTATGCCGGCGAACATTGTTGGATTTGCAGCAGGTAATTCTGCCGTCACCGTGTCATTTGACACAGTCCTAGATGTCGACGGTTGTTCAGACATTTTTAGTCTATCCAATTGATTGCCTAGTGATTCTACAGGAACTTTCACTGGTGATGGACAAACTTCTGTTGTAGTAGGAAATAGAGTGACCCCTACTCCAAAATGAGTTGGAGTGGATACTTGCGGTTCCTCTATAATTTCCTCTATCGCAATCAGACCAGGTGGAAGAGGAAGACCGTCAGGTCCGTAATAGATTTCCGGTGCCGAAGAAGGGGTTGTATCGACAGCGACAGATGTTTTAGGAACAAAACCCTCTGGACCAGTTACAGATGGAACTGGTTCAGTTATACAAGTATTTGCCCCCAGACTAGGATCAGTATTACTGTCCTTCTGCGGCGGTTGAACTTCTTCTATAGAGGCAGGGTTTCCGGAAATGTTTGGAGTAACCAGAATCTCAGATGTCGTTGGAACACTTGTTCTAACTTTTAAAGGAGATTTTGAACTGGTTCGACGAGCTCGCTTTGTCCGGACTGTTTTCGATTCCGGAGACAAAGACGGTTGACTTGCAAGCCTCCGAGAACGACGGATGTTCAATTGACTTTCTTCCACGATTGCGGATTACTCGATCAACCAAAATATAAAGGGGAAAATTTGTGTTTCCGATTTGAATGAATTTTATTAGATGCTTTTAAACATAACTTTGCTTTTTCATGTTTTAAGAGTCGAGAAAAAGCTAAAGATGACTCTAGTCTCCTTCGATGTATTAACGAGCCCGAAGTGACAAATGCTCGGTTGGACCTTTTCAGTTATAGAGTTTGAAAAAGGCCAAAAGAAACTGCTCTGGAGATCTAGGCAGAGGGTGTGCCAAACCTTTCGCGAAACCACAGAATACGTTTTACGGTACGGGTGGTCGATCTTCGTGAATGATGTGTTCACTGCATCGCGATCAGTAGGGCGGCTGACACGGCTTCCTATGGATAAAGGCTTTGTTCCTATAGGGGTCTCCCAATATATACGCGACGGTACGTGGGAGCACAAGTCCGTATTAGTGCCACCGACTCTCAGGAGGAATCACCCACCTTCGTAGAGATCGACAGTCACTATGTTTAACGACGCCGAAACACGTCTCTACCTAGACCTCTATATGTTTGTGTTATGTTTCAAATGCGTTGTTAGGTTCATTCAGTATATTTTAAGTTGATCTTTTTAAAGTTTGCCTTTCAAGGTTCACCACGAGATGTATATGACAAATTCCTAAATGCAGCCTAAGATGAGAAGCAAGCTTTTTCAAATCTTTTTGACTGATGAAAATCTTAACTACTGAGGGAGAAGAAAGGCAAATTCTTTTCACACAGTTCCTAAAGCACAAACTAATGCACTTTCTCCTAAATCATCATGCAAACTTTTCAAATGCAAAATGCACAATGCATGTATTTTCTTTTCCCTTTCTTAATGTTGATGTATTACAGAAAGAAAGTTGTTATATAACTTTGATTTCGATTTAAAGCGAAAACAAACAAGTTTGTCCAAAATCAAAAGACACCTTAAGATTTATTTGTTTAATCACTGGAAATGCATGAAATCAAACCATAATGATGAAAGTAAAATGACTAATCAGCTATGGACAACAAACAAGCTAACTCTTTAGACCAGCAAAATGCCTAACACAGGTTCAGATCTAAGAGGCCAAAGCAAGACTAGTTTACTCTTCGTTATGGGAAATTGTAACTGAAATAAGAAATACAAAGAACAAGTACAATTTCGTTATATAACAGAGGCTGAATGATGGCAAGTAAGGTTGGTTTCAGAACTGGTACAAGACTGGTAACTAGCTGCCAAATCTATAGTGAAAACAGGCAAGAGAAAGGGAGGAAACCCCAACTGCACTAGGCAAAATTGGGCCAACGCAGGTGCTGCTCAGCCAGTCTGGCTCTCAGCGCAGGTAGCCCCTTCGGGACCTGCATTGCAAAGCAGGTAGCCTGTGTACTACCTGCTTTGGAAAACGAAAGTTGCGTTTTCACAGTTTCCGGGTCACAATTTTCTCAAAAATGCACAGTTTTTGCTCAAATCAGAAGCAATCAGTCAAGCACACTCAAAGGGATTATTAGGAGGATGAAAAGCTATCGCTAAGAGCTTACAAGGATCCTTGTAGATCAGCTCTTCAAATCATGAACATGCTCAGAAATGAGCTAGAGTGGCTGCCCTCTACTTCGCTTTTGATATAGTCAAAAGCTTTTCGATTTGGTACTCTTTTGTTCAGGAAATGAATAGAAAAATACTACAAACAATCAAACAGATACGTTCCCCAGCGGAGTCGCCAGTTTGTTGTAGGGAAAAGTATCCGACTCGGATGACCCTATCCCACTCTAAGGGTGATAGTACCTCAGCAACAACTGTAAAACAAACTACTTAAGGTTTACTTCTTTATGAAAGCAAAAGAGAATGGAAAAATGCACTAACCGTTGCCTTGCGCTTAATGTCGAATCCAAACTCTCCTCTTTGGCTGCTTGCTCCCAGCTCCTTTCTCTTTTGCTGGCCCAGCTACAATGAGATCCTGCAAAATAACAAAGAAGGAAACTACAAGAAGCATGCAATCATAACTGGTTCAAGGATTAGTGTAAACCAAACATGCAATTATCACAATATATTATTGAAACAAGAGCACATAGAAGAACCTCAATAGCTTTTATTAATGAAGAAGTAAAGGTTCTGAGAGTATTACAACCATTGAAGGCTCCAATCCAGCAACACCTCCCAGCAGAAAGAATTTCTCCTCTTCACCTCTCTCAAACAATCACCCAATAGCTCTATAGTGAAACCAACAGCATATCATTACTTTGCACAAAATTCCAGCCTCCTGAGCTCATAGGAGAGAGCTCAATATATAGATGAATTGAGAAAGGATGAGTCAGCTTGCAACTGATGTGTAGCTGCCTTGTGTCCTCTCTCTCTTCAGTTAATCTTTAGTTGATCTTCAGTTCTTGAGTCCACTTGGAGAACCTTGCTTCCACTTGGAGAAACAGAGCCTCTGACTCATCACAAGGTGAAATCCCTGATCCAAGTGTCATTTTTGGAAGATTCCAGAGCAATGACTCAGTGTGCCACTTGTCCAATCTCGCTCAACGCAGGTGGCCTTTGTTCTACCTACTTTGCAACGCAGGTACACCATGGAGGAGTTGTGTTTCAGCGCAGAAGCCTAGTGGAGCACCTGCTTTGATTTCAGGATTGCTTGTTTTTGAGTGTTTTCAGGTGGAGAACTGATCTGAGAGCTGTTGGTTTGCTGACCTTGTTCCTCTAGGGGTAGGAACATCATGTTTAGGGAACTTTGGATCCCTTGGATTATTGACAATTCATGCCTGTTGCTGTAAGGCACAAAATTGTCTATAACATCGACCCTAAAGCAAAGTGGACAGCCTTGGAAGGATATAAATACAACTGACCTCTACCTCATTTGGAAATAATCATGAGACATTATTCTATCTTGGTTTTTGGCTCGCACAAGTCTAAGGCTTGTCCATGGAGGAACAAGTTTGCTCGAAGATGAAATTATAGGGTTCGTAGCTCGCATTTCTATTTTAGGGTTTTGGTCCTCAGTCGCAGGCATAGGACAAAGAGATCTTGATTGTAGCCACTCTCTACCAGGATCATCCATGTGACCGAAGCATCCCAGTCACACGTATAACTCATCCTCCATGTGACTGACATCTAGAGTTTTAGAATCTTAGTTGTAAACTGTAATCACTTGCTTATAGGCTCTAGAGAGCAACTAGAAGCTTCCCAGTCACACACATGACTCCTCCTCCATGTGATCAAGACCTAAATGATGGAATTTTAGTTATCTGAATATTTCACACAGTGACCATAATAGTCAAAAATTAATCGCAGACAGTGAGAATTCATTATAGGTTTTCGAATCAGGATGTTTAGTACAAGCATTGTTGGGTTCATTTCATGGATGTTGTAGTTGCTTTTGATGAATAGTTGTATGGATCATTGTATTCTCTTTCGATGAATAATTCAATGACAATCTAATAAGAAGAATAATTTGAAAGGGTTTTCCCCATAGTTGTTTTTTCGCTCATCTCTGACCAATCCTGGTGTCTCTATGTGTGAATCATTTTCTTCTATTGTTCCTTTATGTTCTGTTGCAATGATGATGATGATATTATTCTTTCTATATAATTGCATATATTTTTGAATAATGATGTAAACATGAATAATGTTATGATGTTATGGGGTGAACTTAATGTTTTTATGAAGAAATTCAATTATCAAAGCAAATAACAATATATCCCTAAGAAAAATTAGCATGGTATCAGAGCCAAGCTTAATAAAATTCATGGAGATCACTCTTATGATGACACCATTGATGGATGCAAGAGAGGATGGTGGAGACCTACAAGAATTCTAGGGTTTGAAGAAAACCTTAGGCAATTTTTGCATTAGGGTTTTATGGATATTATGAGGATAGGTTTTGGGAGAAACCCTGGTTTATGGAAAGGATTTGAGATATGAAATCTAGAATCCCTAGCATGGTCAATGTGAAGATGCTCAATCACTTGTGACAGATTTGATGAATCCCTAGATAGGATAGTTTCTATTAGGCCTGGTTGATGATGAATTTGACGAATATATATTGAAGGCAACAAGTGGAAAATGGGTAGTGATGGCTCTTGAAGGCTATTTCAAGAGGGAGATGATCACCTCTCATTGAAGATAAGTAGTTTATGATTTATGATGCTCCTTTATTTCTTTACTTTTGTTTATAATTATGGATCTTATTATTGTTTTGATTGTTTATATTTCCTGCATGTATATTTGAGTATGTGGATGCTTATAACCTCTTGATGAGTTGTGATAAGTGGATCCTTCTTGAGGATCATGGTTAATGCAAGAAGAGAGGAGCTAGTAAAGGTAAAATAGTGCTACAAGTTGCCTATTCAAATAAGAAGGTGCACAAGTATATAAACACTACAAGGTATGTATGGTGTTATGTTTCAGCTGTAATATTGATGACAAGGTAAGCCCTAAGTTATGATGAATGTATCCTTCAAAAATCGTTCATGCATATGAAAGTGATTTGGATTCATGGTTCTTATAATGAAATGGTGCACTTGGTAGTAAACAACTATCTTACCTTTTAGAAATGATGAGCTTCTTGATTCTAGAAGATACTTAATATTGATATTTTATATATTGATATACTTGATGTTTGGCTAACATCTATCATCTTGAATATCTTGATCCCATAAAGAAGGCTAGCACCTTGATTCTAATAGATGGTAACTTGATACTATTGATATTGTTTGTATCCATGATGATAGAAGTATAACTAATGAGATTGATATTCAAGATATTTTGTTAACCATAGTTATGTTTTGATGTGTTTAGTAATTATGGCATATGCTAAAATTGAATTCCCTAACTTGATGGATTGAGTTATGTGACAAATAAGTAAGTTTGTGATCATGACTCTAGAAGTATACTCCTATTAGCTATTTGACACTAACCCTCGATGAAAGATTGATGTCATGATGTAATGGTGAATTACTTTATGCTAACTATTGGGTTGTGAAAAAGGTATGTTTTTCCTCTTCATTTACTTGATTAATCATACGGATTTCATGAATTTTCTCTCGTCTTGAATATATTCTCGAAGTAAGACCGTGAAAAATGAATGAAAAGTAGTGTTGAACAAGTTAAATGATTTTAGCATTAAAATCCAAAGTTTTCGCTTGTTTATGCACAAGATGACTGGATTGGACAATTGTTGTTCCTTTGGATAAGATAGCAGCACCAAGAAAGGAAGATGTCGTTATTCCAGTTGCATGGGCCAAGCTAAAGATAGGAGGAAAAATGTGGAATGGATGTGGAGAATACAATTATTCAGTCGAGAAATCCTGAGGATCTTCCAATCCTCAGGATAAGCTCCAATTTTGCTAGCATTTCATAGAGAATATATAACGCTAGTAGATGAAAAGGAATAGTAACTTTTAAGTTTTGTTATCATTATTAATTTCCAGCAAGACTATGAATGCATATTCAACCTTAAGGGTTGTAGTGATTTTTTAATTTATTTTTGACAATTGATGAAAAACTTGGAGTTTCGCATTAAATCCATGTATTGAGCTTCTACAGCAGTTCCTTCTAAGGCTTTGGGCTTGGTCGCTCGAAGATCTACTGCTCATTTGTATTATGTCAATTATTCCTTACTGTTAAATATTTATATTGTTGTTCCTTCTATAGGTTGAGTTAGATTAAGTTTTATATCTCGGTTAATATCTTTTTTATAATTTACAGAAAAGTAATTTTTGTATATCATTTTTGTTACATTTACATATATGCTTTATGCAATTACTTCTAGCTTTGGATGCTCCTTGCAATTAGCATGATTTGAGTAGTTTTCCTTCAATGCATGTGGATTCGATTATTCAATTTGATTTCCTTTTGGCATTTGGAATATTAGATTAACATCTTTGTCTGATGTAGTTTGCAATTGATTTATCTTTTCAATTTCGAACTATAGAATAATCTTTGTTTTGAATTTGAATTTCTAGAGTCAATGAGTTGTTAAGCAAATTGTTTATTTCTGCAATGATTAGTTAGGATTTATGATTAATTACCTTCATCCAATTCTCTGATTTTTATCACACAAACAGTGCTTACAACCTTGAAATAGAAAGACGAATCCCATGTTGACACATTAATGTCGTATTAAGATTGATTTATAAAGTCATCTTAGTGCACCAACATTTTGGCATCGTTGTTGGGGAGGTTGTCAGGGTAATAGTTACTTTGTATCTCTGAAGAGAATTGGGTATTGAAAATGAGAGGTAAGAACCTACGTATATAGAAAATAAAAATCTTTTTCCTAAAGCCCTCTCATTAGATACACAAGGGTTGTGTAGGTATGAATGACTAGGAGAAGAAAGACACGAATAGATCAGAAATCAGTACCGATAACCACCAAATCCCAAGGATTGGTGACCCTTGGGAGACCAACCTTTATAGACGAAATAATTAGGAGAGCTGAATCTCAGGCATCAATATGACCCTAGACAGTATCTAGAAAGGGCTATACTTTGGACCCTCAAGCAGCAGAATCACGAATTGCATCTTACATCGAGATCCATAGTAAAACTGAAGGATCTTAGCAGAGTTTTCAAAATACAAATAATCAACACTCTAGTCCTTCATAAGAGGGAAAATTGTGTAATTTGAAAGAAGGAGAGGGAGAAACTAGTGCAGATTCTAAAGTAGACCCACAGCCATTTGAATTAGGATCTCCTATGACGCTAGCTGGAAAATAAGTATCTAAAAACCCAGTTCTAGGTAGCGTAGTAAATCCCCTTCGAATTTTGAATACTTCATCCGCCCAAATAACACCTCCTGACCAAGAAATCCCTGAAGATTATTGGCACATATTTGATCAAATGGCAAATCAACCACCTCAAGGTCAAATCTCGATGTTGGAATACCCTATTATTGACCCAGTAGCCAATGACTTGATGAAGTCCATTCCTTTAGAAAATATCCCAACCTTTCACGAGATGACCTCAAAGGATCTGGATGCTTTTCTATTTAAGTTTGATGTCTTGTACAGAGGATATGACTACACAACTGATCTAAAAAATTGAAGTTGTTCCCCTCTACCTTAAAAGGAGCATCTTTTTTATGGTTCATGGGTTTGGGTGGAAGTACCATTAACTCCTGGGATGACATGAAGAATGCTTTTCTCACTAAGTACTAGGACTATTATAGGACAAGGGATCTAAAGGATGAAATCTTCAAACTGTCTATGAAGGACAATGAAAATTTAGAAGAATATGTTGAATAGTTTCAGTATAAGTTGCAGATATCCCCCCACTCCACATTGCCAAAAGCAGTCTTGAAATCCATTTTGATAAAGGGAATGAGAGAAGAATGGGTAGAAACTTTAAATCTGATGGGAAAAGGTGACATTTATCAAGAGGAATATGACGAAATTGTCTGATTGTGTATCAGGTGTTCGTAGGGTAGTACACACATCGGACTAGGAGGGTGAGATTTCATGACTAGAGGAAGTAGAACTCCCAGCATAGGCATGACGAGAATAGAGATCGAAAACCTCTTGGAATATTTCAAGACAGATATCTTGGGCACACTGACTACACAGTTAGATGTCTTACATGCTAGAAAAACACAAGTTGAGGCAGAACAAATGCTAGACATATTCTGTCCACGTTTCTAGAAGAAAACACAATCAAAGAGAATGTCCTTTCGACATGATTCAGACGTGCTCTATATGCACCAAGGACCATGAAACGGATCAGTGTCCATCACTTCCCAGATTAAAAGCAATATTCAAAGAAGCTAAGGAAGGAACAGAGTTGGCATACTTAATGGCTCAACATCAACAATGGCAAGTACAACCCTTTGGTATGGCACAAGACCCTTCTTTGTTCTTTCGTACGCAATATAATCAACAACAAAATCTTGGAACAACATGGCAAGGTTAACCACACTTCTCTGCCTAGAAATCCCAATAGTATTCCACGTCACCCTAGCCAAACCAACCCTTCCTAGGAGCTAGCTGGCCGAATTGATAATGCTCTGCCCCCTTCTGGTAAAATGCAGCTAGTAATCCTTACCCTTCATAGTGGGCTGCTTCCACCTCACAGAACCCGAATTGGTCTCAAAACTGGCAG
Source organism: Pinus tabuliformis (assembly GCA_031772625.1). Classification (NCBI taxonomy): domain Eukaryota; kingdom Viridiplantae; phylum Streptophyta; class Pinopsida; order Pinales; family Pinaceae; genus Pinus; species Pinus tabuliformis. Next base: position 333,697,499 of record CM062817.1, read on the forward strand.
CACCCTATGGGGATGAACAATCTACCCATGGGAGTAGGTTCTCAACCTCAGCCCACATTTCTAGGTCCTTTTCAGAACCCTCAGCCTTCAGCATGCCCCCAATTGCCAGCTCAACCGAATATGAATCGTAATAATAGACCAGTTCAATATGTACAGATTCTTGAGAATTCAGATAATGACACAAAACCAGTAGAATGCAAAGAGCTTCGGCTAGGGTCAAGGTGCATTATTACTACAATAGAAAATAAAGAGACTAAAAACGAAAATCAACCACATTAAACCCTTCGATTTTGATTACCATGGAAATAAAAAAGGTAGAAGACACAGTCAAAAAGCAAATCCCGATAAAATTATAATGTCTTCTTCCCCATTCCATGAGAGAATAGCGATAGCTAAACCTGTTGTCTATCCTAATTTTGATATCTTAGGGGAACTGAAAAAAATTTGTATAAATATTCTTCTCCTCCAGGCCATACAGGACATCCTGGTTTATGTAAAGAAAATTAAGGAGTTATGAGGGAAGAAGCCTTGGAGGAAATTAAAAAATCCACCAATAATATATGTGGTAGGAACTTTATCTGATTTGCTTTTGGGTAAACAAGAACCGTTTAAATATGAAGACCTAGGAAATATTGTAGTAATGGTTCAGATACAAGGCTATACCTTTCCAAATACACTAGTAGATCTTGGGGCAACCATTAATATTCTGACTACTAAAACCTGCAAGGTTCTAGGAATTACAACTCTAGAACCCACCTCAACCTTATTAGAACTTGCTGACATATCAGTTGTTAGACCTGAAGGAACCTTACGGGATGTGACTATTTTTGTCAACTCCTTGGAATATCATGTGGACTTTCTACTCATTAACCCAAGAAGTAGGCTAGATGGACATCCTTTGATATTGGGTTGACCTTGGTTAGCAACAGCAGATGCTTATATAGGATGTCGTGCAGGCATCATGACTATCGCTCAAGGGAATCTTGTAAAGCTAAACCAAGTCTACCTATTGTAAATAATCAGTTACACCCACCTAGATACTTGGAAGAAAACATATGCTCTCCTCTCACACTGGAAGAAGCTCTTGAATTTTAGAATCAAATGGAAGATGATGTGATTAACAACTTCACTAATAGACTAGTTTCCATGAATAATCCAACATGCCAAGTGTTAAAGGCCATCCTCGATAATGAAGCATAGGGATATCCCTTGAGGGACACAGACGAACAACATATACCCACAACTGTTGTTTATAACAATAGGCCAATTGAGATTGAACCAAGTAAAACATTAACATTAACGGAAACTTGGACAGTCATCAATAGCAAAGACTTATTCAGGTTCTTCAGAAATATAAAAAATATTTTTCCTGGGAATACTCAGACATGAAAGGTATAGATCCTCGGTTGTGTACCCATATTATCTACATTGAGAATGACATTCGCACCATCCGGCGGCATCAGAGAAGGTTGAATCCTCACCTCAGAGAAATTGTGAAAGAATAACTGCAAAAATTACTGGATGTAAATTTTATTTATCCTATCTCAAATAGTCAGTGAGTCTCCCCGTTGGTAGTCATTCCCAAGAAAAATGGGAAATGGCGAATTTGTGTGGACTACAAAGAATTGAACAAATCCACCCAGAAGGACCATTTCCCTCTTCCTTTTTTTAATCAAGTTATCGATACCTTAGCAAGGAAACAATTTTATTCCTTCCTTGATGGCTTCAATGGCTATAATCAGATTCAAATTGCCCCTGAAGACTAGGATTAAACTACGTTCACCTTCCCTTGGGGTACGTTTTCATACAAAGTTTTACCCTTTGGTTTATGCAATGTCCCAACCGCATTTCATTGAGAAATATTGAGCATTTTTTCTAATCTGATTAACGAAGGACTTGATATTTATATGGATGATTTTACACCCTATGGAAGTGACTTTGAGCAGGGTTTACGAAATGTGGAGAAGGTACTTGAATGATGCATTTATACCATGTTATTATTAAGCAACTTAAAGTGTCACATGATGATGACCGAAGGTGTGGTTTTGGGACACTACATCTCTGCGACAGGAATACAGGTAGATCCAGCGAAAATAGGGGTAATTATTGCACTACCCACACCCTCCACACAAACCAAGGTATGTAGTTTAATTGGATATCTAGGGTACTATCACAGATTTATTGAAAACTTTTCAAAAATTGCTGCACCCTTATATGTCTTAACAGGAAATGTTGAATTTAACTAGTCTGCCAAATGTGACGTTGCCTTTGTAGATCTAAAGAAATTGATTTCAACCACTTCATTATTATGAGGGAAAAACTGGGAGTTACCTTTCCATATCTCTACAGGTGCATCAGACACAACTATAAGCATTTTACTTGGACAAGAAGAGGACAGGAAGCCCTACGCTATCTATTATATTAGCAAAAAGCTTACCCCTGCAAATTTAAATGATATAGTAACATAAAAAAATAATTTTTAGTTGGTATACATACTATCAATAATTTTAGACATTATATAACAGGCTATCCATTTTTCCTATATACTTATCACTCTGCTATCAAGTAATCAGCCAACAAACCAATCACTAATGGGCGAGTAACACGATGAATGTTTTTACTGCAGGAGTTCGATATCACCATAAAGGATCGACCCAGAAAATAAAATCCTGTTGCATACTTCCTGTCTCAGGTGCCTAAGATGAATGATCCATTATAGGTAGATGCTAAATTTCCAAATTGAGCACATGTTCCTTGTAATGATTAAAGCGCCTTGGTATGCGGATGTAGCATAATACTTAGTAGTCGGGAAATTACCAGCACATTTGTTGCCCAAGGAAAGGAAGTTGATTGTACAACACTGTTATAGCTCCAAACCTCACTCTTGATGTTTTGTGATGCTACACTCATGGCCTAGGGCAACCCCTCCTTCCAGACCTAGTCCAAATATTCAAAAAACAATGTTTTACTCCCTATACGCGACATTGCCCTGAGCTAAATGCGTGTGTACGTGGGTCTGTGTATGCCCAACCCGCGTATATGTCTTAAAACACTTAAAAAAATTAAAACTCCTTAATTTCAGGCAGAGATCGCGGGTTTTACCTGCTGATTACCTATTAGTGAATGTGGCCCAACTGTTCCCAACGAATTCCAAACTAAAAAACTACTTGGGGAGAAGTATAAAAAGGCTTCAATGGGAAGGCCTAAGTGAGGAGAGAATAGAGAGAAAGATCACTTTGCTGAGATTTTCCCTGACCAGGTCTGAATATCCTTGTGCTTCCAACACTTCCCCCATTTGCAGGAAACCCTTGTTTCCTTGTGTGATGATGTCTTTCTACTTGAGAGATCATGGAGTAAGTCATGGAAGGAGTTTGTTGAAGGCTTGAGACTGGACGAATCCAGAGGACAGTTCCACTTGGAGCCTGCGAAAGGACGAATCAGGTGAAATCATTCCTTTCTGTACTTTAGTTATTTATAATAAAAGAAACACTTGTCTTGTTCCTGATATAAATCTTCTTCATATTCATGATATCAATGTTATAATTCATATGTGAATGGTTGTTTTTAATTGTATAACTAACTACCTTTCCTTATGTTATGAAGATGATTTCTTTATGATGCTTGGTCAATATACTGTTGTACTTTCTGGAATTGTTGGTTGAAGGACTAAAAGGAACTAAAAGAGGATTTGGACCCTAACTGGATCTTCTCAAATGAAGGACCTCAGGTGCACCCCTTTTTCGTATAGTTTGTTTATATTAGCATCATGGCTGTATGGAATGAGTGTTTCTCTATGTAAATAACCTCCGATCAGCTAGGGTATCAACCCAAGACCCTAGGGGAATTTATCCCTTAATAAAATTGGCGACTCCGCTGGGGACAACAGTATTGTTGTTCCTAGTTTGGGTTTATTCAAGCCAATCAGGTCTGAGCTGTCTGTTTTCTTGCTGTCACTGTGTAGTCTATTCCTGTAGGAACTTGAATTATAAGTTTGGTTAGTTTCTTCAGACTTTTTTTTTGTTTTTTCTTGAAATCGTTTATATACGTTGTTTTTCCAGTTTACAAAAGCGTATATACGCATGTTTCCTTAAGTAAACCTGCATACACGCAAGTTTCCTTAGGCTTAGTCACGTATACACGCAGCTGTACATCAATACAGTCGCGTATATCTTAAAATTTTCAAGATTTTTCAAATCTTTTTTGTTTCTGGGGGTCTGTCTGTCGGTCTAATTCAGTCCTGAATAGTTACTTTTCTGCGTCAGTCTTTAGTGTTACAACAAGTATCTGATTTCAAATTCTCTCTGATTGTGGAAAGTGTTGGTCTTATTTGTTTTTGCAAGCGTCATCATTTTTGTTTAAGCACGCAAGATTTCTTGCTCGGAATCTTGGCTACTCTAATTCCTCAGGGCAGGAAGATTGATCTCAATCTTTGTGTCAAATCTTGTTTTGGTGACTTTTTTGTTTGCTTGTCGAAACTACATTTTTGTGACCATCTACTTTTGTTGTTTTCCGAAAGTTGTTGATTGACACTTTCTTGAAAATTGTCTTTTTGATCTTTTGGTCTTTGTTTCCAAGCTCTTATTGCTTCTTTTGATCGTTAAGAGCATCTCGAAACACATTTTTTTTGTTGATTTTTCATCCATTTTGTGTTGTCAGCTTGCAAAGTGTTTTGTTGCCAATTTTTCAATCATAAAGTTTCAGCCTTGTTGAGAGCACTTTTCAAAAGACGTTTTTGCTTTTTCTTTTGAAGAAAACTTCTTGAAAAACTTGGTTTTGCTTTCTTGAACTTTGTTTTGATTTAGTTTCTTTTAGTGAATGAAAGTGCATTTTTGTTTGTCTTGAAACTTGCTTTTAGTGTAGAGACGAAAATGAGCATTAGCAACTCATATTCCATCTAAACATTTTAAGTGGAAAATCACATCGATAAACAAGTTACTTTCATTTCTTGATTTAGAGTAGTCTTAAGTCTTGCATCAGCATGTACTCATTGCATTAGGATAAATTTACACATCTTTTTAGGACATCCATAGTTTTGTTAACTTTTTTGAGTGTGAAGCTTGAGTAAAAGAAAAGAAAAGAAAAATTTGTTGCTTACTTTGAAGTTCCTCTGAACCCAGTAGAAATTTCTTTCATCGAAGAACAAAACGAGTGCATTTGCATATAGTTTGGCTTTTATTAATTTCTTTTGCGTCAAAACACCACAAGTTTCATTTCCGCTTATCCCTTGACTTAAGAACAGCCCATTTAAAAACAAGCGCTAATTAAAATATACTAAAACTTTTTATAATTGTCAAGTTAGACACACCAACACGTTTTAGGATATTTTAGGGCCTTCGATTAGGCGAGAGGAGAGAAAACTCTCCAGGGCCATTTAAACTGTCAAACATAGGAGTCTGAATAGTGAGTCAAAATCCAATAGCATTAGGGAGACCAAGAAAACTCCAGATCTAGGAGTTAAGCATGAGGGTTTTTGAAGATAAGGAAGAGAGATAACCCCTCTCCTACTTGTCAGATATAACGTCAAGAGTGTTCCGTCTGGCTTCCGATACGAGTTGGTAACCTTAGTTGCTACTCCTAGGGATCTACATAGGTGGCTGCGAAGGGGAATCCCATGGCACCTGAGGTTGACATTGTATCAGTCTCAACGGTACTACTGGAGGGCACCCTTGCGAAGCTTGGGGGCTTGCACCGGCGCAGGATGTTGTTAGGAGGTCAGCGTAACTTCCTCTGTTACCTTCGCTCGTAGGACTGGGCCGTCATTATCCCAGAATATCTTTGGAAGGACCCTTACTTCACTTTCTTGTATTTTGGTGTCCAGTCCTCATCACCCAAAGCGGAAATACTCGAAAGTTGTTTGACTGGCTGATATCTTTTAGGGACTTTTTAGTGTGTGCTTGTGCCGGCTAGCTTTCTTTTTTGACTTTTTAGATCTTAAAGTTGTTTGACCGATCACCCAGATGGTCTTGAAGACTTCGTGGTCTTTCACCACCAAGTTTAGAGCCTTCTCCTAGAAAGCGCAAAGGTAATACTGCCAGTGGGTTTCATCCCGTGGCAGCTAACGCATCAGGGATTGATCCTCCTCACAGGGACATTAGTGTTCAAAACAGGCATGGTACTTCCGCGGAACAAGAGAGGAACACTCCAGTTCTTTCTCGAGTTCTTTTTCGACCAGAAGATAACATAGAAGTAGAAGAATTTCAAGAGTCGTTAGCGGCTACAAATTCCCCCCTATCTTCTAGTTATCTAGAAGTATTACAATACGTTGGGTCTCTGATGCGTAGACCGTCAAGTCCAGGTCATATTACGCACTTACCATCGATGGCTACTACTAGAAGCATGGCTTCTACCACAAGTGTTACAACTATGCAAACTCCAACATCAGTACAAGGGGGAGGAACCATCTCCATCCCCTCTGCATCTTTATTTGGGTCTTTTGCTAGCACATCTTTAGTTGGGTCTACCTCCATTCCTTCTACGAGTGGAAATTCCCAAGCCAATGCTTTTAGTATTGGATTCTTCCCATTTGGCACCCATTCACAGGGTATTCCGTCAGTTCCATTTAGTGCCTCCACATCCATGATGGGTGGATCGGCTTCATTTCAGGGTTTTCCTTTTGGAAGTGGTCATATACCACATTCCAACCCGATGATAGGATCTATGCCTTTTTCCACCACAGGACAAAGCAGTAATCCCTTTCAAGGTTGGACTAACCCTGCGGTTAGTGGCATGGGAACTGGGAATCCATTTTTAGGCCAACAAGGGAATAGGTCGTACTCCACAGTTATTTTGTTTCAAAGTATTCCTCCCTTAGCTTCTGCTTGGAATCCTTATCAGGGGTTATCGACTCCTTATAATCCTTTAGGAGGGAGATTTGCTAGTTATGGAGGTTTTTCGGCCGGAGTTGGTCAAACTCCGAGTTTTGCTGGATCACAAGGTCTGCCTTTTGGTTTAGCTGGTTCTGCGAGTTACTTCGGGTAGCCTGGTGCGTTCCAAAATCCAGGCCAATCTTTTCAAACTTTTGGAACTCTTCCCAGTCTAGGTGGAACCCCTAAGGTCCTCCTAAGCTTCCCTTTTTGGCAACATTGAACTTGCCAGATCTCACGAAATTAACAAATGATCCAATCAAATACAATCTGGCCTGGCCTCCGGTCCCAACCAAACTCCCTTTAGACATTCCAAAGTTCGAGGGGAAGGGCAGTGAAGACCCGGGCGACCACGTAACCACATTCCATTTGTGGTGCTAATCAAACTCCCTTATTGACGACTCGATTAGGTTGATACTTTTCAACGCACCTTGACTAGTAATGCGACCAAGTGGTATATAGAGTTGCCAGGGGGTAGCTTTACATCTTTCGCCGACTTACCTAATATTTTCTTAATTCATTTCTAGTTACCCATCCGTTATGATGCCAGAACTAAACTTTTGGCCACTTTTCGTTAGGATATGGCAACTCACATTTCTAATCACATTCAGGAATGGAGACAGAGAAAGAGGCTCATTAAAGCCGAAATTCCTCCGAAATACCATCTCGAATGGTTTTTGAAATCTTTACAACCTGAAATCTCTAAGGATGTCTCCATGTCCGGAGACTATTCTGAGGAGCAAGCTATTTTTAGGGCCCAACAATTAGAATTGATTTACTCTCAGTCTAGGATCCTACAAAAAATCTTGCCAGATGCTCGTGGATCTAAGGTTGATATAGCCAAGTCGAAGCTAGGTCCTCATGTGGATGGTATCGTTGGATCAGTAGACACAAATGCGGTGAACTTGTTGCGCCAATTGAAGCAGTTGTCTTTACAAACTACTTCCATCAACTAGGTCACATCGTCTAACCCTCCGTCTTCCCAACCCTCTTCAGTTAATGTCGTCCAATCTACCAACCCCAAAGGAAATCAAAATTCCAATGGGAAGAAGAAAGGACGATGTAAGAAAAAGAGTCAAGATGGGAAGACTGATGCAAATAATCCTGGCAATAATGCCGGTGGTGGTAGAAATGAGTCTAAAAAGAAAGTCAAGTTTCCATGCCAGTTATGCAGTAGATACCATTTAACTCATCTCTGCCCCAAGATTCAAGACGCTCAGCACTTGTTAGGGCAACAAGGGACTTCTAGCTCTCAAGCTGTGTTAATAAACCCTTTTCCCCAAGGGCAGCAACTTCTTGCTGGCGCAAGTTCAAACCCTGGTACCTCCGCAGGGGGCAACCAGGAAGGGGAAAAATCATCAAATGTTTTCATGATGGGTTCCAATGTCCATGTGGCCACTTGGTCATGTGATTATGGTGAAGCAAAAACTTCCAAGGACAAAATTGCTCCCAGAAATACCGACCCCATATTGAGCGACCCCCTGTTGAGACTATACCACGGATACCGAAAGGTTTCGCTAAAAGCACGACTATTAATCCTAATGCTAGGGCCGCCCAGAATTACTCCATTGTTGAGGATCTGGCTCAGAGTCCATGCACTATGTCTGCTTTAGAGGTTCTCCAGTCGTGTCCGGCTCAAATAAGTGCATTACTCTCGGCGATTGGGGCAGTTGATCCAACTAACTCTCTAGTGCTCACTTTCGACATGTTAAATGTCAGAAAGTGACTCCCTCATCATATGGCTTTCCAAATAAAGTCTACATACCATAAAATTAACATTTTTTGTACCATTATTGATGAAGGAGCTTCCACGTGCGTCATGTCGATGTCATGCTGGAAGGCTATTGGATTGCCTTCAGCTGTTCCTTCACCTACCCTCCTGACTGCATTTGATGGACATTCTCATAGGCCGCATGGGATTATCCTGGCCCTTCCCATATGTGTTGGGGGCAAGGTCATTAATATTGAAGTAGAAGTCATTGATGCTAACATATACTACAATCTCCTTTTAGGAAGGAATTGGGTATACGAAATGGACGTCGTTGTTTCGACTCTGTTTCGCATCATTTGCTTTCCTCATGAAGGGAAAATCATTAAGGTTGATCAATTGGTTTATTGTCTAGTCAATCCTCAAGCAACTTCTGACTCTACTGTTCCTTTAGTGGATAACCCTCGTCCGCCTACTGAGAATCGGAGTTGGGATGTATTCTTCATTGATGGGTACCTTTGATCTTCCCTCTCCTATCACTAGAATCAATGTAGTTTCGTCATCTAAGGAGTCTCCTCGAAAGAGTTCTTCCGAACTCATTATTTTTCGGACCCTTGGACCTTGCCTTCACCTACGACCACATTAGCTGAAGTACAAGTTAATGGAATGGCATTCCCTATGCCTGCAGCTGAGCTTAGATACCAGTCTATCATTAACCCTGTAGACGACCACTCTACTCCTTTTTCTGAGGAGGAGCTAGATGGTGATGTGGCCCCGGCCTGGACCCTTGATTCTACCTCCGCCTTGGACTACTTAGATATGGTTTTACCTTTCGAAGAAGAAATCCTAGAAGTAATGATGGGTGTCGATCGACCTTGGGAATACTTACACCATCGTTCATATTTTCTTCCTCCATTGCAGGAAGTAGAATCTAGGTTCTCCGAGCTCTTTATTAGTGATGTTTGTACAGTATCGAATCCTTTGGCTCCAGCACACTTTCGTGCTGAAGGTAATATGTCGGTGATTTCAAAAATGATATCTATAAACATCTCTAGGAACCCTAACGTGATTGAGAATCTCTTCATCAGAGTTGAATGTTCCCCTAAAGAAATTCAAGTTTACACCGACCTTTTCAAGGAATTTCGAGATGTATTTGCTTGGTCTTATGAAGAAATGTCTAGCATTGATCCATCTATAGTTCAACATGAGATCAAGATGTATGAAAACGCCAAACAAGTTCGTCAAAGGCTTCGGGTGCTTAATCCTAGGAAAGCAATAGCCATTAAAGCTGAGATAGAGAAGCTGCTCAAGGCGGGTTTTATATACCCTGTTCCTCTTACTGATTGGGTTTCTAATCCAGTCCCTGTGGATAAAAAGCAAGGAACAATCCGAGTCTACATTGACTTTAGGGACCTAAATAAAGCTTATCCCAACGATAATTACCCCACACCATTTATTGATCAGCTTATTGACGAGTGTGCGGGTAATGAGAGTTTTTCCTTCATGGACGGTTTTTCCAGTTATAATCAAATCTCTATCCGTCCTGAAGATCAACATAAGACAGATTTTATATGTCCTTGGGGTACCTTTGAATACAGAAAGATGCATTTTGGTATTAAAAATGCTAGAGCTACTTTCCAGCGGACCATGTCATATGCTTTCCACGACATTAAACATATCATCGAAGCATACTTGGATGATCTAGCTGCTCGTTCTCGAAAGATAATTGATCATCCTAGTCACCTTCGATTGGTTTTTGAGCGATGTCATTTTTATAAGATCCGGTTGAATCCCAATAAGTGCATTTTTGCGGTTACATCTGGTCGGTTATTAGGGTTCATCGTGTCAAATGAAGGGATTCGAGTTGGTCCCTTCAAGGTTGAGGCAATAATTCAATTGCCTCCCCTGTCCTCAATTCGACAACTTCAAAGTCTTCAAGGGAAAGCTAATTTCTTGAGACAGTTTATAGCGAATTATGCCGAGATCACTAAAGGGTTTATGCGTTTACTACGCAAAGGAGTTCCATTCGTATGGGACGACTTTACGCAGCCGTCATTCGATGCTTTGAAAAAGGCATTAGTCTCTGCCTCACTTTTGAGTCCACCAGATTATGGTGGGGACTTCCTTTTATATCTCGCTGCAGCAGAATCAACCATTGGGATGGTTCTCGTTCAGGAAAACGATGTTCTTACGGAGCATGTGATTTATTATTTGAGCCGAGGCTTGATAGGTCCTTAATTTTGCTATTCTCTGGTTGAGAAGCTGGCTTTGGCAGCTATCCATGCTGTCCAGCGGCTCCATCATTATATCTTGCTATGCAAAACTTTTGTCTTAGCGGTGGTCAATCCATTTCAATTTTTCCTCAGTAGGCTAGTGATTGGGGGAAAATATAATCGATGGATAGTCATTTTACAAGAATTTGATCTCGAATTATTGTCTGCCAAGTCTAAGAAATCCATGGTTTTCGCCAAGCTAATTTTCGAGCTGCCTTGTGGAGAGGATATTATTTATGAGGAAATTTTTCCCTACGACCATTTATTCCTCATCTCTTCACTCGACCCTTGGTATGGAGATATCATTGTCTATCTCCAGACTTGAAAGTTTCCCTCTACTTTCTCTAAGGATGAACGCTGGAAATTACGTCACCTAGCCAAGAACTATGTTATAATAGGTGATACATTATACCGTTGAGAGGTTGATTCAATCCTGCAGCGCTGTTTAACCATAAAGGAATCAGAGTCAGTGCTCAATGACTGCCACAGTGGAGCTTGTGGTGGTCATCTTTTAGGGCTTGCTACAGCCCAGCATATCTTATGTGCCAGCTATTTTTGGCCTTCGCTCTTCAAAGATTGTGTTGAAGCAGTCAAATGCTATCACCCCTGTCAAATCTATACTCGGAAGATGCGCCCACATCCAACTCCTCTTTTTCCCATTGTCACTATCAGTACTTTTACTAAGTGGGGTATTGATTTTACAACTTGTAATCCGCCTTCAGCGGTGAATCACAAGTACATTATCGTGGCTGTATACTACTTTACAAAGTGGGTCAAGGCCATGCCCACTTATAAAAATGATAGTGAAATGGCAGCATTGTTCATTTTTAATCAGATTATCTCAAGATTCGGTATCCCGAGAGAGATTGTCACTGACCATGGCAGTCATTTCCAAAATCAACTAATGTCTGAATTGACTCTCAAATTGGGTTTCCGCCAGGAACATTTGTCTCCTTATTATCCTCAAGAAAATGGATAGGTCGACGCAGTCAACAAAACTCTCAAGATGATCCTACAATGGACAATTGACAAAAATCAGTCCAATTGGCATCTTATGTTGTATCTGGCTCTTTGGGCATACCGAACCTCCATAAATACTGCTACTGGTTTTGCACCTTTTCAATTAGTTTATGGAATGGAATCTATCTTTCCTATTGAATGTGAAATCCCATCCCTTAAGTTAGCTGTTGAGCTCCTTCCAGAGACTTCTAGTCTCGAAGAGCGCCTCCTTCATTTGGAACATCTCGATGAGCAGCGTTGAGATGCTGCCACGGTGAATGAGGCTCATAAGAAAAGGGTTAAAACTCAGTATGATAAGGTTGTCCGACCTTGATTCTTTACTGAAGGCGACCTTGTCTCGGTCTATGACCAAGGTAAAGATGCCTTGGGGGCAAGCAAGTTTAAGCCTATGTGGTACGGTCCCTTCATTATTAAACGATTTTTAGAAAAAGGGACGTATGAGTTAATGGATTTTGAAGGAAACAAGTTGACGGAGCCCCGAAACGGGCTCTACCTCAAGAAGTAATTTTCTTAAGTAGTAACTAGGCAATGGCTTCTTTGTAAATTTTGTATATTTTTACACATGTCATCGAGAGTTTTTGATATCGATACCTTTTGGTCTGCTGTGGCAGGAGTTGATGGATGACTCAGTATATTTTGGATTCGCCGATGGTGCTAGTCGGCACACTCGGAACCTCGATTCCATATCTTGGGTACTCTACTATCCAACTGGTCAATTGATTGTGTTAAGGGGAGTATGCATTGGTCCTGCTTCAAATAATATGGCTGAGTATACTGCCATCATTAATTTACTATCCGAGGCAATTTCCCATGAAATCGACTCGTTGGTACTTTATCTTGATTCACAATTGATAGTGTCACAATTGAATAACATTTATCGGGTGAGGGATCCATGTTTATATCGCCAGTATTTAAGGGTGAGGTTTTTGCAAATATCATTTACTTATATTAATTATTTTCACATTCCAAGATCTCATAATTGGTTAGCTGATTCTATCGCTAATCAAGCATTAGACTGGCACATCAATCATTCATCACAATAAAATAAAGCATCAAAAGTCGAACTGTATATATATATATATATATATATATATATATATATATATATATATATATATATATATATATATATATATATATATATATATATATATATATATATATCATAAAACATCTCGAGTGTACATAAGTCTGTCCAAAAATAATATACAAAATTGGGACTCAAATTCCCATAACCATGTCTAGTACATCTAATGCTCCAGCTCAGGATGAGCGGCTAAATAGGTAATTATCGCATTGGCCACATGCCTAAGAGTGCGAACCCAGTCGCATTGCATGCCAACCACATGGTGTTGCATATCTACAAGAATATTCTCTATGGCCGTCATCGGTACTCCGTGAGTGAGTCTCACCAAGTGCCGCTGGACTGTGTGTAGCAATCGCTCTGTGTATGCAGCTGCCTCTTCGGCCCCTCAGTCGCGACGTCTGTGCCGTGGGAACTCATCTGGTCGTGCTGGCCCAATATCTGGAACATGATCATCATATTAATAATTTGAATCCTCTCAAAAATATTTTTCAAAATTCATTATTATATTTGAAAAAATCACAAAGAAATCATAAAAATAAAAATACTTACCTATGTCACCCCATGCTGCGGTCGGTGGTAATATTAGATTGGGATCCCCTCGGAAATCCAACACAGCATAAGGGTACTCATCTATAGCAATGATCTGATCCTCCCACCAGGAGAAGAAGTCATCATCAAATTCAGTCCGTCGGACATCCCCACCTTCTAGACGTTTCATCAAGTCATCCCACCTGCCCATTCGTGGATCTCGTGGGGTGCTGATTGAAACTGGCACTCTAGGACAAAGTGTTGGGACCCTCTCAAAAAAGAAAGAACACAAAATAGTCCCATATCTGAAGTTTTTGGTCTGCCCTCTCTTGATGGAAGTAAGCTGGCTTTTCAGGCTGGCCAGAAGAGGAGTGCACCAGTCAAATACGGTGGTAAGACAATCTACCGCCAAGCTCATGGCTGGCCGTGATGCCTGGTGCAGAGAAGCTGATCCGTTCACTCTAGCTGTAGTGAACAAGATTATTCTCAACGATAGCCTCTCCATATGTTTGATTGGAATCTGAATTCCAACCTTCTCTGGATGTCCCGGGCAATATATATGTACGTAGTCCTCGATCGAGAGACTGCCTCATGTCCTGCCCCTGGAATGTACTACCTCTCCACTTCGGGAAAGGCCTATGATGAAATAAATGTCATCCACTTCTATCCTGAATGGCATCTGGTCAATCATAAATGAATCATCCTTGATGCTCGAATAGTGAATGACCATCTCATGCAGGCGTGTGTTTGCTTTCATATTTGGCAATTTGAAGAATTTTAGCAAACCACATCCCCGTAAGGCATCCAAAGCATTGGGATCATTCATGACCTCATCATCCATTGAGGTATGCTCTCTTTCTCACCAAGTGACTGGCATCCTGAAGAAAAAATGATTTTAAACTGTTAGTTTTTTTGTTTGAAATGTTCGCGGCATATACGCGGTTCCATTTACACACAGTCGCGTGTAGGGCTCGCGTGTACGCGGGTTTCATATATCAAACCCGCATATACACTGCGCTGAAAATTTTGACAAAATATTCAATGGTAAAACTTAAATTAAAAATTCTAAAACTAGTCACAATTGAATGCAAGATAAGTATAAAGGTTACCTGGTGATTTTGGAAGGATTTGAACGGTTGAATTTGGCGTATGGGAAAGTTTGCTTCTTTTGCTCCAATCCTTTGCTCTCAAGCTCGAATGGTGAAAATGGTGAGTCCAAAAACTATTTATACGCTTTGAAAATGAAAAAAAATTTCAAAACTTGATTTTCTTTGGTCTCATGTAACTTTTAACTTGGGAGCTTGGAATGTTGAGAATGGTTTGATTTTCAGGACATTTTGGACGTTTTTTGAAAGTTTCGAGACGGTTCCATGACTGTTGACCCGTCATGGTAGGCATAATTTTCTCACTGGCATATAGGTTAGGGACACCATTTTTCTGTTGCATTATGCATACTAGCCTCCATTTGTCGATACACTTGCCATAGGGTCAATCCCATCGTGTTATGGTTCGTAAACCACCTTCACTCGCCGATTTTTTTAAAAATCATGACATGATGGTAGATCCATCCTTTTCATGGGAATCGTAGTTAGCACCTTACTGAAATTTTTTGCCCATGCTGCTCTGATCTGAGTAGGCTCGAGAGTCCTCTATAGTCCCGCCATGACTTATGCGATGAAGACTCATTCCTCTTTACTGCTTTGCTTCGTTCTGGCCTTATACCCTAGAGGCTCCTTTGTGTTGAGTTGTACTATTGCATTGCATTTTGACCATTTGCACCCTTTTGGCCTTAAGCCGGCTTCACTTCGACTTGTGTTTAAGCCAACTTTTGACCATCACTACTGCGAAATCAAACTTGCATGCCCTTGCCTTCTGCAACTTGACACACCTTGATCTGTGGAAGGAACACAACTTTGAGTGTCTTTGACCAGTTTTCACCTCCCTGCATTGAGCATAGGAACGTTCCAATCCCAGGAACTAGATCATATGTTTTATCGACACTCGTTCTTTCCACTGTACTATAGCATTCTTTTATTCTTTTTCTAGCTTAAAGAAAAAGACAAAAAAATTATATATTCCAAAAAAAGAGTGGGAACGAAACAATATTTCCACTTATTGTTGCCAGCTAGATTCAATCGTGTCGCCCTTGAACAAAGCACTCAAAGCAAAGTCTCCTCCATCTGGGTGGGATTTAGTTTGACCTAGGCACGCCTTAACCTTGTTATTGAGTCAGTGCTCCCCCGATTGGTTATCCCTTCCAATCATATGGAGGGTTCGTTCATGCCTCCTGCATGACGAACTTATACAAAGTCATCATATTCTGCCACATGGTCACATTGAGTCATGCTTTTGTTCAAGGGAAGTTAGCCTGAGTCGGCCTCTCTGTGGTGTCTTTTGACTCATTTTTCAGTCGGCCATCCCTGGTTGTCAGTATCATGTCTATCATCACATCAGCTATATTGATCCTTTACTCGTGCCGGTTTGAGAAGGTCCCCATTGACTTCTTGCTGGTGGGTCTTGTCCTTATCGAATATGACATATTTCTCTGAGGATAGGCCTAGAGCTACACCCTGGCCCTATTTTCATTATTGATAGGTCACCTTGCGCTTAGCATCGATCAGTATCATGGGTCTTTGACTGAGTGGTTTCCCTTGTGTTCGACATTAGCTTACATTATCACACATTGGGATTCATGCAGTACCTTGGTTTCCATTTGACCCTATTGGTGGATACCTCACCTCTGTGTCAGCTTTCATTATTGGTTGGTTCAGAGGGTTTCTGTCATGCGCTAGCTACATCTTCTGTATGCTAGAAACGTGCTTCGGTCGGGTTACTACATCTTTTTCGTCTGATTCCTTCCACATTGTTGGCCTACGGGTTACACTCGCACTAGATTGATGAAGGATGCCTTAATGCCTTCCTTCTAGTGAATCTTTCCGTATCGACTATGACACATTGCTCTGGGGCAAAGATCTAGAGTCCATTTGGCAGTACGTTGGGGTTTGCAGTCATTAGTGGCAGATCCTTCGCTATCGATAGTGGGAAACCATCATTGTCTCCTAATTGATAGATTCTGATGGGTGTTCGACTCCAGCTCATCTATTCACACTTCCTGGGTACCTTGACGCTCATTATCATTATCGGCGAGTAGTCTCGCATTTGTTAACGGTATGCATCAATGACCGATAATCAAATGATTTCTCACATGGTCGACTCTAGATCATTTATTCCCATAGTGCAAAAATGTACCACGGTAGTCGGTGAAGACCTCTGGTTGCATCAACATTCATTGGGTCACTTGATAGTTGTTCTTGTTGCTGCTAGTTGATACCACTCTACCTTATATGTTGCAGTCATTCATGGCGACATTCTATATGCTAGCACCTGAGTTTTCAGTGTAGTACCATCCTACTCCATCATATTCATTTGGTACCTTTTGTGATCAGTCTTTGATATCAGTGATCTGCTTCATTCTTCAGCATCAATGACATTCTTATATGTGATATTCAGACATGTACTTGTTTGATCGTGATCAGATGATCCATTATGTATTTTCCAGTTCTTTATACTTGTATACTTAGTGGATCCGCTTGTACTTGATATGCAGACATGCTTTACTTTCTTTGAGCATGCGTATGCCCGCCTCAAACAGTGTTTCTTTCTGATCTCCTTTTGTGGCTAGGCAGGCTAAACACTGGTGAAGTCCTTCTCAGTTTTTGACAGATTTCCTTTCCATGTACTTGCTTAATACATTTCGGCCATCATGTATCCCTTCTGACCTCATATATTAGGGGGCATCTATTATATCTCCAAACCTCACTCTTGATGTTTTGTGATGCTGCACTCATGGCCTAGGGCAACCCCTCCTTCCAGACCTGGTCCAAATATTCAAAAAACAGTGTTTTACTCCCTATACGCAACGTTTCCCTGAGCTAAACACATGTGTACGTGGGTCTGTGTATACCCAACCCACGTATATGTCTTAAAACACTTAAAAAAATTAAAACTCCTTAATTTCAGGCGAAGATCACGGGTTTACCTGCTGATTTCCTATTAGTGCCCGTGGCCCAACTGTTCCCAACGAATTCCCAACTAAAAAACTACTTTGGGAGAAGTATAAAAAGGCTCCAATGGGAAGGGCTAAGGGAGGAGAGAATAGAGAGAAAGATCACTCTGCTAAGATTTTCCCTGACCAGGTCTGAAGATCCTTGTGCTTCCAGCACTTCCCCCATTTCCAGGAAACCCTTGTTTCCTTGTGTGATGATGTCTTTCTATTTGAGAGATCGTGAAGTCATGGAAGGAGTTTTTTGAAGGCTTGAGATTGGATGAATCTGGAGGATGGTTCCGCTTGGAGCCTGCGAAAGGACGAATTAGGTGAAATCATTCCTTTCTGTACTTTAGTTATTTATAATAAAAGAAACACTTGTCTTGTTCTTGATATAAATCTTCTTCATATTCATGATGTCAATGTTATAATTCATATGTGAATGGTTGTTTTTAATTGTATAACTAACTGCCTTTCGTTATGTTATGAAGATGATTTCTTTATGATGCTTGGTCAATATACTATTGTACTTTCTGGAATTGTTGCTTTTGCAGGTTGAAGGACTAAAAGGAACTAAAAGAGGGTTTGGACCCTAACTGGATCTTCTCAAACAAAGGACCTCAGGTGCACCCCTTTTTGGTATAGTTTGTTTATATTAGCATCATGGCTGTATGGAATGAGTGTTTCTCTGTGTAAATAACCTCTGATCTGCTAGGGTATCAACCCAAGACCCTAGGGGAATTTATCCCTTAATAAACACAATGCGTGATTTTCATGGATTGGAAGGTAACTTTTCCACACTGGATATGATTTACAGATTCGAAGGTGTATTCGAGAAGATGAGATCTATGATATCCTAAAATCCTGTCATGATGAGCCCTATGGTGTACATTTGGTAGATCAAAGAAGTGGGCATAAAATCCTTCAGATGGGCTATTAATGGCCCACCATATTCAAAGATGCCAAGAAATATGTTCAAGTTTGTGACAGCTACCAGAGGATGGGTCGTCCTGGCCAGGCTGATGAGATTTCATTATAACCATAGTTCGTGGTGGAACCCTTTGAAATATGGGCATTTGACTTTGTCAGGCCCTTTAATCCACCAGCAAATGAAAAGGTCTATATATTGGTTTCCATGGAATATGTGACTAAATGGGTAGAAACAGTAGCCTTTCCATGGGCCACTGAAGAAATAGAGATCAATTTCCTTTTCGAATCGTTTGTACAATATGGCTTACCAAGGGAGGTAATAATTGACAGTGGATTGCAGTTTACATGACATAAAATTTAGGCCACCATACGAAATCATCGTATCAAACATCAAGTTACCTCTTCGTATCACCCACAGGAAAATGGATTGGTAGAAAGCACCAACAAAGTCCTAGAAGAAATCTTGACTAAGATAGTCTCGACAAATCGATGGAATTGGGCTGCTAAACTTCCAAAGGCCTTGTGGGCCTATCGCACAACATGGCACAATACTACTGGATACTCCCCTTACCGACTTGTTTTTGGCAAAAAAATGATCTTCGCAATAGAGTTTGAGATAAAGACTCTTAGGACAACCCAGGAGGTTGGACTAGATCTTACAGAAGCCCAACATAATGACTTCAGCAATTAAATAAACTAGATTATGGACACTTACTTTCCCTGCAGCGTTCAAAAATTATTCAACAGTAAAGGGCCAAGTGGCATGATAGGCTTATTCAAAATAAATCATTTCAAAAAGGTGATTGGGCACTCCTGTATGACTCTATATTTCATGAATTCCCAGGGAAACTACAGACAAGTTGGCTTGGCCGTTATGAGATTCAAGAAGTTCATAATAATGGCACCATAACTTTAATCACCATTGACGGGTCTGGTGATCCCTTTCTAGTGAATGGACATTGGTTGTGACTTTATCACCAACCACTCACAAATGAATATTTTTATCAGTAGGTAAGTAATGATCCTACTCTTCAAATCATAGCTACAGGGGATAGTAACACGACAACTTCATTTCCATAAAAAAAAATTGTTTTCTTTCTATATTGTAAATAATGTACATATTTCTCCTTGGAAATGGTTGAGAATTTTTTTTTTCTTTCTTTTCTTATTTAACATGCTCGAATTTTTTATACAAACATTGTTTTATAATCGATCATTTTTCTCCCCTTGAAACACAGTTGTTGTTCCTTCATCACAAGTGTTGTTCCGTTTGTGAAGGAATAGTTTTTTTTTCCCTTCTCGAAGAAATAGTTGTTGTTCCCTTCTTGAGGAAACAGTGTTGTTCCCTTTTCGAAGAAACAATTGTTGTTCCCTTCCCAAAGGAACAGTTGTTGTTCCATTTTACAAGAAAGAGTTGTTGTTTCCTCTTCAATGATACGATTTATGTTCCCTCTTCGAATGAAACATTTGATGTCCCCTTTGTCGAAAAGAATAATTGTTGATCCATCGCCATGAATGATTTTTGTTCCCATTACTATCATTCCATGCCGGTTATTCCTTTTGCTTATGAGTTTGATATAAATCCTTAAAAGCGGTAATATTTAGATCATCATGATTCTTAGCCTTTTGGTGAATATTTGCTTTTTAAAATATGACATGTTATATCTATGAATATACCTGCTTATGTCTATTTTTTCGGATACATTATAAATTGTTCATGATTTATCCCCACCATCCTAGTTTTTCTTTTATTACATTTTCAAATGGTGGATTTTGTTATGAAACCAGCTCAAGAAAAGATAGATCAACACCTTGGAATTCAGCCTCTTCGAGGGGGCAACCTCCTTTACATTACATAAATGAACAATTCTTGGATGATACAAATGACAAAACCTCCTTTCTATATATAGGAGTCTAAGGAGTCACAATATAATCCAGCCGACCTAACAATAATAATATAAAGCCACAAAAATAACAATAGAGGGATTCTATGGGGCACAGAAATAACAACATGGGGGTAATAGGGGCACAACAATATAAATAAGGGGTATAACTACAATAGTAATGGGGTAATCACTAGTATTATAGGGACCCAACATGCCCCTCTCCTTCAAAAAAGTGTTGTCCTCAACGCTTGAGTAGTTCTAGATACTTCTGCATAAAATTCTCATCCTCCCATGTGGAATCTTCAGCGGATAAGTTCTTCCACTTGATAAGATACTCTGAAATTGATCGATTTCGTAGCTGTCGAGTCCTTGTTTCTGTGACTGCTTCCGGTTCCAATATAATTTTTCCTTCCTCGTCAAGTTCTGGCAATATTGTTTGAACTGGGAGCTTGTCGCCTATAACCTTCTTTAAACATGAAACATGGAAAACTGGGTGCAATCCAGAAGCTGCAGGAAGCTCCAATTTGTATGCCATAGTACCAATCTTTTGCAACACCTTGTACGGACCATAATACTTTGGTGATAATTTATTATCCTTCTTAGCTTGCTTTAGGGACATTTGCTTATATGGTTGTAGCCGTAGGAATACCCAATCACCTACATCAAAACTTCTTTCACTGCGATGTTGATCTGCCTATTGTTTCATTCTATTTTGTGCCAACACGAGGTTATCCTTTAAGAGTTGGAGGACTTGTTGTTGATGTTCGATGTGATGTTCCACTGCTTGAACCTTAGAATTTTCTCTTAAATATGATGTGATGGATGGTGGTTGATACCCATAAATTGCCATAAATGGGGTCATTTTTGTTGCTGTATGGAAGGAAGTGTTATACCACCATTCAGCCAGAGGCAACCATTTGACCCATTTTGTCTGTTTATCAGATACAAAGCAAAGAAGATATCCTTCCAAACATTTGTTTACTATCTCAGTTTGCCCATCAGATTGAGGATGATAAGATGAGCTATGAGCTAACTGAGTACCGAGACAGGAAAATAATTTTGTCCAAAAATTTCCAGTGAAAATGGGATCTTTGTCACTTACAATACTCTTTGGGTTTCCATGTAGCTTTTGAATAGTTTCCATAAATGTAGTAGAAACTGTACTTGCTTTAAATGGATGTGATAATGCACAAAAGTGTGCATACTTGGTAAGTCTGTCAACTACCACCATTATGACACTCTTTCCCTCAAACTTGGGTAAACTTGTGATAAAATCCATTGAAACCTCCTCCCAATGTTGGATTGGAATGGATAAAGGTTGTAATAGACCCGAGGTCTTAATTTTTTCAACTTTATTTTGTTGGCAAGCCAAACATTCCACCACAAACTTTTGAATATCCGATTTAAGGCCATCCCAAAAGAATTCCTTCTTAACCCTGTGGTAAGTTTTTAGATATCCTGAGTGCCCTCCTAAGGGAGAAGTGTGCAATTCCATAAGAATCTTTTGTTTGAGTTTGGAATTCTTACAGAGGTATAAGCGATATTTGTACCATAACGAATCATTTTTCCAGCTAAATGTATAAGATGTATTGGAATCTTGTTGTAACTTTTGAATAAGTGCCCACACTTCTTCATCATCCTTCCATTCCTCCCTTGCTTCGTTTATCCAATTTGGTTGGATAATAGAAATGGCGCACAACAATGCTTCCACATCCTCATCCTTTCTTGAGAGTGCATCTGCCACCACATTTTGCTTCCCCTTTTTGTAGATGATTTCAAAGTCATAACCCAACATCTTTGTGACCCACTTTTGTTGCTCTTCAGAGGATAATCTTTGTTCTAAAAAGTATTTAAGGCTATCATGATCCATTTTTACCTTGAAGTGTCTTCCCATTAGGTAGGGTCGCCATTTCTTAAGTGCATGTAGTATTGCCAACGTTTCCTTCTCATAAATAGCTTTGTGTAAAAACTTTCCCTTGATTGGATGACTTTCAAAAGAAATGGGTCTTTCATCTTGCATTAGAACAGCACCAATTCCATCTCCTTAAGCATCACATTCCACAATAAAGGTTTTTGTGAAGTCCGGTGTAGCTAAGACTGGAGCTTGGCACATTGCCTCTTTAAGATGTTCGAAGGCCTTTGTTGCTTCTGGAGTCCATGAAAATGCATCTTTCTTCAATAATGTTGTTAGAGGTGCTGCTATTCTCCCATAATTCTTAGAAAATTTGCAATAATACCTTGTCAACCCAAGAAATCCTCATAGATGCTTTATGGATGTGGGGATTTTCCATTCCTTAATGGCTTTAATTTTGCTAGGGTCTACCTTAACTCCTTCATTAGATACAATATGACCCATATATTCCACCTCCTGGACTCCAAAGAAACATTTAGATCTTTTTGCATATAATTGTTTCTCCTCCAATAGTTGTAGCACCCTGTCAACATGTTCAACATGATCCTTCCAAGACTTGCTGTAGATTAGTATATCATCAAATAATGGTTTGAAAATTGAATTCATCAAACCTTGAAATGTTGAAGGTGCATTAGTAAGGCCAAAAGGCATGACCAAAAATTCATAATGACCCTCATGAGTTCTAAATGCCATTTCCGGAATGTCTTAAATCTTCATTCTGATTTGATGATATCCCGAATGAAGATCCAACTTGGTGAAGTAAATTGATCCATGCAATTCATCCAATAATTCATCAATGACAGGAATGGGGAACTTATCTTTAATAGTGAGCTTGTTGAGCTCCCTATAATCCGGACACATGTGCCATGATCCATCCTTCTTGTGCACCAATATTACTGGAGCAGAGAAAGAACTTTGACTTGGTTGAATTATACCAGCCTCTAGCATTTTTGCAACCATACATTCAATTTCACTTTTTTGGACATAGGGATATCTGTACGGCCTGATGTTTGGAGGAACACTTCCTGGAATCAGATGAATAGCATGATCATGATCACGCATAGGTGGGAGACCTTTGGGAGTCTCAAATACCTTGGAATGATTGTCCAGAACTTTTTGGAGATCTGGAGAAATAGATGATTCCGATGTGGAAACATCTAGCGAACATAATTGTGCAATTACACCTCTTTGCTCCTTTTTTAGAAGCTTTGTCATACCATTAGAGCTGATTATCTTTCCTGGTTTCCCTGCAATACCCCTTAATTCAACTTCCTTTCCTTCCGTAGAAAATTTGATGAAAAGTTCTTGAAAACTAAAAGCTATTGTACCCAAGGATTGTAGCCATTGGACTCCTAGTACAACATCAGCACCTCCCATTGGAATGGAAAGCATTGGGCTAGTCAATACATATTCTCCCATGGATAGCTTGATATTATGGCACCTTCCAGAGCAATTTATTTTTCGTCCATTTGCAATCATCACTTGAAACTCTAGTGTTGGATATAGGAAGCAATTCAATTCTTTTGCTACCCTACAATGAATAAAATTGTGGGTGCTTCCTGAATCAATCAACACTATTACCTTTTTCTTCTTGATTTGTCCTTCTATCTTGATGGTTTGAGGAGTGGTAATTCCCACCACTGCATTACAAGATATGGTCGGATTTATTTGTTCTTCATCTAAGCTTTGTTCTTGGAGTATATCCTCTTCTTTTGACCTTTCTTGCTCCTTTTCTTCTTCCTCTTCACAATCTATGTAGAATAATTTCTTCTCAGCACACTTATGACCTTTAGTGTATTTTCCATCACAACTGTAACAAAGCCCTTTCGCTCTTTTTTCTTCCAATTGTTGTGGTGTCAACCTTATAGGTTGTGGAAGACTAGGGGCAACAACACTTCCGTCTTTATAGTTGTGGGTGGTATACTTCCTGGTTGCCATAATTTTGCTTTCCATTTTTCTTGCTAACCTGAATGCCTTCTCTAATGAATCAAGTTCCCAAAGGCGAACATCATGTTGGATATTATCCTTTAAAGACCCTATGAACACATCAATCCTATGCTCATCTGGAATATCTTTTACCCTTATGTTCAATTTTTGGAACTCCTCAATGTGCTCCATTATTGAACCCTTTTGTTTGAGACTTATCAATTGGCTAAAAAAAGTGTTGCTTTTTGTATCCTCATAATGTGCTATCAATTCTTCCGTAAAAATTGCCCAAGTGATAAATGGTTTACGAGAGCAAAGCCATTGATACCATACAAACTGATTTGGTTCCAAATATAAAGTTGCCATACGTACCTTTTGTGTGTTTTGCACATTATTGAAGTCGAAGAATTGCTCCATCTGTAATATCCATGTGGCAGGATCCTTGCCATCAAACTTCCTCATATTGATTTTTGGAATATGGTGAGTCTTCGATCCAACATTAGCGTCTATGGAATCATGATTAACATTTCTTTTGTTCTCATCATGAGTTTCCTTTAGTACCCTTTCACCCTTAGGGACCATTTCTTGTAGCAACTTATTCATATTTATCTTCAATTCGTCCATGTCTGTCTTCAAATCTATCTTCAAATCATCCATCTTAGCTTCCACGTCAATCATCTTAGCTTCTACGCCTTTCTTTAAACAGTCCATCTTAGCTTCTACACCTTTCTTTAAACCATCCATATTAGCTTCCACATCTTTCTTTAAACCATCCATCTTAGATTCTGTTCCTTTTTGTGCAAGGGACAGTTGTTGCACTTGGTCTTATAATTTTGATATATCATGTTTCATTTCTTCCTCTTCTTCATGAGTCATGCTAGAGCTTTCAGGTTCCTTACTAGGTGTTTGCATTTTCTTTCCTCGGGGCATCAGTTACCGATAATAATGCTCTACTATGCCCTTTGAATTCCTTCAAAATAAATTTTCAAACCAAGCTTAAGCAAAAATTTAAGAAAATCTACACAACTTTTTTCACTTTGTAGGAGCTCGATATTGCCTCTGATGTATCTCTGTAATTTTGGATCATCTAGTTATGAAATTGGGACTTGTAGTAGCCCTCTGTGTCCTCTTTCCAATGCCACAAGTCTGACGCAAATTGGATTCTCCAATGAAGAGTTATGTGAAATCTCCCACAGTGACTTTCTTTTAGACTAGTTCAGTAGAGCGAACTTGTACGACGTGCCACGAGTCACTGTTTCAACCTTTGGATCTAAAACATGCATACAAGAAACTACAGTCCGTCCTCGTCCTGTACCTTCTTATGAAATTTCAATCTGATCTCCAGAGAGAAAGTTATGATGATTTTCCCCAGGTCACCTGTTTTGAATGTAATTCAGGAGTCTGCAACAAGACCAACTTCCTCAGATCATATCTCCGCAAATATCACGCGAAAAGCTCTGAAATTCAGACCCAAGGTTCAGTGCCTTTCTTCTCAAATGGGTTTTTTTTGTGACTTCTGAAACCTCACAGAAAAAAAAGTTATAGTGAAAATTCCACGATGACCTGTTTGGAGCAACGAAACCCTAGAATCCAAAGCTCTGATACCAAATGTTATGAAACCAGCTCAAGAAAAGATAGAAAAGATAGATCAACGCCTTAGAATTCAGCCTCTTCAAGGGGGCAACCTCCTTTACATTACATAAATGAACAATTCTTGGATGATACAAATGACAAAACCTCCTTTCTATATATAGGAGTCTAAGGAGTCACAATATAATCCAGCCGACCTAACAATAATAATATAAAGCCACAAAAATAACAATAGAGAGATTCTATGGGGCACAGAAATAACAACATGGGGGTAATAGGGGCACAACAATATAAATAAGGGGTAAAACTACAATAGTAATGGGGTAATCACTAGTATTATAGGGACCCAACAGATTCCTTCACAAATATGATAAAGAATCTAAGGCATATGTATTCTTCACAATTTTTTTATTTATTACTAAGGAGTTGATGAGCCTCCCTTAACTTCTAAACAAAAAACAAACAAAAAAAAGGAAGAATTGAAAACAAAAATAAATTTGGAATATATTAAGATATTTTTTCTCAAAGAGGGATGGGGGGTCTCATCACAAGCTAGCCTACCACGATCATAGGAAAGTAACATAAGTGAAATTCCCATTATGGCTACCACACCAGGGTAATGGCCTTGTGACACTAAAATGTCAAAGGACAGGAGGTCTCATCACAAGCCGTTCTGTTCACTTTGTTATGATTCGATGAGTGGCATTGTTACTATCTGGACATCACGCCAAAACAATTTCCTTTTTGAAGGAAATCATTTTTTATAAGTTAGGGATACTATCTCATCTATGGGTTAAAAGGGAACCTTCTCGAGGCACGGGCACATGCTTGCAATAGTGGCTCTGCCTATGGTATTTATGATTACTTTGACGCTGGCAAACTCTTACTCTGTCCTTAATTTTTCTTTATTAAATAGAAAGGGAGAAAACACCTTTGATTATTGATTATATCCTTAATAACTAGTATAGGTGGCATATTTATATTATGCGAACCACGTCATCATTATCTGATCATCTAACGTCAGCAGTAATAAATTTAAAACAGCGCTTCATCATATTTCATCATATGTATTCCAAAAGGAAAATCTCTTTCCATGATGTATATTTCATACACTTTATTTCTCATGATCTTCTCTAACCAATCGTATGGATGTGCATTAATTGCATTTAATTCTTCCCTTATGACTGCTCTGACCACTTTTTGTTGTATTAATGATGTCGCATGCCTTTTTCCCTTTCACATGCTTCAAAGGTCGTGGTCGCCCTCTTTCTCATCAGAGGGGACGGTCATACATTATGATGATGTGAAAGGCATGATTAACGAACATCTGCCATATATGTCGATGTGATAAGATGTCATTACAGAGGGCCTGTACTTAGTTTACGTTCCTTATACTCCTACATGTAGCTTAATGTATGATGTTTCATTACGAGAATTGTGGATTTCAAAAGTGCATGCATGTTTGTAGATGTTCTTAAGAAATAGCAGGTACGGATGTCACCTCTCTTCGGAGTGAGCCTACACTGTCACAAATCACCACGCAAGCCCAAGATATTTTAGAACGTGTAGGATGGGCACAATATCTTGCTCAGCTACAAGGGTTTAATGATGATATCACAGTGGAATTCTTGTAGAATCTACAGAACGAGTGCAAAACTATCAAAGGCAATACCATAGCAGTAACTAAAGAGATTTTGGCAGAGGTCAAAAGCCTCCCTACAAAAGGCATAAAATGAGTATAAAAGCACATGGTACTCCACGAAGTTGTAGAATTATTAAAGGATCCTGGCGAGGAATTAGTTCGGAAAGGTAAAGGTATTTTTCCGGTATCTCTAAGCGAGCCATGGCACGAACTAGCAAAGGTCATCCAAAAATACATCACATCCGATGGTCACCATGACGTAGTAAGGCCTTGGAACTGTTAAAAAATTATATATTATAGATCAATGGAAAAAATAAAATATTGCAGAAATAAAAAAACAGAAAACAAATAAAACAAGAGAGACACAGATATACGTGGTTCTCCCAATTTGGGCTATGTCCATGGAGAAACAACCAGTCCATCCTTTTATATTATCTATCAAACTGAAGAGATACAACCTACATCAGATCTGTTGTAATTCCGTCTTCGGTTTCACACAATCTCCTCTCTCTTTCTCGCTCAGAATACAGATCTACATAGACGCAATACAATTCCCTCATATATAGTGAGGGGTTGCCTTCTAGGGAAAAAACCCTAAATTAAACATAACGTCTACTGTCAGATCTCTGCCTAATTAACAGTCCAAATTGACTACGAAATTACAACATTTTATAAGGAAATTTTACATCTATTTTTAGCTTCGAGGGCACTGCCCCCGATCCCCCGCCAGTGGGGGCTCCAAATAATCATCGTCATCCCCCTAGACCCCCCTAGTGATGTACATTTTATTGGTGGCGTTGCTACCACATTACAAATTGGGGTCCAATGTGGCGATACCTTTGAATAAAGAAGATAATCAGGCTCCACACCCAACAGTCTCCCACTTGGTGACTGATTATAGCAACTCCACAACTGCTTCATTTGCTAGACAATGACTTCACTTTGGACCTGGTTATTTCTCATCTTCATCATCATACTTGAAGACCAATTGAAATTGAGAAGAATCTCAGTTTCTCCCTGGTCACAACTTTTGTTAACATATCTGCAGGATTTTGGATAGTGTGTATCTTTTCCAGCGTCAACTGTCCATCTTCCAATGTTGACTGTATGAAATGGTACTTGAGTTGTATATGTTTAGTCTTGGAATGAAATATAGAGTTCTTTGCAAGATGTATGGCACTATGGATGTCACCATATAACCTACCCAACTCCTGCTTCTTACCCAATTCATCAAGAAACCTTTGTAACCAAAACATTTCTTTACTAGCCTTTGTAGTAGCAACATACTCTGCTTCCATTTTTGAGAGTGCAACAACAATTTGCAATTTTGAAACCTAATTGACAATTGTTCCACCTACAGTGAACACATACCCTATTGTGCTCCTCCTGTTATCTTTATCACCCGCCATATCTGCATCAACATATCCCTGTAGAGCAATGTTTGAACCACCAAAGCATAATTCTTGATTTGTGGTACCTCTCAAATACCTGAGAATCCACTTCACAGCCATCCAATGTTCTTTCCCTGGATTTTTCGTGTACCTTCTTACAACTCCCACTCCATGTGGAATATTAGGCCTTGTGTAGACCATTGCATGCGGTAAGCTTCCAACTGTTGATGCATATGGAACTTTAGACATATAAGCCATTTCTTCTTGAGTCTTGGGACACACCTCCTTACTTAGTTTGAAATGTATAGCCAACGGTATACTAACTGGTTTTGCATTCTACATATTCAATCTTTTCAACACCTTTTCTATGTACTCACTCTGAGACAATGTTAATTTTTTATTCTTCCTGTCTCTAGTTATTCTCATACCAAGGATTTGTTTTGCGGCACCCAAATCCTTCATTGCAAATGAGTTCACCAATTTTCTTTTGAGCACATTTATTTCCTTCATGTTAGAACCTGCAACAAGCATGGCATCTACATACAATAACAATATAGTATAGCTGCCATCATTTTTCCTTTTGAGATAAACACAACGAACAGAGTGACATCTAGTATAACCTTGTTCAAACATAAACCTGTCAAATTTTAGATACCACTTCCTTGGAGCCTGTTTTAATCCATACAAGCTCTTCTTCAACCTGCACACTAGTTTCTCCTTCCCTTTTACCTCATATCCTTGTGGTTGTTGCATATATATCCCTTCCTCCAAATCCCCATGGAGAAAGGTTGTCTTTATATCTAACTACTCAAGATGAAAATCTTCAGCTGCTACTAGACTTAAAATAGTTATGATTGAAGTCATTTTAAAAATAGGGGAAAATATCTCATCAAAGTCTATACCCATTTTCTATGCAAACCCCTTCACCACAAGTCTAGCTTTGTACCCTTTTCTACCTCCATCTTCTTCCTTCAACCTGTAAACCCATTTATTCTATAATGTTGTCTTACCTGCAAGCAACCTGACTAAGTCCCATCTTTGGTTATGTATTAAGGAGTCCATCTCTTCTTTCATGTCTTGCTCCCACTTCTTCCTCATTTCTACCTACATTGCTTCTTCATAACATTTCGGTTCACCAAAATCAGTCAAAAATACATAATATAATGAAGAAGAGTATTGTCCAGGCAGTCTACTTATCTTGGTAGATCTTCTATCACCACTTTCAAGTGTTTGAGGAGCTTGTTGTTGTTGTGGTTGCTATTTTTGTTATGGTTGTTGATCATTATGATTTTCAGGCACCTTCACTTTTTCTATGATGTCATTAAGAACTGTGTATTCTCTATTTTTTTCTTGTTT
Organism: Pinus tabuliformis; assembly: GCA_031772625.1. Taxonomy (NCBI): domain Eukaryota; kingdom Viridiplantae; phylum Streptophyta; class Pinopsida; order Pinales; family Pinaceae; genus Pinus; species Pinus tabuliformis. The sequence continues at coordinate 333,727,656 of CM062817.1, forward strand.
ATTTTCCTACATCTGATCCTTATACCAAAACTTTTCATTGAATATGACATCTCTACTCCTATTGATTTTTTTTTCATAATCATAAACGCGATAACCAAAATAATTAACACCATATCCAATAAAGGTACATTTCTTTGATTTTGCCTCAAGCTTTGTTCTATTTTCTTTATTTCTGTGGACAAAGGCTTCACAGCCAAAAGTCTTCAAAAATGAGTAGTTTACCTTTTTACTTGTCCATGCCTCCTCTGGAATACCACCATCCAACGAACTTGAAGTCCATTTTTTATTAGATAAACATCACTATCTACAGCATCTACCCAAAATTGTAAAGGCAATCCTGCATGCAATCTCATGCACCTTGCATGCTCCATGATTGTCCTGTTCATCCTTTCTGACACGCCATTTCCTTATGGTGTTCCTCGAACTGTCTTCTCTCTGTGAATTCCATTATTTGAACAGTACCTATCAAACTATTTGCTGCAATATTCACCTCCATTCTCTGATCTGAGACACTTCAACCTTTTTCCTGTCTCATTTTCAAATAAAGCTTTCCATTTCTTGAAAGTATCAAATACATCAAATTTATTTCGAATACAATGAATCCAAGATTTTCTAGTTGCATCATCAATAAAAGTAACATAATAACGAAAGCCAACAAGATATGACACCTGAGCATGTCCCCATACATCTGTATGCACAAGCTCTAATTATTTTCTCTTCTTTTCTTTCCCAACTTTGAGGAATCTGACTCTCTTTTGTTTTCCATAAACACAATTCTCACAGAATTTTAAATCAACATGCTTCAAACCTAGCAAAAAATTTCTTGAGTGAAGAATCTGCATCCCCTTCTCACTCATGTGCCCAAGCCTATGATGCCACAATGTTGTATCTTCTCCTGTAGAGGTTAAATCATTAACCAAATTAGAAATACCATTGCATAAATACAATGTACCAACCCTTTCTCCTTTTTCTATTACCATGGCTCCTTTAGTGACCTTCCAGGTTTTATCTATAAAAGTAGTCACACAGCCTTCATATCCAAATTGCCCTGTTGAAATTAATTTTTTCTTCAGATCTGGAACATGCCTTACCTCCTTCAATAGCCATTGATTTCCAATCTATTGTTTTATGAAATTGTACCTATTCCAATGATTTTACATGGTTTATCATCACCCAATCAAACCTATCCAAAATATCCTTGAACATGATCATGAAAATGTTTCCTATCAGGTGACGCATGGAATGAGGCTCCTGAATCTACCACCCAGGAATAAATAATATTTTCTAATGAAACAATCAAAGAATATTGCAACACATCACATGTCACATTCCGTTCATGATTGTTTTCTTGTTGCGCATCTCCTTATTTTCCCTTTCGAGACTTGCAATCTTTCTTCAGCTGTCCTTTCTTCCCGCAAGTCCAACACACTATCCTCGATCTAGACTTAGATCTACCTTTCCTTGACATGCTGCGATATCCTGGGCTCTTTCTTCTTTCCATTTTGATTCCCCTAGTCTCTACAGTCAAAGCATTACTTGATGACTCACCGAGAGCTTTTCCGTCACATTTCCTCACTAAGGATTGCACCGACAACATCATCAAACTTTAAAGTACTAGATCCAGAGAGAGAGTTACTAATGGCATAACTAAATCGTTCCAACTTTCTGGCAACGAGCATAGAAATAACATAGCTCTAACTTCATCATCAAAAGTTACCCCTACAGAACTTAACAGACTACTAATTGTATTAAATTCATCTAAATGATCGGCAACAGATCCACCTTCTGACATCTTCATATTAAATAAACGCTTCATAAGAAATACCTTATTTGAGGCCAAGGGCTTTTCATATAGTTTGGCCAATGCCAACATTAAACCCTCCATTGTCATTTCCTTTGAAATATTAAAAGCTACTGATGCCTCTAGGCATAGCCGTATTGTTCCAAGTACCTTTCTATCGAGAATATCCCATTTTGTGTCTGTCATACTCATTGACTTCTTTGTCTTTCTACTCAATGGTAGGTACATATCTTTCTAATATAGATAATCTTCCATCTGCTTCTTCCACAGCTGTTAGTTTTGGTCGTTAAATTTTTCAACCCTAAACCTATCATCTTCCACCATTGGTCCTACTCGAACCAAGAACCCTTCTCTCCTACGAGTTTATCAGCCAAAAAGACCTTCAGCTCTGATACCAATTGTTAGAAAAATTATATATTACAGAGCAATGGAACGCATAAAATATTGCAGAAATATAAATATAGAAAACAAGAGAGACATAGATATACGTGGTTAACCCAATTTGGGTTACGTCCATGAAGAAACAACTAGTCCTTCCTTTTATATTATCTAGCAAACTAAAGAGATGCAAATTTTATAAGATCCGTTGTAATCCCTCTTCTCTCTCACACAATCTCCTCTCTCTTTCTCGCTTAGAATATACATCTACATAGACGCAATAAAACTCCCTCATATATAGCGAGGGGTTTCCTTCTATGGAAAAAGCCCTATATTAAACATAACTTCTACCGTCAGATATCTTCCTAATGAATGGCCCAGATTGACTACGAAATTACAACATTTTACAAGGAAATTTTACATCTATTTTTAGTTTCTAGGGCACTTCCCTCGATCCCCCGCCAGGGGAGGCTCCAAATAATCATCGTTGCCCTCCTAGACCCCCGTGGTGACATACATTTTATGGGCGGCGTTGCCGCCACATTACGAATTGGGTTCCAATGTGGCGATACCTTTGAATAAAGAAGATAATCAGGCTCCACACCCAACAATCTCCCACTTGGAGACTAATTATAGCAACATCACAGCTGCTTCATTTGTTTGAAAATGACTTCAATTTGGACCTCATTATTTCTCATCTTCATCATCATACTTGAAGACCAATTGAAATTGAGAAGAATCTTAGTTTCTCCATGGTTACAACTTGTGTTAACATATCTGTAGGATTTTGGATAGTATGTATCTTTTCCAGTTTCAACTCTCCATCTTCCAATGTTGACTATATGAAATGGTACTTGAGCTGTATATGTTTAGTCTTGGAATGAAATACAGATTTCTTTGCAAGATGTATGGCACTATGGCTGTCACTATATAACCTACCCAACTTCTGCTTCTTACCCAATTCTTCAATAAACCTTTGTAACCAAATCATTTCTTTACTAGCCTTTGTAGTAGCAACATACTCTGCTTCCATTGTTGAGAGTGCAACAACACTTTGCAGTTTTGAAACCGAACTTACAGTTGTTCCACCTACAGTAAGCACATACCCTATTGTGCTCCTCCTGTTATATTTATCACCCGCCATATCTGCATCAACAAATCCCTGTAGAGCAATGTTTGAACCACCAAAGCATAATTCTTGATTTGTGGTACCTCTCAAATACTTGAGAATCCACTTCACCACCATCCAATGTTCTTTTCCTGGATTGTTCATGTACCTGCTTACAACTCCCACTGCATGTGGAATATCAGGCCCTTCCAACTATTGATGCATATGGAACTTTAGACATATAAGCCATTTCTTCCTGTGTCTTGGGACACGCCTCCATACTTAGTTTGAAATGGCTAGCCAAAAGTATACTAACTGGTTTTGCATTCTACATATTAAATATTTTCAACACCTTTTCTATGTACTCACTCTGAGACAATGTTAATTTTTATTCTTCCTGTCTCTAGTTATTCTCATACCAAGGATTTGTTTTGCAGCACCCAAATCCTTCATTGCAAATGAGTTCACAAATTTTCTTTTGAGCACATTTATTTCCTTCATGTTAGAACCTGCATCAAGCATGGCATCTACATACAATAACAATATAATATAGCTTCCATCATTTTTCCTTTTGAGATAAACACAATGATCAGAGTGACATCTAGTATAACCTTGTTCAGACATAAACCTTTCAAATTTTAGATACCACTTCCTTGGAGCCTATTTTAAGCCATACAAACTCTTCTTCAACCTGCACACTAGTCTCTCCTTCCCTTTTACCTCATACCCTTGTGGTTGTTGCATATATATCTCTTCCTCCAAATCCCCATGGAGAAAGGTTGTTTTTATATCTAACTGCTCAAGATGCAAATCTTTAGCTGCTACTAGACTTAAAATAGTTATGATTGAAGTCATTTTAAAAATAGGAGAAAATATCTCATCAAAGTCTATACACATTTTCTATGGAAACCCCTTCACCACAAGTCTATCTTTGTACCTTTATCTGTCTCCATCTTCTTCCTTCAACCTGTAAACTCATTTATTCTGTAATGTTTTTCTAACTGCAGGAAATCTAACTAAGTCCCAAGTCTCGTTATGTACTAAGGAGTCCATCTCTTCTTTCATGTCTTGCTCCCACTTCTTCCTAGTTTCTACCTGCACTGCTTCTTCATAACATTGCGGTTCTACCAGAATCAGTCAAAAATACATAATATAATGAAGGAGAGTATTGTTCAGGGGGTCTACTTATCTTGGTAGAATTTCTATCACCACTTTCAGGTGTTTGAGGTGCTTATTGTTGTTGTTATGGTTGTTGATCATTATGATTTTCAGGCACCTTCACTTTTTTTGTGATTTCATCAAGAACTGTGTATTCTCTATTTTTTTTCTTGTTTCTTTTCCTCCATCTGATCCTTATACAAAACCTTTTCATTGAATATGACATCTCTACTCCTAATGATTTTTTTTTCATAATCATAAAAGTATAACCAAAATAATTAACACCATATCAAATAAAGGTACATTTCTTTGATTTTGCCTCAAGCTTTGTTCTATTTTCTTTATTTATGTGGACTAAGGCTTCACAGCCAAAAGTCTTCAAAAATGAGTAGTTTACCTTTTTACTTGTCCATGCCTCCTCTGGAATACCACCATCCAACGAACTTGAAGGCCATTTTTTATTAGATAAACATCACTATCTACAGCATCTACCCAAAACTGTAAAGGCAATCCTGCATGCAATCTCATGCACCTTGCATGCTCCATGATTGTCCTGTTCATCCTTTCTGACACGCCATTTCCTTATGGTGTTCCTCGAACTGTCTTCTCTCTGTGAATTCCATTCTTTGAACAGTACCTATCAAACTGTTTGCTGCAATATTCACCTCCATTCTCTGATCTGAGACACTTCAACCTTTTTCCTGTCTCATTTTCAAATAAAGCTTTCCATTTCTTGAAAGTATCAAATACGTCAGATTTATTTCGAATACAATGAATCCAGGATTTTTTGGTTGCATCACCAATAAAAGTAACATAATAACGAGAGACGCCAAGATATGATACCTGAGCATGTCCCCATACATATGTATGCACAAGATCTAATTTTTTTCTCTTCTTTTCTTTCCCAACTTTGAGGAATCTGACTCTCTTATGTTTTCCATAAACACAATTCTCACAGAATTTTAAATCAACATGCTTCAAACCTGGAAACAAATTTCTTGAGTGAAGAATCTGCATCCCCTTCTCACTCATGTGCCCAAGCCTATGATGCCACAATGTTGTATCTTCTCCTGTAGAGGTTAAAGCATTAACAAAATTAGAAACGCCATTGCATAAATACAATTTACCAACCATTTCTCCTTTTTCTATTACCATGGCTCCTTCAGTGACCTTCCAGTTTTATCTGTAAAAGTAGTCACACAGCCTTCACCTGCCAACTGCCCTGTTGAACTTGGATTTTTCTTCATATCTAGAACATGCCTTACCTCCTTCAATAGCCATTCATTTCCATTCTCCTGTTTTATGAAATTGTACCCATTCCAATGATTTTACATGGTTTATCATCACCCAATCAAACCTGTCCAAAATATCCTTGAACATAATCATGAAAATGTTTCCTATCAGGTGTTGCATGGAATGAGGCCCCTGAATCTACCACCCAGGAATCAATAATATTTTCTAATCAAAGAATCAAAGAATCTTGCAACACATCACATGTCACATTCGCTTCATGATTGTTTTCTTGTTGCGTGTCTCCTTCTTTTCCCTTTCAAGACTTGCAGTCTTTCTTCAGTTGTCCTTTCTTCCCATATTTCCAGCACACTATCCTCGATCTAGACTTGGATCTACCTTTCCTTGACTTACTGTGATATCCTGGGCTCTTTCCTCTTTCAATTTTTCTTCCCCTAGTCTCTGCAGTCAAACCATTACTTGATGTCTCACCGGAGCTTTTCTGTCACATTTCCTCACTAAGGATTGCACCGACAACATCATCAAACTTTAAAGTACTAGATCTAGAGAGAAAGTTACTAATGGCCATAACTAAACTATTCCAACTTTCTGGAAATGAACACAGAAATAACACAGCCCTAACTTCATCATCAAAAGTTGCCCCTACAGAACTTAACTGACTACTAATTGTATTAAATTCATTTAAATGGTCGGTAACAGATCCACCTTCTGACATCTTCATATTAAATAAACGCTTCATAAGAAATACCTTATTTGAGGTCGAGGGTTTTTCATATAGTTTGGCCAATGTTGACATTAAACCCTCCGTTGTAGTTTCCTCTGAAATATTAAAGGCTATCGACGCCTCTAGGCATAACCGTATTGTTCCAAGTGCCTTTCTGTCGCGAATATCCCATTCTGTGTCTATCATACTCGTCGACTTCTTTGTATTTCTGCTCAATGGTAGGTACAAATCTTTCTAATATAGATAATCTTACATTCGCATCTTTGACAATTGGTAGTTTTGGTCGTCAAATTTTTCGACCCTAAACCTACCATCTTCTGCCATTGGTCCCGCTCGAACTAGTAACCCTTCTCTCCTATGAGTTTATCAGCCAAATAGACCTTCGGCTCTGATACCAGTTGTTAGAAAAATTATATATTACAGAGCAATGGAACACATAAAATATTATAGAAATATAAACATAGAAAACAAGAGAGACACAGATATACGTCGTTAACCCAATTTAGGCTACGTCCACAAAGAAACAACCAGTCCTTCCTTTTATATTATCTAGAAAACTGAAGAGATGCAAGCTATAGAAGATCTATTGTAATTCCCTCTTCGATCTCACATAATCTCCTCTCTCTTTCTCGCTCAGAATACAAATCTACATAGACGCAATACAATTCCCTCATATATAGCGAGAGGTTTCCTTCTAGGATAAAAAACCCTAAATTAAACATAACTTCTACGTCAGATCTTTGCCTATTGAATGGCCCAGATTGACTACGAAATTACAACATTTTACAAGGAAATTTTACATCTATTTTTAGCTTCGGGGGCGTTGTCCCCGATCTCCCACCCGGGGGGGGGGGCTCCAAATAATCATCGTCCCCCCCCCAGACCCCTTGGTGGTGTACATTTTACGGGTAGTGTTTCCGCCACATTACGAACTGGGGTCCAATGCAGCGATACCTCTGAATAAAGAAGATAATCAGGCTCCACACCCAATAGGAACCTTAAACTATTAGCAACATTAAAAGAAAACATAGTAATCAATTTACCATTATTCCCGAACTCGTTATTACATGAAATTGTTAGTAGAGTGAGGAAATCTAAAAACCCATAGGCTATAGTTAGTCATGATGGTTTGATCAAATTGGTAGTCACCAAGGAGTTAACTCAGTTGCAGCCAACCTGGGACAATTTTATAAGCTCTAATGTACCACCCCTAGAAGGAATCCCTAAAAATTCCCACCCTAGGAGGAACACTAGATTATGGAGGTACAAGCCCCAAAAATGAGACAAAAAGAAAAGACCTTGTCCTGACATCCATTCCTATTAAATGAAGATGGTCTGAGTGAATAATCCAATGGAGAATCATTAATGTAGCCACAGATGAGGTGAGATCACCCCACGAATTCCTTGATAGCCAATGAGTTGATTTTCCTCGGGATTATGAAGAAGAAGTGGCTCAAATTTGTGAAGCCTTTTTTAGGAGATAGGCCAATCTAAGAAACCACAAGAACAAGTCCCCACTCCTATCCCTTTAACTTCTCCTCATATTTCTCACCACACAGATACATTACCCTCTTCTGAAAATGACAGAGATACACAGGACATGGAAGGACAAAATTTTTCTACAACTAAAACCCAGGAACCTGAAGCTAATTCAGGGGATACATCCCCACTTAAGCAAAACCCTGATAATGTTGAGGAGCCTGAAGCTAATTCAGGGGATACAACCTCACCTGAGAAAAACCCTGATAATGTTGAGGAGCCTGAAGCTAATTCAAGGGATACAACCTCACTTGAACAAAACCCTGATAATGTTGAGGAGACTAAAGCTAACTCTAGAGACGCAGCTTTACTTGAACCAGACCTTGAAAATGTTGAAGAGTCAAAAGCTGATTCGGGAGACACAATCTTCCTTGAACGTGATCCTAACGATTTTGAAACTTCTCCTACTTTTGAAAATGTTGTTGCTGGTCCTTCTTCCCTAGTGAAGAAACCCATAGTAAGAACAAAGAAGAGAGATGATTACAAGTTGGAACCAATGAACAAGGAAAATAAGAAATTGAAAAGAAAAATAAAGAAGCTTAGGAAATGGCTAAAAGACTCTAAGAAATATTATAATAAGGAAGTAGAGTCGAAATCAATAGGAACCCAGAGTGAGAATTTTCTTAATTCCACTAGACTACCAACGGAAAACATTAGCACTCGTCAAGCAGGTACTCAAACAGAGGATGTTTGTACTAGTTCTATAGAAACTCAAATAGATTTTTGTTCTTCTATGGAATTAATAGAGACACCTGCTCAGACAGATCTTCAGACAAACCTTTGTGTTCCTGTGTCAACAATGGAAATAGTTGTTCAAACAGATATTCAAACAGACCTTTGTGTTCCTATGTCAACAGTCACTGTAAATAGCCATTCAAACAAATTCGATAGCAACTGGCAACAAGACTACTCAGACCGAGGACATACCTCCTTATACCTCTTTGGTAGTAGAGGCTATTATTCAAAAGTTGAAGATAGAACTAGAAGAGTTACAACAAGTTCTACAGCAACATCAAAAATAAGTTGTTCCTTTAAAGAAATACCAGGAGTTACTGAAACAATTTAATGACTTGACTACAACAAAGGATGAAACCTATGCCAGTTTCAGAGCAGAACAAAAGAATGTGGAGGAAGTACAAGGACAATTTTAGAAATCCTTAGAGAAAATCAAAAATATTTGTTCTGTTTATTCAGATGCACTAGCTTGTAGGTCGCCTGCTACAAACTATACACTTTTTTAGCTTGAACGATATTTGCTGCTAAAAGTTAAGGCTATTAGAGCTGGTTAGCTTTTTGAGTTTATTTCTACTCCCAATTTTATTAAATGTTGACAAAAATAGACCGAGGATGTAAAACATTTTCTCTGTGAATTATATTTTCACAACATTTTTCTGGAAGATGAAAGGGATACCAATCCTAGCCCCTTCATCGACAATGTCCAATTTTAGGCTTTCATCTCCTTCTCCAGAAACCAGCTCAAATGGGCTAAGGCTTATGATACTTTCCAGAGGATATAAAGTGGATTGGATCTTTGGGTAAGAGGTGAACCTACAAGGCCCCTGCAGATCTAGATACAACATAAAAGTTTTATGGAATAAGAAGGAGTTGTGTCTACCTTGGGCCCCATCCACACAGAAGTTATCAAGTTGGATTTGGAATATTTTTAGGACATTAGAGAAGTAGTTCACATGGCTGCAAACCAAAGGGGGACGACTTCTCCCAACAGTGTCAAAAACTGAGAACCCTTTGGTTACAGAAACTTTAAGGAAACTGTTGCTAGACTCGTATGTTATGGTAACATTGTCTTAAGTGAGGGTCCTACTTGAATTAAATGTCATTATAGAAACCCTATTATTTGGTATCCCCCTTATGGGTATCATTGTATTTATGAGCCATCCAAATATCAGGAAGGGCGAGCCTTTACAGTACTTAAAAATAAAAATACTTTTTTGGTCTACAAGGAAGAAACATATCCCACCTATTCTATGACTCAGTTGCATCTTAATTATCTTATTGCATGAAGACATGCTAAAAGGTAAGCTGGGGAGTATGTTGGGTCATGGAAAAGGTACGATTTTCCTCTTCATTTACTTGGTTAATCATATGTTTTTCATGAATTTGCTCTTGTCTTAAACATATTATCGAAGTAAGACCATGAACAACGAATGAAAAGCAGTGTTGAACAAGTTATATGCTTTTAGCATTAAAAGCCTAAGTTTTCGCTTGTTTATGCGCAGGATTACTGGATTGGACAATTGTTGTTCCTTTAGATAAGACAGTAGCTCCAATAAAGGAAGATGTCATTATTCCAACTACATAAGCCAAGCTAAAGATAGGAGGAAAAACACAGAATTGATGTGGAGAATCCGATTATTTGTCCGAGCAATCCTGAGGATCTTCCGATCCTAAGGATAAGCTCTAATTTTGCTAGCATTTGATAGAGAATATATAACACTAGTAGATGAAAAAGAACAATAACTTTTGTAATCATTATTAATTTCTATCAAGACTGTGAATGCAGATTCAACCTTAAGGGTTGTAGTGATTTTGTAATTACTTTTTGACAATTAATGAAAAACTTGGAGTTTCGCATTAAATATGTGTATTGAGTTTCTATAGCAGTTCCTTCTAGAGGCTTTGGGCCCGGTCGCTGGAAGATCTACTAGTCATTTGTATTATGTCAATTATTCCTTAGTATAAAGATTTGTATTGTTGTTCCTTATAGATGTTGAGTTATATTAAAATTTATATCTCGGTTAGCATCATTTTTATAATTTACAAAAAAAGTAAGTTTTGTATGTGATTTTTCTTTCCTTTCCGTATATGCTTTCTGCAATTACTTCTAGCTTTGGATTCTCCTTGTGATTAGCATGATTTGAGTAGTTTCCTTTAATGCATGTGGATTCGATTATTCGGTTCGATTTTCTTTTGGCATTTGGAATATTAGGTTAAGATCTTTGCCTGAAGTAGTTTGCAATTGATTTATATTTTCAATTTAGAACCGTCTAATAATCTTTGTTTTGCATTTGAATTTATAGAGTCAATGAATTGTTGAGGAAATTGTCTATTTCTACAACGATTAGTTAGGATTTTAAGATTAATTACATGCATCCCAATATCTGATTGTTATCTTAGAGATAGTGCTTGCAACCTTGAAATAGAAATAGGAATCACAGTTTCACACATTAATGTAGTATTAAGATTGATTTATAAAGTCATCTTAGTGCACCAACACTAACTATAGGATATAGTCTAAATTTATGATCTAACATATCTACTGATGCATGATAGCATTATAGATAAGTTAATGGAATGAATGAAGATGACTGAATTGGATTCCCACTCATAGGGATAATCTATCTATAAGATTCTTACTTCCATCACCATTGCCATTGTATGTATACTCTTTATTTTTGAAATAATATTTATGGATATGAATAGACAAATATCTGACATTGTTGATTTGCAGCAAAGCTTTGATCTGAGAAGAGAGAGTTTTCCCTTACTCTAAGCCTCAGTCGCACTAAAGCAAGATTACAGGTGTGACTGTAGCCTCTCAGTGGCATGGAATTAAGTTCAAGGGTGCAACTGTAGTCTCCCAACCACACAGAAGAAGGCCTATGGATGCATTGTATGCTTTCAGGACACAAAAATGAAGTTTTGTACATGAAATCAGATGTTCACCTGAAACATGTCAGTCCTACAGACATGAAGCAGACAACAGAAAGTTCTATGAGAAGGGAATTTTGAATGTTTACTATAATATGAATATGTAGACAGAACTTGTGTTTACAGGTGACCAGGATATGCATATAGATATGTCATTATGATTTAACCATTGAAGTTTTTGCTGCAAGAGTTTGACTAGATTTGGCTGATTGATATAGATGAGAAGTGTTTGGAGTTTTGACATGATAATGACTTAGAACTTCGACTTGATGATTGAGATATGTTCTAGACTATAAATCTCACGATGATAGAAAATTTAGGATTTTACGTGATGAATAATGATTTTATTTAACAACTGTTGATTTTCCTTGAAAACAGTGCTAAATAGGCATAGTATCTTTCAGTGACTAATATTGGTATTCGATAATGGTTTTGTATTGGCCTCATTGAAGTATAAGAAGTTGTGATTTAGTGTGAAGTAATCTTACAATATATGGATGGAACCTACATGAATTATTCTTGATGTATGCATTTGGATCTAGTGACTTATATTATGATCATAAGAATGACTTGATGAAGTTTGGTTTGATATTATTTGGCAAATGAAAATTTGTTGATAAATGAAGTCACAACTTGATGTGAGATCTACCTATCCCCTAGTCTAAAGAAACTATTATAGTGATATTGATGAGTGTTACACAGTAATTTGTCACCATTGGTCACCGTCCCTGTTACCCCTTTCCCGTACTTTGGAGGACTCATTCCGGGACCTATGAGTAGTGACATAACCTAAAAACACTTGCATTATGTTCCCCTAAATATGTACTTCATGTTCCCTGAAGACACCTCTTGCAAAATATCCCTGAAAACTGCTCTTTTTCCATTAGCGCGGTTCCACAATGTACTACCAGCGCCAATCAATGAGATCCTCAAAAGAGGGTGCGACCATTGGCGCTCTGTCTTAGAACAACACCCGCGCCAACCAAGTTTGGTAAAGATTTTTGACAAACGCGCACCTAGATGTTTTTTCCCTTCAAGTCATGAAGTCTTTTGAGGATAAAGCTCATCTTCTAGATGTCGAGAGTCGTCATCTATCCTTGACATCTATCCACATCGGATTTTTGGAGATATTGTCAATCCATAATGGGTGTCCTGATGCATTGTATCTTCCTCCCCTTCTCCATCTATAAAAGTTTGTCCTCATGCATTTGACAAGCTAGTTTTTGGAGTGATGCTAGTTGTGATAACGCTTGTCTTGAGTGATAGTAAGAGTCTTGGAGCATAGGGAGGTTATGCTGCCGGAAGTCTGAGAGAGAGAAGGTCTATTGCAAGACATGTATAGCTGCTCGCCCAGCCAGAGGAGAGAATCAACGTCAGAACTTTGGTTGTATCTTTCTCTGTTGATTATTCATTAATGAACGACTATCATTATGGTTCCGATCTCACTGTTTATGATGATAATGTTTGATCTATTTCCTTTCTGACTCAAATATAGTTGTATTTTAGTGGATTTTATGCTTGTATTCACTTCGTTCTTTGCATGTGCAGGTATCCATTCGTGGGGATCGTGAGGATTGTGACCTGCCGAAGCAAGGGAACGGGAGTATCAACTCTTCTTCGACATTAGCGTTGGACTCCAGGTTGGTTCTCATAATCCACTTTCAGTTTGCAACTAGGAACTTGCATGGTAGCGTGAATTGATTGGCGCGGGTGTTGTTCTAAGAGTCACAGAGCGCCAATGGTCGCACCCTCTTTTGAGGATCTCATTGATTGGTGCTGGTAGTACATTGTGGACCCGCGCTAATGGAAAAAGAGCACTTTTCAGGGATATTTTGCAAGAGGTGTCTTCAGGGAACATGAAGTACATACTTAGGGGAACATAATGCAAGTTTTTTTAGGTTATGTTACTGCTCACAGGTCCCGAAATGAGTCCTCCAAAGTACGGGAAAGGGGTAACAGGGACGGTGACCAATGGTGACAAATTACTGTGTAACAGATGCCCCCTAAAGCATGAGGCCCGAGAGAGAGAGAGGGGTGAAATGCTTTACAAGAACACATGTAGCTACCGCCGAGAATCTGCATTGAGAGATACAACTGATAGCTCAAGTACATGAAATGTGTGGTATGGTCGCAGCCATCCATAAGAGAGTACATAATAATCTAGATCCATAGTATGGACGCAGCCATCTGGTTAGGATCAATGAATCGACTCAGGTATGATCGCAGCCATCTAGTGAATGAGTCATGTGCTAAGAATCACACCTGGATTACAACAGACAAAATTCAGGGTCTTGCGCTCCATCTCGACCCGAACAAAAAGTACAAGTTCAAGCATGCGAATATATGAGTTGAAGTCAAACATGCATGAACATCGTCTGATTACCAGTCAATATTGAAAACTGTTAACAGACACGAGAGGTACCACCAATAATGACAATGGCCCTCAAGGTACTATAGGTACAATCTACGGCGTGCGAATTAGTGATCTGGCGTCGAACACCTGTAGAATCATTCGATCGGAGGCCAATGATGAAAACCTCACGTCGAACACGAAGAACCTGCCATTGAGGCATGCAGGCTCCAAGGCACCGGAAGGGAGTCTCTAGATCAGCTTCCTGGACAATGAGCTGAAGTCGACAGGAAGTGACCTTGATCGAAGGTGGGCCATAATGTTTCCCACATCATCAACACGAGACAGAGAGATAATGTTTGTGAATCAGGATTATATGAGCTATCAGAGGGAGGTTGTTTCTTTGTAGAGGTCAACTTGTCTTGAACATATCGGCGGCACGACAGTGGAATTGCCAGTATTTGACATCAATGGATCAGAGGTCATGGTGACGAGGCAATGAGAAGATGAGAGGTCAAACAGGATTACCCAAATCCACGGAGGCAAGTGAAAAATGAGATGAGATATCCCCACCCAGACACGAAAGCATACAAGTGCCATGTTCAAGAGCGACATACTACCGACACGACGATAATTATGGTTCCTTTCCCCCCCCCCCCCCACCATTTCTGGCGAGTACCACAATTATTTTTAACAAGCTTGATGGGGATAACATATGCTTGTGGTGTTTCATTTCGACAAAATCCGATGTCATCAGGTTTTAACGAGTCTGACAAAGGAAGAACTCGGCGTCTTTTCATGTTTAGAGAGTTTGAAAAGACAGCAGAAAAGGAAACTCCAGGGTGTCCTTTTTCGTAAAGTTGTGTCTCGCGAGCTCGAAAAAGTATAAAACAATGCTCGAAAGAACCGCCCGACCATTACGATCGAGGAGTACTTTTCATAATGCAAATCAAACCCAGAATCTCTGGTTTCGCAGACCAGTGCCTTATCCAAAAACTAGCTTGTCAAATGCATGAGGTCAAACGTGCGCCTAGATGTTTTTTCCCTTCAAGTCATGAAGTCTTTTGAGGATAAAGCTCATCTTCTAGATGTCGAGAGTCATCATCTATCCTTGACATCTATCCACATCGGCTTTTTGGAGATAATGCCAATCCATAATGGGTGTCCTGATGCATTGTATCTTCCTCCCCTTCTCCATCTATAAAAGTTTGTCCTCATGCATTTGACAAGCTAGTTTTTGGAGTGATGCTAGTTGTGATAACGCTTGTCTTGAGTGATAGTAAGAGTCTTGGAGCATAGGGAGGTTATGCTGCCGGAAGTCTGAGAGAGAGAAGGTCTATTGCAAGACATGTATAGCTGCTCGCCCAGCCAGAGGAGAGAATCAACATCAGAACTTTGGTTGTATCTTTCTCTGTTGATTATTCATTAATGAACGACTATCATTATGGTTTCGATCTTACTGTTTAAGATGATAATTTTTGATATATTTCCTTTCTGACTGAAATATAGTTGTATTTTAGTGGATTTTATGCTTGTATTCGCTTCGTTCTTTGCATGTGCAGGTATCCATTCACGGGGATCGTGAGGATTGTGACCTGCCGAAGCAAGGAAACGGGAGTATCAACTCTTCTTCGACATTAGCATTGGACTCCAGTTGGTTCTCATAATCCACTTTCAGTTTGCAACTAGGAAATGCATGGTAGCATGAATTGATTGTTGCTAAACCCATTTTGGGCTAGTGGGATTGCCTCTGTCCGCATAGGGGATTTACCTCTCCAACAATTTGGCAACTCCGCTGGGGAAGGAGCTATTTGTTGTTTGATTCAAAAACCTTGGACGGAGCCTGAAGCACGGCCAGGCAGCCTTCGAAACGCTATTGCTTTGCATTAGTGGAGTATATCAACGCCACTTCAGTCAATCTCCGGTTTGGCTTATGAACCGAACAGCTTGGAGTTTGTCTTGCATGTTAGTTTTCTCTTGCTTGCTTGCGTAAATGAGCTTTCTGGGTCAGTTTTAAAGTTGTTTCTTGCTGTTGGATCTGTCTGAATACTGTCGACCAGACCCTGGACTGCTTTATTTATTTTTTGGGCCAGCAAACTTTGTTGGCGTGTTTTTCTACCTGACAGTCGCGCCAGTTACAGGCTGACAGTCGCGCCAGTCCTGTGAACTTTGCCAGTGTGTTTGTTGGAAGCTCTTTAAACTCAAATTTTTGTCTTTTTACATCCTGTGCAGCCTCTAGAAGTGTGTCAGAACTCTGTTTGACTGGTTTTACCTTTATCCTTCGGGTGTTCGCCTATTTCCATCGATTTCATATCCCAGCCCTAGAGCATCTAGTGGCCTTGTATATCGAGCCTTCCGTGGGAGTTTGGTTCTGTGATTGTCCAGTCAACTTTTTGGTTGCTTTCCGCACTTGTCTAGTCGATGTTAAAGCTTATTATTCTGTGCTTCGAGCAATTCACCTCTAGCTTGTTTGCATTTTGCTTGACTTCGTTTGAGCTTAGATCACATGGTTCATTGAGGTCTTTTGTGGTTCTTCTTTCTTTGACAGTTTATCTTGGTGTTTCAGACTTGGTTCTATTTGCATTGAGTGAAATTTGCCTGTCCATGCTTGTTAATATCTCTTGAAATTTGTTAAGTGCATTATGCCATTTAAAAAAAAAAAAACAAATGATCTTTTTGCATTATATTAGTTAGCATTTACTGTTATTGGCAATTTGTCACTTTTAAAAGAAAAAGAAAAAGTTTCATTTCTTGCTATTAGCTGCATTAGGATCTTTGTTGCTTATTTGGTGTTCATTTTGTTTGTTTGAAAATCTCAACTCTCCTGTAGTTAGCATTCATTGAACGAAATGATATAATTTTGGCATATAGTTTGCATTTAGGAAGTTTTGAGAGATCACATACGGTAGGACCTAAAAACTGAAACTTAATTGAAGATCAACTGTAAAATAAACCGAATGAATCTAACAACGCATTGGAACCTAACGCATATATTCTAGAGGTCTAGGCTAGAGACGTGTTCCGGCGTCGTTAAACCTAGTCACTGTTGTTTCACATTACGATTGGGTGGTTCCTCCTCTTGTGACTCGATAATGGTCTAGCACGGATTGAGCTCCCACGTACCGTCGCGTATATAAGGGAGACCCCACTAGGTTATCATCCTTTATCCACAGGAAGCCGTGTCTGCCGCCTTACAAGCCGTAATGCACTGAACACAACATTCGGGAAGATTGACTGTCGTACGGGAAGTCCTTGGTTTTCATCTGATTTCCAAGGTGTATAAGCAGTTTTACGGATTGTTTGGTAAACCCTTTGCCTAGAGTCTCCAAAGTAGTCACTTTTGATCCTTTTTGGACTCCTTAAAAGAAAAGGTGCCAGTGAGCGTCTTGTCACTTCGTGCTCATTAAATATTCGAAGGAGACTAGAGTCACCTTTTTGTCCTTTTCTCGACTCTTAAAACATGAAAAGGTCAAGTTGTGTCTTTGCGTCTTAAAATTTATTCGGCCACGATACACATTTACCCGGTTAGATTTTGTTTGCGTTAGTTTGAGTAGGGTTAGTCTCGTTAGATTCCCTAGGATTGTATGAAGTTTCATCCTGGCGGAATTACCAATTTCGTCTTCCGAGATATCGGTTGTGAGTGCAACTCTTTCTGTTGTTTCGAGTATACAACCGATTAGTTCTCGTGCTCCAGGCGACGAGACTTACGAGTTTCATTGGAGCCCTGTTTGGGAACCTTCTGAGGACAGTGTCCCTTTTTGGGACTACACCTCTCCTCGTGTTTCAGTCCCACCTTTTTCCTCCAACATGGAGGACGTGTCCCCTACTATGACTGACGAGTCTGTTGCGACGAGCGATGAAATTCCCACCGCAACGGAACCCACACCTATCAGTAGCACTCTTACTACTGCGAACCTACCACCAGGCTATAAATCATTAAGGGATACTATGCCCTCTGGAACCCCTTTCACGGGTTCTATTTGGTCGCAACTTGCTTTTCCCACCACGGAGCCCTTTACTCCACAAAGTCGCAGTGCGTCTGTTACCTCAATCACAACCGCTCCAACGGTATGTGCAGCTTCTTCGACTCCTATTTTTAGTCGTCCTTCGGCTTCTTTATTCAGAGTCTTTGATCCTACGTTAAATGTCCCAGCTGATGGGCCATACGATCGATATTTGCTGTCTCAACCAGTTGTTGAGATTTCAGTTCCGCTGTCAATTGATTGGGGTTCCACCTCTTTTCATGGTGGCCAAGTGTCGTCTGCGCAATCCCCAAGACCACCTCATCAAGACCAACAAGGGAAATCCTTCCAAGGAAACCCTTTTGCCGCTGGTGGTCCGTTTTTCCCCTCTTTTGTTCAACCTTCTGGTAACTCAGGTCAATCTTTTGTTCAACAAGCCCAACCTGGTATCCAGCAAGGTTATCCTACTGGACAAATTGGTCAATCATATGTTAACCCAAACCAATCCAATGTCCAGTATGGTCCAATATCTGGACAAGCTGCTCAACCACATGGTCAGCCTTCCGTCCAGTATAGTCAACCTTCTGGGCAAGTCGGTTAACCTCAAATCCAATCAGGCCAACCAACTGCCCAGCCCACTCAGCCATCTGGTCCTTTAGGACAACCTTCACCTGTGCAACAACAACTCCACTCCCAGCAGGTACAACCTTCTGGGCAAGGAGGCCAACCTCAATATCAACAAGGTCATCCTTCTGGCCAGATATCCCAACCTTCAGGACATCCTTCTGGCACTGTGCCATCCGGTTTTTTTCCCCAGGCTGGACCCCAGACTCCATCTGGTCTTCAAATGCAAGTTGGAGTTCAATCCCAACCAGTCTATCAAACTCCACCTATTTCTCAAACTCAGTTTGGAGTCCAGCCGCCGTATGGTTACCAGCAACCTCAAGGGCAACCTTTGTTTGCCCCATATCAAAATTACCAACAACCGCAGGTGAATCCTTATCAGAATTATCCGCAACCATATGGTGCTTCTGCAGGACCGTTTGGTAATCCATGGAGTAATGGGGGGCAGAACCCAAATCCCTACGGACAAAACCCTGTGGGGCAAAATCCGTCCGGACCAAGCCCTTGGGGGCAACCGCCAGTTGGTTGGAACCCTGGTGTTCCATCCCACCAGCAGCCCCAGATGTCCTTCAATCCTCAATTACCTTTCTTAGCAACTTTAGAATTACCGGATGTGTCCAAATTGACCAATGATCCTATTCTCCATAATCCATATTGGCCTCCGATTCCAACAAAAATTCCCGGTGACTGTCCAAAATTCGATGGTAAAGCTAATGAAGATCCACAAGCTCATGTCATGACTTATCACCTCTTGTGTTCATCCAATTCATGGCTTGATGATTCAATTCGGCTTCGCCTTTTTCAAAGGACTCTCACTGGCTCTGCAGCTAAGTGGTATATTGAGCTCAATCGCGGATCCTTTCAGGATTTCAACTCATTGGCTATGGCATTTCTCACTCATTTTCAGTTACCCATTCGATATGAAACGGGTACACACCTCCTCACATCCTTAAGACAGACAACGGCTACACATATCTCTGATCATATCCATGAATGGAGACGACGTAAACGTATGATCAAATTTTGGATCCCCGACCAACTTCTTACCGATTGGTTTACGACATCGTTCGTTCCTCCAATTGCTCGGGACATTGCCATGGGGGCGTGTGTCACTTAAGAGCAAGCTATCGTGCGCGCTCAGTACCTTGACTTGGTGTATTCTCAGTCAGGTACTTTGT
This sequence comes from Pinus tabuliformis, assembly GCA_031772625.1. NCBI lineage: Eukaryota > Viridiplantae > Streptophyta > Pinopsida > Pinales > Pinaceae > Pinus > Pinus tabuliformis. The sequence continues at coordinate 333,747,398 of CM062817.1, forward strand.
ATGATTATCTGCCTGACGCCCCGAGACCAGGGACATCCAAAGCCCCGCCAACACCAACTATTGACGATATTATTGGTTCTGTTAATTCATCCTCGAAGAAAAATTCCGCGAACCCTGGGAAGCAAAAATCAACTGCTTCGAATGAACAGACTTCTCAGGTAACACCCATTTCGAATGTTACTTCCGAGGTCAATGTCATCCAATCCACCACGGCAGACAAAGCCTCGAAAGGAAAGAAGAAAGGGAAAGCGAAAAATAAACCAGATCAACCTAAACAGGACTCCCCAAAACCTCCACCCGAGGAGGGTGCCAAACGCAAACCCAAGTATCCTTGTCTTATCTGTGATGAGGATCACTATACCAAAGACTGCCCTAGGCGGTCCGAAGTTAGTCGTTTGTTGAAAGGTGCTCCCGGGACTCCTGCGGTGCTCAAAGAACCCTTTCCCTCACAACAAACTCAAAAAACTCAAATGGTGGCTGACCCTTCTCAGCCTCCCTCTTCCTTTGGTTCTCAAGTGTTTATGGCTGGAACGATACCTGTCAATATCAGTACTCGAACAAAAGATTATCTGCCATCTGTCGGGAAAGAGCCTGAGATCCCCTCTAGTGCTCCACCGTTCAGTTCAGGTCCGCTCCACATTGAGAGACCTACTACTGAGACGCCTCTTCGACCCCCTCCAAAAGGAGTACTCCGGAAATCTTCTTACAACCCGAATGCTCGTGCTGCACAGCACTACAACATCATTGAGGACTTAGCGCAGACTCCGTCGGCTATGTCCGCTTTAGAAGTTCTCCAGAGCTACCCTTCTCAAAGGAAGTCCTTGCTATCCTCTATTGGTGGCATAGACTCGGCCGACTTGGATTTAATTACTTTTGACTTAGAACGCCATACGCAGAGACTGCCTCCCCAAATCGCATTCCTTATACAGGTTATCATTGATTCCAAAACGGTTCATCGAACAGTCATTGATGAAGGTGCTTCATTCTTTTCTCGGGTCTGCCCTCGCTGCCATCGCCAGTCACACAAAGCCCACTCCTGTGTATTTTCTGTGGATTTCGCCATGTGGGAAAAACATTAAAAATGAGAAAAAGTGGCCCTTGCAGACCTCGAGCTTCATAAAATATTGCTTCTCAGACCCTTTCAGGTTCGTGTCTCATCGCATATCGCAAACCCAGCTTCCCTTTGTATTTCGCTCATGCAATGAAAATACACCAAAAACCACTGAAAACGGCCTTAGCATGGACCTGAAATAATATGTAATAGAGTGTTATATACCCGTCCAGTCTGATTATCGCATCGCAAATACGTATGTGCGAAAGGCCCCGACCCTTGGTGAAGCACCGCTGCATAACGCCGATTTGCGATCCTATGATGCGAAGTGGGCCCTCCGACCCTTGGTATGGCGCCAATTACCTACGATAGCGATCTTTCATTGTTGATCGAAAATCACAGTCCCACTTGGTCCACGTTTACCTTTCCAGCTTACCTCCGCCGATGCAATATAGTGATGTGATTTGATCGCAATCGCATATCGCTATATGTAAAGGCCCTGCCCCTCGGTCTCCCCGATCTGCAATTTGCCAATTAGATCTGGCCATTGATCAACCAAATCGGACGGTGGCTATGCATTGTTGGGTTTACGCTTGTTGAAAGGATTTTTTGTAGCTTTTGAAGTGTTTAAGCCTCCTGATAGTGTATTGCCGCCCTTCTAAGGGCTTTCCAGCTACGACTATTTCGATCGGTGGATGACCTTTCACAAAAAATGAAGATCTCAAGAGCATGAATGGATCCCTTGGCATATTTTTTAAGCAGATTTGCAGACTTTGGGAGTGTTTTGAATCCATTTCTGATCCCTTTGTCAGCGGAGCTAACAGTACTGATGGTGGTTATGATCATTATTGACGTGATGAGAACATTTGAGTGTTGCCTTAATATGAGATATGCCATGATGTTTTGGGTGAGAGGTTCATAGCTCTAAGTACAACCAAGGTTGAATATGATGTTGCTAGCATGGCTAGCTATGTGGCAGGATGAAGAAGTTCTTTGGAAAGATGTTTGAGAAAGTTCTCGATATGACATGGATACATTGTGATGACAAAGAGTGGGAACCAATTGGCAGAAAATCCCGCTTGTAGTTGAGTCTGAGACACCTTCTTTAAGATAGTGTTTTTGTACGAGACAATCATAGTCTTGTGGTTGGCTCCTCCTTGAGAGGGAGGATTTCTATGGTATCGTTTTTATGATATATATATTTTTTTTCTCACATGATATTTGATTTGATGTCTTGTATGAATAGGAGAAAATTGTTACTGAGACATGATGATTACCGAATATGAGCACGATGATATAGTGATGATATACAGAGAGCATAATTGATCTGGACCACTGACTCATACGACTCTTCCCCCCTGCCTGAGCTCCCAGGGTATGGAATTGAAAAGGAAGGCTCTTGGGGTTGAGGGATATCTAGAAAATAGGGTCGTATATGTTGATCCCCTATCTGTCACCCATACGATTGGAGATGTTTCTCCCATATCTTGGTATTTGTAGAGTATACCCCAGTTGGCATCATACCCACAAGTTGAGCTTATTGGGATTATCGCTCCCCATTTTGCCAATGGGTTAAGAGTGTACTTGGGGGTGTGCAACCCAAGTTGATTATGATGCAGATGTTCTACCACATGACTATTGAGGGTCATTGTTGGGAATATTAGTTGGAAATAAGATGGGTTGAGTAGTATCTCCCCTATATTACCTATTACTCGATATGGGGCCATATATGTTTAGCTCCCCCATGAGATTTTGGGTTGAGATATGCTCCCTGATGTGGTTCTAGGTTGAGATATGCTCTCCCTGATGACATGTTCTCTGATTATGATGTGAGTTGTAGATTTAGCTCCCCACTAATGTTTCTCAGGTAGTAGCGTTGGGCTCCCTGCTGGCAAAGATTCCGAGTGGTAGTAGTGGATCCCTAATGGATAGAGGCTGGTAGATTGAGCTCCCCTCTGATGTCAAATTCTTCTTCTTTTAGATTCGAGAATGTTCAGCATATGAGTAGAGACAATCAAAAGATAAGCAGGAATAAGCAAGAGATGGGTCGATATGAACATTAATGATATGTGATGATGAGATACTTGAGACTGGATATGATTTGCTGACAAGATACTCATGACATGATGCAGGTGGAATTCTCCCTAGTTGAGAGCTAGTGTTAAAATATGAAAATGCAATCAAATTCCATTTTGGAAAACTCATTTGATGGATATGATGATTGCATTTAATTCCTCTTTTTGAGAGGACCAAAATTGGCCTTAAGATCACTCAAAATAGATAACAGAAAGTGTACTTATCAAGAAAATGCCACATGTGTGTATTTGATAAGGTCGGCCCTAAACCAATGTGGACAACCTTAGAAGGCTATAAATGCAAGTGAACTCTACCTCATTTGGAAATCATCATGAAACACTCTTATATCTTGGTTTTTGGCTCGCACGGATCTAAGGCTTGTCTCCAGAGGAATCGGTTTGCTCAAAGATGAAATTACAGGGTTCGAAGCTCGGATTTTTGTTTTAGAGTTTTGGTCCTCAGTCGCAGGCATAGGAAAGAGAGATATGTATTGAAATCACTGACTACCAGGCTCATCCATGGGACCGAAGCATCCCAATCGCATGCACAGCTCGTCCTCCTTGTGACCGGCATCTAGGGTGTCAGAATCTCAGTTGCAGACTGCAATCGCTTGCTTGTAGGCTCTAGAGAGAAATTGGAAGATTCCCAGTCACACGCATGACTCCTCCTTCTTGCAACCGGGACCTAAATGATATAATTTTAGTTGTTTGAAGATTTCGCTCAGTGATCGCAGTGCTTGGCAGTTGACTTTAGACAGTGACAGTTCATTAGTTGCTTCCAAATCAAGATTTTGAGTACATGCATTGTTGGGTTCATTTCATGGATGTTGTAGTTTCTTTTGATGAATAGTTGTATGGATTATTGTACTCTCTTTTGCTGAATCATTCAATGACAATCTAACAAGAAGAATATTTTGAAAGGGTTTTCCCCATAGTGGGGTTCTCCCTAGTCTTTGACCAATTCTGGTGTTTCTATGTGTGAATGCTTTTCTTCTATTGTTCCTTTACGTTCTGCCGCATTGATGATGATGATATTATTCTTTCTATATAATTTCATATGATGTTGAATAATGATGTAAATATGAATAATGTTATGATGTTATGGAGTGAACTTAATGTGTTTATAAAGAAATGTAATTATCAAAGCAAAGAACAATATATCCCTAAGAAAAAGTAACACTCATAAACTAAATAAAGTCTCTTTTTTGATAAATTATCAACCAAGTATTGAGTTCCATGTAAACACAATCGAAATATGTGATCAAATCTAACTTTTACTTTTCCCATTTCTAAATCATGCATGTTATTCATAGTGAAAAAAATATGTAAATATATTTTAAAAATTCAAATAAACCTATTTGAAAAATTAATAAAACTTCATGCCAACCAAATACTCCATAAGACAAGTTCTTATAATGTTTGACTTTGACACACGATATGTACTAGGTGCAAGGACATGAAGACAATGTTTCTAGTACAACACGTTACATAATGAAACAATATGGTAAAAATTAGAAAAGAGTCAAAATTCTTATATTCACTTTAAATGTAATTTTCACTATGGATTTAATAAAATTTAATTAAATAACAAAAAAAACATTTTGGACTTTCAATTTAGTTAATATTTTATTTAAGTATAATTAATTTTTTAAAACAGATTACTATATTTATGATTAAAAAATGTTTAAAATATAAACTTATTTAAAGTTAAAATAAAAATTGAAATAAAATTTCTTATTTGATTTAATAGAGGTTCACCATAAGCAATCATATTCATTATGTCAATCTAAAGCTCCTAATTTATTTATTTATAGGTTATAGTTTAGTTGTTTTCTATTTTGGAATTTTTTGGGCATATTTTTGGTCAAATTTGTTCCCAATTTATAATGCATTTTAAATAACAAAAATACAGATTTTTTTGAAAAATTATTTCACTAAATTCCTAAAAACAACTTTAAAACCTAAAGTAATTTAAAAACAAAGTTTTTACCATCAAAAATATTCATAATAAGCATGGTACTATTGCAAATAACTTATAGAATGAAATAAAAATAAATAATAAATAAAACATAAATTATGGTTCTTTTAGGTGGTTTTCAAGGGTTTTCTTAGTGGCTTTCTAGGTTATTTTTGGTCTTCAAGGGTTTTCGTGGTGGTTTTCTAAGTTGTTTTTTGTGGTTTTCAAAGGTTTTCTTGGTGGTTTTTTGTGGTTTTCATGATTGTTTTGTAGTGTTTGTATGGTAGGTTTTTTTTCAAAATAATTTATTTTATTTTGCAAAAAAAATTAAATAAAAGAGACAAATGAAAGGAAACCTACCTTGGCTTGAGCCTCTAGGTCGTTGGAGGGGTTGATGGGCAACTGAATTGAGTTCCTCCATCTCGTTTGAGCTTAGAAATCTTCTGTCGAACTCCTTTTTTCTCACAGTCTGAGAAAAATGACTTGCATAGGCTGCAACTTAGGGTTTTTAATAATAAATAGAGCTTGATCGAACCATATAGCTCGATCAAGTCCCATCTCTCAATCTAGCCTTTAACTTGGGTTAGAAAAGGGCTCAATAAAGGGTTTTTTTAAACACTCAATCGAGCTATTTTTAAGTGCCTAAAAAACTCAATCAAGTGCTTAAAAATTGCTCAATTGAGTGCTTAAAATTGCTCGATAGAATATCCTTTTTTCACCAAAACGCACCCTTGCTTTGCCAAAAAGTGTAACTCAACTCCATGAGCTCACCCAGGCCATCTTTTCCATGGAACCTTTAGGGGGCGAATTAACCACAAAACCCTTTATTTTTAGATACTACAATGTTGGCATGCCCATTTCAAAACGCATATTACAATGGTCTTTTCATGATCAACATCTTTTTTGTCTTCTTGTTCAAGCATGACAAAGACATCATATTTAGAAGTGGGTCTTTTCATTTGCAAGGTCCAATGGATTGCACTTGAATAAATAGACTCTTACTTTTGGCCCAACATAAGAAATACCCTCCACAATGCTAGTTTGGGTTTTCATACCTTTGTTTTCTCTACACCTATGGGATGGGGAGGTTATGGAGGAAACTGGAAATCAACTTAGAAATTTCTTACTTGATTTTGAGCAACAATATAGAATATATTCATGTTATCATATTTATGCAGAAGTAGATCTGAACTTGTATATCCCGAGAGAAATCAAACCAAACTTTGATAGCAAATCTCATGCCAGGAAAATGGATTATGAGCAACTTCCCTTCAAGCATAATGGTTGTCATGAGTATGGTCATTTTGTTAAAAAAGTGTCCAAACTAGTCTTTGCCCTTTGATAAGGAAATTGAGAATGAGTACCAGCATGTCTTCATAAAGAAAAAAGATCTAAGAAAGCATAACAATACCAATACTTAATTAAAGCACAAGTGCAATCAAGTCCAAACATAATAATAAATTATGCACATGCATGTCAAAGCCAAAATATATTCTTAGTGCTGAAAATTATCCATGTGTGAGAAGATTTAGGCTTGGGAAAATGACTTTACCTTCCCCTCCTAAGGGATTAGCGACCTTGAGGATTTAGAAGGGTCCAAGGAGAAATAAAACAAGGATACAAAAACTATAAATCAAAAGAGTTAGCAAAAGACAAAGACACATGAGTTGAAAAAGATCACATGCAATCCTTAGGTTTGAAGGAAAAACCTTTTATTAATCTATCATTGCATTGAGAAGCTCTCTACAACCGAGTATGAGGGAGATGTTTTAGTGTCCATAAATAAGTGAACATTTAAATGTCAGCTAAATAAAAATTAGTATAATGGAGATGTTATAGTGTTTGTAAATGAGTGTAAACACTTACATGTTGGCTCAATAAAAATTACTTTGAAAAATTATAGATAGACCGCACATTAATAGCTATTTATTAAAATGAAAAAAAATGCATGTTGCTTAAATTGCCACATACGCACTAGATTTCTGCTTTCTTCAATCAATTTGCATGATAATAAAAATAATAAATATTTGTGAATAAATAATTTATACATAAATTCATATTTTATTATATTAAATAAACTAAAACGACTTTTTGTGATGACAACAAAATCCAAAGTTATGTTTACCCTTATCCATATTGGGATAAATTATTATTATAATAATGATATATGCTTCATTATCTTCTCCCGGCTCATCTTTGGCAAGTAATGATAATGAAAACACATGAATACACAAGTATATGATTTCAATGTGCCGGATCTCGTTGTATTGTGTACCCAAATTTATTAATATATTTATACATAAAGCCATATTTTGTTATAATGGTGAGCTAAAATGGTTAGCATCTTTCATGGCCATAACAAAATTTGGACTTATGTTTACACTGGATCCACATTGGCTCTAAATTTTATTATTATAATGTTACAAAATTTTATACTTTCTAAACTACAATCAATTACTGACTCATGATTGAAACAAACCCCTATATACAGACGCAGTGTCCAAACTTGAGTTTGATCACCAAACTCATTACTATAACAAAGTTTGATTGCCTTTGATGAGCCCCAAAAATGGACAATTATTTGGGCTCATTCAACCTCCTAAGTTGACTTAATCCACCATTCTCATTGTTTTATTGCATGTTTTTGATTATTTTTATGTTAATAGAGTGAATTTGGTTAGTCATTATGCCAAAAAGTCTAATGGGTGCTTTGTGTAGCCTTTTTGGTCAATTTGGAGACAAAATTGAAGGTCTTAATGAGCACTTGGCAGCCAAATTCGTGGGAGAACAAGCTAGAGGATTTGTAGGAAGGTGTCCCCCTCATTTATGGGGCCCTTACCTCGAATTCTCCACCATCAGCTCGGAGTTCAAAGGCCACCAAATCAATGAGCACAAGGGCAGCCAAGCAAGTCAAGTAGGACTGCTGTTAACTACAAGTCTTGGGCAGCCAAGTCCCTAAATTTTAGGAGGACTGTTGGGTCCTCAAATTGTATAAATAAGAAGGCTTAGGGCCTCATTTTGGTTAGCTAGTTGGTAGTCATTTTCGTAGCTAGTAGTTAGTCATTTTTGGGATTAGCTAGTTAGTCAATTTGGTTAGCCAATTAGTCTTTTTGTAAGCCAGTTTTGGCATGATGTTAGACTCATGATTATTCAATAAAGGCATGCAGCTTTGGATTCAATTCTGAGTTTTTAAGGGAGCTATAGCTCTCAAGTTAGGGCCCAACCTGAGAGCAATAGACCTCCTCTTCCTTGTATCGTTACTTGTTTCCTTACAGCACTTTATTTCCTTTGTTTTGACATGCATTTAGAATTTCCAGTCTGCTGATTTGATTTGTTTTGTGTGATTGAAGAAGGATTAGCTTATGGTTTAAGTGCTTTTAGTTGTTTAGATTAGAGGAGGAGGATTGTAATTCATTAGAGTCAAGAAAAGGTTGATAGTGCACTCGCTGCCATCTCTGTTTAGAGATTGGGGGTGTGGGCTGTACCAACCACCAAAAAACGCAGTCTTATGCTTTCATGCAAGCTGCCACATAGTTATTTTAATTATAGATCCATGCATGCACTCTTTCTCCACTTTAGTTCTCTGTTCCTGAGCCATCACAAGCCTCATTTCCATCCTACCTATTCACCCATACACTTCCTCCACTCCTCCATCACCCAAAACTCCAACCACAGACCTTCCTGTAGAAATCTCGAGACTTCCTGTAGGATCCCCTGCAGACATCCTATAGAAGCCTGCAAACTCGGTTGTTGAGCATCGGAACGTGTGGAACTTCAGTGGGATGATGTTAGAGATCCCCTGGAACCTCTCCTAGCCCCCCCCTGACCTTTCCCAAGCTTTCCTTCCTTTCGCACCACCTCTGCACAACCAAACCCTAATAAGAAACAAAATCATCATCACTCCAACCATTTAAGCAAAAATACAAAAACATGTTCTTTTCAATAAAAGTAGTTTAAGTTCATGCATTTTACATCATTAGAAGTAATGGCATCATTTCCAGACACTTGCACTCCACCCATTGCATCCTAGAGGTTAAGCTAGTCAGATTAGGGTTTACTAGGGTTTCCATGTTTTGGTTGGCTTTCAGTTCATTTTTGCAAAATAGATTAATTTCCTTTAAGATAGCCTTCATCCATCATTTAGCAAGCTTCTTCTGAGAGCATATAGAAGTTGGCTTGAGCCCTAGCGGACTTGTGCCAGCTGACCAAGTGACAGCTGCGACAAGAGCTAGTACTTGTGCATACAGCACCGTCGCTTCCAAGTTTGTACGAACTACCGGGTTGATAAAATTAGAGATAGGAAGCTCCAGGAGTTGTAGCATTATTGCTACAATACTGGAGCCCACCATCTTTTTGGCGCCGTTGCCGGGGAAGCGTCAGAGTATTGGTGATTGTAGCTTTTCTTCTATTTTCTTACTCTTGCCTTCTGCTAAGTAGTTTATTTCATTTCCATTCTGCAAAAGTAGCATAGACATTTCCTGCTTTCATAGATTAGCATTTCCTGCTTTCATAGATTAGCATTTCCTGCTTTCATAGATTAGTATTTCCTGCTTTCATAGATTAGCATTTCAATTCCGCAATTTCATTTCTGCAAGCGTAGATTAGCATTTCAATTCTGCAAGCATAGATTATCATTTCATTCTTGTAATTTCATTTGAGCAAAATAGATTAGTCCTTTCCTGCTTTCATTTCAATTCCGCATTTTCATTTTAGCAAGATAGTTAGTTGCAATTCAATCTATTTCAGTTTTGCAAGTAGAAGTAGAAAAAAGCAAAAATCAACCAAAAAGATTTCATTTCATGCCTTGTAGGAGTAGAGATAAGTTAGAAAAATGATTGCACAACACCCCCACTGCTTCACACAGCCAAGATTCTCTCTTCTTCGATGGCTGTGATTGAAGAACCCCTGGGTGGACATCAAGACATATCTGAAGAACCTCTAGGGGAGAAGAAGAAGAAAACATTCCTCTAAGCGAATGGCTACAAGCAGAAATGTTGGGAGCAACATCTTGTCCAAAGATGAATTTGAAAATCAGATCAAAGATTTCAAGAGTGATATGAGGCAGTTTCTTGCCATGCAACTGGATACCTTGCGGATCCAACAGAAGCAAGAGGAAGCCAAGAGGGCTTTGGTCATTTTTTGTCCTAGGTGCACTAGAAAGCATCCTAGGAACGAATGTCCATTGTACTCCATAGAAGTGTGTTTTGTCTGTGAAGAATACCATCCTACAGATCAGTGCCCTTCCTTACCCAGATTCAAACCTGCATATCAGAGAGCCAAAGGAACCATTGAATCACTCTATTATATGAACCAAATTTGGCCGCATGGACCTAGATCTTACCAGCAGGAACTGCAAGGGACACCCGAGACCTATTATGACCCCTATCAAGCCACTTTCATGCCTTCTTGGGGTCCCCCTGCTCATCCTTCCTGGTCTACACCTCCTCCTTGGTCATATTCTCCTTGTTCCTTCACAGATCCATATTATGCCCAACCAGCTGCTCATATGTTTCACTCTTATGCTCAGCCACAGCCTCAGTGGAATGCACCTCATCAGGGGTGGAGGCCCCAGTACAACACTCCTCCCACTTCGTTTCCTCCACCACCTGCTCATCCACAACCATCGCCTCCTCCTCCACCAAGGCAACCCCAAATGCCTACCCAACCATAATGCCATCCATCTCCATCTCAATTTCACACCTCCACTCAGCTACCCATACCACCATCTCCAAATCTACACATTGGAGTAGCTCAACCCCATTGCAAATCTGAGGCACAACATGTGTAAATGACTCCTTTTGAGCTCAATGATGTTCACCAAAGGTCAGGAAGAAGATTCCAAAGAGGATATCAAAGAACCATGGGCTGCACTTAATGAAGAGAAGAGATCAGAATCAGAGATCGAGAGAGTTCCTTCATGGTTACCATCAAATCTTCCATGTATTCAAGAGAAAGATCAACAAAAAGAGGAAGATCAGAAGGTCATGAAGAATGATCCAGATCAGCAAAAGAACCAAGGATATCAAAGCTATATTGAGATATGGTTTCAGAAGGTCACTAAGTTGCAGCAGTACTTTCTTCCTCAACTTCGTTTGATCCCTTCAAAGCCAGATCATTTGGTCTCTGAGATCTGGATACTTGTCCAAGCATGCATTTCGAGCCTTCACATCATTTTTTCTCTAATCTCGATGTGCACATGGCTCCATTGGAAGTATTCTTATACTTGAAAATGATTTTGTTTTTCAAGTAGGGTAGGGTAGAGGAAAAAAAAGAAAAAAAGAAAAAATGAAAATAAGAGAAAAATAAAAATCTAAGGTGAAAACCTCCTCGGAGGCGCCTTAGATTGGCTCATTGATTGAAAACCTCCATGAGGCGGTCAATGGGTTGAAAAAAAAAAGAGAAAAGAGAATAAGATCTGTGGGTGAAAACCTCCCTTGGAGGCGCCCAGGGCAGGCAATTAGGGTGAAAACCTCCATGAGGCGCCCTCGTTGTTTTTCAAAAAAAAAAAAAAGAGAAAAAAGAAAAAGAAAAATAAAGCTAATCTCCATTGAATAATTTCATGTTGCAGCAATGACATTGCAGGTTGCAAGAAGGACGTTTCATGACAGGAGGAGCACTCAAATCAAGGTCAAAGTAATTGTTCTTGTGCCTTCTACAGGAAGCTCTGTATTTCTACAGGAAACATCCTGTAGAACCTTTGGACGAGCCAAATCCAATTTCAAAAGTGAATCTGATGGTGGGAATCTATTGATTAGGCCTACAAGCACTTGTGTGTCCATCCCTTGCCTTTCTCCATCATTTTTTCCACCTCCTTGTACTTCTCATTGTGCTTCTACAGGAACTTCCTGTAGAAATTGTGGGAAACTAGGCATGCATTTCAAAAAGTGGTTTGGCAAGCATGGTAGCTTCCTCAAAGGTTCAGAAGTCCTCCTGCAATCTTCCAACTCCTCCTCCATCATCTCCATACCTACATCACAGCCAAAATTCATTTTGTCATACCATGCAACCAAAATGCAAAATGCCTTGAAGCAAAAACACATAGAGTAGAATTTGCTTATGCCATAACTTGAAAACCATGCATCCATTTGACAAACCGTTTTATGGGGAATTGTACAAGGTTGATGACAACATTCCTGAGCAGTTTCATGCAATTCCGGTGCACGGTTTCCAAGAAAACAGCCTCCATCACCATCAGCCATTTTTGCATTTTCTCCATATCCGTGCATCTGTTTTAAAACCTGTTTCATGGGGAGATGCACATGGGTGATAGTAACCTACCCAAGCAGTTTCAGCCGATTCCGATGCACGGTTTCCGAGAAATCGACCTCTGAAATCTTCAGCCATTTTCCATTGTTCTCGAAATCCGTGCATCCATTGATCACGAATTTGCTATGGGAGATGCATAATGATGGTAGGAACATGATCACCGAGTTTCAGATCAATCCGATCTACCGTTTGGGAGAAATGGAAAAAAGAAGTTCTGGTTTTGTGACCATGCAGCAGCAGCAGCTTGAACGGGCAGAGTTGAACGTGGAAACGATTGCATGCAGCTCAGATCCGGCCAGAGGACACCTGCACAAGGAAAAGCAATCAAGGATTAGCAGCCAAGCCACATGCAATCAGAAAAACTAAGCATGCAGCAGCAGAATCAGAGCAGGCAGCAGCAAAAAGCTCACGGCAGCCATTCAACTTCGAGGTATGTGACTGATCTCATTCTTCTATTGCATAGATTTAATTTGAAAACTGCATGAATTGATGGAATGGTGGAATTAAGCCACGGATTAGCAAGGCTCAACCGATTGTCTTCTCTAGCACTCCTGAAAAATCACGTAGCATGCGTGGATGAGATTCACGTGGAAGTTGAAAAGTACCGGCAATGGTAGATGTGTTGAACTCCAGTGAACAGGGCATCAGTTGATTAACAAATAGAAGGGGACTACAGTTCATAATTACACTGCAGTGGAGACAACAGTTGCATGGGCCAGCACACGCTTGGCCACTGCACTCCTTCACCACAAATCATGCAACAATTAATCAACGCTCAGCTGAAACTCTCACCATTCAACTGCAGTCAACTGAAACCATTTCCAGATCAGTTAACCGATGGTGCTCTCCAAGATTTCTGCCTTTTTTTCTCGAGATCTCTACAGTTCCTTAAACAATTCCCGCCTGTCGCACTCTACAGGCGTTTCTACAGGAAGACGTTCTACAGGAAAGTACAGCAGAGCCTTCTAGAGCAGAAAAGCTTGGATTTTTCTTCGACAAATTGGGAATCCCGAAAGTGGTAGGCTTGAAAAAACACTCTTCCATGCATGATACATCTGAAAGGTGGTGAATTAAAACTATTTTTGAATAAGAAAGTATGAAAGAAATCTGTCTGTGGGTCAAGAATGGTAGTTTTCCTGTGTGATACACGAAATTTTTCAGTTGGTTATGCATCACATTCCCCTCCACAGGTCCTATTAACAAATTTCTCCTGTACAAAAGTTAAAGCACTGTGAGGACTAACATGTGCATGAAGGATGTGAAATTTATGTGGTTGTATGCGTGCTGGGGATGAAAATTAAGCTCTACACTTTGTCTGTGGGAGCCTAATTCCCTTCTGACAGTCGAGTATTTGGGCAGCAAAAGTCTTGAAACGAGGGAATTGTTGTTCATTGATATCAAACAGCTGAGGAATTCTTCCTTGAGTCCAGGGGGAAACTATAAACAACACTTCTGTTTCTGAAAAAAGAATAAGAAAAAGGGAGCACTCTTACCATGCCAGGGGGATTCATGATTCTGCATTATCCATGGTTGTCATGTGAACTTACACTTCCTCCAGCAGTGAGGAAAAAGAAGCAGTGGCCGAGGGAAAGAAAGAAACAGGCCAGAAGACCCCGACCACAGTGCAGAAGAAAGAACAAAAGAGGAAGCATGAGAAAAAGGATGACAAAGAAGAAGGTGACACACCCATCTTGTCAGCAAGAGAAAAGAGGTTGAAGAGCAGAACGGACAAAGCTGAGGTGGTCCACATCAGCCCAAGTACCTCATCAGCACCTGCAACCAAACCAAAAAGCAAAACCCATGCAGCAAAGCAAGCAAAGGTGGTGACACCCGTGTCTACAGGAAAGCAGAAACAGGCTTCTACAGGAAGCCCGAAAACAGTAAAAGGGTCTTCTACAGGAAGCCTGAAAACTACCAAAACAGGGGCTTCTACAGGAAGCCCGAAATTGGCTAAAACAGGGTCTTCTACAGGAAGCCTTAAAACGGCGAAACCCAAGGAGAAGAAGGCGGACATCCTAGCTAGGGAGGCAGCAGCTGTGCTGGCCGCCCTAAGTACCTCTCCCATGCCGAAGGAGAAGTAAAAGAGGGAGCTTCCACTATTTTTTTAGGCAAGAAAGGGCATGCAGATAAGAATTGGCAGACCCCAACCCACAGTCAAAGAAGCAAATTGTCATTGAGGACACACAAGCTAAACAAAAGAAAGAGTCTCCTTCAAAGAGATCCATCATCTATGAATGAGGAAGCTAAAAGCCTTCACCTAAAGAGAGCAAATCAAGATGATGGACTCAAAGACAGTTCTACAGGAAGATGAGACAGTTCTACAGGAAGCTACAGGACTTTCTACAGGAAGTTCTGTATTTTTAACAGAAACATCCTGTAGAAGCCTTTGGGCAGGCCAGAATCAATTATGGAGAGGGATTGGAAGCTTGAAGTCTGTTGAGGAGGCATGCAACCACTCTTTTCTTCCATCCTCCACTGGTTTCATATCCTTTCACCACCATTGCCACCATCAGATTGAATATACTTTCACAATCATACCAAGGCTGAGAATTCACTAGGAAAAGGAACATGCAGTGGGAAGAAGCAAAGAAGCATGGTTTCATGACAGAAAAGAGGACATCACTTCAGAAGCTTGGCATGACAAGGAGGCCACCAGGGCCATCAAAGACGAGGAGAGAGATTGGTTGCTCAAAGGATGAGCAACACTTTCAGTAGGGGGGTGATGATGAGCCCCAAAAATGGACAATTATTTGGGCTCATTCAACCTCCTAAGTTGACTTAATCCACCATTCTCATTGGTTTATTGCATGTTTTTTATTATTTTTATGTTAATAGAGTGAATTTGGTTAGTCATTATGCCAACAAGTCTAATGGGTGCTTTGTGTAGCCTTTTTGGTCAATTTGGAGACAAAATTGAAGGTCTTAATGAGCACTTGGCAGCCAAATTCGTGGGAGAACAAGCTAGAGGATTTGTAGGAAGGTGTCCCCCTCATTTATGGGCCCTTACCTCGAATTCTCCACCATCAGCTCGGAGTTCAAAGGCCACCAAATCAATGAGCACAAGGGCAGCCAAGCAAGTCAAGTAGGACTGCTGTTAACTACAAGTCTTGGGCAGCCAAGTCCCTAAATTTTAGGAGGACTGTTGGGTCCTCAAATTGTATAAATAAGAAGGCTTAGGGCCTCATTTTGGTTAGCTAGTTGGTAGTCATTTTCATAGCTAGTAGTTAGTCATTTTTGGGATTAGCTAGTTAGTCAATTTGGTTAGCCAATTAGTCTTTTTGTAAGCCAGTTTTGGCATGATGTTAGACTCATGATTATTCAATAAAGGCATGCAGCTTTGGATTCACTTCTGAGTTTTTAAGGGAGCTATAGCTCTCAAGTTAGGGCCCAACCTGAGAGAAATAGACCTCCTCTTCCTTGTATCGTTACTTGTTTCCTTGCAGCACTTTATTTCCTTTGTTTTGACATGCATTTAGAATTTCCAGTCTGCTGATTTGATTTGTTTTGTGTGATTGAAGAAGGATTAGCTTATGGTTTAAGTGCTTTTAGTTGTTTAGATTAGAGGAGGAGGATTGTAATTCATTAGAGTCAAGAAAAGGTTGATAGTTCACTCGCTGCCATCTCTGTTTAGAGATTGGGGGTGTGGGCTGTACCAATCACCAAAAAACGCAGTCTTATGCTTTCATGCAAGCTGCCACATAGTTATTTTAATTATAGATCCATGCATGCACTCTTTCTCCACTTTAGTTCTCTGTTCCTGAGCCATCACAAGCCTCATTTCCATCCTACCTATTCACCCATACACTTCCTCCACTCCTCCATCACCCAAAACTCCAACCATAGACCTTCCTGTAGAAATCCTGAGACTTCCTGTAGGATCCCCTGCAGACATCCTGTAGAAGCCTGCAAACTCGGTTGCTGAGCATCTGAACGTGTGGAACTTCTGTGGGATGATGTTAGAGATCCCCTGGAACCTCTCCTAGCCCCCCCTGACCTTTCCCAAGCTTTCCTTCCTTTCGCACCACCTCTGCACAACCAAACCCTAATAAGAAACAAAATCATCATCACTCCAACCATTTAAGCAAAAATACAAAAACATGTTCTTTTCAATAAAATTAGTTTAAGTTCATGCATTTTACATCATTAGAAGTAATGGCATCATTTCCAGACACTTGCACTCCACCCATTGCATCCTAGAGGTTAAGCTAGTCAGATTAGGGTTTACTAGGGTTTCCATGTTTTGGTTGGCTTTCAGTTCATTTTTGCAAAATAGATTAATTTCCTTTAAGATAGCCTTCGTCCATCATTTAGCAAGCTTCTTCTGAGAGCATATAGAAGTTGGCTTGAGCCCTAGCGGACTTGTGCCAGCTGACCAAGTGACAGCTGCGACAAGAGCTAGTACTTGTGCATACAGCACCGTCGCTTCCAAGTTTGTACGAACTACCGGGTTGATAAAATTAGAGATAGGAAGCTCGAGGAGTTGTAGCATTATTGCTACAATACTGGAGCCCACCAGCCTTCACTTTGAAAAGAGGTGTTTTTCCTCTTTTAACAATGTCACTCAAAATAAATACATTAATATGTATAATAATATACATAATATATTAACATATCGTTTTAAAAAATTAAATTAGGTATTTTTTTAATGTTATTTAAAATAAAATAAATTTTATATTAATATATTATGTATATTAAAAAATAGAGTTGTATTTAGTGTGTTTTTTTGGAAACTTTTATGGTGGGTTTTTTTGGTGTAATTTCTCTAAAATCCACCAGGAAATTATTGAAATCACAAGTTTGATGGGTAATCCTGTACAATATAAATGCGCTAGGAGTTTTCCAGGGTATTGAATCCATATATACACTCAAAAAACTAGTTTAAATAATACAAATCAAGATTTCACCTCAATTTTTTCCACCGAATTCTGGCATTGAAAAGTCCAAAAAATTACACTAAAAACAACTCTTTAAAAGAAAATTTTAAATAAAATACACATATTTTTTTAATTATATAAAGTGAATTTAATTAATTCTTGAAAAATTGTTAACGTGTATTATCAACATCACCCATTTTCATACACTTAGGAACCATGGTTGAGTTCAATACACTCTAGGAACCATGGTTGAGTTCAAGATATTAATACGGTGATAAATTTCTTTTGGGTTTCCACATTTCATGTTTATGTAGTTATTTTTAGCTTTATAACTTACATCTATTATCATTTATTTAAATATCTTCCCTTAAGGTTTCTAAATTTCATGTTATTGTAGTTATTTATAGGTTTATATTTATATGTATGGTAGTTGTTTTAAAAGGTTTGAAAGTTTCATGCATTGTAATAGGTATACCTAAACATTTAAATGTTTTCTAAATAGAAAAATTAAAACATAATAAAAAGTGAGCTAATTGAAATTAAAAAGTTAAAACATATAACATATAAATATTTTTTCAAACTTTTCAAATACATATATCTTTGCTTAATGAATTATTATAGAAAGTCCTTCCAACATCTCATAATTTAATTTGGGTGGATTTTATTCAATTCAAGAACATTTCGTGAATTACATAGAGTTGTGAGGAGCACAAGTTTGAAAAGTGATGGACACGAAGCATGTAACGAAGAAGCTTTAAGAGTCAGAGGAATTTGCCATCACTCTCTAGTAACATTAGACCCATCGGAGATGACATGTATCATGGGTAGGTAAATATTATAGGGATGGCTAACAGTGCATTTAGTAGGAGATTTTTGTGGGAGAGTTTTCAACATAGACATCCAAATCCCTATGGATTACCTGTGCAAGCCTCTGAAACATACTTTCCAAACAAATGCTTAGCATCCAAACATAAACTCTAATGGTAACATTTGTCTTGATATTTTGAAGGTCAAATGGAATCATGCATTAACAATTTCCAAGTGAGGGCACTACGAAGTCGTTGGCTCAAAAATATGCTATAAAGTAAATGACCCTTTTCATTTCACTCTTTTAGTTTATTTTCTACATTAATTGAATTATTTAAATGAATTTAGTGTAGCACCAAAGTCATATGATAACTATCCAAAGTCATATTAAGATTTAATATATTGATTTTTTTTCTACATTAACAATTGTAACATAATAAATTTTTGAACCAGCATATGAATGTATTTATTTGAATCAACATCTAAGTCTATTTTTCTTAATTTGTATGGGGAATTTTTTTTTTTGTTAGAAGTGAAGGAAGATGATGTATACAATATTGACATATATGAAAGATAACTTTTATATGTAAAATAATGTAACACTCTCTTGCTCGCTTGATGCATGCATTTAGGGTTCACTCCCAAATTGCTTTGTCTATATGATAACTATCCAAAGTCATATTAATATTTAATATATTGATTTTTTTTCTACATTAACAATTGTAACATAATAAATTTTTGAACCAGCATATCAACGTATTTATTTGAATCAACATCTGAGTCTATTTTTCTTAATTTGTATGGGGAATTTTTTTTTTTGGTTAGAAGTGAAGGAAGATGATGTATACAATATTGACATATATGAAAGATAACTTTTATATGTAAAATAATGTAACACTCTCTTGCTCGCTTGATGCATGCATTTAGGGTTCACTCCCAAATTGCTTTTTCTATATATATATATATATATATATATATATATATATATATATATATATATATATATATATATATATATATATATATATATATATATATATATATATATGGGAGAGGCTTTGATTGTTGTGCAGAGACCAGTAGCTATTATAGTACTGGTCCCACACATCCATTAAAAAATGACAATAAAACATCCATAAACTGCACATAAATATTTAATATTAAGTTATATAAGTTATTAATTTATGTCAAAAATGGGCCAATATGTTGATTGGGCTGACAATGGTCAAATACTAGCCTTTAACATAAGAAGTTGACAAGACATCATGTCCCAACTACCTCCAAATTTTAATTACTAAACAAGTCGAAATGCACTACAAAACATTCCATTAACTTATATCCAACAGTACACCTATCCCATCAAACGTATCTCTATTGGAGAAATACTTCCCATGGTTGGGTAATACCTACACAAGAACAGGTGAAATGTGTGTCAACCATATCTACATGAGTGTTCAACTATTCAACCTATGAAGGAAATAAATGGCACTATTCAACTACTGAATTTAATAAATGACACCAAGCCTTTCAATTTAGGAATCAAACACAAGAAAGCACAACTATCAACCATGAAATTTTACCATTCATTGGATCATGTACAAATCAATCCAGAACACACATCTGAATTTGAGAGATGGCAATCCATGCCAATTTTCCTACAAATCAAATTCAACATCAAAAAACTACAAAATAACCTCAACCCTCACCGAGTAGCATTTGAAACGCTCATTCTACTCATCAGCTATTGGAGATATACAATCCGAGTGTGTGCAAGGTGTTATCAAGTTTGAACATTTAATTTTATTTTTTCCTACTTCTAGTGTAATCTACTATAATCATGATAAAATATAGGATACCTTGTTATTCAAGTGGTAAATTAATTGTAACTTTACAAGTTACAACTATGCCAAGACAAATTCTCTTTAGCCAAGAAAACTGCACTTTCCACAAAAGATTGATAGTCATACAATCACAAAAGGTTTCAACTTTTCCAATGAAACAATTGAAGTTTCATATACATACAACTTCAAGCTCCTAAACATAAACTTAAACTTAGTCTATTATTTTTGTTGTTTTATCCTTTGAATAACACTTTCAGTTGTTTTTGTTGGAAAAAAAAGTAACACTTAGATTTGTAGGAACGTTATCATTTTCAGGAAAAATTTCATTTATGTTTGTTGGGGAAAAAAAAAACACTTTCAATTACATGCCCAATTACACATGGACTGCTCACAAATTACAATTGAAGACAATATGCACTAATACAAAAGAATATTGAGCACAAAAACATTTTCTTTAATCATAATTTCGGGTAAATTTGCAAGTTGTTGCAGCCATGCCAAGAGTTATTATTGCAGCCTATACAAAGAATAGGAGGAGGCGAGGGACCAGGGGTACATAATTGCGTTGCACTGATGCAGATGAAGACAGGGGGGGTGATGAGAATGATCCCAATAATGTTGTTGATAATGACAATGCGATGGAAGATCATGTTGCCCCACAATCAACCACAGGGCTATCGTCAACCATAGTGCAAGGTGCAATTTCTACAAAGAAGATCAGTTCCATAAGAGGTTGGACAAAGGAAGACATGATAGTTGCAATTGATGACATACAGTTTAGGGGATATTCAATTTGTACCTCTGCAAAAAAATGTGTGACTGTTGCTTCAAACATAAATTATTGGATAAATGGGCTAACTCATTCAAAGCGTACAATGCCTATTACAATTATCACTGAAGAGGAGGAGATCGAGGTGGTTGAGTGGTGTACGAAGATGGCCGAATTGGGACATGGGTTAGAGCTGATATAACTTAAATTCACAGTAGCTCAAATATGTTAAGGGAGCCCAAACCCCTTCAAAGGTGGGTTTCTTGGTAAATCACGATGGAGTGGGTTTAAGAAAAGGAACCCATGCCTTGTGTTACATACAACCAAGGGCCTTGATAGAGACAATGCTTTAAATTACCTGCAATTGTGTCTAATCTCTATGACACTCTTTCTACTGCATATGAGAAACACTCATATGGCCCAAACCATATATGAAACTATGATGAAACAAGCTTATAAGGGAGAAGGAATTGTGGCATGCGGGTAATTTCCAAGAGAGGGAGCAAAAACATGCCTAAGATTTTTCCTAAGAGTAGGGAGTGGATCACTATTCTTTGTTGTGTCAATGTTATTGGTTCTTCAATACCAATTTTCTATATATTCAAACGTAAAACTCAACTAAAAAACTATATACATAATTGTGAACGAGGTGCATACATGGCTGCACATCTCCATGCATGGATGACAAAGGAGATATTCTTGAATTGGCTTTGTCACTTTTTTGCATCAATACTAGGTGGTGTCTCGCCTGAAAACAGACACCTATTGGTTTTAGATGGCCATGGAAGCCACATGGTTGTGTAGATAATTGAGGGGGCCAACAATTTGGGCATTAACCTGTTAACATTATCAACTCATACGACTCACAGATTGTAACCCCTTAATGTCAGTGTGTTTGGGCCTTTCAAGAACTATTTTAGGGTCGAGAGAGCTTCATGGATAGCAAAGAATCTAGTTGTGGAGGTAAAAAGGCTTGAGCTAGTTGAGATTGCAAGTAAAGCATTTAAAAGGGCTCTCACACCTTCTAATATCAAGTTTGGATTTAGGAGAAATGGTATATTCCCACTAAATTTTGATGCTCTTTTGCATGATACTGGTTGCACCTAGGAATTTGATGTGGGAGGTCAAAAAGAGAGCTTATGAGACCATGTTGATGCCCGAGAAGATGTGGATGGGCATGAAGATGTTGTTTGTATTGAAGGTATGATATCCTTTTCTGAAGGGAATTTCTATGGTGATGATGATGAACTTGTGAGTGAGACACAGTTCAGTCATGAACCAATTGTCACTGCAATGGAGGTTGTCACACCCACTAAACCACCTACTAATTATGCATTTGATATTACATATGAGGCAATTGATCATGTGAATGACAATGCAATTGTGGTTTCCTATGATAATGCAACAAGATTAAACAATGAGCAATTCAGCATGTCAACCCAGGTAAATCCACCATCATGGTTAGCAGAGGCCATGATGAATATCAACACACAAAATGTGTCATCCACCAGTGAGGAAAGCATGAACATGCCTTGATAACTAGCAAAGTTAAACATTGAACTTGTTCATTATTTTGTGGAAAATGGATCATTGGAGGAAGAGCTTGTTCACCATGAAGTACCAGACAAAGGCAATAATGGGGGTTAATTAGTTTTCCTATAGATTTAAAGGAAAGTGTCAGGCCCTGAAGAGAATGTGACAATGAACCAACCAAGACTTGGCAGGTTCCTAAAGCTACCAGTAGAGAGTGAAGGTCTCATTACGACACTCATCGTTTAGGGAGGAGTTCACAGTTGCTCACCTATGAAGACTTATATGAACCTATTATTTGAGTACAAAGATAAAAATATTGAAATTTAGGAATCTAAATAGAGAAAGAAGGAGTTGGGTAAAGAAAGGAGAGATGCAAGGAGTGTAGTAGCAAAATCTCAGGCAAAAGAAAGGATGGAAAGACAGAAAGCAAGGGAAGAAAGGAACATAAAAAAAAAATCCGCAAGGCAAGATAGGGAGGTATGAAAGGTTCAATAAGTGTTGGAAAAAGGAGGAGGGGTGATAGACAGGAAATATTATGGTCCAGGCCAGATTGAGTCAAATATGATGATGTCCAACACTCTAGACCACATTTAAAAGCATACACCATCATACCTAGACCTAATTAACATCCAAGTCCCCCGCTACCATCCAAGGGTTATTCCCACCTCTTATACCCCTGCTAGTCCACGTTTAAATGATATGTTAGATTATAGGACACCTCCACTTAGTGTTGGGGTTAGTAGCATTAGTGAACACTTCAACTACTCAATACCTCCATTCCCACAAGGAGAAAATTGGACTTAAGAATATGTTAACATTCAGACACATCCTAATCAAACATTCTTGGGTAGCCCACCAAACTTGGCTCGGGAAAGCAACTCAACAAGTTTGGGCAATGCAAAAAATGGAGGACATTAAGCATAAGGGTGGCATGACTTTCTTTTATGACCATATTGCAATGTGGATTTTGTAAGGATGCAATCAGTTGCATGGATAATATAATAGTTCACATACAGTTGAAGATACAGTTTAATGTAATAGTTGACAACACACTTTGTGCAATTGTGGTATACTTACAATATATTGTGCTTGGCCTTTGGTTGGTTTTTCTTGTTTTCATTTGCTCAATAAAGCTAGTGAGCATAGACCTTCATGGATACATATACCAGCAAACAAACCCAGAGGTACTTTTGATTGCTTACCACACATACATAGATTCACATACAAAGCTAATTGTGCATTAATATGCAAGTATCATTTCAAAACAAAATGCAAGTAACATAAGCTATAATGTTCCAACATTAATGTATAATTGGTTTATCTTACATCTCTTGGAAAACAATATTCAATCAACTCAGGTATAGTACAATATGCAGAAGAAAATCCTATGAAAAAAATAAATTTAAAAGATATCTATAGCCAATCTCATATCGATACTATTGTTGATATAAATATGCACATCAAAAATTTGATGATAGGATTTATCGATTATGTGTGTGAGAAGTCATATGTTGGAATCTAGGTATTTTATACAAACACAAATCCAATGTGAATGAGATATAGAAGAGAAAGAACTCATCGGATTGATCTTAGACATATTTAACATATTTAAAATGATCGTATTAATGGTATGTTTGACTAATTTTATGTGGCTACCCACGATTGAAACCAACCTATATCTATCTCAGATCCAGATCTATCAAGTGCTAAGAGGGAGCAAATCTCTTGGGGTGAAAACTTTTCCTCAAGTTTTGAACTCAAAAATATGTTTACACCTCGAGAGACTTGATCTGAGAGAAAAAGCCTCAAAAATGACATATAACCTTATCTAAACCTTAAAATTGAAATTTACCAACAAAAATAAAAAACAAAAACCCTAAATAATGGCAAGATAATTTAATATTCATTGAATCTCCAAATTTTAATGAAGGTTTAGGCCTTGAAAAAATTTTAGCTAAACTAAACCCTAGCAACTATGTTCATGAGCCTTGAAAAACATTTAACTAAACTAAACCCTAACAACTATGTTCACTCCACCTCTATGTGACACTAACTTGAGGGCACAAAATATCCAACAAGAACTATTGTTGTTGTTTATTTATATGTTATTAATTTATAAAATAATAGTTTGGATAAAGATGGATATGGAAGAGAATGCATAGAAGTAATGAAAAAAGTGAATAGTATATTCAATTCTCTTATTTATTGCTTCGTTTTATAAGTAAAGTGAATCAAAGAAGAAGAATTATTTAAGGTGTTTTTAACAAAGTTATAATTTTGCCTGAATTATAAAATTATTATGTTATTAAAAAAAATTTCAAAAAAAAATAATTGCGAGAGTGTTTAATCATTTTTTATGTTTGAAATAGATTCCCAATCATACTAATAACATCTTACTAGTGAATACTCTAACGATTAATTATGTTATGAAGAAATTTTCAAAAAAATTAATTCCAAAAGTGTTTAATCATTTTTATGTAGTAGTCTAAAAATTATGTTTTTGCTCTAAAAATTATGGAAATTCTAGTTATATTTTGAAAATTTTGGGTTGGGATTTTTGTAAATCCAAGTAAAAGCTGTTAAAATTCATAATTTTAGATGTCTTAGATATTTTTGATGTTGCTGAATCTATTTCCACCATCAAAAGCATGATTCAAACACTGGATCATAGTCATAGCAACTTGGATGAATCTCATAGAAATTAAAACAAATATAGGTGAACCAAGGAGATGTAAGATGAGAGAATGAGACTATGGACGTATTATGGAGACTTGCATTCCTATGAACCATTGGCCAGACGAGTAGATGATGCAAATGGAAAGCCCTCAAGATGAGTCTATAATAGTCAAGTGTAATATAATCTAGTATAAGAGATATCAAATGTATGAATTTTCTAATTTATAAGTGTGATAGTTGAATACTCTTGTAATTTTGTAATTTTTAAAATAGAAATGTTTCCCTCTAGTCTAGGATGGATTTATAATGGTGTACATATATGTTATATAAGTTTTAGTTTCCTTGAGGTGCTTAAGTTTCTAAAGTACACCAAATTTCAAGGAGGTTTTATTTTTATGGATAGGAGCCTTATGTGAACCCCATAAAACGAAAATTTTATTAAAATTTAGAATAAATAGGGATTTAGAGTTAGATTTAATTAAATTTGTTTATCTAAATTTTTTTAAATGTCTTGTATAGTATTCATGTTGAGTGTGCCGAAAATTTTATACATCTATATACATGTCATACATTTCATTTCTAGAAAATCCATTGTTGGGCAGCGGATCCCCACGTAACAGTTTTGGGGCTTAAATCCCACAATTTTGGGGTAATGGTATTGTAAAAGCTCCGCGAAGTTAATGGTTTTGGGGCTTAAAGCCCACAATTTTGGGGTAATGGTATTGTAAAAGCTCCGCGAAGTGCGTAGAGCGCAAATTGTAATAAGTCAAGTCAAAGGGTTATCCACCCAAAAATAATGTAAAGTAATGGAAAGTGAGTTGACCTATGCATGGTCCATGGACCATGGGAATGTATAAATAGAGTGAGGCTCTAAGTATAGAATTTAGTTCTGCCTTTTAGATCAGATCTTAAGTGATATGGGTTTTTGAATGCGATCTTAGCTCTGAGTCTGTAAGTCCGACTCTTGGGTTGTGGTAGTAGATAGTGGCTCCACAGCTATGTGCACGGAGGCCTAGTAGAGTCCGCAGCTGTATGCACGGACCCCTGCAGCTGTGTGCGCAGGGCAGGAAGTGGATTGTAATTGGAAAGGGTATTAATAAAGATAAGTTGGTTTTGGAATATGCATATTTGTTTCTAATTTTCTGTTTAAGCATATGTTTACAGTTTATGATTGTGCGCATGTTTGTTTATATTATGTATTGGGCCCACTTAATTTAATTCAATATCTATAATACTAATAAGTGCATTAAAGGGTAAAGAACATTCACGATCTTCAACTAAGCCATGCGAAGGTAGTTGCACTGGACATATAGCTGTGTGGAAGTAGCACAGCATGTGGAGGAGGATCGTGAGCCTTCCAAGACTCATCAAGACATCCCAAGGGTACAGAAACTTGGTCCCATCACCCTCCCATACTACCTCGAGTGAGACCTCAGTCCACGCTCCGCGGACTGTTGCCGAAAGGGCTAGTAGTTTCAATATTTCTTTGGCTAAAACACTTCTGAACCTGGTTCAAGCCCCAACAAGCCAACAAATGGTTCCATTGCTGGGACCGGGATCTACCTAAGGGATGTCTAATGTCGGAAAACTGGAACCCTACGAAAAAGGAAATTGAAGATTGGTTGGATCAGAAGCTTCACGAGTTTGTAACACAGGAGAACAGAACTCTACAGATATCCAAGAAGAGGTGCCTCGATCACTACGTCTATACAGAAATCCACGAGATCTTCTTTGCGACCTTCTCTTCGGAGCTATATGATTGGATCGTGAGGTTAGCCAATAGCCAGGGAGGGTACAAGCTCGATCAACCGATAGTGTGGACTTCATATTTAGTGCACAGACTAGAGGCATCAAAAGATAAGATCTCGCGAGCTGTGGACCATTGGCTCGACCGAATAATAGGAGGGTTTCTCACTAAGTTCGCGATAGACACAACAGTGAACTATAGCGAAGCAGAATGCCAGTTCCTCAAGGGACCGCGAGGTAGGTACATCAAATCCCTGAATACTTGGATTAAGATGTTATGTGAAAAGCAGATTATGCGAATACATTAATTAATGAAGCAACGTGGAGTGGAAAGATCTACAAAGGGATCGAAGGGTTAGGGAACAATATTTTAATTTCTCTGTCGTGAGAGAGCAAGGAAGAGCGCACTCAGGTTTCTCCAAGAAGTACGGTCAGTTTGATAAAGCGGTGCATTCCACAGTTATCACCTCCACTTACACCATCACCCACCTCACCTACTTCACCTCCATCCTCAACCACCCCACCTCCACCAAACCCACAGTTCAACAAGGTGAGTGCGATCAAGCTACCTATATTTAGAGGAGTAGGGAATGAGGACCCGGATCAGTTCTAATTCGTGGTAAGAGCAATGTGGGAAGAACATGGGGTCACTGATGACAACATTAAGAAGGCCACTCTAGTAAGTGCACTATAGGATCGCGCGTTGACATGGTACATTAAGCACTCAAATGATCACCCAAATGCAGGAATAGTGGAGATCCAAAATACTCTAAACAGAGAATTTAGCTAGCCAAAATCAGAAACATAGTCGATCATTGGATTTAAAGAGATCGCGATGCTTCCAAGAGAGACCCCTTGGGATCTGGATGAGAGGCTGAAGAGTACGATCTGCGAGGCTAATATGACGCTAACGGATGC
The DNA here is from genome assembly GCA_031772625.1 of Pinus tabuliformis. Classification (NCBI taxonomy): domain Eukaryota; kingdom Viridiplantae; phylum Streptophyta; class Pinopsida; order Pinales; family Pinaceae; genus Pinus; species Pinus tabuliformis. The sequence continues at coordinate 333,774,911 of CM062817.1, forward strand.
ACAGCACTGCGCATGGTTTGTGGCATTGGAAATGAAAATGAGGTTTCATGAAACACTGATACAAGATCTGGGGTTGGGAGTCCAACAAATCCATGCACAACTACAAAACCTATGCTTGGAGATGCAGAGCTTGAAGCAGGATAGTTCACCCTAGCCAGAAGTGCACGGAGAAGTATGGTGCATAAAATGTAAAGGCTAGGGCCACGATAAGGATCATTGTCCAGTATTTGCAAACTATTTGGCAGGAGGAGGACCATTGCCGTTGAGACCAGAGGCATAGGTAGGGCCAAGTGCAGCACCCACGCTTTGGTGTACGATCTGTTAGGTGGGAGGAAAGCACACGACAAACAATTGTCACTTGTTGTAGAAGTATACACAGACTCTGCAACAACTATTTTGTAATTTTTGTAGATCGGTGGGCCACGATGAGTGAAATTGTCGAAGTTATGAATTGTTGATGGATCAAGTACCTGCCTACAGGATGCAGACTGAGGCACGAGGTGAGGATCCAACTGCAGCAATAGCGCAAGGTGGATTCCAAGGACGCAGGAGAGGATGAGGAGGAATGGGACCTGTAAGAGGGCGTGAACAATTAATATGCTATAATTGTGGAGGACCTGTGCACTACGCGTGTGACTATACGAATCCGACCAGAACATGTTTTCTGTATTGTTATCAGTTTGACCATGAAGTGGTATATTGTCTAACGTTGATCGCATAGATGTGCGAGAAAGGGGTACTATAGCCTACTCCAACTCAGAATATCCAAGTGATGAGATTTGAACCGCATGAAGAAGACCCCAAAATAAACATGGTGCTCAGAAGCAGCGCGACCACAGGGGAAGATAAGGGAAAGCAAGCCGAGGACGATACATGGGTTCACAAGGCCCCTACGAAGGAACTTGAGTTTGACTTGGAACGCACAAGGGAGACATTTATGGAAGATAAGAAGAGCTTCATAGAGGCCTCTACTTCAGGCAGTAAGGATCTACCAGAGCCAGTAATGGATCCTTCTATGCTTACTACCTTTTTAGAGACATGCATGAAGCTTTTGTGCGACAATAAAGCACTTAAGGCACTACAAGAGTTGATCGCTAGGTGCGTAGGGTCGGGTGAACCGCGCGTAGTTCGGAAATTTGGAAAGCATGCATTGCGCACCGAGAGGGAAATGCGATTGACGGCACAGATTGGCGAATATGAGATGGATCAGGTAATCCTGGACTCGGGCTCGGATGTGAATGTGTTACCAAAGTAGACATGGGAACGCATGGGCAGGCCCACGTTACAGTGGTCTCCTATTCAATTACGGATGGCGAACCAACAAAAGATCTTGCCTATGGGAAGGTTGCAAGGGGTAACAGTTGATATCGAAGGCGCAAGCACGTAGATGGACTTTGAGGTAATAGAGATTGTTGATGACATCAACCCTTACCCCACGTTGCTAGGAATAGACTGGGACACGGATATGGACAGATTCATCAACCTGAAGAAGCGGAAGATGATTTTTGATAAAAAGTCCCTACGGGTAGTAGTTCCGCTAGATCCAACCAAAGGAGTGAGCTATATTGAACATGTGCGCGAGGATGACAGTGATGAGGAGATGGATTTCATTTACCAGATAACGACGCAAGACTAGGATCGGGTGAACCTAACTAAAGATGGAAGAATCTCATGGGAACACGACAGTTCCTATACTTCGGATTCAGATGAAGAAAGAACGCTGGCAGAATCGGTTGGACGAAGTCACAACACTGAATTGTAACATGATGGTTAGATCACTGCAGCGCGTGACGACTGAAGCAAGGGAACTACCAACAAATGATGGGGTAAAAAACATGGTGGAACCCTTAAACCAATGTGAAAGATAGATCAACGCCTTAGAATTCAGCCTCTGTGAGGGGAAAACCTCCTTTACATTACACAAATGAATGATTCTTTGATGATTCAAATGAAAAAACCTCCTTTCTATATATAAGAGTCTAAGGATTCACAATATAACCCAACCAACCTAACAATAAGAATATAAATGCACAAAAATAACAATAGAGGGATTCTATGGGGCACAGTAGTAACAATATGAGGCCAATAGGGGCACAACAATATTATTAAGGGATACACCTACAATAGTAATGGGGTAATCACTAGTATTATAGGGACCTAACATGCCCCTCTCCTTCAAAAAAGTGTTGTCCTTAACTCTTGAGTAGTTTTGGATGCTTCTGTATAAAATTCTCATCCTCCCATGTGGAATCTTTAGCGGATAAGTTCTTCCACTATGAGATACTCCGAAATTGGTCGATTTCATAGCTGTTGAGTTCTTGTTTCTGTGACTGCTTCTGGTTCCAATATAATTTTTCCTTCCTCGTCAAGTTCTGGCAATATTGTTTGAGCTGGGAGCTTGTCGCCTATAACCTTCTTTAAACATGAAACATGGAAAATTGGGTGCACTCGAGAAGCTGCAAGAAGCTCCAATTTGTATGCCATAGTACCAATATTTTGCAACACCTTGTACGGACCATAATACTTTGGTGATAATTTATTATCTTTCTTAGCTTGCTTGAGGGACATTTGTTTATATGGTTGGAGCCGTAGGAATACCCAATCACCTACATCAAAACTTCTTTCGTTGCGATGTTGATCTGCCTGTTGTTTCATTCTATTATGTGCCAACACGAGGTTATCCTTTAAGAGTTGGACGACTTGTTTTTTATGCTCGATGTGATGTTCCACTACTTGAACCTTAGAATTTTCTCTTAAATATGATGTGATGGATGGTGGCTGATATCCATAAAGTGCCATAAATGGGGTCATTTTTGTTTCTGTATGGAAGGAAGTGTTATACCACCATTTAGCCAGAGGCAACCATTTGACCCATTGTGTCTGTTTATCAGATACAAAGAAACGAGATATCCTTCAAAACATTTGTTTACTATCTCTGTTTGCCCATCAGATTGAGGATGATAAGATGAGCTATGAGCTAACTGAGTATCGAGACAGGAAAATAATTTTGTCCAAAAATTTCCAGTGAAAATGGGATCTTTTTCACTTACAATACTCTTTGGGTTTCCATGTAGCTTTTGAATTGTTTCCATAAATGTAGTAGAAACTGTACTTGCTTTAAATGGATGTGATAATGCACAAAAGTGTGCATACTTGGTAAGTCTGTCAACTACCACCATTATGACACTCTTTCCCTCAAACTTGGGTAAACTTGTGATAAAATCCATTGAAACCTCCTCCCAATGTTGGATTGGAATGGATAAAGGTTGTAATAGACCCGAGGTCTTAATTGTTTCAACTTTATTTTGTTGGCAAGCCAAACATTCCACCACAAAATTTTGAATATCCAATTTAAGGCCATCCCAAAAGAATTCCTTCTTAACCCTGTGGTAAGTTTTTAGATATCCTGAGTGCCCTCCTAAGGGAGAAGTGTGCAATTCCATAAGAATCTTTTGTTTGAGTTTGGAATTCTTACAGAGGTATAAGCGATATTTGTACCATAACGAATCATTTTTCCAGCTAAATGTATAAGATGTATTGGAATCTTGTTGTAACTTTTGAATAAGTGCCCACACTTCTTCATCATCCTTCCATTCCTCCCTTGCTTCGTTTATCCAATCTAGTTGGATAATAGAAATGGCACACAACAATGCTTCCACATCCTCATCCTTTCTTGAGAGTGCATCTGCCACCACATTTTGCTTCCCCTTTTCGTAGATCATTTCAAAGTCATAACCCAACATCTTTGTGACCCACTTTTGTTGCTCTTCAGAGGATAATCTTTGTTCTAAAAAGTATTTAAGGCTATCATGATCCATTTTTACCTTGAAGTGTCTTCCCATTAGGTAGGGTCGCCATTTCTTAAGTGCATGTAGTATTGCCAATGTTTCCTTCTCATAAATAGCTTTGTGTAAAAACTTTCCCTTGATTGGATGACTTTCGAAAGAAATGGGTCTTTCATCTTGCATTAAAACAACACCAATTCCATTTCCTTAAGCATCACATTCCACAATAAAGGTTTTTGTGAAGTCCGGTGTAGCTAAGACTGGAGCTTGGCACATTGCCTCTTTAAGATGTTCGAAGGTCTTTGTTGCTTCTGGAGTCCATGAAAATGCATCTTTCTTCAATAATGTTGTTAGAGGTGCTGCTATTCTCCAATAATTCTTAACAAACTTGCAATAATACCCTGTCAACCCGAGAAATCCTCGCAGATGCTTTATGGATGTGGGGATTTTCCATTCCTTAATGGCTTTAATTTTGCTAGGGTCTACCTTAACTCCTTCATGAGATACAATATGACCCAGATATTCCACCTCTTGTACTCCAAAGAAACATTTGGATCGTTTTGCATATAATTGTTTCTCCTCCAATAGTAGTAGCACCCTGTCAATATGTTCAACATGATCCTCCCAAGACTTGCTGTAGATTAGTATATCATCAAAAAATACTAACAGAAATTTTCTAAGGGTGGGTTTGAAAATGGAATTCATCAAACCTTGAAATGTAGAAGGTGCATTGGTAAGGCCAAAAGGCATGAAAAAAAATTCATAATGACCCTCATGAGTTCTAAATGTTGTTTTCAGAATGTCTTCAGTCTTCATTCTGATTTGATGATATCCTAAACAAATATCCAACTTGGTGAAGTAAATTGATCCATGCAATTCATCCAGTAATTCATCAATGACAGGAATGGGAAACTTATCTTTAACAGTGAGCTTGTTGATCTCCCTATAATCTAGACACATGCACCATGATCCATCCTTCTTGTGCACCAATACTACTGGAGAAGAGAAAGAACTTTGACTAGGTTGAATTATACTAGCCTCTAGCATTTCTGCAACCATACGTTCAATTTCACTCATTTTGGCATAGGGATATCTGTAAAGCCTGGTGTTTGGAGGAACACTTCCTGGAATCAGATGAATAGCATGATCATGATCACGAATAGGTGGGAGACCTTTGGGAATCTCAAATACCTTGGAATGATTGTCCAAGACTTTTTGGAGATATGGAGAAATAGATGATTTCGATGTGGAAACATCTAGCAAACATAATTGTGCAATTACACCTCTTTCTTTCTTTTTTAGAAGCTTCTTCATACCATTAGAGCTAATTATCTTTCTCGGTTTCCCTGCAATACCCCTTAATTCAACTTCCTTTCCTTCTGCAGAAAATTTCATGAAAAGTTCTTGAAAATTAAAAGCTATTGTACCCAAGGATTGTAGCCATTGGACTCCTAGTACAACATCAGCACCTCCCATTGGAATGGAAAGCATTGGGCTAGTCAATACATATTCTCCCATGGATAGCTTGATATTATGGCACTTTCCAGAGCAATTTATAATCCCTCCATTTGCAACCATCACTTAACACTCTGGTGATGGATATAGGAAGCAATTCAATTCTTTTTCTACCTTACAATGAATAAAATTGTGGGTCCTTCCAGAATCAATCAACACTATTACCTTTTTCTTCTTGATTCGTCCCTCTATCTTGATTGTTTTAGGAGTGGTAATTCCAGCCAAGGCATTACAAGATATGGTCGAATTCATTTGTTATTTATCTAGGCTTTGTTCTTGGAGTATATCCTCTTCTTTTGACCTTTCTTGCTCCTTTTATTCTTCCTCTTCACAATCTATGTTGAATAATTTCTTCTCAACACACTTATGACCTTTAGTGTATTTGCTATCACAACTGGAACAAAGCCCTTTTGCTCTTTTTTCTTCCAATTGTTGTGGTGTCAACCTTATAGGTTGTGAAAGACTAGGGGCAACAACACTACCATATTTATAGTTGTAAGTGGTATGCTTCCTGGTTGCCATAATTTTGCTTTCCATTTTTCTTGCTAACCTGAATGCCTTCTCTAATGAATCAGGTTCCCAAAGGCAAACATCATGTTGGATATTATCCTTTAAAGTCCCTATGAACACATCAATCTTATGCTCCTCTTGAATATTTTTTACCCTTATGTTCAATTTTTGGAACTCCTCAATGTGCTCCATTATTGAACCCTTTTATTTGAGACTTATCAATTGGCTAAAAAAAGCGTTGCTTTTTGTATCCTCATAATGTGCTATCAATTCTTCCGTAAAAATTGCCCAAGTGATAATTTGTTTACAAGAGCAAAGCCATTGATACCATACAAACTGATTTGGTTCCAAATATAAAGTTGCAATACGTACCTTTTGTGTGTTTTTCACATTATTGAGATCGAAAAATTGCTCCAACTGTAATATCCATGTTGCAGGAACCTTGCCATCAAACTTCCTCATATCGATTTTTAGAATATGGTGGGTCTTCAATCCAACATTAGAGTCTATGAAATCATGATTAGAATTTCTTTCGTTCACATCATGAGTTTCTTTTACTACCCTTTCACCATTAGTAAGTATTTCTTGTAGAAAATTTGTCAAATCTGTCTTCAAATCTACCATGCCTATCTTCAAATCTATCTTCAAATCATCCATCTTAGCTTCCACATCATTCATCTTAGCTTCCACACCCTTTATCTCATATCCCACGCCATTTATCTTAGCTTCTGTTAGCTTTTATGAGAGTGACATTTGTTGCACTTGGTCTTGTAATTTTGATATATCATGTAGCATTTCTTCCTCTTCTTCATGAGTCATGCTAAAGCTTTCAGGTTGCTTACTAGGTGTTTGCATTTTCTTTTCTCGGGGCATCAGTTACTGATAATAATGCTCTACTATGCCCTTTGAATTCCTTCAAAATAATTTTTCAAACCAAGCTTAAGAAAAAATTTAAAAATATCTACACACTTTTTTTTCACTTTGTAGGAGCTCGATATTGCCTCTGATGTATCTCTGTAATTTTGGATCATCTAGTTCTGAAATTGTGATCTGCAGTAGCCCTCTGTGTCCTCTTTCCAATGCCACCAGTCTGATCCAAATTGGATTCTCCAAGGAAGAGTTATGCCAAATCTCCCACAGTGACCTGATTATAGACTAGTTCATTAGAGCGAACTTGTACGACGTGCCACGTGTCCCTGTTTCGACCTTTGGCTCTAAAAATATATACAAGAAACTACAGTCCGTCTTCTTTCTATACCTTGTTATGAAATTTCAATCTGATTCTCAGAGAGAAAGTTCTGACGATTTTCCCCAGGTCACCTGTTTGGAATGTAATTCAGGAGTCTGCAAAAAGACCAACTTCCTCAGATCATATCTCCACAAATATAGCACGAAAAGCTCTGAAATTCGGACCCGAGGTTCAGTGCGAATTCATCTCAAATGGTTTTTTTTTTACTTCTGAAACATCGCAGAAAAAAAAGTTATAGCGAAAATGCCACGATGACCTATTTGGAGCAGCGAAACCCTAGAATCCAAAGCTCTAATACCAAATGTTATGAAACCAACTCACAAAAAGATAGAAAAGATAGATCAACGCCTTAGAATTCAACCTCTTCGAGGGAGAAACCTCCTTTACATTACACAAATGAATGATTCTTTGATGATTCAAATGACAAAACCTCCTCTCTATATATAGGAGTCTAAGAATTCACAATATGACCCAGCCGACCTAACAATAATAATATAAAGGCACAAAAATAACAATAGAGGGATTCTATGGGGCACAGTAATAACAATATGGGGACAATAGGGGCACGACAATATTAATAAGGGATGCACCTACAATAGTAATGGGGTAATCACTAGTATTATAGGGACCTAACATACTAGAACAGCAGTAGTACGGTGCGCTAGAACGGGCGCTGCACGCGACACCTGCACGATGGGGGAATATACATCAGAAGACTATGGGGAGCTAGTGCGAAGGTAGAAGACGGATGCACTTACGACCTAGGAGTTCCCAGCCATGAACGTGAGTAGGGCAGCCAGGACGCAGCAGTGGGTGTGCCCATTTGTGTCGATGTGTGCAGACATGTGCTGAGCAAGCACCTCCCAGACTAGGGATCGAACATCAGGGAATGTGACGCATGCCACAAAAATTTCACGTCGACGCCTTCACAAAGCTATGCGGAATCATGAACAGAATTTACAAGATAAGACGAACAGATTGGGACCTGCGCGTGCCAACTGTCCGATGGGCATATAGGTCCATGTGTGGGAACCGGGGCACGGAAAAGGTTCCAAAGACGATGAGTGGAGTCAAGGCCATAGTTTTGGGAAGGAATCCTCACACAATCACTCCCATAATTGTAGGTCGCGAGGACCAGAGCGAAGATATTATGCAGCAAAGCGAGGACGAACATATGCAGATTCAAGAATACATTCGGTGAGGAAGCATGAAACTCCGTGAACTCGATGACGAGTGGGCAGGGCTAAGGAAGAGAAGTGTGATATTGGACGAAGAAATCAGTGAATTGGAAACCATAGTAGCACAAACGGGCCGCGAGAAACTAAGCATGATGGGATCAAGTCTAGCCAGCCCTACTACTGCATTAGAAACAGTTGCAACCCTGCTATCATGGCTGCGACCGCACCTTACTAAACAGGGGAGTGTGCCATACAAAGAAGAATGTGATGCACTACTGGACCCAAGGGAATTTGAAGGGTGCTCGCAGCCCGGGCTAGCAAGAAAATGGAAGCTTCACACCCGGGGTGTGACCACCTGACTATCTGTAGGAAGCATAGTCTCAGCACTCCAAGCAGTTGAAAGAAGGTGCGGGACTATAAACGAGTCTATAGGAGAGCTATGTGGAAAAACTTTTCCGCGTAGGGCTAGTATGTCACAAGGATCGCGGTTGTCCATAGGGTGCTGCGCAGACCAACTGGGAGGTGACCATTGATGTCACTATTCATGACAAGAGGTCTAACTTAAGGTAGAAAGGAGTGGGTGGCGGGCCATTAAGACAGGAATTAAGAGCTGATTCAAGATGATCTGCTGCCAAGAAGGTATTAATGACTTAGAAGTGGAGGGAATGGGTGAATTAAAATTCAAACGTTACTATAAAATCCCTTGGCAAAGCCTCAAAGAAGCACTTGGTTGTTGGATATTTGAGTTGATACAAAGCATTGAGACTAATATACCTTGCCACTCGTAAGTATGTGACCAAAAAAATCTAGTGTAGAAACAATGACAGCAGCAAGAACCAGAAGGTGATTCGCGGAAGTAATCCCAGAGCCCCGAGTAACCCAGGAGGAACCTGGAGAGGCAACAGTTGCACCAGTGGTTCTAAAGTCCCCACACACACCGCGACCACAGAAAGATAAGCAGACAATAGGGCTAGTCTAGATATCACCACAGAACCCACGAGTTAGTAAATTGTCAATGGGATAGAAGGGAAAAGTTGTCACCGTCAAAACCGAGGAGGAGGAGGAAGATTTGCAGGCCCTTATCACTCAAATTGAAGCACAGGACGATGAGGTGGAAAATGTTTCCCAAGAACCTTCGGCGATAAAGTTACCCCCCTACATGGCCTTATGTAAAGGGACAGCCAAGATACCGAAGGACCTGGAGGCCATGAAGAGTGCGCTCCAGACCCCGCTTCTTCTAGACGAAATAAGGTTTGACAGTCCACGGCTAGGATGGGTGCCTAATGTAAAGTTCGAAGACTGGGACCTCGCAGATAGTGAGAAGTTCCCACAACTGGCCAAGGAGCAACTATTGCAGCAGAAATGGTTACGAGGTGTGGAGAAGTCTCAGTTACTACATATACAGTGGATACCCCACTACCACCGCGCGCCCATCACAATTTTTGTCATCTGATAGCTACTGTGTCTAGTACATGGTGTCTACTGAGGAGATGATTCCCATAAAAGGAAATAATCCCGCAACCATAGTAGGAAAGACCAGTGACTTGGGCCTCACAGATGCTATGAAGGCCAAATATAAGCTGGAGAATAGGAAGAGAGGGTATGTCATAGCAACCATCAAGGACTGCGGGGTGTGTGTTTCCACCCAACTGCTGACCGGCAAGCTCATGAGGAAGTGTCAGGCAGACGAGGTGCCAACATCTGTAATCGTGTTGGCAGAGCAGTGTGCAGAGGGGGTCCAGTTCAATTGGGTGGTGTTTCTCTGCAGCGAGTTGCTGAGAAATTGTAGGGAGGCCCAGGAGCAAGGTAAGACCTTCCACTATGCGTGGCTACTCTTATCCATCCTGTTGGTTGCAAGGGAGCTGCCGGAGGACAGCCAGTTCCCCACCATTGAGAAGAACCTACCTAAAGCTGCGAGGTACACCTTGTTCTCGGTGGCGAAAGATGCGACGAGGGTTCACGAGATCAAGGTACTTTGGGTGTTCATGGAGGCGCGCATCCGGACATGGATCAATCACAGGCTGAGGTTGTCCCCAACAGTATACAACAGTTTGCAAAGTGCAGCCGAATTCAAGGCATATATGCATAATCTGTATATTCGGGCGTGACAGGATCCAACCTGAACATGGATGAGGCTTCTGTTCATTGCAACGGATGATGCAATCTTCGATGTAATGGTGACATGGTCTCTGGAGTGGTGCGCTCCGAACTTGGCAGCATTAGAAAAAATTGGAGCACAGTAGCAGAAGAAGGAAGCCAAGTTGCGCATCGCGAATTTAGCGAAACGGAAGCGCCAGGAATAGGAAGCAGCCACGCAACGGAAGGAGGCTGAGGCAGTAGCGACTATGCGGATAGTAGAAACCATAACCATGCCCACCGAAGAGACCGATAAAGGTCCAGAAATGTCCACGGAACAGGACATATAGGGGGAGGTTGAGGCAGAGGAACGCACAACACAATCGACCCAGCTCAAGAGGTCACACGTCCAGGAGAAGCCAACCGCAAAGAAGAATACAAAGACAACGAAGATGTCTGAGGGAGTCCTTCTTGACAATAGTGAACCAGTTCGCAATCTCACTAAGGATTCTCTTGAAGAGTTGATGACAGAGCAAACCACTGTGTTGGGGGCGCTAAGAGCACAGTTGTAGGAATTACAGGTGTGACCTCCAAGAGTGATGACACCACACCTTGCAGAAGTTGTAGCCGAAGCTGAGCAGATGGTGTGCACATGCATAACAAACTATTTAGTGTTACCGGAAGGTGTCGTCTTAGCAGAAACTGAAGGTGATATTTGGGGCTGGGGGTTGAATTTGGCTGCCCTTCCCAGAGAAACCCTATACCAACTGCAGGACGGGGTAACAGCTGAGCTTTGTCCTAGATAGGGTCGTGCTCTCCAAGTCTTGAGCGAGGAGAAGGTAAATTTATAACAGCTCAGCCTGCAACGTGACAGCCTGGTCGCCCAAAACTAGGGATTAGAACAGTCAGTGGAAGAGGCATGTAGTAGCATACCGGAGTTAGCCGTGTTGGTGGCACTCCCCACCGCTGAAAAGATTCACCAACTGGCAGCTGGAGTCTGCAAAACCTAGGAGGAGGCCGCGGAGGTTCAGTTGGAGCTAAACTTGCAGATCGTAGAGCTGCGACTGAAGACGCAGTCCTCTATACCCCAGAAGTCAGAGAGCAGCACCACCGTGCCATTCAATCTGGGTTGAAAGAGATAGAGAACGTTGTATAGGACTTCATGGGATTGTTGGACCAGTCCCTCATCATGCTCACCTCACTGTAGGAGGACCCGACACTGCAGCAGTTAGAGACAGAAGTGCGAGAATTACAGCAGGCCTATGACAATGTCCGAGGGAACACACAAATAGTTACCCTTACTCAACGATTGGCAAAGATGAGGGAGGTGCAGGCTTTGAAAGAATAGGTGGATGCCACATGCTAGAAGGAAGTAGGGCTTAAAGCACGCATCCAACCTTGGCTCGAGGAAGCATTCACGATCACCGCCATGATTGAGGGGAAGTTGTCCCACATGCAGGACACATATGTGCAAAGGAAAGAGGGTGCCTCTGACAACGATGCATCAGAGTCGAGCACAATTGATTCAACAAACAGCAGAGGAATGTGCAGCAAACGTTCACGAAGCGCAGAAGTTGTTGGATGGACTCTGAGAAAAGATCACCACACCAGCGTGGTGACTCAAGGGCGATTCACGATGTTTGTGTTGGGGGCCTGTTGGACACCGGATCCCTGCGTAACGATTTTGGGGCTTAAAGCCCACAATTTTGTGGTAATGGTATTGTAAAAGCTCCGCGAAGTGCGCAGAGTGCGAATTGTAATAAGTCAAGTCAAAGGGTTATCCACCCAAAAATAATGTAAGGTAATGGAAAGTGAGTTGGCCTACCCATGGTCCGCGGACCATGGGAATGTATAAATAGAGCGAGGCTCTAAGTATAGAAGTCAGTTCTAAGTTTTAGATCAAATCTTAAGTGATATGGGTTTTTGAATGCGATCTTCACTCTGAGTCTGTAAGTCCAAGTCTTGGGTCGTGGTAGTAGATAGAGGCTCCACAGCTGTGTGCGCGGAGGCCTAGTAGAGTCCGCAACTATATGTGCAAACCCCTGCAGCTGTGTGCTCAGGGCAGGAAGTAGATTGTAATTTGAAAGGGTATTAATAAAGATAAGTTGGTTTTGGAATATTGCATATCTGTTTCTAAGTTTCTGTTTAAGCATCTGTTTAGAGTTTATGATTGCGCGCATGTCCATTGATATTATGTATTGGGCCAACTTAATTTAATTCAAGATCTATAATACTAATAAGCGTAGTAAAGGGTAAAGAAAATCCGCGATCTTCAACTAAGCCACGCAAAGGTAGTTGCACTCGATAGACAGCTACGCGGAAGTAACACAACACGTAGAGTAGGATCGCGAGCCTTCCAAGACTCATAATACATCCGAAGGGTGTGGAAACATGGTTCCAGTGCCCTCCCATACTACCTCGAGTAAGACCTCAGTGCGTGCTCCATGGACTATTGCCGAAAGGGCCGGTAGTTGTGGGATTTGTTTGGCTAAAACACTTTTGAACCTGGGTCAGGCCCTAACAAGCCAACATCCATTTTAGTAACAAGCAAGTTGATATAATATTATTTTACTTAAAATGGAAAATCAGCTATATAGATTATGAACAACATTGAAATATTTTTATGTTATTAATAAATTCCATGTGTTAGTTTGATATAAAACATGGAAAGAGTTACACACATGCTTCATATATATATATATATATATATATATATATATATATATATATATATATATATATATATATATATATATATATAGGGATTATTAAGCTCTTCTAGATAACCTCAAAGAAATAAAATCGAGTAAAACTTTTTTGTAGTTTACATCTTGACATATTTTAAAATCATTGTAATTTAACATACATTGATTGTGCACTAAAAGACACTTTCTACAAGCCAATATGACAACTAAAATTGTTATTTTGTAAAATTTTACTTCTTGAATGTTCTTAATTGAAGGTCCTAAGATAAGGAATTGATTGAAATACTTGTATAGGCAAGTAAATTTAGGAAAGTGCATAAAATTATAGGAACATATCATTAATTGTTTAAATTAACATACATTGACTGCAATGAAAGACACTTTCTACAAATTCAATATTAAATTGATGTACATGATATATTTTAGTTCATTTTAAGTATCAAAGTAACTTGCATCATACTAAGATTGTACTTATTTTGTTAGTCTATAAAACTAGAATTCAAAATTGTTATTTTGTAAAATTTTATTCCCTGAACATAATGTTCTTTATTGAAGATCTTAAGATAAGGAATTGATTGAAATATTTGGATAGGCAAGTAAATTTAGGAAAGTGCATAAAATTATACAAACACATCATAAATCGTTTAAACTAACATACATTGATTCCACTAAAAGACACATTTTACAAGTTAAATATTACATTGATGTACACGTGATCATATTTTAGTCATTTTAAGTATTAAAGTGACTTGCATCATACTAAGATCGAGTACTTATTTCCTTAGTCTATGAAACTAGAAATCAAAATTGTTATTTTGTAAAATTTTACTTCTTGAATGTTGTTAATTGAAGGTCTTAAGTTAAGGAATTGATTGAAATATTTGGATAGCCAAGTAAATTTAGGAAAATTCATAAAATTATATAAAATTATCTAAAAACATATCATTAATTGTTTTTTGGTATATTATATTTTGATATATATGACTTATATCATGTTATGACTAAGCTCATGTAGATGACCTCAAAATATATAAAATTTAATAAAACTTATCTATTGAACATTAATGGTTGAATACATATTATAAAATTTAATTTAAAACTTATTTCAATCTTACTTATGTTTTTTAATTGAACCATGAACATATATTTTAGTTCATTTTAAGTACCAAAGTGGCTTGCATCATAGTCTAAGATTGTACTTATTTTCTTAGTTTATTTCCTGAGAATTGAAATAATAAGCATCCATAAACTGAAATAATGTGAACATGCATCCATAAACTATCTACATATGAAAATATATAAATTTTGTACATCACATGTGAATGTGCCCTATGAAAAGGGCCTAAAATTATACAAACTATCTGTGATCCACTCTAGAAAGTATCACTTTTGGAACTCTTATGTATGTTCCACTGCATAGAGTGAGTGTCCATAATATCGCACTAAAATATAACATATTGAAATTCAAATTAATTAGAACATTATTTTTACAAAATAAAAAATATATAAATAAATGATTTTGAATTGTGCATTTAATTGGTCCCCTACCTGTCACTCAGTCGAGTGCAAATGGAATTCAAGTGGGATGGGGCTCTAATCAATTTGGGTTTGGTCCTCCCCTGCATGTGGCTCAATGCCTCCATACCCAAAATCCCACTCATGTGTTCGCATAATTGCTGCATCGACACCACTCTGCATCTGGTCCTATGTACATAAGGGAAAAGACAAATTTCAATCAGTTTACGAATGAATTAGCATGCATAAATGTAACTTAAGAAAATAAAATGTTGAAATCTTAGGAATAAATTTTTTTACCTCAACTATTGGTCCATGTGGCTATACATAGTGAATCTCCTCCACATGAGTGTTATGAGGTGGATGTAGAGGTGGAGTAGACTGAGCCATGGAGACATGCACTACAGGAGGCTGCTCTGGTTGGTCAACTACCCCCTTAGATGACCTCAGAAGGTCATTTTTGTAGTTGGGTTGTGCATGCATGTTATCATGAACTTATTAATATAAATGCAGTCTGATATATACTTATCAACATAAATAATGTATAATTTAAAGATAAGAGTCAAAAGTTCCATAATGTACCTAGTATGTGTCACATGGGTCATGCACCCTCCAAGTATCATGGAAGGTATCACGACACTATGTGTATATGACAAAAGTTTTTCATGCCCTAGAATCTCGAGATATGAATCATCACGTAATGCAACTACTGGGCTATGAGGCAACGACGATGATTTTCTCATCTCTCCATGCAATGCGACATGTGCAATGGCCAATGTCCTCTACATGCTATTTATAATGGTATTCCTAGTCTCAACATCGAGTTATGATGACCTCTCTAGCTCCATTGATAATACCATGCTCTGAGATGATCATGGAAATAATATCAAAGGTGGTGATACTTGTGCAAGGTCCCTACGAGCCCCAACACATTCATAACTACGTCCTAAGCCAAGTCCATAAAACTTAGATCTAGTGCTTTTGTAATCCAACCTCATATGTAGCAAAAACTCAGCATATATATGCTTTGCAAAGTAAATGGGGATTTGGTCATAGTGGCAGAACTAGCCCCAACCTCCATTGAATTGATCATAAACAAAAGGGGTTGCATCAGCATTCTTAAAATATTTTAGCAAAATCAGACCAGCATGTCCAGCACAACAGTCTGGAGGGATTTCAAACAAATCCCCACGAACATCAATGTTCTTGGTGGCGTCTTTCACTGCCTTCCAAGCATGTGGGCCTCTAACCTCCAACCTCCTAATCATATGTATGGATTATAGGAGGTGGCTCTATGGGACCACCCTCTGGTATGTCTCAATCAACCTATTGACGTTATCTAGCATTAAAGACAAACTACATCTAGTAGGATAACTAGCAGATATTGTATCCAGCTCTCATGTGATCCATGTCTCTTGGGCCCTAACATCCTAACCTATGATATTGGCTATATCGTCGTTCAATGGATGAATCAATGCTAGACTATGATAATCATCTTCACCTTACTGAGGGTCTTCAAATAATCAACATAGTTTAATATACATAACAAACTAGAAGCATAATAACATATACATTAAATTCAAATATATCATTTGAAGACGATTTAAAAATTAAACATGACTTTGGGACATAAACACATAAATTTTAAAGAGGATTTAAAATGAAATATGTGTACCTATAACATATGAAGAAGGTCCACTATACATACCAAGATCATCAACAGAGAGAAACACTACCTATGAAACTATCACTGGTGTTGAGGGAGGATCTATGAGTGGAACACACACTTTATTATGGTTGCGTGATATATCATGAGACCAACTATAACAGATCCTCAACACTCAGATGGGCTTTTATTAGGGGACATATGGGAGATGGCTCTACAAACTATATATAATACATATAAACTAATCCAAGAAAAAAATGTTAACATAGAAAGAATGTTGATAGGAAAACAGTTTATAAACTCAAGTAGAATAATCTAGGTTGAAGTCATTGTTAAAATATGAAAATGCAGTCAAATTCCACTTTTTTACAAATCAATTAATATATATTATGATTGCATTGAATTCAATTTTTCGAGAGGACCAAAATTGACCTAAATATCACTCAAAATGGATAAGGGAAAGTGTACTTATGAAGAAAAGCCCACATGTGAGTATTTGATAAGGTCGACCCTAAAGCAAAGTGGACAGCCTTGGAAGGATATAAATACAAGTGACCTCTACCTCATTTGGAAATAATCATGAGACATTATTCTATCTTGGTTTTTGGCTCGCACAAGTCTAAGGCTTGTCCATGGAGGAACAATTTTGCTCGAAGATGAAATTATAGGGTTCGTAACTCGCATTTCTATTTTAGGGTTTTGTTCCTCAGTCGCAAGCATAGGACAAAGAGATCTTGATTGTAGCGACTCTCTACCAGGATCATCCATGTGACCGAAGCATCCCAGTCACGCGTATAACTCATACTCCATGTGACTGACATCTAGAGTTTTAGAATCTTAGTTGTAAACTGTAATCACTTGCTTATAGGCTCTAGAGAGCAACTAGAAGCTTCCCAGTCACACACATGACTCCTCCTCCATGTGATCAAGACCTAAATGATGGAATTTTAGTTATCTGAATATTTCACACAGTGACCATAATGGTCAAAAATTAATCGCAAACAGTGAGAATTCATTATAGGTTTTCGAATCAGGATGTTTAGTACAAGCATTGTTGGGTTCATTTCATGGATGTTGTAGTTGCTTTTGATGAATAGTTGTATGGATCATTGTATTCTCTTTCGATGAATAATTCAATGACAATCTAATAAGAAGAATAATTTGAAAGGGTTTTCCCCATAGTTGGTTTTTCGCTCGTCTCTGACCAATCGTGGTGTCTCTATGTGTGAATCATTTTCTTCTATTGTTCCTTTATGTTCTGTTGCAATGATGATGATGATATTATTCTTTCTATATAATTGCATATATTTTTGAATAATGATGTAAACATGAATAATGTTATGATGTTATGGGGTGAACTTAATGTTTTTATGAAGAAATTCAATTATCAAAGCAAATAAAAATATAGCCCTAAGAAAAATTAGCATGGTATCAGAGCCAAGCTTAATAAAATTCATGGAGATTACTCTTATGATGACACCATTGATGGATGCAAGAGAGGATGGTGGAGACCTACAAGAATTCTAGGGTTTGAAGAAAACCTTAGGAAATTTTTGCATTAGGGTTTTATGGATATTATGAGGATAGGTTTTGGGAGAAACCCTGGTTTATGGAAAGGATTTGAGATATGAAATCTAGAATCCCTAGCATGGTCAATGTGAAGATGCTCAATCACTTGTGACAGATTTGATGAATCCCTAGATAGGATAGTTTCTATTAGGCCTGGTTGATGATGAATTTGACGAATATATATTGAAGGCAACAAGTGGAAAATGGGCAGTGATGGCTCTTGAAGGCTATTTCAAGAGGGAGATGATCACCTCTCATTGAAGATAAGTAGTTTATGACTTATGATGCTCCTTTATTTCTTTACTTTTGTTTATAATTATGGATCTTATTATTGTTTTGATTGTTTATATTTCCAGCATGTATATTTGAGTATGTGGATGCTTATAACCTCTTGATGAGTTGTGATAAGTGGATCCTTCTTGAGGATCATGGTTAATGCAAGAAGAGAGGAGCTATTAAAGGTAAAAAAGTGCTACAAGTTGCCTATTCAAATAAGAAGGTGCACAAGTATATAAACACTACAAGGTATGTATGGTGTTATGTTTCAGCTGTAATATTGATGACAAGGTAAGCCCTAAGGTATGATGAATGTATCCTTCAAAAATCGTTCATGCATATGAAAGTGATTTGGATTCATGGTTCTTATAATGAAATGGTGCACTTGGTAGTAAACAACTATCTTACCTTTTAGAAATGATGAGCTTCTTGATTCTAGAAGATACTTAATATTGATATTTTATATATTGATATACTTGATGTTTGGCTAACATCTATCATCTTGAATATCTTGATCCCATAAAGAAGGCTAGCACCTTGATTCTAATAGATGGTAACTTGATACTATTGATATTGTTTGTATCCATGATGATAGAAGTATAACTAATGAGATTGATATTCAAGATATTTTGTTAACCATAGTTATGTTTTGATGTGTTTAGTAATTATGGCATATGCTAAAATTGAATTCCCTAACTTGATGGATTGAGTTATGTGACAAATAAGTAAGTTTGTGATCATGACTCTAGAAGTATACTCCTATTAGCTATTTGACACTAACCCTCGATGAAAGATTGATGTCATGATGTAATGGTGAATTACCTTATGCTAACTATTGGGTTGTGAAAAAGGTATGTTTTTCCTCTTCATTTACTTGATTAATCATACGGATTTCATGAATTTTCTCTCGTCTTGAACATATTCTCGAAGTAAGACCGTGAAAAATGAATGAAAAGTAGTGTTGAACAAGTTAAATGATTTTAGCATTAAAATCCAAAGTTTTCGCTTGTTTATGCACAAGATGACTGGATTGGACAATTGTTGTTCCTTTGGATAAGATAGCAGCACCAAGAAAGGAAGATGTCGTTATTCCAGTTGCATGGGCCAAGCTAAAGATAGGAGGAAAAATGTGGAATGGATGTGGAGAATACAATTATTCAGTCGAGAAATCTTGAGGATCTTCCAATCCTCAGGATAAGCTCCAATTTTGCTAGCATTTCATAGAGAATATATAACACTAGTAGATGAAAAGGAATAGTAACTTTTAAGTTTTGTTATCATTATTAATTACCAGCAAGACTATGAATGCATATTCAACCTTAATTGTTGTAGTGATTTTTTAATTTCTTTTTGACAATTGATGAAAAACTTGGAGTTTCGCATTAAATCCATGTATTGAGCTTCTACAGCAGTTCCTTCTAAAGGCTTTGGGCTTGGTCGCTCGAAGATCTACTGCTCATTTGTATTATGTCAATTATTCCTTACTGTTAAATACTTATATTGTTGTTCCTTCTATAGGTTGAGTTAGATTAAGTTTTATATCTCGGTTAATATCGTTTTTATAATTTACAGAAAAGTAATTTTTGTATATCATTTTTGTTACATTTACATATATGCTTTATGCAATTACTTCTAGCTTTGGATGCTCCTTGCAATTAGCATGATTTGAGTAGTTTTCCTTCAATGCATGTGGATTCGATTATTCAATTTGATTTCCTTTTGGTATTTGGAATATTAGATTAACATCTTTGTCTGAAGTAGTTTGCAATTGATTTATCTTTTCAATTTCGAACTGTAGAATAATCTTTGTTTTGAATTTGAATTTCTAGAGTCAATGAGTTGTTAAGCAAATTGTTTATTTCTGCAATGATTAGTTAGGATTTATGATTAATTACCTTCATCCAATTCTCTGATTTTTATCACACAAACAGTGCTTACAACCTTGAAATAGAAAGACAAATCCCATGTTGACACATTAATGTCGTATTAAGATTGATTTATAAAGTCATCTTAGTGCACCAACATTTTGGCATCGTTGTTGGGGAGGTTGTCAGGGTAATAGTTACTTTGTATCTCTGAAGAGAATTGGGTATTGAAAATGAGAGGTAAGAACCTACGTATATAGAAAATAAAAATCTTTTTCCTAATGCCCTCTCATTAGATACACAAGGGTTGTGTAGGTATGAATGACTAGGAGAAGAAAGACACGAATAGATCAGAAATCAGTACCGATAACCACCAAATCCCAAGGATTGGTGACCCTTGGGAGACCAACCTTTATAGAAGAAATAATTAGGAGAGCTGAATCTCAGGCATCAATATGACCCCAGACAATATCTAGAAAGGGCTATACTTTGGACCCTCAAGCAGCAGAATCACCAATTGCATCTTACATCGAGATCCATAGTAAAACTGAAGGATCTTAGCAGAGTTTTCAAAATACAAATAATCAACACTCTAGTCCTTCACAAGAGGGAAAATTGTGTAATTTGAAAGAAGGAGAGGGAGAAACTAGTCCAGATTCTAAAGTAGACCCACATCCATTTGAATTAGGATCTCCTGTGACGCTAGCTGAAAAAGAAGTATCTAAAAACCCAGTTCTAGGTAGCGTAGTAAATCCCCTTCGAATTTTGAATACTTCATCCACCCAAATAACACCTCCTGACCAAGAAATCCCTGAAGATTATTGGCACATATTTGATCAAATGGCAAATCAACCACCTCAAGGTCAAATCTTGATGTTGGAATACCCTATTATTGACCCAGTAGCCAATGACCTGATGAAGTCCATTCCTTTAGAAAATATCCCAACCTTTCACGAGATGACCTCAAAGGATCTGGATGCTTTTCTATTTAAGTTTGATGTCTTGTACAGAGGATATGACTACACAACTGATCTAAAAAATTGAAGTTGTTCCCCTCTACCTTAAAAGGAGCATCTTTTTTATGGTTCATGGGTTTGGGTGGAAGTACCATTAACTCCTGGGATGACATGAAGAATGATTTTCTCACTAAGTACTAGGACTATTGTAGGACAAGGGATCTAAAGGATGAAATCTTCAAACTGTCTATGAAGGACAATGAAAATTTAGAAGAATATGTTGAATGGTTTCAATATAAGTTGCAGATATACCCCCACTCCACATTGCCAAAAGCAGTCTTGAAATCCATTTTGATAAAGGGAATGAGAAAAGAATGGGTAGAACCTTTAAATCTGATGGGAAAAGGTGACGTTTATCAAGAGGAATATGACAAAATTGTCTGATTGTGTATCAGGTATTCGCAGGGCAATACACACATCGGACTAGGAGGGTGAGATTCCATGACTAGAGGAAGCAGAACTCCCAACATAGGCGTGACAAGAATAGAGATTGGAAACCTCTTGGAATATTTCAAGACAAATATATTGGGCACACTAACTACACAGTTAGATGTCTTACATGCTAGAAAAACGCAAGTTGAGGCAGAACAAATGTTAGCCATATTCTATCCACGTTTCTAGAAAAAACACAGTCAAAGAGAATGTCCTTTCGACATGATTCAAATGTGCTCTATATGCACCAAGGACCATGAAATGGATCAGTCTCCATCACTTCCCAGATTAAAAGAAGTATTCAAAGAAGCTAAGGAAGGAAAAGAGTTGGCATACTTAATGGCTCAACATCAATAATGGAAAGTACAACCCTTAGGTATGGCACAAGACCCTTCTTTGTTCTTTCCTATGCAATATAATCAACAACAAAATCTTGGAACAACATGGCAAGGTCAACCACACTTCTCTACCTAGAAATCCCAACAGTATTCCATGTCACCCTAGCCAAACCAACCCTTCCCAAGAGCTAGCTGGCCAAATTGATAATGCTCTGCCCCCTTCTGGTAAAATGCAACTAGTAATCCTTACCCTTCATAGTGGGCTACTTCCACCTCACAAAACTCGAATTGGTCTCAAAACTGGCAGCGCCCTATGGGGATGAACAATCTACCCATGGGAACAGGTTCTCAACCTCAGCTCACATTTCCAGGTCCATTTCAGAACCCTCAGCCTTCAGTATGAACCCAATTGCCAACTCAACCAAATCTGAATTGTAATAATAGACCAGTTCAATATGTACAGATTTTTGAGAATTCAGATAATGACACAAAAGCAGTAGAATGCAATGAGCTTTGGCTAAGGTCAGGGTGCATTATTACTACAGTAGAAAATAAAGAGACTAAAAATGAAAATCAACCACAATAAACCCTTCGATTTTTATTACCATGGAAATAAAACAGGTAGAAGACACAGTCGAAAAGCAGAATCCCGATAAAATTATAATATCTTCTCCCCCATTCCATGAGAGACTAGTGATAGCTAAACCTGTTGTCTATCCTAATTTTGATATCTTAGGGGAACTGAAAAATATTTGTATAAATATTCTTCTCCTCCAGGCCATACAGGACATCCTGGTTTATGTAAAGACAATTAAGGAGTTATGAGGGAAGAAGCCTTGGAGGAAATTAAAAAATCCACCAATAGTATATGTGGTAGGAACTTTATCTGATCTACTTTTGGCTAAACAAGAACCGTTTAAATATGAAGACCCAGGAAATATTGTAGTAATGGTTCAGATACAAGGCTACACCTTTCCAAATACACTAGTAGATCTTGGGGCAACCTTTAATATTCTGACTTCTAAAACCTGCAAGTTTCTAGGCATTACAACTCTGGAAACCACCTCAACCTTATTAGAACTTGCTGACATATCAGTTGTTAGACCTGAAGGAACCTTACGGGATGTGACTATTTTTGTTGACTCCTGGGAATATCATGTGGACTTTCTAGTCATTAACCCAAGAAGTAGGCTAGATGGGCATCCTTTGATATTGGGTTGACCTTGGTTAGCAACAACATATGCTTATATAAGATGCCGTGCAGGTAGCATGACTATCACTCAAGGGAATCTTGTAAAGCTAAACCAAGTCTACCTATTGTAAATACTCAGTTACACCCACCTAGATACCTGGAAGAAAACATATGCTCTCCTCTCACACTGGAAGAAGCTCTTGAATTTAAAAATCAAATGGAAGATGATGTGATTAACAACTTCATTAATAGACCAGTTTCCATGAATAATCCAACATGCCAACTGTTAAAGGCCATCCTTGATAATGAAGCACAGGGAGATCCCTTGAGGGACACAAATGAACAACATATACCCACAATTGTTGTTCATAACAATAGTCCAATTGAGATTGAACCAAGTAAAACACTTAACATTAACGGTAACTTGGGCAGTCATCAATAGCAAAGACTTATTCAAGTTCCTCAGAAATATAAAAAATATTTTTCCTGGGAATACTCAGACATGAAAGGTATAGATCCTCAGTTGTGTACCCATCATATCTACATTGAGAATGACACTCATACCATCCGGCAGCCTCAGAGAAGGTTGAATCCTCACCTCAGAGAAGTTGTGAAAGAATAACTGCAAAAATTACTGGATGTAAATTTTATTTATCCTATCTCAAATAGTCAGTGGGTCTCCCCATTGGTAGTCATTCCCAAGAAAAATGGGAAATAGAGAATATGCATGGACTACAAAGAATTGAACAAATCCACCCAGAAGGACCATTTCCGTCTTCCTTTTATTGATCAAGTTCTCGATACCTTAGCAGGGAAACAATTTTATTCCTTCCTTGATGGCTTCAATGATTATAATCAGATTCAGATCACCCCTGAAAACTAGGATTAAACTACGTTCACCTTCCCTTGGGGTACATTTTCATACAGAGTTTTACCCTTCGGTTTATGCAATATCCCAACCACAGTTCAGAGAGAAATATTGAGCATTTTTTCCGATCTGATTAACGAAGGACTTGAGATTTATATGGATGATTTTACGCCCTGTGGAAGTGACTTTGAGCAGGGTTTACGAAATGTGGAAAAGGTACTTGAACGATGCATTTATACCATGTTATTATTAAGCAACTTAAAGTGTCACATGATGATGACCAAAGGTATGGTTCTGGGACACTACATCTTTGTGGCAGGAATACAGGTAGATCCAGTGAAAATAGGGATAATTATTGCACTACCCACACCCTCCACACAAACCAAGGTACGTAGTCTAATTGGATATCTAGGGTACTATCACAGATTTATTGAAAACTTTTCAAAAATTGTTGCACCCGTATATGTCTTCACAGGGAATGTTGAATTTAACTGGTCTGCCAAATGTGACGATGCCTTTGCATATCTAAAGAAATTGATTTCAATCACTTCATTATTATGAGGGACAAACTGGGAGTTACCTTTCCATATCTCTATATACCCATCAGACACAACTATAGGCGTTTTACTTGGACAAGAAGAGGACAAGAAGACCTACGCTATCTATTATATTAGCAAAAAGCTTACCCTGCAGATTTAAATGATATAGTAACAGAAAAAAAGAATTTTTAGTTGTTATACATACTATCAATAATTTTAGACATTATATAATAGGCTATCCATTTTTCCTATATACTGATCACTCTGTTATCAAGTAATCGACCAACAAACCAATCACTAATGGGCGAGTAACACGATGGTTTTTTTTACTGCAGGAGTTCAATATCACCATAAAGGATCGACCGAGAAAATAAAATCATGTTGCATACTTCTTATCTCGGGTGCCTAAGACGAATGATCCATTATCGGTAGATGATAAATTTCCAATTGAGCACATGTTCGTTGTAATGATTAAAGCGCCTTGGTATGCAGATGTAGCATAATACTTAGTAGTCGGGAAATTACCAGCACATTTGTTGCCCAAGGAAAGGAAGTTAATTGTCCAACACAGTGCCTGATTTTCATGGATTGGAAGGTAACTCTTCCACACTGGATATGATTTACAGATTCGAAGGTGTATTCGACAAGATGAGATCTATGATATCCTGAAATCCTGTCATGATGAGCCTTATGGTGGACATTTCGCAGATCAAAGAAGTGGGCATAAAATCCTTCAGATGGGCTATTAATGGCCCACCATATTCAAAGATGCCAAGAAATATGTTCAAGTTTGTGACAGCTGCCAAAGGATGGGTCGTCCTGGCCAGGCTGATGAGATTTCATTACAGCCATAGTTGGTGGTGGAACCCTTTGAAATATGGGCATTTGACTTTGTCAGACCCTTTAATCCACCATCAAATGAAAAGGTCTATATATTGGTGTCCATGGAATATGTGATTAAATGGGTAGAAACAGTAGCCTTTCCATGGGCCACTGAAGAAATAGAGATTAATTTCCTTTTCGAACTGTTCATACGATATGGCTTACCAAGGGAGGTAATAACTGACAGTGGAGTGCAGTTTACATGACATAAAATTTAGGCCACCCTACGAAATCATCATATCAAACATCGAGTTACCTGTTCGTATCACCCACAGGAAAATGGATAGGTAGAAAGCACCAACAAAGTCCTAGAAGAAATCTTGACTAAGATAGTCTCGACAAATCGATGGAACTGGGCTGCTAAACTTCCAAAGGCCTTGTGGGCCTATCGCACAACATGGTGCAATACTACTGGATACTCCCGTTACCAACTTGTTTTTGGCCAAAAATCGATCTTCCCAATAGTGTTTGAGATAAAGACTCTTAGGACAACCCTGGAGATTGGACTGGATCTTATAGAAGCCCAAACACAATGACTTCAGCAATTAAATGAACTAGATGACAGACGCTTACTTTCCCTACAGCATTCAAAAATTACTCAACAGTAAAGGGCCAAGTGGCATGATAGGATTATTCAAAATAAATCATTTTAGAAAGGTGATTGGGCACTCCTCTATGACTCTAGATTTCATGAATTCCCAGGGAAACTATAGACAAGTTGGCTTGGCCCTTATGAGATTCAAGAAGTGCATAATAATGGCACCATAACTTTAATCACCATTGACGGGTCTGGTGATCCCTTTCTAGTGAATGGACATCGGTTGTGACTTTATCACCAACCACTCGCAAAGGAATCTTTTTATCAGCGGGTAAGTAATGATCCTATCTCCAAATCATAGCTACAGGGGATAGTAACACGACAACTCCATTTCCATAAAAAAAAAAAATTGTTTTCTTTCTATATTGTAAATAATGTACATATTTTCCTTGGAAATGGTTGAGAATTTTTTTTTCTTTCTTTTCTTATTTAACATGCTTGAATTTTTTATACAAAAATTGTTTTATAATCGATCATTTTTCTCCCCTTGAAACACAGTCGTTGTTCCTTCATCACAAGTGTTGTTCCATTTGTGAAGGAACAGCTTTTGTTCCCTTCTCGAAGAAATAGTTGTTGTTCCCTTCTTGAGGAAATAGTGTTGTTCCCTTTTCGAAGAAACAATTGTTGTTCCCTTCCCAAAGGACCAGTTGTTGTTCCCTTTTAGAAGAAATAGTTGTTGTTTCCTCTTCAATGATACGATTTATGTTCCCTCTTCGAATGAAACATTTGATGTCCCCTTTGTTGAAAAGAATAATTGTTGATCCATCACCATGAATGATTGTTGTTCCCATTACTATCATTCCATGCCGGTTATTCCTTTTGCTTATGAGTTCAATCTAAATCCTTAAAAGCGGTAATATTTAGATCATCATGATTCTTAGCCTTTTGGTGAATGTTTGTTTTTTAAAATATGACATGTTCTATCTATGAATATACCTGCTTATTTCTATTTTTTTCAGATACAGTATAAACTGTTCATGATTTATCCCCACCATCCTAGTTTTTCTTTTATTACATATTCAAATGGTGGATTCATTCACAAATATGATAAAGAATCTAAGGCATATGTATTCTTCACAATTTTTTTATTTCTTACTAAGGAGTTGATGAGCCTCCCTTAACTTCTAAACAAAAAACAAAAAAAAAAAGGAAGAATTGAAAACAAAAATAAATTTGGAATATATTAAGCTATTTTTTCTCAAAGAGGTATGGGGGGTCTCATCACAAGCCAGCCTACCACGATCATAGGAAAGTAACATAAGTGAAACTCCCATTATGGCTACCACACCAGGGTAATGGCCTTGTGACACTAAAATGTCAATGGACTGGAGGTCCCATCACAATCCGGTCTGTTCACTTTGTTATGATCTGGTGAGTGGCATTGTTACTATCTGGACATCACGCCAAAACAATGTCCTTTTTGAAGGAAATCATTTTTTATAAGTTAGGGATACTGTCTCATCTATGGGTTAAAAGGAAACCCTCTCGAGGCATGGGCACATGCTGGCAACAGTGGCTCTGCCTATGCTATTTATGAGTACTTTGAAGCTGGCAAACTCTTACTATGTCCTTAATCCTTCTTTATTAAACAGAAAGGGAGAAAACACCTTTGATTATTGATTATATCCTTAATAACCAGTATAGGAAGCATATTTATATTATGTGAACCACGTCATCATTATCTGATCATCTAACGTTAGCAATAATAAATTTAAAACAGCGCTTCATCATATTTCATCACATGTATTCCAAAAGGAAAATCTCTTTCCATGATGTATATTTCATACGCTTTATTTCTCATGATCTTCTCTAACCAATCATATGGATGTGCATTAATTGCATTTAATTCTTCCCTTATGACTTCTCTGACCACTTTTTTTGTATTAATGATGTCGCACGCCTTTTTCCCTTTCACATGCTTCAAAGGTCGTGGTCGCCCTCTTTCTCATCAGAGGGGGATGGTCATACATTATGACGACGTGAAAGGCATGATTAACGAACATCTT
The DNA here is from genome assembly GCA_031772625.1 of Pinus tabuliformis. NCBI lineage: Eukaryota > Viridiplantae > Streptophyta > Pinopsida > Pinales > Pinaceae > Pinus > Pinus tabuliformis. Next base: position 333,802,691 of record CM062817.1, read on the forward strand.
CCATATATGTTGATGTGATAAGATATCATTACAGTGAGCCTATACTTAGTTTACGTTCCTTATACTCCTACATGTAGCTTAATGTATGATGTTTCATTACGATAATTGTGGATTTCAAAAGTGCATGCATGTTTGCAGTTGTTCTTAAGAAATAGCAGGTATGGGTGGCACCTCTCTTCGGAGTGAGCCTACACTGTCACAAATCACCAAGCAAGCCCAAGATATTTTAGAACATATAGGATGGGAACAATATCTTACTCAGCTGCAGGGGTTTAATGATGATATCGCTGTGGAATTCTTGCAGAATCTACAGGACGAGTGCACAACTATCAAAGGCAGGACCATAGCAGTAACTGAAGGCATTTTGGCAGAGGTCAAAAGCCTCCCTGAAAAAGGCATAAAATGAGTATAAAAGCACATGGTACTCCACGAAGTTGTAGAATTATTAAAGGATCCTGGCGAGGAATTAGTTCGGAAAGGTAAAGGTATTTTTCCTATATCTCTAAGCGAGTCATGGCACGAACTAGCAAAGGTCATCCAAAAATACATCACATCTGATGGTCACCATGACGTAGTAAGGCCTTGGAACTGTTAAAAAATTATATATTACAGAGCAATGGAACAAATAAAATATTGCATAAATAAAAAAAACAGAAAACACATAAAACAAGAGAGACACAGATATACGTGGTTCACCCAATTTGGGCTACGTCCATGGAGAAACAACCAGTCCATCCTTTTATATTATCTAGAAAACTAAATAGATACAACCTACATTAGATCTCTTGTAATTCCCTCTTTGCTCTCACACAATCTCCTCTCTCTTTCTCGCTTAGAATACAGATCTACATAGATGCAATACAATTCCCTCATATATAGTGAGTGGTTGCCTTCTAGGGAAAAAAACCCTAAATTAAACATAATGTCTATCGTCAGATCTCTGCCTAATTAACGGCCCAGATTGACTACAAAATTACAACATTTTACAAGGAAATTTTACATCTATTTTTAGCTTCGGGGGCACTGCCCCCGATCCCCCACCAGTGGGGGATCCAAATAATAATCGTCATCCCCCTAGACCCCCCTAGTGATGTACATTTTATAGGCGGCGTTGCTGCCACATTACAAATTGGGGTCCAATATGGTGTTACCTTTGAATAAATAAGATAATCAGGCTCCACACCCAACAATCTCCCACTTGGAGACTGATTATAGCAACTCCACAGCTACTTCATTTGCTGGACAATGACCTCACTTTGGACTTGGTTATTTCTCATCTTCATCATCATACTCGAAGACCAATTGAAATTGAGAAGAATCTCAATTTCTCCCTGGTTACAACTTTTGTTAGCATATCTGCAGGATTTTAGATAGTGTGTATCTTTTCTAGCTTCAACTGTCCATCTTCCAATGTTGACTGTATGAAATGGTACTTGAGTTGTATATGTTTAGTCTTGGAATGAAATACAGAGTTCCTTGCAAGATGTATGGCACTATGGATGTCACCATATAACCTACCCAACTCCTGCTTCTTACCCAATTCATCAAGAAACCTTTGTAACCAAATCATTTCTTTACTAGCCTTTGTAGTAGCAACATACTCTGCTTCCATTGTTGAGAGTGCAACAACAATTTTCAATTTTGAAACCTAATTGATAGTTGTTCCAACTACTGTAAACACATACCCTATTGTGCTCCTCCTGTTATCTTTATCCCCCGCCATATTTGCATCAACATTTCCCTGTAGAGCAAAGTTTGAAACACCAAAGCATAATTCTTGATTTGTGGTACCTCTCAAATACCTGAGAATCCACTTCACTACCATCCAATGTTCTTTCCCTGGATTGTTCATGTGCATGCTTACAACTCCCACTACATGTGGAATATTAGTCCTTGTGAATACCATTGCATACGTTAAGCTTCCAACTGTTGATGCATATGGAAATTTAGACATATAAGCCATTTCTTCCTGATTCTTGGGACACACCTCCTTACTTAGTTTGAAATGTCTATCCAAAGGTATACTAACTGGTTTTGCATTCTACATATTAAATCTTTTCAACACCTTTTCTATGTACTCACTCTGAGACAATGTTAATTTTTATTCTTCCTGTCTCTAGTTATTCTCATACCAAGGATTTGTTTTGCGGCACCCAAATCCTTCATTGCAAATGAGTTCGCCAATTTTCTTTTGATCACATTTATTTCCTTCATGTTAGAACATGCAACAAGCATGGCATCTACATACAATAACAATATAGTATAGCTGCCATCATTTTTCCTTTTGAGATAAACACAATGATCAGAGTGACATCTAGTATAACCTTGTTCAGACATAAGCCTGTCAAATTTTAGATACCACTGCCTTGGAGCCTGTTTTAAGCCATAAAAGCTCTTCTTCAACCTGGACACTAGTTTCTCCTTCCCTTTTACCTCATATCCTTGTGGTTGTAGCCTATATATCTCTTCCTCCAAATCCCCATGGAGAAAGGTTGTCTTTATATCTAACTACTCGATGCAAATCTTCAGCTGCTACTAGACTTAAAATAGTTATGATTGAAGTCATTTTAAAAATAGGGGAAAATATCTCATCAAAGTCTATACCCATTTTATATGCAAACCCCTTCACCACAAGTCTAGCTTTGTACCCTTTTCTACCTCCATCTTCTTCCTTCAACCTGTAAACCAATTTATTCTATAATGTTGTTTTACCTGCAGGCAACCTGACTAAGTCCCATGTCTGGTTATGTATTAAGGAGTCCATCTCTTCTTTCATGTCTTGCTCCCACTTCTTCCTAGTTTCTACCTGCACTGCTTCTTCATAACATTTCGGTTCACCAGAATCAGTCAAAAATACATAATATAATGAAGAAGAGTATTGTTCAGGGGGTCTACTTATCCTGTTAGATCTTCTATCACCACTTTTAGGTGTTTGAGGTGCTTTTTGTTGTTGTGGTTGTTGTTGTTGTTATGGTTGTTGATCATTATGATTTTCAGGCACCTTCACTTTTTCTATGATGTCATTAAGAAATGTGTGTTCTCTATTTTTTTCTTGTTTATTTTCCTACATCTCATCCTTATACAAAACCTTTTCATTGCATATGACATCTCGACTCCTAATGATTTTTTTTCATAATCATAAAAGCAAAAACCAAAATAATTCCAATAAAGGTAAATTTCTTTGATTTTGCCTCAATCTTTGTTCTATTTTCTTTATTTATTTGGACAAAGGCTTCACAGCCAAAAGTCTTTAAAAATGAGTAGTTTACCCTTTTACCTATCCATGCCTCCTCTAGAATACCACCATCCAATGAACTTTAAGGCCCTTTGTTTATTAGATAAACATCAGTATCTACAGCATCTACCCAAAATTGTAATGGCAATCCTGCATGAAATCTCATGCACCTTGCACGCTCCATGATTGTCCTATTCATACTTTCTGACACACCATTTCCTTGTGGTGTTCCTCGAACTGTCTTCTCTCTATGAATTCCATTCTCTGAACAGTACCTATCAAACTATTTGCTACAATATTCACCTCCGTTGTCTGATCTGAGACACTTCAACCTTTTTCCTGTCTCATTTTCAAATAAAGCTTTCCATTTCTTGAAAGTATCAAATATGTCAGATTTATTTCGAATACAATGAATCCAAGATTTTTGGGTTGCATCATCAATAACAGTAACATAATAATGAAAGCCAACACGATATGATACTTGAGCATTTCCCCATACATCTGTATGCACAAGCTCTAATTATTTTCTCTTCTTTTCTTTACCAACTTTGAGGAATCTAACTCTCTTATGTTTTCCATAAACACAATTCTCACATAATTTTAAATCAACATGCTTCAAACCTAGCAAAAAATTTCTTGAGTGAAGAATCTGCATCCCCTTCTCACTCATGTGCCCAAGCCTATGATGCCACAATGTTGTATCTTCTCATGTAGAGGTTAAAGCATTAACAGAATTAGAAATACTTGCATAAATGCAATGTACCAACCCTTTCTCCTTTTCCTATTACCATGGCTCCTTTAGTGACCTTCCAGGTTTTATTTGTAAAAGTAGTCACACAGCCTTCACCTCCCAACTGCCCTGTTCAAATTAGATTTTTCTTTAGATCTGGAACATGCCTTACCTCCTTCAATAGCCATTGATTTCCAATCTATTGTTTTATGAAATTGTACCCATTCCAATGATTTTACATGGTTTATCATCACCCAATCAAACCTGTCCAAAATATCCTTGAACATAATCATGAAAATGTTTCCTATCAGGTGTCGCATGGAATGAGGCCCCTAAATCTACCACCCAGGAATAAATAATATTTTCTAATGAAAGAATCAAAGAATATTGCAACACATCACCTGTCACATTCGCTTCATGATTGTTTTCTTGTTGCGCGTCTCCTTATTTTCCCTTTTGAGACTTGCAGTCTTTCTTCAGGTGTCCTTTCTTCCCTCATTTCCAGCACATTATCCCCGATCTGGACTTAGATCCACCTTTCCTTGACTTGCTGCGATATCCTGGGCTCTTTCCTCTTTCCATCTTTATTCCGCTAGTCTCTGCAGTCAAAGCATTACTTGATGTCTCACCGGAGCTTTTCCATCACATTTCCTCATTAAGGATTGCACCGACAACATCATCAAACTTTAAAGTACTAGATCCAGAGAGAGAGTTACTAATGGCCATAACTAAATCATTCCAACTTTCTGGCAATGAGCACATAAATAACATAGCCCTAACTTCATCTTCAAAAGTTACCCCTACAGAACTTAACTGACTACTAATTGTATTAAATTCATTTAAATGATCGGCAACAGATTCACCTTCTGACATCTTCATATTAAATAAACGCTTCATAGGAAATACCTTATTTCAGGCCGAGGTCTTTTCATATAGTTTGACCAATGCCGACATTAAGCCCTCCATTGTCATTTCCTTTGAAATATTAAAGGCTACTGATGCCTCTAGGCATAGCAGTATTGTTCCAAGTACCTTTCTGTCGAAAATATCCCATTCTGTGTCTATCATACTCATTGACTTCTTTTCCTTTCTGCTGAATGATAGGTACAGATCTTTCTAATACAGATAATCTTCCATCTACATCTTCCACAGCTGGTAGTTTTGGTCGTTAAATTTTTTAACCCTAAACCTACCATCTTCCGCCATTGGTCCCACTCGAACCAAGAACCCTTGTCTCCTACGAGTTTATCAGCCAAATAGACCTTCAGCTCTAATACCAATTGTTAGAAAAATTATATATTACAGAGCAATGGAACACATAAAATATTTTAGAAATATAAACACAGAAAACAAGAGAGACACAGATATACGTGGTTAACCCAATTTGGGTTATGTCCACGAAGAAACAACCAGTCCTTCCTTTTATATTATCTAGCAAACTAAAGAGATGCAAGTTTTATAAGATCTGTTTTAATTCCCTCTTCGCTCTCACACAATCTCCTCTCTCTTTCTTGCTTAGAATATAGATCTACATAGATGTAATACAATTCCCTCATATATAGCGAGGGGTTGCCTTCTAGGGAAAAAACCCTAAATTAAACATAACTTCTACCGTCAGATCTCTACCTAATGAATGACCCAGATTGACTACGAAATCACAACATTTTACAAGGAAATTTTACATCTATTTTAGTTTCTGGGGTACTGCCCCCAATCCCCAGCCAGGGGAGGCTCCAAATAATCATCGTCGCCACCCTAGACCCCCCTGGCGACATACATGTTATGGTCGGCATTGCCACCAAATTACGAATTGGGGTCCAGTGTGGCAATACCTTTGAATAAAGAAGATAATCAGGCTCCACACCCAACAATCTCCCACTTGGAGACTAATTATAGCAACTCCAAAGCTGCTTCATTTGTTGGAAAATGACTTCACTTTTGACCTGGTTATTTCTCATCTTCATCATCATACTTTAATACCAATTGAAACTGAGAAGAATCTCAGTTTCTCCATGGTTACAACATGTGTTAACATATCTGCAGGATTTTGGATAGTGTGTATCTTTTCTAGTTTCAACTGTCCATCTTCCAATGTTGACTGTATGAAATGGTACTTGAGATGTATATGTTTAGCCTTGAAATGAAATACAGAGTTCTTTGCAAGATGTATGGCACTATGGCTGTCACTATATAACCTACCCAACTTCTGCTTCTTACCCAATTCATCAAGAAACCTTTGTAACCAAATCATTTCTTTACTAGCCTTTGTAGTAGAAACATACTCTGCTTCCATTGTTGAGAGTGCAACAATAGTTTGCAGTTTTGAAACCCAAATTACAGTTGTTCCACCTATAGTAAGCACATACCCTATTTTGCTCCTCCTGTTATATTTATCACCCGCCATATCTGCATCAACATATCCCTGTAGGGCAAAGTTTGAACCACCAAAGCATAATTCTTGATTTGCGGTACCTCTCAAATACCTGAGAATCCACTTCACCACCATCCAATGTTCTTTTCCTAGATTATTCATGTACCTACTTACAACTCCCACTGCATGTGCAATATCAGGCCTTGTGCAGACCATTGCATACATTAAGCTTCCAACTATTGATGCATATGGAACTTTAGACATATAAGCCATTTCTTCCTGAGTCTTGGGACACACCTCCTTACTTAGTTTGAAATGGCTAGCCAAAGGTATACTAACTGGTTTTGCATTCTACATATTAAATCTTTTCAACACCTTTTCTATGTACTCACTCTGAGACAATGTTAATTTTTATTCTTCCTGTCTCTAGTTATTCTCATACCAAGGATTTGTTTTGCAGCACCCAAATCCTTCATTGCAAATGAGTTCACCAATTTTCTTTTGAGCACATTTATTTCCTTCATATTAGAACCTGCAACAAGCATGGCATCTACATACAATAAAAATATAATATAGCTTCCATCATTTTTCCTTTTGAGATAAACACAACGATCAAAGTGACATCTAGTATAACCTTGTTCAAACATAAACCTGTCAAATTTTAGATACCACTGCCTTGGAGCATGTTTTAAACCATACAAACTCTTCTTCAACCTGCACACTAGTTTCTCCTTCCCTTTTACCTCATATCCTTGTGGTTGTTGCATATATATCTCTTCCTCCAAATCCCCATGGAGAAAGGTTGTTTTTATATCTAACTGCTCAAGATGCAAATCTTTAGCTGCTACTAGAGTTAAAATAGTTATGATTGAAGTCATTTTAAAAATAGGAGAAAATATCTCATCAAAGTCTATAGCCATTTGCTATGGAAAGTCCTTCACCACAAGTCTATCTTTGTACCTTTCTCTACCTCCATCTTCTTCCTTCAACTTGTAAACCCATTTATTCTGTAATGTTTTTTTAACTGCAGGCAATCTGACTAAGTCCCAAGTCTCGTTATGTACTAAGGAGTCCATCTCTTCTTTCATGTCTTCCTCCAACTTCTTCCTAGTTTCTACCTGCACTACTTCTTCATAACATTTCGGTTCACCAGAATCAGTCAAAAATACATAATATAATGAAGGAGAGTATCGTTCAGGGGGTCTACTTATCCTGGTAGATCTTCTATCACCACTTTCAGGTGTTTGAGGTGCTTATTTTTGTTGTGGTTGTTGTGGTTGTTGTGGTTGTTGTTGTTGTTATGGTTGTTGATCATTATGATTTTCAGGCACCTTCACTTTTTATGTGATTTCATCAAGAACTGTGTATTATCTATTTTTTTTCTTGTTTCTTTTCCTCCATCTCATCCTTATACAAAACCTTTTCATTGAATATGACATCTCTGCTCCTAATGATTATTTTTCATAATCATAAAAGTGATAACCAAAATAATTAACACCATATCCAATAAAGGTACATTTCTTTGATTTTTCCTCAAGCTTTGTTCTATTTTCTTTATTTATGTGGACTAAGGCTTCACAGCCAAAAGTCTTTAAAAATGAGTAGTTTACCATTTTACCTGTCCATGCCTCCTCTGGAATACCACCATCCAACGAACTTCAAGGCCATTTTTTATTAGATAAACATCAATATCTACAGCATCTACCCAAAATTGTAAAGGAAATCCTTCATGCAATCTCATGCACCTTGCACGCTCCATGATTGTCCTGTTCATCCTTTCTGACACACCATTTCCTTATGGTGTTCCTAGAACTGTCTTCTCTCTGTGAATTCCATTCTCTGAATAGTACCTATCAAACTATTTGCTGCAATATTCACCTCCATTCTCTGATCTGAGACACTTCAACCTTTTTCATGTCTCATTTTCAACTAAAGCTTTCCATTTCTTGAAAGTATCAAATACATCAGATTTATTTCGAATACAATGAATCCAAGATTTTCTGGTTGCATAATCAATAAAATTAACATAATAACGAGAGCCGCCAAGATATGATACCTGAGCACGTCCCCATACATCTGTATTCACAAGATCTAATTTCTTTCTCTTCTTTACTTTCCTAACTTTGAGGAATCTGACTCTCTTATGTTTTCCATAAACACAATTCTCACAGAATTTTAAGTCAACATACTCATGTGCCCAAGCCTATGATGCCACAATGCTGTATCTTCTCCTGTAGAGGTTAAAGCATTAACAAAATTAGAAACTCCATTGCATAAATACAATGTACCAACCCTTTCTCATTTTCATATTACCATGGCTCCTTTAGTGACCTTCCAGGTTTTATCTGTAAAAGTAGTCACACATCCTTCACCTCCCAACTGCCCTATTGAACTTAGATTTTTCTCCAGATCTAGAACATGCCTTACCTCCTTCAATAGCCATTGATTTCCATTCTACTGTTTTATGAAATTGTACCCATTCCAATGATTTTACGTGGTTTATCATCACCCAAACAAACCTGCCAAAATATCCTTGAACATAATCATGAAAATGCTTCCTATCAGGTGTTGCATGGAATGAGGCCCCTGAATCTACCACCCAGGAATCAATAATATTTTCTAATGAAAGAATCAAATAATCTTGCAACACATCACCTGTCACATTCGCTTCATGATTGTTTTCTTGTTGCGTGTCTCCTTCTTTTCCCTTTCAAGACTTGCAATCTTTCTTCAGTTTTCCTTTATTCCCATATTTCTAGCACACTATCCTCGATCTATACTTGGATCTACCTTTCCTTGACTTATTGTGATATCCTGGGCTCTTTCCTCTTTCGATTTTTGTTCCCCTAGTCTCTGCAGTCAAAGCATTACTTGATGTCTCACCGGAGCCTTTCCGTCACATTTCCTCACTAAGGATTGCACCGACAACATCATCAAACTTTAAAGTACTAGATCCAGAGAGAAAGTTACTAATGGCCATAACTAAACCATTCCAACTTTCTGGCAATGAGCACAGAAATAACATAGCCCTAACTTCATCATCAAAAGTTGCCCCTACAGAACTTAACTGGCTACTAATTGTATTAAATTCATTTAAATGGTCAGCAACAAATCCACCTTCTGACATCTTCATATTAAATAAACACTTCATAATAAATACCTTATTTGAGGCCGAGGGTTTTTCATATAGTTTGGCCAATGCCGACATTAAACCCTCCGTTTTCGTTTCCTCTGAAATATTAAAGGCTACCGACGCCTCTAGGCATAACCGTACTGTTCCAAGTGCCTTTTTGTCGAGAATATCCCATTATGTGTCTATCATACTTGTCGACTTCTTTGTCTTTCTGCTCAATGGTAGGTACAGATCTTTCTAATATAGATAATCCTCCATTTGGATCTTCCACAACTGGTAGTTTTGGTCGTCAAATTTTTCGACCCTAAACCTACCATCTTCGGCCATTGGTCCCGCTCGAACCAGGAACCCTTCTCTCCTACGAGTTTATCAGCCAAATAGACCTTCGGCTCTGATACCGGTTGTTAGAAAAATTATATATTACAGAGCAATGGAACACATAAAATATTATATAACTATAAACACAGAAAACAAGAGAGACACAGATATACGTCGTTAACCCAATTTAGGCTACGTCCACAAAGAAACAACCAGTACTTCCTTTTATATTATCTAGAAAACTGAAGAGATGCAAGCTATAGAATATCCGTTGTAATTCCCTCTTCGATCTCACATAATCTCCTCTCTCTTTCTAGCTCAGAATACAGATCAAAATATACGCAATACAATTCCCTCATATATAGCGAGAGGTTTCCTTCTAGGACAAAAAACCCTAAATTAAACATAACTTCTACGTCAGATATTTGCCTAATGAACAACCCAGATTGACTACGAATTACAACATTTTACAAGGAAACTTTACATCTACAAATAATCATCGTCGCCCCCCCAGACCCCTTGGTGGCATACATTTTACAGGCGGCATTTCCGCCACATTACGAACTGTGTTCCAATGTGGCAATACCTCTGAATAAAGAAGATAATCAAGCTCCACACCCAATAGGAACCTTAAACTATTAGCAGCATTAAAACAAAACATAGTAATCAATTTACCATTATTCCCAAACTCGTTATTACATGAAATTGTTAGTAGAGTGAGGAAATCTAAAAACCCACAGGATATAGTTAGTCATGATGGTTTGATCAAATTGATAGTCACCAAGGAATTAACTTAGTTGCAGCTAACCTGGGACAATTTTATAAGCTCTAATGTACCACCCCTAGAAGTAATCCCTAAAAATTCCCACCCTAGGAGGAACACTAGATTATGGAGGTATAAGCCCCAAAAATGAGACGAAAAAGAAAAGACCCTGTCTTGACATCCATTCCTATTAAACGAAGATGGTTTGAGTGAATAATCCAATGGATAATCATTAATGTAGCCACAGATGAGGTGAGATCACCCCACGAATTCCTTGACAGCCAATGAGTTGATTTTCCTCAGGATTATGAAGAAGAAGTGGCTCAGGTCTTTGAAAATTGGTGAAGCCTTTTTTAGGAGATAGGCCAATCTAAGAATCCACAAGAAAAAGTCCCTACTCCTATCCCTTTCACTTCTCCTCATATTTCTCACCACACAGAGACATTACCCTCTTCTGAAAATGACAGAGATACACAGGACTTGGAAGGACAAAATTTTTCTACAGCTGAAACCCAGGAACCTGAAGCTAATTTAGGGGATACATCCCCACTTAAACAAAACCCTGATAATGTTGAGGAGCCTGAAGCTAATTCAAGGGATACAACCTCACCTGAGAAAAACCCTGATAATGTTGAGGAGCCTGAAGCTAATTCAAGGGATACAACCTCACTTGAACAAAACCCTGATAATGTTGAGGAGACTAAAGCTAAGTCTAGAGACACAGCTTCACTTGAACCAGACCTTGAAAATGTTGAGGAGTCAGAAGCTAATTCAGGAGACACAGTCTTCCTTAAACGTGATCCTAATTATTTTGAAACTTCTCCTAATTTTGAAAAATGTTGTTGTTGGTCCTTCTTCCCTAGTGAAAAAACCCATAGTAAGAACAAAGAAGAGAGATGATTACAAGTTGGAACCAATGAATAAGGAAAATAAGAAATTGAAAAGAAAAATCAAGAAGCTTAGCAAATGTCTAAAAGACTCTAAGAAATATTATAATAAGGAAGTAGAGTCGAAATCAATAGGAACCTAGAGTGAGAATTTTCTTAATTCCACTGGACTACCAATGGAAAACATTAGCACTCGTTGAGCAGTTACTCAAACAGAGGATGTTTGTAATAGTTCTATAGAAACTCAAATAGATTTTTGTTCTTCTGTGGAATTAATAGAGACACCTGCTCAGACAGATCTTCAGACAAACCTTTGTGTTCCTGTGTCAACAATGGAAATAGCGGTTCAAATAGATCTTCAAACAGACCTTTGTGTTCCTATTTCAACAGTGTAAATAGCCTTTCAAACAAATTCAGTAGCAACTGACAGCAGGACTACTCGGATCGAGGACATACCTCCTTATACCTCTTTGGTAGTAGAGGATATTATTCAAAAGACAGAACTAGAAGAGTTACAACAGGTTCTACAGCAACATCAAAAATAAGTTGTTGCTTTAAAGAAATACCAGGGGTTACTGAAAAAATTTAATGACTTGACTACAACAGAGGATGAGACCTATGCCAGTTTCAGAGCAGAACGGAAGAAAGTGGAGGAAGTACAAGGACAGTTTTAGAAATCCTTAGAGAAAATCAAAAATATTTGTTCTGTTTACTCAAAAGAACTAGCTTGTAGGTTGCCTGCTACAAACTATACACTTTTTTAGCTTGAACGATATTTGCTACTAAAAGTTAAGGCTATTAGAGCTGGTTAGCTTTTTGAGTTTATTTCTACTCCCAATTTTATTAAATGTTGACAAAAACAGACCGAGGATGTAAAACATTTTCTCTGTGAATTATATTTGCACAACATTTTTCTGGAAGATGAAAGGGATGCCAATCCTAGCCCCTTCATCGGCGATGTCCAATTTTAGGCTTTCATCTCCTTCTCCAGAAACCAACTCAAATGGGCTAAGGCTTATGATACTTTCTAGAGGAGATAAAGTGGATTGGATCTTTGGGTAGGAGGTGAACCTACAAGGCCCCTGTAGATCTAGATACAACATAAAAGTTTTATGGAATAGGAAGGGGTTGTGTCTACCTTGGGCCCCATCCACACAGAAGTTATCAAGTCGGGTTTGGAATATTTTTAGGACATTAGAGAAGTAGCTCTCATGACTGCAAACCAAAGGGGGACGACTTCTCCCAACAGCGTCAAAAGCCAAGAACCCTTTGGTTACAGAAACTTTAAGGCAATTGTAGCTAGACTTGTCCATTATGGTAACATTGTCTTAAGTGAGGGTCCTACTTGAATTAAATGTCATTACAGAACCCCTATTATTTGGTATCCCCCTTATGGGTATCATTGTAATTATGAGCCATCAGAATATCAGGAAGGGCGAGCCTTTACGGTACTTAAAAATAAAAATATTTTTATGGTCTACAAGGAAGAAACATATCCCGCCTATTCTCTGACTCAGTTTCATCTTAATAATCTTATTGCATGAAGACATGCAAAAAGGTAAGCTGGGGAGGATGTCGGGTTGTGGAAAAGATACGTGTTTCCTCTTCATTTACTTGGTTAATCATATGGTTTTCATGAATTTTCTCTCGTCTTAAACATATTATAGAAGTAAGACCATGAACAACGAATGAAAAGCAGTGTTGAACAAGTTATATGCTTTTAGCATTAAAAGCCTAAGTTTTCGCTTGTTTATGCACAGGATTATTGGATGGGACAATTGTTGTTACTTTGGATAAGACAGCATCTCCAAGAAAGGAATATGTCATTATTCTAGCTACGTGAGCCAAGCTAAAGATAGGAGGCAAAACATAGAATTGATGTGGAGAATCCAATTATTCAGCTGAGCAATCCTGAGGATCTTCCGATCCTAAGGATAAGCTCTAATTTTTCTAGCATTTGATAGAGAATGTATAACACTAGTAGATGAAAAAGAACAATAACTTTTGTAATCATTATTAATTTCTATCAAGACTGTGAATGCAGATTCAGCTTTAAGGGTTGTAGTGATTTTGTAATTACTTTTTGACAATTAATGAAAAACTTGGAGTTTCGCATTAAATCTGTGTATTGAGCCTCTATAGCAATTCCTTCTAGAGGCTTTGGGCTCGGTCGCTGGAAGATCTACTAGTCATTTGTATTATGTCAATTATTCCTTAGTATAAAGATTTATATTGTTGTTCCTTCTACATGTTGAGTTATATTAAATTTTATATCTCGGTTAACATCGTTTTTATAATTTACACAAAAGTAAGTTTTGTATGTGATTTTTGTTTCATTTCCGTATATGCTTTTTGCAATTACTTCTAGTTTAGTATGCTCCTTGCGATTAGCATGATTTGAGTAGTTTCCTTTAATGCATGTGGATTCGATTATTCAATTCGATTTTCTTTTGGCATTTGGAATATTAGGTTAAGATCTTTGCCTGAAGTAGTTTGCAATTGATTTATATTTTCAATTTAGAACCGTCTAATAATCTTTTTTTTGCATTTGAATTTATAGAGTCAATGAGTTGTTGAGAAAATTGTTTATTTCTACAACGATTAGTTAGGATTTTAGGATTAATTACATGCATCCCAATCTCTGATTGTTATCATAGAGATAGTGCTTGCAACCTTGAAATAGAAATAGGAATCACATGTTCACACATTAATGTAGTATTAAGATTGATTTATAAAGTCATCTTAGTGCACCAACACTAACTATAGGATATAGTCTGAATTTATGATCTAACATATCTACTGAAGCATGATAGCATTATAGATAAGTTGATGGAATGAATGAATATGACTGAATTGGATTCCCACTCATAGGGAGAATCTATCTATAAGATTCTTACTCCCATCACCATTGCCATTGTATGTATACTCTTTATTTTTGAAATAAGATTTATGGATATGAATAGACAAATATCTGACATTGTTGATTTGCAGCAAAGTTTTGATCTGAGAAGAGAGAGTTTTCCCTTACTCTAAGCCTCAGCCGCACTAAAGAAAGCTTACAGGTGCGATTATAGCCTCTCAGTGGCATGGAATTAAGTTCAAGGGTGCAACTGTAGTCTCCCAACCACACAGAAGAAGGCCTATGGACGCATTGTATGCCCGCAGGACACAAAAATGAAGTTTTGTACATGAAATCAGATGTTCACCTGAAAGATGTCAGTCCTACATACATGAAGCAGATAACAGAAAGTTCTATGAGAAGGGAAGTGTGAATGTTTACTATAATATGAATATGTAGACAGAACTTGTGTTTACAGGTGACTAGGATATGCATATAGATATGTCATTATGATTTAACCATTGAAGTTTTTGTTGCAAGAGTTTGACTAGATTTGGCTGATTGATATAGATGAGAAGTGTTTGGAGTTTTGACATGATAATGACTTAGAACTTTGACTTGATGATTGAGAATTTATGATTTGACGTGATGACTAATGATTTGATTTAACAACTGTTGATTTTCCTTGATAACAGTGCTAAATAGGCATAGAATCTTTCAGTGACTAATATTGGTATTAGATAATGGTTTTGTATTGGCCTCATTGAAATATAATAAGTTGTGATTTAGTGTGAACTAATCTTACAATATATGGATGGAACCTACATGAATTATTCTTGATGTATGCATTGGGATCTAGTGACTTATATTATGATCATAAGAATGACTTGATGAAGTTTGGTTTAATATTATTTGGCAAATGAAAATTTGTTGATAAATGAAGTCACAACTTGATGTCAGCTCTACCTATGCCCTAGTCTAAAGAAACTATTATAGTGATATTGATGAGTTTGATATTAATTTTGATCTAGCATCTAAAATTTGATAAGCTAACTTAGTTAATTTGATTGCATAATATTGATTTATGAAAGGCTAAGCATGTTGGTTTGGTAAAGTATTTATGTTTGCAAATAGCATTGTATGAAGCAAGCTCCTTGATCTTGATGTCTGCATTGACAAGACATGATTATGTATTGATCCAAACCTCTACTTCAAAAGGGGTCCAATGTATGTGTTTGATTTTGATTTTATACTAATGGTCTACTCTTGACAGGTAATGAGCCTATGATGATAAAAGTAAGAGGGAATTGGATTTTGAAGCTCAAAATAATGAATCATGGCATGATGAATCGATTTCTAAAGTTGGGAAAAGAATATCTATATTGCAAAGCTATTGAAGAAGTGTTAAAAGGTGGAAATGCAAATCCTTGGACACTCCAATTGAATTTCAAGAAGTTTTGAAGCAATAATGTTGAGCTACAATTGGCAACCGGAAATTGATTGAAGCATTGATGTTTTGATTGAACACCCTCCATATACATATATGTTGTACATAGAACCTGATTCTATCTGTGATTGAACTACTTCATACACACTAAGTTGTCAGCAAGCACCCGTCGAGATATTTGCATGAGATGATATACTTTTTGTCTAAGAGATTCTTCCTATGATATGTGACTACTTGGATGTACTTGTTAGCACTCTAGGAAACTCTCCTATGGTTGCAACTCGGAGATGCCTGGTAACATATAATATTCAATATCGTTCTCAGGACTATTGGAATGGATGATGATTTGGAACAAGTCATATGACCATTTCAGCTCTGTTCTCACTCAAGACATGCATGAACACTCTTAACAACACAAGGCTTTAGACCACTAACGCTCAATAGTTTGCAGATTTAATGGATAGATGGAGAATGCTTAACTATACCAGCAGATTACATATATGACAACACATGTAAATGGCTAGCTACAGGCAGCAAAGAAGCTTGCAAATCTAATATATCAAAAGAAGAGATAAGAGGAATAACAGGCATGGCTCGGAGGTTTTCCTCTTCTGACAAAGGAATAACCATATTTAGATATTTTGGGCATCCTGTTGTGATGCTTGGGAGCTCTCTCATGCCAGAGATGCCCCATCATGTTTGTTAGGATGGTTGTTGCACTGGCAGGACTGTTAATGACCCATGATTTCATTTGATTTTGGTTGCAGCGTGTAGTGGCCCTTCTCCTTCCCTTTTCGAGCTCTGTTTGTCGGCCACTGTCTCTCTGCCAAATCCTTCTTTTGGTATGTAACATGACTGCAAGACTCCTATAAGGATGGTTGGCCGCCTGAACCTACAATGGAGTGGCTATCGTGCCTATGCAATCCCTACACCGATGCCTTTCAGATGATAGCCATGAATGTTTTTCTGTTGTTGTGGCTATTCGGGTCATTAACACCGAAAACGATGCAATACTACTAAATCCCGCCCATCACTATCCCTTTTGGGCCTCAAGGGTCTTAGAAAAATGGTTCATTCTTTTCTCAGGTCTGCCCTTGCTACCATTTCCAGTCACACAAAGCCCGCTCCTGTGTATTTTCCGTGGATTTCACCATGTGGGAAAAACATTAGAAACGAGAAAAAGCAACCCTTGCAGACCTCAATCTTCATAAAATATTGCTTCTCGGACCCTTTCGGGTCCATGTCTCATCACATATCGCAAACCTGACTTCCCTTTGTATTTCGCTCATGCAATGAAAATACACCAAAAACCACTGAAAACGGCCTTAGCACGGACCTGAAATAATATGCAGTAGAGTGTTATATAACTATCTGGTCTGGTTATCGCATCGCAAACACATGTGCAAAAGGCCCTGACCCTTGATGAAGCACCGTTGCGATACGTCGATTTGTGATCCTACGATGCGAAGTGGGCCCTCCGCCCTTGGTATGGTGTCGATTACCTTTTATAGTGATCCTTCATCATTGATCGCAAATCGCAGCCCCACTTGGTCCATGTTTACCCCGCCAGCTTACCTCCGACAATGCATGTGATTTGATCACAATCGCATATCGCTATATGTAAAGGCCCTACCCCTTGGTCTCCCCGATCTGTGATCTGCCGATTAGATCTGGGCCATTGATCAGCAAGATCGGACGGTGGCTGTGCATTGTTGGGTTTACGCCTGCGGAAAGGCTTTTTTGTAGCTTTTGAAGTGTTTAAGCCTCCCGATAGTGTGTTGCCACCCTTCCAAGGGCTTTCCAGCTGCGACTATTTAGATCAGTGGATGACCTTTGACAAAAAATGAAGATCTCAAGAGCATGATTGGATCCCTTAGCATATTTTTTAAGCAAATTTGTAGACTTTGGGAGTGTTTTCAATCCATTTATGATCCCTTTGTCAGTGGACTGGCTCCTTCTGGGGATGAAAGCCTCCCTGTGAGGTTTCAAGAATCACAAATCAATGCTTTTCCTGTGAAAACAAAATTAAATATTTTCCCTAGTGTTCCATTGGTCATGGAGTCTATTTTGTAAAAGAAAAAATAAAAACTAGAAAAACATATTTACAATGACAAGGATTTAAAGCCTCAAACAAAATAAAGTTTCAAGAACTGCCCATTTACTGGGCTACCAAAAGTATCTCTTCCTTCCAGATTGTGCAGGATGAATGTATTGTTTTGCTGAATTTGAGCGATGACAAACAGACCTGTCCATAAGGAGTCAAACTTGCCATGGTTACCTTTCTTTTCCTTCAATGCATCCCATTTGAGCACCCAATCACCAACTTGGAAATTGTCCACTTTTGCCTTCTTGTCAAAGGTTTCTTTGATTTTCTTCTGATAAGCCTTGGACCTTTCAACCATCTGCTCTTTGAACTGCTCTAATTCCACCAGGCTATTCATTCTTCTTACCATGTCATTCTCTTCATCTTATTCTTCTTGTAAGAATTTAGCCACAGGGAGAATTAGCTGGATGGGGAAAACTGCATTACTGCCATAAACCAGTTTGAATGGAGAATTCCCTATGGAATTTTTGATGGTAACTCTGTCAGCCCATAGCGCAAACTTCAATTTGGAGTCCCAGCACTTTTTGTTGTCCTTTAACAGTTTTTTGATTACCCTTATCAGACTCTTGTTAGATGATTCTGCCAGGCCATTGCCTTGAGGATAATATGAGGTAGAATGCACCACTTGAATTCCCATGGATTCAGTCATGTCCATCAGTTCTTTTGCCTTAAAATATGTTGCATTATCAGTGACTAGTTTGGTTGGGCAACCAAATCTAGTGAAAACATTCTCATTCAAGCACTTGATGATTGGCGTTCTTAGTGCATAGAGCCTCAATCCACTTGGTGAAATAATCAGTGGCTACTAAGATCCATTTGTGTTGGCCACTGGAATGTGGGTTAATCTCACCTATAAAGTCCAAGCCCCACTGTTGGAAAGGACCATTGATATGTATTGGCTTCAAAGGTAGAGATTCTAGCTGTTGTTTTCCTGCAAACCTTTGGCACTTGTCACAAGCTTTTACAAAAGAAAACACATCAGAGAACATCGTAGGCCAATAATACCCAGCCCTCAAGATTTTTTGAGATGTGGTTTTCCAATAATGATGCCCACCACAGATGCTAGAATGGAACTGGTGTATGACCTCTACAGATTGTTCTTTATCTAGACACCTCAAGAGGATTCCTGATGGGTCTTTCCAATAAAGCAGATTTTTGTCAATGTAGAATTTGGCTAATCTAAGTTTAATGGTACCAGCTTGACTTGAGCTAATCCCTAGAGGGACTTCCAGCTTCTGCAAGAAATTAACTATGCTGGAATACCATTCACATGTGGCTAGATTTTCAGCCAAGGATTGATTCTACTTTTGCTCTTCTGATGCTCCCTCTTTCTGCCCATCATCTGAATTTAGACCCATGCAATTTATGTCTAACAAGCTACAATTTTCTTCAGCCATGAGCTTAGCCAAGACCTAGCCTTTGACAAGCTTAGTGGGCTTCACCTCTATGTCAAATTCTATGAATTTTGTAATCCATTTGGGCCTCTTTCCATCAATATCTGGCTGAGTTAAGACATCTTTCACTAAGGCTGAGGGCACATATGTAATTACTTTGGAATGCAGAATATAAATCTTGAATGATTTCAAAGACTTTATGAGAGCATAAGCTTGCTTCTCAATAAGGTCATACCTTAGTTCATCATCCCTTAGAGTTTTGCTGAAAAAGGCCATGGGGTGCCCTATGCCTTTATCATTTTTCTGCAACAAAAATACTGCCAGTGTATCATAAGAGGCAAAAGAGAAGATACAAAACTCCTTAGTGTAATTTGGGCTGATCAGAGTGGGAGCTTCCATGATAGCTTGCTTGATGGCTTCAAAAGAGCTTCTTGAAGCAGCTGTCCATTTTATCTCCGATCCTTTCTTTAGCATGGAAGTGATGTGCTTTACTAGCTCTGCAAAGTTTGGAATGAACCTCCTTACAAAGTTGATCTTACCCAGGAAGGATTAGATGCCACTTTTCAACCTTGGGATGGACAGTGTCTAAATAGCTTGAACCCTTGCTAGATCAATCTTCACACCTTCAGTAGAAACAATATGTCCCAGAAGTTTGCCTTCTTCTAGAGCAAATTGTGACTTCTTTGGGTTTACTGAGATTCCAAACTGTCTGCACTTTAGGAAGACCTTCTTCAAATGCTGTAAATGGTCTTTGTGGCTGTTGGAGAAGACTGTTATGACATCAAGATAAATAAGGAAAAACTTTTCCTTCTCTCCCACGAAGGCTATGTCCATGGCCCTCTGAAACGTAGCCCGAACATTAATCAGTCCGAAAGGCATCTTGGAGTACATGAAAGTACCCCAAGGAGTAGTGAAGGCGGTCTTTTCCTAACCTTCGGGATGTACATCTATCTGATTGTAACCTGAAAATCCATCTAAGAAAGACATGACTCTAGCCCCTGAAACTTTTTGCAACAAGTGTTCCATTAGGCAGGGGATAGTTATCTTTTTTAGAGCACTTGTTTAGATTTCTGAAGTCGACGCAAAGCTTGATTTCTCCATTTTTCTTCCTTACCACCACAAAGTTTGTTATCCACTTCAAATACCTTAGTGGAATTATGATTTTGTCATTCAACAACTTCTTGATTTCTTTCTTGATCAAAGGCAGTAAGAGAGGGATGACAGGTCTTAATTTCTGCTTAAAAGGGGTGGTGTTCTTTTCCAGTGGGATCCTATGTTGAATAATGTCTGGGTCATAGGTTTTAAGATCGATGTATTCCCGGGCAAAAATATCAATGAATTGCTTCATGAGGGTGCAATACTCGGAATTCTGGGCAGAAGACAAATGAGTAGACAGACTGAAGAATTTCGGATGGGCTAGGCTCCCTATATTATGTTTACAAACAACAGACATTCTCTGTTTTGGTCGGCTTGTAGGGCATGTCATTATGATCGAAAAGCTTCTCTAGAGAAACCAATCCCTTTGGTATGTGATTACTGGGCAGCTGGACAATGCTTTCTTAGCCGATTTCACTTTTTAGCTTGGACTAGCCAAATTCTTCCATGTTTTCATTTTCTTAGTCGATGTGCATTTCAGCAAATTCCTCAAAAACTTGTAAAAACCTGTTAATTTCCTCATCGTCTTCAAAAACTCTCCAATATTTGACATTGTCTAGCAAGGAAGTCTGTATTTTACCTGAACTTCATATATCAATTTAGGAGGCAAAGGAGGAACAAACGTGATAACAGAGACAGCAAGGGAGTCAGCAAGATGGTTCTTCATTCTTGGAATATAAGAAATGCTGAAATCTTTGAAAGAATCTTTGAGCCACTATACCTCATCCCTATATGCTTTCAACCTTGGATGCTTTGCTCGGAACATTTTATTTACCTGCTGAATGATGAGGTCTACATCTCCAAACACTTGCAGGCTTTTGATACCCATTTCTTTAGCAATGCTTAACCCCAAAATCAAATCTTCATACTCTGCTATGTTGTTTGTGGCTTGAAAGGTTAATTTGAAAGACAAATGAATGTATTCCTGTGTTGGGGACACAAGGACTACACCTGCCCCTGTAGCTTCTTTAGAGCAAGCCCCATCAAAGAACATATCCCAAATCTGTGGGTTTCCATCCTCTGCGATCTGGCAAACTGGTTTCTTGAGCTGCGTGGAGGCCAACTGAGATTCTTCAATATGAAGAATACATGCTCCAAAATCAGTATCCACAGCATAGATGGGATGATTCTTAGGGTTCTTCTCATCACTGATGATATAAGCCAATTGCGCCTCTCTGTATAATCTCTTGCTTTCACCTCCGAAAACTGGGACAGTAGCATAGGACAGATCATTTTGTAATGATCCACCTAGTCTCTTGATCCAACCTCTGGAAAGTAACATGCCAAACTTGGGTGGTACATCTGCTACCACAATATCCATCATCATGCTTTTCATGGGCAGCTGAGACAAAGTGATGGCTAGGTCCTTGATTAATCCTAGACATTTCACTTTTCTAGAGTCAAAAGAGAATAGGTCATGGTAAGGCTTGGTAATGTCTAAACCCAACTCATCCATAACAGCCTTGGGCATTAGGTTATGGTTGGCTCTAATGTCCAAAAGGCAGTTGTGAAGGATTTTATCATGAATAGTCAGAGAGACATAGAATGATGGGGAGTTGTCCTCACCATTTTCAATCATTGGGCTGAGAATAACAGCTGGCTTGTCATCTTGCAGATTTACACAATCATTGGAGGCTTGGATGGCTTTAGGCTCAAGAGCCTCGAGGATGGATCTTTTGAAGGACTCATTTTTCACTAATTCAATCATAGACATAGGTATTCTTAGCTTCTGAATTTCTTATTGAAAACTGAAAGGGGAAGGAGACTTGTCAAGGCCTCTTACCTCATGAGCTGGAGCTTTGAGGGTAATGGGATCAACTGTCGGCTGTTTCTGCTTGTTAGCTTGTTGTATTGCAGGGGCAGTAGTTTTTTGAACAGGAGTTTCCTTAGCATTATTTATCTTTGATCGCAGATTATATCTACGTTGATCTTCAGTTTGTAGGATAGCTTCATCATCCCATTCTTGGCTGATTTGGCCATTACATAAAGACTTTTAATAGGCAGCCAAGGTCAAAAAAGAAGCACTGGCCTTGTCTTCCAGATAATGGATCTCATCATCTTCTTCAAACTGCTCTTCTTCCATGACTGCATTTTGAAAAGAAGCCTTCACCCTTTGGTCTTCATTTGCATCTTTGTTTCGTTGCAAAATCTGCAACTGCTCATTATTTCTTCTATATGGATTTGGTCTTGGATTTCTATGGGCAAAGGTATTAAGGATTCTTCCTTTCCCTGGCTGCTACTCAACCTTTAATTTGGAGATTTCAGAGGTTAATGACTCGATCATTTTGGTCATTTTATCTATCTTAGGGTTAGAGGGTGATAAAGACTCGCCCCTTTGTCTTCTTCTATCAACATTCCCCTTGAGCTTTTCATGATATTTGATTCTACTTCCAAGGTTGCATCCTACATATCAGCCAAAGTAGCACATCGCCTCTTTCTAAACAGTAGGCAGAAGTCAGAGTCAAAATCATTAGCATAAGTGAGTTTAGCAGAGGTAGTAGTGGGCTTTACTTCAGTTGGTATCTTGTTGTACATGCGGTTAAATCTCTTGTTAAAATCGGATAGCATTTCACCATTTTCTATCTTCAAGCTCCCTCTTAGCTCTGCTATTGATCTTGATATTTAAAGGCCAAAATGCATGCTTGATCAGGTTTTCTATGATAAAACAGGAGTTGTAGTGGCCAGCCTGCCTCTTTCCCCTTCACCCTGCTCATTTTCTCATAACTCCCCGCACCTTTGTTTCCTCCTTCCCCTTAATCCTCCTTATTCTCCTTTAAACCCCTTTATCCCTGTTTTTCTCCCAAAACCCCACATAAACCTTTTTTTTCCCAACTACTGGGCGTTTTTTGTTTAAACACTATAAAACCTCGATAACCCGTCTAAACCCCATTACCCTTGTTTTACACCTGAATTTAGTGTAAAAATTGTTTTCCTTAGCACCCGGGTTCTTTAAGTTTAAACGTTACATAACCCACACGACCATATTCATATAGCCGCGCTCTATCCCCATCACATCAGTTTTAAAAGAGCACATGTTTATACCTTGGTCGTCTGATCACCCTGCGAAGATCCAACGTTATACACTACTCCCGCAGCTGAAAGCTGCACGTCCGATAGTCCGCGGGGAAAGCGGTTTCCCACCGGACCCTCCAGCCACGTGTCGCATTTTGACTGCATTGCATGCCCGCGTATGAATACTACCACAGCTCCATAAGCGGTGGGGGAAACTGCTAACTGCTATCCTGTACGACCTCCCGCTCGCTAACCCTTGCGTTACTCCATCGCCCGATGACCGTTGGATCTTCCCACCTGAGATCCAATGGCCTGCAATCTTCCTATGCATATACCTTCCGTTAGCCTCCGTAAGTTGTCCTCCACCATTTGGTTATATGATCTGACGGCCCACACTCTTCCATCCTCATATCTCCTGATATTCCCTGCAAGTTGATACCCACCGTCTATTTGCGAGATCCGACAGTTCATATTCACTCCGCCCCACATCTTCCAATCGCTTCCCTCCATGAGATCGCACCCATCTGTCCACTTCATCCAACGGCTAATATTCATTCCCAGGCTCTTGTCCATTTGGCATGTGGTTCCTATGTTCTTGGCCTGTTCCGCGCTTCCAAGGGATGAAGGTGATCGTTCACCAGCACTCTGCACTTAATACTTCACCCACTGCTTTCAAGAGACAGTACACCGGAAGGACGAGAAGGACAGCCTTGAGCAGATAAACATGGCATTCCACCAGTTCGTGAAGTACAACAGAGTACCAGAAAGGCTGATTTTGTTCATTAAAATGCACAGTTTGCAGCAGAGACCCATATCTAATTGTAAATGTGGTTGGTGGTCCATTATGACCCCTCCACACATAGCATAGCAAAGCAATTTTGTAAACAAACTCCATATATACCCAAAAGCAAGATGTAATGATGGTTGATGAATGTTATTTTGATGAAAATGTTCAACTTCTGGAGACTGTGACTATTATGATACCTGCAGCTTTTGGTCTTCATTTTCAGCTAATGCAAGCTTCTTTTGTTGTTAATTGCTCACTTTCCACTTCTTCTTTGTTCCAAGTTGTGCCTGTTATGCATTTTTTCATGTGCTCTTGATGTTTAGCATTAGAGGGCCTGTCATCCCTCCTTTGTGTTAGGATCTAGGATGTATTATTGAATTTGTATGCAAGTTTCTATTGTTTTAATGCTAGAGAGCTGTCATCTTGTCTGTGCATTAGGAAATAGATTTGCAGACCTCTTTACTAGTTGCAGTTGGCCATCACAGGGTCCTATGCATCTGTTGGTGTGATCAGTATTCTCCATCATCACATTTTCCTTAAACTGTGAGTAATTGATGGCCTAAAGCCTTGTAGTCTGGGGGTGTTCACCCATGTCTGGGGTTAAGCATAGTAGAAGTGGTTATCTGGCTTGAATATGCATCATTTCTTCTATTCATCCACCATTTTCCAACATTTTTGTTGAGTTTGTAATGTTCCCGAGCATCTCTGATATACAACCTAGGAGAGTTTCTTGGGGTGATAACATTAATTGGCGTTGTTGCCAAGGAGATGAGAATTGAAGCTCAGCTTCCCTGGGAGAACGACACAGTTCCAAATTTTGATGATAGACAAGGTCTGGGCACATTTCTGGTTGTAATCATCTATCTAGCGACTCCATTGGATGAAGACCAACCTTTGGCGACTCCACATTGAAGTTCTAGCTCAGTTTGTGAGACATACTCGAAGAAATCCTCAAAAATCACTAGCTAAACCAGTCCCTGACCCTGAGAGGACTGTTAAATCAAAGAAAGCATCATAGAAAGGGGCATCAAGATCAGGTAAGCCTAAGAAATCTCATTCATCTCTGGAAGATAAAGTTATAGCTGAAGATATTCAATTTGAAGATTTAAAGTTCAGCACTGTTAATAAGGAAATTCCTTCAGAGATTAATGCAGCCCCTTGTGCAGTTAGTTCCCCTTTTAACCTCAGTCCAAAGAAAGCTTCTCATACATTCCAAAACATCCCTTTGTCTCTACCATCCATCAAATTACTTCCTACCATTCAATCTGCCAGTATTCTTCCACATATCCCAATCATAGCAGGCCAGCAAGCACCCACGAAGATAGAAAGAATTGTTGCTGCTAGATATGGACCTTTAGTCCTACCTGTTCCTTTAAATCCTATGCCTGTGGAAGAGTAGCAGAAATATATGCCCAATTTCACTGGTACAGAGGGAGTAATAGTAGAAGAACACCTATAAGCTTTTTACAGTTATACTGATAATTTAGATATAAGTGAAAATGATGTGTGGATGAGAGTTTTTGTCCAGAGCCTTGATGGAGAGGCCAGGAAGTGGTTCAGAGAATTACCCCAGAGATCTATAACAGATATAGAAGCTTTAGATGATGCATTTTTGAAGCACTAGGGAGATAAAAAAGACTTGTTGTATTATCATACTGAGTTTGGTAACCTGAAGAGGGAAAATGGGGAATCATTGCCTGATTTTAATAAAAGATTCAACCGTATGTACAGTAAGATACCAGCTGAGGTAAAACCTACCCCCACCTCTACCAAACTCACTTATGCCAATGCTTTTGACTCTGATTTCTGCCTATTGTTGAGAGAAAGGAGATGTGCTACGCTGGCAGACATGTAGGATGCAACCCTAGAAGTAGAGTCTAATATCAAGCTGACAGAAGGAGGCAGAGAGGTCAGGCTTCTACTTCTTCTGCATCATCTTCAGAACCAAAATTAGATAAAATGACCAAGATGATAGAGTCATTGGCTGCTGAGATTTCTAAGCTAAAGGTTGAGCAGAATTCAGGAAAAACAAGGAAGCAGAACACATTTGCTCCAAGAAATCCCAATCCATTCAAAAGAGCAAATGAATAGTTACAAATTATTCAGAGGGGTGAAGAGTCAAAATAAGAACAGAAAGTTAAAGCTCCTTTTCAAAATGTAGTCATGGAGGAAGAACAATTTGAAGATGAGGATGAAATTCACTGCATGGAAGAGAAAGGCAGTGTTGCATTCTTGACTTTGGCTGCTTATGAAGAATCTTCGCTGCAGGAACAAGACATTCAAGAATGGGATAGAGAAGTTGTCCTACAAACTGGTGAACAACAAATATATAACCGGAGGTCGAATGCAAAAAATGTCAAGGAGAATCCTGCCTAAAGAGTCGTTGTCTAAACAGAATCACAGAATATCAAACAGAGAAGACCAGCAGCTGATCCAGTCATCCTCAAAGCTCCAGTTCAAGAGGTAAAAGGTTCTGATAAGTTATCTTCTTCTTTCAGCTTTGAGTCAGAAGTTCAGAAATTGAAAATATCTGTGCCTCTGGTAGAGCTGGTGAAGAGTCAAGTATTTAGAAAGCCTATACTTGAAGCTCTTGAGCTGGAAACCACACAAACCTCTACTGACTCTGTCAATTTGCAAGATGACAAGCCTGCTATTATGCTCAGCCCCATGATTGAACCTGCTGATAATAATTCTCAATCTTTTTATGTCTCATTGACCATTCATGAAAAAATCCTCCACAATTGCCTACTAGACACAGGGCCAGCCACAATTTAATGCCTAAAGCTGTCATGGAAGAGTTAGGCCTTGACATCACCAGACCCTATCATGATTTATTCTCTTTTGATTCAAGGAAAGTGAAATGTATTGGATTGATTAAAGATCTGGCTATTACCCTAACTCAGCTGCCCATGAAGAGTATGATGATGGATATTATGGTAGCAGATGTCCCTCCTAAGTTTGGCATGTTGTTGTCCAAAAGATGGATTAAGAGGCTATGTAGGACATTACAGAATGACCTATCCTATGCTATTGTCCCGGTTTTTGGAGGAGAAAGCAGGAGATTGTACAGAGAAGCACAGTTGGCATACATAATCAATGATGAGAAGAATCCTACTAATCATCCCATATATGCCGTGGGCACTGATTTTGGAGCATGTATTCTCCAAATAGAAGAATCTCAGAAGGCCTCAATGCAGATTAGGAAACCAATTGTTCAGGCCAAGAAATAGCAAGGAAGCCAGGTTTGGGAGATGTTCTTTGATGGAGCATGTTCCAGGGAGACTGCAGGAGAAGAGGTGGTGCTAGTATCTCCAGAGAAAGAACGCACAGAGCTGTCTTTTAAGCTGGCTTTTCAAGTCACAAACAACATAGAAGAATATGAAGCTCTGCTATTAGGCCTTAATACAACAAAATACAGAGGAATCAGGAACATAAAGGTGTTTAGAGATGCTGATTTGATCATTCAGCAAGTAAATAAGATATTTCAAGCAAAGAACCCAAGGCTGAAAGCATACAGAGATGAGGTATGGAGAATCAAAGATTCTTTTGATTATTTTTGTATTTAATATATTCCTAGAGCCCAAAATCAGCTTGCTGATTCCCTTGTTGTTTCTGCTAGTCTATTTATCCCTCCAATGCCTCCCAGACTAGTGTATGAAATCCAAGTGAAGTATAGACCATCCTTGCCTGACAATGTCCAGCATTGGAAAGTTTTTTATGATGATGATGAGATAAATAGGTTTCTGCAGTCATTGATGAGTTTTCTGAAATGCAAATTGACCAAGAATGATGTGCCTTACAAGGTTGCTCAAAAAGAATATCAATCTGCAGTATGTAAGCATGACATAGGGAGTCTAGGTCAGCCTAGATACATACATCTGTCTGCTGATCAAAGTGTTGAATAATGCAATTTAATGAGACAATTTGCTGATGTGTTTTCTTGGGAGTATAGTGATCTGAAAACATATGATAAGAACATAATCCAGCATAAAATCCCTTTGGAGAAAGACACCATTCCTTTTAAACAGAAGCTGAGACCAATAAATCCTATGCTTCTTCCTCTAATTGAAAAAGAAATTAAGAAGTTATTGGCTGCCAAGATTATAGTTCCTCTTAGATATTCCAAATGGGTAGCAAATTTGGTGGTAGTGAGGAAGAAAAGTGGAGAAATCAGACTGTGTGTTGATTTCATAAATTTAAACAAATGCTCCAAGAAAGACAATTATCCCTTACCAAAGATGGAGCATTTGCTGCAAAAGGTCTTAGGAGCCAAAGTAATGTCTTTCTTGGATGGATTTTCAGGCTTTAATTAGATTGTTGTGCACCCAGATGACCAAGAGAAGACTGCATTTACCACTCCTTGGGGCACTTTTATGTATGCCAAGATGCCTTTTGGATTGATGAATGTTGGAGCAACCTTTCAGAGAGCTATGGATATAGCATTTGTGGGAGAGAAGGATAAATTTGTCCTCATCTACCTTGATGACATAACAGTTTACTCCAGCAGCCATCAAAATCATTTGCAGCATTTAAAAAAGGTGTTTCTGAAGTGTAGAAGATTTGGGATTTCAGTCAATCCTAAAAAGTCACAATTTGCTTTAAATGAAGGCAAGTTGTTAGGACATGTTGTTTCTGCTGCAAGTGTTCAAATTGACCCAGAAAGAGTAAAAGTAATACAGGCTTTGTCTGTCTCGAGATCAAAGAAGGATATACAATCCTTTATGGGCAAGATTCATTTTGTAAGGAGGTTTATCCCAAACTTTGCCGAATATGTGAAGCATATTACCTCCATGTTGAAAAAAGGGGCAGAAATCAAATGGACTGATATAGCAAGAAAATCATTTGAATCTATTAAAAAAGCTATTATGGAGGCACCCACTTTAATAAGTCCAAATTACAGCAAGGAGTTCCATATATTTTCATATGCCTCTGAAGACACTATTGCAGCAGTTTTATTGCAGGCAGATGAAGAAGGTTCAAAACATCCAGCAGCATTTTTCAGCAAGAACTTGAGGGATGTTGAACTGAGGTATGATATTATTGAAAAACAAGCATATGCTCTTATTAAATCCTTGAAAGCTTTCAGAGTTTATATCTTGCATTCAAAGATAATTGCATATGTACCTTCTACTGCAATAAAAGATGTCTTAACACAACCTGATGTTAATGGAAGGAGGGCTAAATGGATTGCAAAGCTGATTGGATTTACTATAGAATTAAAGCCCACTAAGCTAGTCAGGGGTCAGGGTCTTGCCAAGTTATTGGTTGAAGAAAATTGCAAATCTTTAGATATTAATTTCCTGAGCACAAATGAAGAAAATTGTTAGGCAAAAAAGGAAGAAACAGCTGAACCACAGAGAAAGCAGTTAGTGGCCGAGAATCTAGCTTATTGTAATTGGTATGCGGCAATAATTAATTTCTTGTTGAAGCTAGAAATCCCTTCATGATTTACTCAAAGTCAAGCCAGAACTACAAAGCTTAGGGCAACTAAATATTGCATTAATGAAAATCTTCTCTACTAGAGGGATCCATCTGGAGTGCTTTTAAGGTGTCTGGACAAAGAACATTAAAAAGAGGTTATGCAGCAACTTCATTCCATCATGTGTGGGGGGCACCATTATTGGAAAACTACAGCCCATAAAATTCTCAGAGCTGGGTACTATTGGCCCACCTTATTTTCTTATGTATTTTCTTTTGTCAAATCTTGTGACAAGTGCCAAAGATTTGAAAGAAAACAGCAGTTGAAGTCCCTGCCCTTAAAACCAATACATGCAAAAGGACCTTTTCAGCAGTGGGGCTTGGATTTTATTGGAGAAATCAATCCACATTCCAGTGGCCAGCACAGATGGATATTAGTAGCCACTGATTATTTCACTAAGTGGATTGAAGCAATCCTTACAAGGAAGGTTGATCATAATGTGGTCATGAAATTTTTTATTGAAAATACCTTTACCAGATTTGGTTGTCCATATAAATTAATCATAGATAATGCAGCTACCTTCAAGGCAAAAGAATCGGTGGAAATGTGTGATTCAATGGGTATTAAACTTGTTCATTCTACCTCATACTATCCTCAAGGTAATGGTCTAGCAGAATCCTCTAATAAAAGCCTGATAAGAATAATTAAGAAGTTGTTAGAGGACAATAAAAGGAATTGGGATTCAAAGCTCAAGTATGCACTGTGGGCTAATAGAGTGACCATTAATAAATCCATAGGGAATTCTCCTTTCAAGCTGGTATATGGCACTGAAGTTGTATTCCCAATTCAGCTAACTCTCCCTGTGGCAAAATTCCTTCAAGAAGAGCAGGATGAAGAAGAAGACATGGCAAAGAGGATCACTAATTTAGCAGAGGTACATCAGATTAGAGAACAGCTAGTGGAAAAGGCTGCAGCACATCAGAGAAAGATCAAGGAAGTTTTTGACAGGAAGGCAAAGACAGATAATTTTTAGGTTGGAGACTTGGTACTGAAGTGGGATGCATTGAAAGAAAAGAAAGGCAATCATGGAAAGTTTGATGCTTTCTGGACAGGCCCTTTTATTATTTCACAGATTCAAGAGAACAACACCTTCATATTGAAAAGTATGGGAGGAGAGGCAGTTTTTGATGGTTAGTTAATGGGAATTTTCTAAAAAATTATGTTGTTTAAGGTCTTTTGGCCTTAAAAGTTGTAAATATTTGGTTTTTGTCTGCTTTGTATAGGCAAAGTAGACTCCATGCCCAATGGAACACTAGGAGTTTTGGCTAATTTGTTTTCAGCTGGAAAGGCATTGATCTACAGGTTCTTGAGACCTCACAGGGAGGATCTCATCCCCAGAAGGAGCCAGTGTTAGATCTGCTATTGATCTCGATATTTAAAGACCAAAATGCATGCTTGATCAGGTTTTCTATGATAAAACAGGAGTTGCAGTGGCTAACCCGCCTCTTTCCCCTTCACCCTGCTCATGTTCTCATAACTCCCCGCACCTCTGTTTCCTCCTTCCCCTTAATCCTCCTTATTCTCCTTTAAACCCCTTTATCCATGTTTTTCTCCCAAAACCCCGCATAAACCTTTTTTTCCCGGCTCCTGGGCATTTTTGTTTAAACACTATAAAACCCTAATAACCCATCTAAACCCCATTACCCTTGTTTTACACCTGAATTTAGTGTAAAAGTTGTTTTCCTTAGCACCCGAGTTCTTTAAGTTTAAACATTACATAACCCACATGACCATAGTCATATAGCCGCTCTCTGTCCCCATCACATCAGTTTTAAAAGAGCATGTGTTTACACCTTGGTTGTTCGATCATCCCGTGAAGATCCAACGTTAAACGCTGCTCCCGCCACCGAAAGCCGCACATCCGATATTCCGTGAGGAAGCGGTTTCCCGCCAGACCCTCCAGCCACGTGTCGCATTCTGACTGCATCGCATGCCCGCGTACGAATACTACCACAGCTCCATAAGCGGTGTGGGGAAACCGCTAACCACCATCCCATACGACCTCCCGCTCGCTAACCCTTGCGTTACTCCATCGCCCAATGACTATTGGATCTCCCCGCCTGAGATCCAACAGCCTGCAGTCTTCCTGCGCATATACCTTCCGTTAGCCTCCGTAAGTTGTCCTCCACCATTCGATTATATGATCCGACGGCCCACACTCTTCCATCCGCATATCTCCTGATATCCCCTGCAAGTTGATACCCACCGTCTATTTGCGAGATCTGACGGTTCATATTCACTCCGCCCCACGTCTTCCCATCGCCTCCCTCCATGAGATCTCAGTCATCCATCCACTTCATCCAACGGCTAGTATTTGTTCCCAGGCCCTCATCCATTTGGCATGCGGTTTCTGTGTTCTTGGCCTGTCCCGCACTTCCAAGGGATGAAGGTGATCATTCACCAGCACTCTGCACTTAATACTTCACCCACTGCTTTCAAGAGACAGTACACCTAAAGGACGAGAAGGACAGCCTTGAGCAGATAAACACAGCATTCCACCAGTTCGTGAAGTACAACAGAGTACCAGAAAGGCCGATTTTGTTCATTAAAACGCACAGTTTGTAGCAGAGACCCATATCTAATTGTAAATGTGGTTGGTGGTCCATTATGACCCCTCCACGCATAGCATAGCAGAGCAATTTTGTAAACAAACTCCATATATACCCAAAAGCAAGATGTAATGAGGGTTGATGAATGTCAGTTTGATGAAAAGGTTCAGCTTCTGGAGACTGTAACTATTATGGTACCTTCAGCTTCTGGTCTTCATTTTCAACTAATACAAGCTTCTTTTGCTGTTAATTGCTCTCTTTCCACTTCTTCTTTGTTCCAGGCTGTCTTGTTATGCATTTTTTCATGTGCTCTTGATGTTTAGCATTAGAGGGGCTGTCATCCCACCTCTATGCTAGGATCTAGGATGTATTATTGAATTTGTATGCAGGTTTCTGTTGTTTTAATGCCAGAGAGCTGTCATCCTGTCTGTGCATTAGGAAATAGATTTGCAGACCTCTTTACTGGTTGCAGGTAGCCATCACAGGGTCCTGTGCATCTACTGGTGTGATTAGTATTCTCCATCATCACATTTTCCTTAAACTGTGAGTAATTGATGGTCTAAAGCCTTGTAGTCTGGGGTTGTTCACCCATGTCTGGGGTTAAGCATAGTAGAAGTGGTTATCTGGCTTGAATATGCATCATTTCTTCCATTCATCCACCATTTTCCAACATTTTTGTTGAGTTTGTAATGTTCCCGAGCATCTCTGATATACAACCTAGGAGAGTTTCTTGGGGTGATAACACTCCCAAACTCAGTGTAGTAGTAGAGGAGATCCTTCTTATCCCCCCAATGTTTTAGGAATGCATCATCTAAGGCTTAAATATCTGCTATAGATCTTAGGGCTTGTTCTCTGAACTATTTTCTAGCTTCCCCATCTAGCCTTTGGACAAAGACTCTCATCCACACATCATCTTCACTAATGTCTAGATTATCAGCATAGCTATAAAATGACTCAAGGTGTTCTTCAGCAGTAACACCTTCAGTCCTAGTGAACTTAGGCATATACTTCTGATATTCTCCAGTGGGCATAGCATTCAAAGGAGTGGGCAGTAATAGAGGTCCGTACCTAGCAGCTATGATTCTTTCCATTTTGGTGGGTGCTTGTGGACCTGCCATAACTGTGGTGACTAAAAGAGTACTAGAAGTCTGAATGACAGAAGGCTGAGGAGTGACTGATGAGAGCAAAGGAGTATGATGGATAGGAGGTGAGGTTCCCTTTGCACTAACAACAAAAGGAGAAACTAAAGAATAAGGAGCTTTATGAATTTCTGAGAGTTTTTTTTCACTGATAGTATTAGAATCTGTATACTCAACATGTATTTGTTCTATTGCGGGATTTTCTTGAAGAGATATAGAATATTGTTTAGGTTTACCTGAACCTGATGCTCCTTTCTACATTACTTTCATCTATTTTATGGTGTTTTCAGGGTCGGTACTGGGTCAGCTTGTGATTTCTGAGGATTTCTCTAAGTAAGCCTCACAAACTAAGCCAGAATTATGAAGTGGAGTCGCCAAGAGGTTCGGCCTCCAGTAAAGTCGCCAGATAGATGATTACAACCAAAAATTTGCCCAGACTTTGTCTATCATCAAAGCTGGGTCTGTGTCGTTTCCCAGGGAAGCTGAGCTTCAGTTTCCTCTCCCCGGCAACAGCGCTTATGTTAGCACTCCAAGAAACTCTCCTATGGTTGCAACTTGGAGATGCCTGATAACATATAATCTTCAATATCATTCTCAGGACTATTGGAATGGATGATGATTTCGAACAAGTCAAATGACCATTTCATCTCTGTTATCACTGAAGACATGCATGAACACTCTTAACAACACAAGGCTTTAGACCACTAACGCTCAATAGTTTGCAGATTTAATGGATAGATGGAGAATTCTTAACTATACCAGCAGATTACATATATGACAACACATGTAAATGGCTAGCTACAAGCAGAAAAGAAGCTTGCTAGTCTAATATATCAAAGTAGAGATAAGATGGCAGTTATCTGGCCTTATATACACAAATAACATGAACGGACTATTCAAGTGCAAGCATAGAACAGAAGAGGAATGGATATTGAACATATGACAACAAAAGAAGCATGTATTACTAAAGGATGCAAATAAGAAGCTTGAAGGAACAGAGAAAGAACAGTCTCCAAAATTTGAACCTTTGTTACATCTACTTTTCTGCCTTTTATAGGCCCTTTAAAATGCTCCTGAGCTCTCGAGAAGGCTCGAAGTTTTAACCTTGTTTGATCTATCCCTTAACCATTTGATTCCCTCAATAGGCAGGCATGGCTCAGAGGTTTTCCTATTCTGACAGAGGAATAAATATATTTAGATATTTTGGGCAGCTTGTTGTGATGCTTGGGAGCTCTCTTGTGCCAGAGATGCCCCATCATGTTTGTTAGGAAAGTTGTTGCACTTGCAGGACTATTAATGCCCCATGATTTCGTTTGATTTGGGTTGCGACGTGCAGTGACCCTTCTCCTTCCCTTTCCGGGCTCTATTTTCCGGTCGTTGTCTCTCTGTCAAATCCTTCTTCTGGTATGTAACATGACTGCAAGACTCCTCTAAGGATGGTTGGCCGCCTGAACCTACAATGGAGTGGCTATCGTGCCTATGCAATCCCTACACCGGTCCCTTCTAAATGATAGCCATGAATGTTTTTCTTTTTTTGTGGTTGTTCGGGTCATAAACAACAATAATGATGCAATACTGCTAAATCATGCCCATCACTGTCCCTTTCGGGCCTTAAAGGTCTTAGAAAAATGGTTCATTCTTTTCTCGGGTCCACCCTTTCTGCCATCACCAGTCACACAAAGCCCGCTCCTATGTATTTTCCGTGGATTTCGCCATGTGGGAAAAACATTAAAAACAAGAAAAAGCGGCCATTGCGGACCTCAATCTTCATAAAATATTGCTTCTCGGACCCTTTCAGGTCTGTGTCTCATCGCATATCGCAAACCCGACTTCCCTTTGTATTTTTATCATGCAACAAAAATACACCAAAAACCACTAAAAAAGGCCTTAGCTCGAAACTAAAATAATATGCAATAGAGTGTTATATACCCATCTGCTCTCGTTATCGCATTGCAAATACGTATCTGCGAAAGGCCCCGACCCTTGGTGAAGCACCACTGCGATATGCCAATTTGCGATCCTACAATGCGAAGTGGGCCCTCCGACCCTTGGTATGGTGCCAATTACCTCCGATAGCGATCCTTCATTGCTGATCGCAAATGTAGTCCCACTTGGTCCACGTTTACCTTGCCAGCTTACCTCCGTCGATGCAATATAGTGATGCAATTTGATTGCAATCGCATATCGCTATATGTAAAGGCCCTACCCCTTGGTCTCCCCGATCTGCGATATGCCGATTAGATTTGGGCCATTGATTGACCAAATCGGACGATGGCTATGTATTGTTGGGTTTACGCCTGCTGAAAGGCTTTTTTGTAGCTTTGGAAGTGTTTAAGCCTCCTGATAGTGTGTTACCGCCCTTCCAAGGGCTTTCCAACTGTGACTATTTCGATTAGTGGATGACCTTTGACAAAAAATGAAGATCTCAAGAGCATGAATGGATCCCTTGGCATATTTTTTAAGCAGATTTTCAAACTTTGGGAGTGTTTTGAATCCATTTCTGATCCCTTTGTCAGCGGAGCTAACAGTACTAATGGTGGTTAGGATCATTATTGACGTGATGAGAACATTTGAGTGTTGCCTTAGTATGAGATATGCCATGATGTTTTGGGTGAGAGGTTCATAGCTCTAAGTACAACCAAGGTTGAATATGATGTTGCTAGCATGGCTAGCTATGTGGCAGGATGAAGAAGTTCTTTGGAAAGATGTTTGAGAAAGTTCTGGATATGACATGGATACATTGCGATGACAAAGAGTGGGAACCAATTGTGAGAAAATCCCGCTTGTAGTTGAGTCTGAGACACCTTTAAGATAGTGTTTTTGTACAATACAATCTTAGTCTTGTGGTTGGCTCCTCCTTGAGAGGGAGGATGTCTATGGTATTGTTTTTATGATATGTATATTTTTTTTCTAATATGATATTTTATTTGATGTCCTGTATGAATAGGAGAAAATTGTTACTAAGACACAATGATTACCGAATATGAGCACAATGATATATTGATGATCTACAAAGAGCATAATTGATATGGAACACTGGCTCATACGACTCTTCCCCCCTACCTGAGCTCCCAGGGTGTGGAATTGAAAAGGAAGGCTCCTGGGGTTGAGGGATATCTGGAAAATAGGGTCATAGATGTTGATCCCCTATCTGTCACCCATACGATTGGAGATGTTTCTCCCATATCTTGGTATTTGTAGAGTATACCCCAGTTGGCATCATACCCACAAGTTGAGCTTGTTGGGATTATCGCTCCCCATTTGGCCAATGGGTTAAGAGTGTACTTGGGGGTGTGCAACCCAAGCTGATTATGATGCAGGTGTTCTACCACATGACTATTGAGGGTCATTGTTGGGAATATTAGTTGGAAATAAGATGGGTTGAGCAGTATCTCCCCTATATCACCTATTACTCAATATGGAGTCATATATGTTTAGCTTCCCCATGAGATTTTAGGTTGAGATATGCTCCCTGGTGTGGTTCTAGGTTGAGATATGCTCTCCCTGATGACATGTTCTCTGATTATGATGTGAGTCGTAGATTTAACTCCCCACTAATGTTTCTCAGGTAGTAGCATTGGGCTCCCTGCTGACAGAGATTTCGAGTGGTAGTAGTGGATCCCTGATGGATAGAGGCTGGTAGATTGAGCTCCCCTCCGATGTCAAATTCTTCTTCTTTTAGATTCGAGAATGTTCAGCATATGAGCAAAGACAATCAAAAGATAAGCAGGAATAAGAAAGAGATGGGTCGATATGAACAGTAATGATACGTGATGATGAGATACTTGAGACTGGATATGATTTGCTGACAAGAAACTCATGACATGATGCAAGTGGAATTCTCCCTACCTGAGAGCTAGTGTTAAAATATGAAAATGCAATCAAATTCCATTTTGGACAACTCATTTGATGGATACAATGATTTCATTTAATTCCTCTTTTTGAGAGGACCAAAATCGACCCAAAGATCACTCAAAATAGATAAGGGAAAGTGTACTTATGATGAAAATCCCACATGTGCGTATTTGATAAGGTTGGACCTAAACCAAAGTGGACAACCTTAGAAGGCTATAAATACAAGTGACCTCTACCTCATTTTGAAATCATCTTGAAACACTCTTATATCTTGGTTTTTGGCTTGCACAGATCTAAGGCTTGTCTGCGGAGGAACCAGTTTGCTCAAAGATGAAATTACAGGGTTCGAAGCTCGCATTTTTGTTTCAGAGTTTTGGTCCTTAGTCGCAGGCATAGGAAAGAGAGATATAGATTGAAATCACTAACTACCAGGCTCATCCGTGGGACTGAAGCATCCCAATCGCATGCACAGCTCGTCCTCCTTGCGACCAGCATCTAGGGTGTCAGAATCTCAGTTGCAAACTGCAATCGCTCGCTTGTAGGCTCTAGAGAGAAATTGGAAGATTCCGAGTCACACGCATGACTCCTCCTTCTTGCAACCGGCACCTAAATGATGTAATTTTAGTTGTTTGAAGATTTCGCTCAGTGATCACAGTGCTTGGCAGTTGACTTTAAACAGTGACAGTTCATTACATGCTTCCGAATCAAGATTTTGAGTATAAGCATTGTTGGGTTCATTTCATGGATGTTGTAGTTTCTTTTGATGAATAGTTGTATGGATTATTGTACTCTCTTTTTCTGAATCATTCTATGACAATCTAACAAGAAGAATATTTTGAAAAGGTTTTCCCCATAGTGGGGTTCTCCCTAGTCTTTGACCAATTCTGGTGTCTCTATGTGTGAATGCTTTTCTTCTATTGCTCCTTTATGTTTTGCCACATTGATGATGATGATATTATTCTTTCTATATAATTTCATATGATGTTGAATAATGATGTAAATATGAATAATGTTATGATGTTATGGAGTGAACTTAATGTGTTTATGAAGAAATGTAATTATCAAAGCAAAGAACAATATATCCCTAAGAAAAAGTAACACTCATAACTAAATAAAGACACTTTTTTGATAAATTATCAACTAAGTATTGAGTTCCATGTGAACACAATCGAAAGATGTGATCAAATCTAACTTTTACTTTTTCTCATTTCTAAATCATGCATGTTATTCATAGTGAAAAAAATATGTAAATATATTTTAAAAATTGAAATAAACCTATTTGCAAAATTAATAAAACTTCAGGCCAACCAAATACCCCATAAGACAAGTTCTTATAATGTTTGACTTTGACACATGATATGTACTAGGTGCAAGGACATGAAGACAATGTTTCTGGTACAACACGTTACATAATGAAACAATATGGTAAAAATTAGAAAAGAGTCAAAATGCTTATATTCACTTTAAATGTACTTTTCACTATGGATTTAATAAAATTTAATTAAATAACAAAAAAATCATTTTGGACTTTTAGTTTAGTTAATATTTTATTTAAGTATAATTAATTTTTTTAAACAGATTACTATATTTATAATTAAAAAATATTTAAAATATAAATTTATTTAAATTTAAAACAAAAAATGAAATAAAATTTCTTATTTGATTTAATAGAGGTTCACCATGAGCAACCATATTCATTATGTCAATCTAAAGCTCCTAATTTATTTATTTATAGGTTATAGTTTAGTTGTTTTCTATTTTGGAATTTTTTGAGCATATTTTTGGTCAAATTTGTTCCCAATTTATAATGCATTTTAAATAACAAAAACACAGATTTTTTTAAAAAATTATTTCACTAAATTCCTAAAAAAAAACTTTAAAACCTAAAATAATTTAAAAACAAAGTTTTTACCATCAAAGATATTCATAATAAACATGGTACCATTGCAAATAACTTATACAATGAAATAAAAATAAATAATAAATAATACCTAAATTATGGTTCTTTTAGGTGGTTTTCAAGGGTTTTCTTAGTGGCTTTCTAGGTTATTTTTGGTCTGGTTTTTTGTGGTTTTCATGATTGTTTTGTAGTGTTTGTATGGTAGGTTTTTTTTCAAAATAATTTATTTTATTTTGCAAAAAAAAAAAAAGAGACAAAATGAAAGGAAACCTACCTTGGCTTGAGCCTCTAGGTCGTTGGAGGGGTTGATGGGCAGCTGAATTGAGTTCCTCCGTCTCGTTTGAGCTTAGAAATCTTCTGTCGAACTCCTTTTTTCTCACAGTTTGAGAAAAATGACTTGCACAAGCTGCAACTTAGGGTTTTTTAATAATAAATAGAGCTTGATCGAACCATATAGCTCGATCGAGTCCCATCTCTCAATCTAGCCTTTAACTTGGG
Organism: Pinus tabuliformis; assembly: GCA_031772625.1. Taxonomy (NCBI): domain Eukaryota; kingdom Viridiplantae; phylum Streptophyta; class Pinopsida; order Pinales; family Pinaceae; genus Pinus; species Pinus tabuliformis. The sequence goes on from CM062817.1 coordinate 333,842,286, forward strand.
TGAGAAAAGGGCTCAATAGAGGGTTTGTATTAAACACTCAATCGAGCTATTTTTAAGTGCCTAAAAAACTCAATTGAGTGCTTAAAATTGCTCAATAGAATATCCTTTTTTCACCAAAACGCACCCTCGCTTTGCCAAAAAGTGTAACTCAACTCCATGAGCTCACCCAGGCCATGTTTTCCATGGAAAGTTTAGGGGGTGTGGTTTAACCACAAAACCCTTTATTTTTAGATACTGCAATGTTGGGATGCCCATTTCAAAATGCATATTACAATGGTCTTTTCATGATAAGCATCTTTTTTGTCTTCTGTTCAAGCATGACAAAGACATCATATTTAGAAGTGGGTCTTTTCCTTTGTAAGGTCCAATGGATTGCACTTGAATAAATAGACTCTTACCTTTGGCCCAACATAAGAAATACCCTCCACAATGCTAGTTTGGGTTTTCATACCTTTCTTTTCTCTACACCTATGGGATGGGGAGGTTATGGAGGAAACTGGAAATCAACTTAGAACTTTCTTACTTGATTTTGAGCAACAATATAGAATATATTCATGTTATCATATTTATGCAGAAGTAGATCTGAACTTGTGAATCTCAGGAGAAATCAAACCAAACTTTGATAGCAAATCTCATGCATGGAAAATGGATTATGAGCAACTTCCCTTCAAGCATAATGGTTGTCATGAGTATGGTCATTTTTTTAAAAAAGTGTCCAAACTAGGCTTTGCCCTTTGATAAGGAAATTGAGGATGAGTACCAGCATGTATTCATAATGAAAAAAGATCTAAGAAAGCATAACAATACCAATACTTAATTAAAGCACAAGTGGAATCAAGTCCAAACATAATAAGAAATTATGCACATGCATGTCAAAGCCAAAATATATTCTTAGTGCTGAAAATTATCCATGTGTAAGAAGACTTAGGCTTGGGAAAATGACTTTACCTTCCCCTCCTAAGGGATTAGCGACCTTGAGGATTTAGAAGGGTCCAAGGAGAAATAAAACAAGGATATGAAAACTATAAATCAAAAGAGTTAGCAAAAGACAATGACACATGAGTTGAAAAAGATCACATGCAATCCTTAGGTTTGAAGGAAAAGCCTTTTATTAATCTATCATTGCATTGAGAAGCACTCTACAACCGAGTATGCGGGAGATGTTTTAGTGTCCATAAATAAGTGAACATTTAAATGTCGACTAAATAAAAATTAGTATGATGGCGATGTTATAGTGTTTGTAAATGAGTGTAAACATTTACATGTTAACTCAATAAAAATTACTTTGAAAAATTATAGATAGAACGCACATTAATAGCTATTTATGAAAATGAAAAAAAATACATGTTGCTCAAATTACCACATACCCACTAGATTTCTCCTTTCTTCAATCAATTTGCATGATAATAATAAGAATAATAAATATTTGTAAATAAATAATTCATACATAAATTCATATTTTGTTATATTAAACCAACTAAAATGACATTTTGTGATGACAACAAAATCCAAAGATATGGTTGCCCTTATCCATATTGGTATAAATTATTATTATAATAATGTTATATACTTCATTATCTTCATTATTATAATAATGTTATATACTTCATTATTATTATAATAATGATATATACTTCATTGTCTTCTCCCGGGTCATCTTTGGCAAGTAATGATAATGAAAACACATGAATACACAAGTATATGATTTCAATGTGCCGGATCTCGTTGTATTGTGTACCCAAATTTATTAATATATTTATACATAAAGCCATCTTTCATGGCCATCACTGGATCCACATTGGGCTCTAAATTTTATTATTATAATGTTACAAAATTTTATACTTTCTAAAACTACAATCAATTACTGATTCATGATTGAAACAAACCCCTATATAGAGACGCGGTTACTGATCCATGATTGAAACAAACCCCTATATATAGAGACGCAGTGTCCAAACTTGAGTTTGATCATCAAACTCATGACTATAACAAAGTTTGATTGCCTTCACTTTGAAAAGAGGTGTTTTTCCTCTTTTAACAATGTCACTCAAAATAAATACATTAATATGTATAATAATATACATAATATGTTGACATATCGTTTTAAAAAATTAAATTAGGTATTTTCTTTTTTTAATTTTATTTAAAATAAAATAAATTTTATATTAATATATTATGTATATTAAAAAATAGAGTTGTTTTTAGTGTGATTTTTTGGAAATTTTTATGGTGGGTTTTTTTGTGTAATTTCTCTAAAATCCACCAGGAATTTATTGAAATCACAAGCTTGATGGGTAATCTTGTGCAATCTAAATGCCCTAGGAGTTTTCCAGGGTGTTGAATCCATATATACAGTCCGAAAACTAGTTTAAATAATACAAATCAAGATTTCACCTCAATTTTTTCCACCGAATTCTGACACTGAAAAGTCCAAAAAATCACACTAAAAACAACTCTTTAAAAAAAAAATTAAATAAAAAGCACATATTTTTTTAATTATATAAAGTGAATTTAATTAATTCTTGAAAAATTGTTAACGTGTATTATCAACATCACCCATTTTCATACACTTAGGAACCATGGTTGAGTTAAAGATATTAATACGGTGATAAATTTCTTTTGGGTTTCCAAATTTCATGTTTATGTAGTTATTTTTAGATTTATAACTTACATCCATTATCATTTATTTAAATATCTTCTTTTAGGGTTTCTAAATTTCATGTTATTGTAGTTATTTATAGGTTTATATTTATATTTATTGTAGTTGTTTTAAAAGGTTTGGAGGTTTCATGCATTTTAATAGGTATTCCTGAACATTTAAATGTTTTCTAAATAGAAAAATTAAAACATAATAAAAAGTGAGCTAAATTGAAATTAAAAAGTTAAAACATATAACATATAAATATTTTTTCAAACTTTTTAAATCTATATCTTTGCTTTATGAATTATTATAGAAAGTCCTTCCAACATCTCAGAATTTAATTTGGGTGGATTTTATTCAATTCAAGAACATTTCGTGAATTACATAGAGTTGTGAGGAGCACAAGTTTGAAAAGTGATGGACATGAAGCATGTAACGAAGAAGCTTTAAGAGTCAGAGGAATTTGCCATCACTCTCTAGTAGCATTAGACCCATAGGAGATGACATGTATCATGGGTAGGTAAATATTATAGGGATGGCTAACAGTGCATTTAGTGGGAGATTTTTGTGGGAGAGTTTTCAACATAGACATCCAAATCCCTATGGATTACCTGTTCAAGCCTCTGAAACATACTTTTCAAACAAATGCTTAGCATCCAAACATAAACTCTAATGGTAAAATTTGTCTTGATATTTTGAAGGTCAAATGGAATCATGCATTAACAATTTCCAAGTGAGGGCACTACGAAGTCGTTGGCTCAAAAATATGCTATGAAGTAAATGACCCTTTTCATTTTACTCTTTTAATTTATTTTCTACATTAATTGAATTATTTAAATGAATTTATTGTAGCACCAAAGTCATATGATAACTATCCAAAGTCATATTAAGCTTTAATATATTGATTTTTTTTCTACATTAACAATGGTAACATAATAAATTTTTGAACCAACATATCAACATATTTATTTGAATCAACATCTAAGTATATTTTTCTTAATTTGTATGGGGAATTTTTTTTTGTTAGAAGTGAAGGAAGATGATGTATACAATATTGACATATATGAAAGATAACTTTTATATGTAAAATAATGTAACACTCTCTTGCTTGCTTGATGCATGCATTTAGGGTTCACTTGCAAATTGCTTTGTCTATATATATATATATATATGGGAGAGGCTTTGATTGTTGTGCAGGGACCAGTAGCTGTTATAGTACTGGTCCCACACATCCATTAAAAAATGACAATAAAACATCCATAAATTGCACATAAATATTTAATATTAAGTTATATAAGTTATTAATTTATGTCCAAAATGGGCCCATATGTTGATTGGGCCAACAACAGTCAAATACTAGCCTTTAACATAACAAGTTGACAAGACATCATGTCCTAACTACCTCCAAATTTTAATTACTAAACAAGTCAAAATGCACTACAAAACATTCCATTAACTTATATCCAACAGTACACCTATCCCATCAAACGGATCTCCATTGGAGCAATACTTCCCATGGTTGGGTAATACCTACACAAGAACAGGTGAAATGTGTGTCAACCATATCTACATGTGTGTTCAACTATTCAACCTATGAAGGAAATAAATGGCAACATTCAACTACTGAATTTAATAAATGACACCAACCCTTTCAATTTAGGAATCAAACACAAGAATGCACAAGTATCAACCATGAAATTTTACCATTCATTGGATCATGTACAAATCAATCCAGAACACACATTTGAATTTGAGAGATGGCAATCCGTGCCAATATTCCTACCAATCAAATTCAACATCAAAAAACTACAAACTAACCTCAACCCTCACCGAGTAGCATTTGAAACGCTCATTCTACTCATCAGCTATTGGAGATATACAATCCGAGTGTTTGCGCGGTGTTATCCAGTTTGAACATTTAATTTTATTTTTTCCTACTTCTAGTGTAATCTACTATAATCACGATAAAATATAGGTTACCTTGTTATTCAAGTGATAAATTAATTGTAACTTACAAGTTACAACTATACCAAGACAAATTCTCTTTAGCCAAGAAAACTGCACTTTCCACAAAAGATTGATAATCATACAATCACGAAAGGTTTCAACTTTTCCAATGAAACAATTGAAGTTTCAGATACATACAACTTCAAGCTCCTAAACTTAAACTTAAACTTAGTCTATTATTTTTGTTGTTTTATCCTTTGAATAACACTTTCATTTGCTTTTTTTGGAAAAAAAGTAACACTTGGATTTGTAGGAACGTTATCATTTTCAGGAAAAATTTCATTTATGTTTGTTGGGAAAAAGAATAACGCTTTCAATTACATGCCCAATTACACATGGACTGCTCACAAATTACAATTGAAGACAATATGCACTAATACAAAAGAAGATTGAGCACAAAAACATTTTTTTTAATCAGAATTTTGGGTAAATTTGCAAGTTATTGCAGCCATGCCAAGAGTTATTATTGCAGCCTATATAAAGAATAGGAGGAGGCGAGGGACCAGGGGTACCCAATTGCAATGCACTGAGGCAGATGAAGACAGGGGGGGTGATGAGAATGATCCCAACAATGTTGTTGATAATGACAATGCGGTGGAAGATCATGTTGCCCCACAATCAACCACAAGGCCATTGTCAACCATAGTGCAAGGTGCAATTTCAACAAAGAAGATCAGTTCCATAAGAGGTTGGACAAAGGAAGACGTGATAGTTGCAATTGATGACATAGATTTTAAGGGATATTCAATTTGTACCTCTGAAAAATAATGTGTGACTATTGCTTCAAACATAAATTATTGGATAAATGGGCTAACTCATTCAAAGCGTACAATGCCTATTACAATTATCACTGAAGAGGAGGAGGTCGAGGTGGTTGAGTGGTGTAAGGAGATGTCCCAATTGGGACATGAGTTAGAGCTGATATAACTTAAATTCACAGTAGCTCAAATATGTTAAGGGAGGCCAAACCCCTTCAAAGGTGGGTTTCTTGGTAAATCACAATGGAGTGGGTTTAAGAAAAGGAATCCAGGCCTTGTGTTATGTACAACCAAGGGCCTTGATAGAGACAATGCTTTAAATTCCCTGCAATTGTGTCCAATTTCTATGACACTCTTTCTACTGCATATGAGAAACACTCATATGGCCCAAACCATATATGAAACTATGATGAAACAAGCTTATAGGGGAGAAGGAATTGTGGCATGCGGGTAATTTCCAAGAGAGGGAGCAAAAACATGCCTAAGATTTTTCCTAAGAGTAGGGAGTGGATCACTATTCTTTGTTGTGTCAATGCTATTGGTTCTTCAATACCAATTTTTTATATATTCAAAGGTAAAACTCAACTAAAAAACTATATACATAATTGTGAACGAGGTGCATACATGGCTGCACATATCCATCCATGGATGAAAAAGGAGTTATTCTTGAATTTGCTTCGTTACTTTGTTCCATCAATACTAGGTGGTGTCTCACCTGAAAACAGACACCTATTGGTTCTAGATGGCCATGAAGCCACATGGTTGTGCAGATAATTGATGGGGGCAACAATTTGGGCATTAACCTGTTAACATTGTCAACTAATACGACTCACAGATTGTAACCCCTTAATGTCAGTGTGTTTGGGCCTTTCAAGAACTATTTTAGGGTCGAGAGAGCTTCATGGATAACAAAGATTCTAGGTGTGGAGGTAAAAAGGTTTGAGCTAGTTGAGATTGCAAGTAAAGCATTTAAAAGGGCTCTCACACCTTCTAATATCAAGGTTGGATTTAGGAGAAATGGTATATTCCCACTAAATTTTGATGCTCTTTTGCATGATACTGGTTGCACCTAGGAATTTGATGTGGGAGGTCAAAAAGCAAAGGGCTTATGAGACCATGTTGATGCCCAAGAAGATGTGGATGGGCATGAAGATGTTGTTTATATTGAAGGTATGATATCCTTTTCTCCAGGGAATTTCTATGGTGATGATGATGAACATGTGAGTGAGACACAATTCAGTCATGAACCAATTGTCACTGCAATGGAGGTTGTCACACCCACTGAACCACCTACTAATTATGCATGTGATATTAGATATGAGGCAGTTGATCATGTGAATGACAATGCAATTGTGGTTTCATATGATAATGTAACAGGATTAAACAATGAGCAATTCAGCATGTCAACCCAGGTAACTCCACCATCATGGTTAGCAAAGGCCATGATGAATATCAACACACATAATGTGTCATCCACCAATGAGGAAAGCATGAACATGCCTTGATAACTAGCAAAGTTAAACATTGAACTTGTTCATTATTTTGTGGAAAATGGATCAATGGAGGAAGAGCTTGTTCACCATGAAGTACCAGACAAAGGCAATAATGGGGGTTAATTAGTTTTCCTATAGATTTAAAGGAAAGTGTCAGGCCCTAAAGAGAATGTGACAACGAACCAACCAAGACTTGGCAGGTTCCTAAAGCTACCAATAGAGAGTGAAGGTCTCATTAAGGCACTCAACAACAGATTGTCTTCGTTTAGGGAGGAGTTCACAGTTGCTCACCTATGAAGACTTATATGAACCTATTATTTGAGTATAAACGTAAAAATATTGAAATTTAGGAATCTAAACAGAGAAAGAAGGAGTTGGGTAAGGAAAAGAGAGATGCAAGGATCGCAATAGCAAAATCTCGGGCAAAGGAAAGGATGGAAAGACAGAAAACAAGGGAAGAAAGGAACATAAAAAAAAAATCACAAGGCAAGATAGGAAGGAAAGAAAGGTTCAATAAGTGTTGGAAAAAGGAGCAGGGGTGACAGACAGGGAATATTATGGTCCAGGCCAGATTGAGTCAAATATGATGATGTCCAATACTCTAGACCACATTGCAAAGCATACACCATCATACCTGGACCTAATTAACATCCAAGTCCCCCGCTACCATCCAAGGGTTATTCCCACCTCTTATACCCCTGCCAGTCCACGTTTAAATCATATGTTAGATTATAGGACACCTCCACTTACTGTTGGGGTTAGTAGCCTTAGTGGACACTTCAATTACTCAATACCTCCATTCCCATAAGGAGAAAATTGGACTTAAGAATATGTTAACATTCAAACACATCCTAATCAACCATTCTTGGGTAGCCCACCATACTTGGCTCAGGAAAGCAACTCAACAAGTTTGGGCAATGCAGAAAATGGAGGCCATTAAGCATAAGGGTGGCATGACTTTTTTTTTATGACCATATTGCAATGTGGATTTTGTAAGGATGCAATCGGTTGCATGGTTAATATAATAGTTCACATACAGTTGAAGATACAGTTTAATGTAGTAGTTGACAACACACTTTGTGCAATTGTGGTATACTTACAATTTAGTGTGCTTGGCCTTTGGTTGGTTTTTCTTGTTTTTAGTTGCTCAATAAAACTAGTGAGTACAGACCTTCATGGGAACATATACCAGCAAACAAACCCAAAGGTACTTTTGATTGCTTACTACACATACATAGATTCACATACAAATCTAATTGTGAATTAATATGCAAGTATCATTTCAAAACAAAATGTAAGCAACATAAGCTATAATGTTCCAACATTAATGTATAATTGGTTTATCTTACATCTCTTGGAAAACAATATTCAATCAACTCAGGTATAGTACAATATGCAGAAGAAAATCCTGAATTTAAAAGATATCTATAACCAAGCTCATATCGATACTATTGTTGATATAAATATGCACATCGAAAATTTGATGATAGGATTTATCGATTATGTGTGTGAGAAGTCATATGTTGGAATCTAGGTATTTCATACAAACACAAGTCCAATGTGAATGAGATGTAGAAGAGAAAGAACTCATCGGATTGATCTTAGACATATTTAACATATTTAAAATGATCGTATTAATGATATGTTTGACTAATTTTATGTGGCTACCCACGATTGAAACCAACCTATATCTATCTCAACTCCAGATCTATCGAGTGCTAAGAGGGAGCAAATCTATTGAGGTGAAAACCTTTCCTCAAGTTTTGAACTCAAAAATATGTTTACACCTCGAGAGATTTGATCCGAGAGAAAAAGCCTCAAAAATGACATATAACCTTATCTAAACCTTAAAATTGAAATTTACCAACCAAAAAACAAAAACAAAAACCCTAAATCATGCCAAGACAATTTAATATTCATTGAATCTCCAAATTATAATGAAGGTTTAGGCCTTGAAAAAAATTGAGCTAAACTAAACCCTAGCAACTATGTTCATGAGCCTTGAAAAACATTTAGCTGAACTAAACCCTAACAACTATGTCCACTCCACCTCTATGTGACACTAACTGGAGGGCACAAAATATCCAACAAGAACTATTGTTGTTGTTTATTTATATGTTATTAATTTATAAAATAATACTTTGGATAAAGATGGATATGGAAGAGAATGCATAGAAGTAATGAAAAAAGTGAACAGTATATTGAATTCTCTTATTTTTTGCTTCGTTTTATAAGTAAAGTGACGACATTTTTATCTCACTGCAACATATTTTTCGTTTGATAAAAATAAAGAAGAATTATTTAAGGTGTTTTTTAACAAAGTTATAATTTTTCCTGAATTGCGAAATTATTATGTTATTAAGAAAATTTTCAAAAAAAATTAATTTCGAGAGTGTTTAATCATTTTTTATGTTTGAAATAGATTCCCAATCATACTAATAACATCTTACTAGTGAATACTCTAACGATTAATTATGTTATTAAGAAATTTTCAAAAAAATTAATTCTGAGAGTGTTTAATAATTTTTATGTAGTAGTCTAAAAATTATGTTTTTGCTCTAAAAATTATGGAAATTCTGGTTATATTTTAAAAATTTTGGGTTTGGAATTTTGTAAATCCAAGTAAAAGCTATTAAAATTCGTAATTTTAGATGTATTAGATATTTTTGATGGCCCTGAATCTATTTCCACCATCAAAAGCATGATTCAAACACTGCATCTACAAGATATTTTGAAATTTTTTTACCTACATTCCAGCCATTTTCCGTAGACGACTCCATTTTTTATGTTTGAAATAGACTCTCAATCATACTAATAACATCCTACTTGTAAATACTCTAACGATTAATTAGAATATATAAATACACACTCCATCCAAATAACATGAACATCTAGAAACATAAATCTTGCCCTAGTTTATCCTACAACAAAAGCAATGGGAGCCTCGAAACCTGTCTAGTCTTTGCGCCTCGCTAGGAAACATTTAATGTTTTAGCTGCTGATATAGACACCATCAGAATTTGGATAGCATAGAGACCATCAGAATCTCTATCCCAACCACGGCAACGTTAGGTGGATAATGGCCGCATCCGAACCTGACCCATGTGAAACCAATCTCTATCTACAAAGTGGGTCTTTGGCCTATACTTAGCAGCCTAACTTCCTGGGATATCTATAGAGTAGCAGGGCCAAGGAGTTTCTATTTTGAAACTATTTCGACTATTTTTCTTCGTTTTTTGTGTCTTCCTTTAATTTTAATATTTAACTCTCAAAATAATTTAACGAGAGTTTGGTTATAGTTATAAAGTTGATGTAAAACATGAAATTTAATATTAAACTTTTAACTCTCAAAGTGGTGAGGTTAAAATTTTGTGATGAGGATTTCAACAATGGGCCACATTACTATAAATAATTATTATGAAATGTGAAAAGGAAAAACTTGTCAATAATTGTCTGGGTGCCTGTGATTGATATGCACTTTTGAATTGTAATATTGGGCAATAGTACCCAGTAAAACCAATATCATTACCATACCATTTTACAGATTATTGGCCACAAAATGATAGAGCCATGTAGTAAAAAGGGAAATCTATGTGGTCTGAATGATCTGATTATTATATTCTGTTGTCTGAGTTTTGGATGGAAAGCTAACATTTGTGTACGGTCACTAATGCTAAAATCTAAAACCCTAGCTGTTATATCTCGATTATGCACTGTCCGTAAATGAAATCCTCAAAAAACTAAATTCAAAATAGGGGAGGGGCACCATTAGGTAAACATCTCCACATCAACCGGAAACCCCGACACACTGGAGGACCCTTTTTGCGTACGACACCTATCCCTCTCATGCAGTGATGTATTTCCCACCTACTAATACCAGTTCGGCGGGTATTGTTATAGACATATTTGGACACTACAACCCCAATCATATATGTCAATAAACCAAGGGCTCTCAAACCCCTAAAAGTGTTGTCTCATACCCTAAAGGATCAAGGTCAATTGGTTACATCATTTCCCAGAATTTCTCCCTGAAAAACTGCTCAGAACTAGTCAAACTGGACCATGCAGACTACTCCATGCTTAGGGTGCGATGCATCTCACCTGCTACACACAAAGGGTGCGATGCATACTGAAAAGCCCTTCTGTAGGGTGTGATGAGTGAGAGAAAACAAATGGCAGAAGCAACTTGCTAGGTGGAAACTAAAATAATCTTCTATTAACTGTTCATATGACACTTGCCTCTCTGAATTCGCCCAGGGATGAGTAAGAGACCATGAAATCTCCAAGTGGAACCAAGAAATATCAGTGAAATGACACTAATCAAAATCCCAGAAGCTGACTCACTCTCCTACAAACATCTATATATGGATCCCTCATCCTAGAGATCCAGAGGGTGGAATTTTGTAATTTGTAAGGAAGTGTTGTTGGTTTCTCTTTGAGACATTGTATTGTTGGGTGATCTTGCTTTGTATGAGGTGAAGAGGGCTTTCATGCTGGGAGGATGATGCTGGATCAGACAGCTTGGTTGTAATCCTCTCTTCTACTACTTCTATCAATAAAGCTTGTTACACATTAATTTGTCACTGTCTTCATCCCAGTTTTCCTACTGTGTCATGTGTCCAAAGTCATTCATGCTCATGTTAGACAAATTCTCTCTGATGTTGCCAAATGAACCACTTTTCCAAAGGTTTTTGTCTCATCATGTCTGTTGGCTAAATAAACGCGCTAAATGGTGCTCCAAAACAGCCCAGAAGTGCTGCCATCACGGAAGTACACCTGATTCCCGCGATGGTTCGATTTTATATGCCAGCGCAACTGTCGTTTGTAATATTCAATGATGACCTGACTAGATACGTTATTCAATAGCGATGTCAGCGCGGAAGATCCATTATGGACCCGCGATGATACAGATTGGGTGAATTTGTTCCAATAGTCGGCCTTCCAGATGACTCCAGACCTGGTTTTTGGCATAGTTTATGTCGCCCTCCTTTCTCTGGCGTGGTTGTTCCATCATTTGTGCTACCTTCCTTGGAGATAAGCTCACTCTTCCACCTTTCATGGAGACTCCTTCTCTTATTTAATCTCTCACCATTACTATGTGCTGCTAGTTTTTGGAATGGTTGTTGATAGTGTTGTTAGTGTTTGTGAGTTTGCTAGATAGCTGGTGTGAGTGTGACAAGTGTGGGATTGTTGATAGCTTTAGGAGGGTTGTTAAGTGCCCTTAATCTTGTGTAAAACTTGTGAGTGAGAGAGACTTGTGTATTGGGAGATCCATCTTCAAAGAATGAATGCTTGAGGAACATGCTGGCTGGACCCTTCTGAGAAAGCTTGTGACGTCAAGACTTTGGTTGTAAGCTTACTCTTATTTCATAATTAATACAATCAATGATGTTTTCCTATGTCTTGTATGTAATGTACTTGATAGCTCATGACTTCTTGACTTTGTGAGTAAATAGATCATTGTTGTTCCGGTTACATGCTTTGTTGTATTTCCTTTGCATTGTTTCAGGTTGATTACTCATTAGGAGAAAGGAAGCGGAAGCTGGAGCAGCGCAACGGAACTCCATCGACCACCGGTTGAGGTAGGCCTCCAACTATGACTGTTTAAGGAAAGCTATTGTTGATTTGTCCTTGTTTGTGACTAGACCCACTCTAGGGCTAGAAGGGTTGTCTCTATCCGCAGAGGGAACACTTTCCTACATCACAAATTAGCGACTCCACTGGGGAGCTTGGCCTTTGTTCTTTTCTTGTTTACTCTTGTCTTGATTTTCGTTTTGGTCTCTTTTGAAGTGTTGGGGATTAGTTACCAGTCTTCTGAGTTTCCTGGCCTGATCTGGGAAATTCCCTTATTTGATTAAAGGATTGATTGTCTTTGATTTGGGAATTTTTGGTTCGCCTGTTATTGTTTTGAACATCATCGCGGCTTTTAATTTAACAGTCACGATGTCATCGCGTCACCCCTTTTGTAGTATCTTGTTCATCGTGTAATTACGCTTAACAATCACGACAGTTCTGTTAATCGGGCCATCGCGGAAAAGTCATGTACTTCCGCGCTGACATCGCTTTATTGCTGCGGTGTGCTCTTTATCAGCGCTTGTTGCTTGTGTATCACCTGCGCTGATTGCTGTAGAATTGATTTTTTCAATTCTGCCTCTTGAATCCATCAGTCTTGCTAGTCCCTTGCTATTCTCACTTTTTTGATAACTTGTTTTTCACTTTTCATAGGTTGAGGCACTCTCTCGTGAGCTTTGTTGAATGAATCTTGTTTTTTTGCTTTGTGACCTAGTTTCATCGTTTCAAGTCTTTTGGATCAGTTTCGCTTGGTTGCTTGGTTGCTCAAAGATTCGTTTGCAGCTTATTGTTGGTTTGATTGAGCCTTCCCCTTTGCTTACTTTTGGTTGAATTTTTAGTGATTGTTATTGGACCAATCTCGGCATTGATTCGATTTCTCTTCACTACCCAGACATAGATTACAATTGTTTGGATCAACCGTTTTTCCAAATTTGTTTATTGCTTATTGGTTTCTCTTAGAATTAGAGACATCAAAATCAAAAGGATTTCATTCATTTAGTATAGAAAGTGAAAGCGAATTTGCATTTTAAGTTGCATATTGAAAAGCGAATGATTAAATCTCTCATTAGTAGTATCTGTGCAGTTTAGGAATTGATGTTTGTTTGCATTGAGTGACTGCTTTGTTGTCTTGGTTTTCTTGGTTTGAGAATGATCTCTCTACCTTCTCGTAGGTAGGTGTTCATCGAAAAAAAGAAAGAGGATATTACATTCATTCTAGCTGCATCTTAGGATTTGTTATATACATACGGTAAGGCCTGAAAACTAAAACATAATCCAAGATCAACTCTAAAATGAACTGAATAAATCTAACAACGCATTGGAACATAACGCACACATTTAGAGGTCTAGGCTAGAGACATGCTCTGGCGTCATTAAACCTAGTCACTTTTGTTTCCACTCAAGGTTGGGTGATTCCTCCTTCTATGACTCAATAGTGGTCTAGCACGGAATTGTGCTCCCATGTACCGTCGAGTATATGCTGGGAGACCCCACTAGGTTATCATCCTTTATCCATAGGAAGCCGTGTCTACCACCTTACAAGCCGTAACACACCAAACACAGCATTCGGGAAGATTGACTACCGTACGGAAAGTCCTTGGTTTTCATATGAATGCCAAGGTGTATATGCAGTTTTACGGATTTGTCTGGTAAACCTTTTGCCTAGTTCTCCAAAGTAGTCACTTTCATTCCTTTTCGGACTCCCTAAAAGAAAAGGTCCATCTGAGCACTTGTCACTTCAGGCTCATTAAATATTCGAAGGTGACTAGAGTCATCTTTCGTCCTTTTCTCGACTCTTTAAAGATGAAAAGGTCAAGTTTTGTTCCTGTGCCTTAAAATTTATTCGGCCACGATTCACATTTACCCTGTTAGGTCTTGTTTTTGTTAGCTTGAGTAGGGTCCTTCCTCGTTAGCTTTCCTAGGATTTTTTGAATCATCTTCTGGAGGAATCACTGGTCCCATCTCTCGTTCCGAGTGACCAATGGTCTCCTTCTTCTATTGCTCCTAAGGTACCGGTTGTGAGTAATACTCTCCCTGTTATTCTGAGTATCCAACTGGTTAACTCTCGCACTCTAGAGGACGAGACTTACGAAATTCATTGGAACCCCGTTTGGGAGCCTTCCGAAGAAGATATTCTCGGTACTCCTCCTAGTGTTTCAGTCCCAATTTCTTCTTCTGATATGGAGGACACATCCCCCATCACAAGTGAAGAATCCATTGCGACGAGTGGTGAAATTACCACCTCAACGGAAACTACACCTTTTCGTATCACCCCTCTTGGTGTTACGTTGCCTTTACGCTATAAGGCTTTGAGGGATGTTATGTCTTCTAGGACCCCCCTTACGAGTTCTATGTGGTTGCACACCATCACTCCGACCTCGGAGTCCTTTATTCCTCAAATTCACAATGTGTCTGTCACTTCCGTCCCGACTATTCCAACTGTCTGTGTGGCTTCTTCAACCCCCGTTGTTGGTGTCATTACTGCATCCTCAGTTGTGACCGCTGCTGCTGGACCTTCTTCAGGGTCATCTAATAGTGGCCCATCAGCACCTGTACTCAGAGTTGTTGATCCTACACTAAGTGCCCCACCTTCTTCTGGTTCCATTCCAGCAGGGGGGGCATACGATCAATATCTACATGTTCTTCAAAATCAGGATCCTCAAAATCCATTTCATTATTATGATTCTAGAGGAGCTCATCTCTATCACCATGGACCTTTGCCACCTCAGCCTGCGGTTGAGGTCACGGTCCCATTATCTGTTGCTTGGACCACCACTGATTATGGCGGTGGCCAGGTATCACCTGCACATCTTCAAGGACCACCTTATCAAGGCCAACCGTCTTACATGCAACCCTCTTATGGGCAACAGTATTACGGGCAGTCTTATCCAGGGCAACCTGGAGGCCCACAAGGACAACCCTTCCAGGGACAACCTTCGGCCTCTGGTGGTCCGTCTTTTACCTATTTCGTGCATCCTTCTAGTAATCTGGGACAACCTTACATGCAAGAAGTCCAACCTGGTCTCCAACAAGGCTACCCTTCTGGGAAAGTCAGTCAACCTTACGTTCAGCAAGGCCAACCCACTGTCTAGTATGGTCAACCATCTGGACAAGTCGGTCAGCCTCAAATCCAATCAGGTCAACCAACTGTCCAGTCTGCTCCGCCATCTAGTCTATCAGGACAACCCTCAGTTATGCAAGGACAACCCAACACCCAGCAAGCTCAACCTTCTAGGCAGATGGGTCAATCTCAATCTCAATTAGGTCGACCTTCTGGCCAGATGGCTCAGCCCCAATTCTCTCAAGGACATCCTTCTGGGCCTGCTCAACTGGGCACTCAAATGATTGTTGCTTCTCAAGCTCAACCCAGTTTTCAGCCTCAGGCTGGGCTCCAGACCCAATACGGTCTCCAAATGTAGGTTGGATATTAATCCCAACCGACCTATCAAACGCAGCCTGCCTCCCAGGATCAGTTTGGAACCCAGCCGCCTTATGGTTTCCAGCAATCCCAAGGGCAAACTCAATTTTCCCCGTATCAAAATTATCAACAACTGCGGGTGAGTCCTTATCAGAATTACCAGCAACCTTATGTTGCTCCTGCAGGCCAAGTTGGTAATCAATGGAATGCTGGGGGGCAAATCCAGGGTCAGCCATCCTATAACCCCTATGGACAAAATCCCTACGAACAAAACCCTCCTGGGCTGAGTCCGTCCAGACAAAATCAATGGGGGAAACCGACAGCTGGCTGGAACTCTAGTACCACCTCCTACCCGCAGCCTCAAATGTCCTTTAACCCTCAATTACCCTTTTTAGCAACGTTGGAATTACTGGATGTGTCCAAACTGACAAATGATCCTATTCTTCATAATCCGTATTGGCCCCCGATCCCAACTAAGATTCCCTGATTGTCCCAAATTCGATGGTAAAGCTGGAGAAGATCCCCAAGCTCACGTCATGACTTATCATCTATGGTATTCATTGAATTCGTGGCTTGATGATTCAATCCGGCTCCACCTTTTTCAAAGGACTCTCTCTGCTGCTAAATCGTATATTGAGTTATCTCGCAGATCTTTTCAGGATTTTAACTCGTTGGCTATGGAATTTTTAACTCATTTTCAGTTGCCAATTCAATATGAAATGGGTACACACCTCCTGACATCCGTAAAACAGAAAACGGCTACGCATATCTCTGATCATATCCATGAATGGAGACAGCGTTGTCGTTTGATTAAGTTTTGGATTCCCGGCCAGCTTCTCACCGACTGGTTCACGACCTCATTTGTTGGTCTGATACCACGGGACATTGCTATGGGGGCATGTGTAACTGAAGAGCAGGCTATTGCGCGTTCTTAGTACCTTGACTTGGTTTACTCCCAGTCTGGTACGCCATATGATTATTTTCCTGATGCCCCGAGACGCGGAACTTCAAAAGCCCCACCAACACCCTCTTTTGACGGTGTCATCGGTTCTGTTAATCTGCCTTCAAAGAAAACTTCCGCAAACCCTGGGAAGCAAAAGTCGAATGCTTCGAATTAAAATACTTCTCAAGTTGTATCCAATTCTGGTAGTACTTCTGAGGTTAACGTCATTCAGTCCACCATGGCGGACAAAGGCTCGATAGGAAAGAAGAAGGGAAAAGGAAAGAATAAAGTGGATCAACCTAAGCAGGATTCACCTAAGCCTCCACCCGAGGAAGGCGCCAAACGCAAGCCCAAGTCCCCTTGTCTTATCTGTGATGAGGATCACTATACCAAAGACTTCCCAAGGCAGTCTGAAGTTAGTCGTTTGTTGAAAGGTGCTCCCGGGGCTCCTGTTGTGCTCAAAGAGCCTTTTCCCTCGCAGCAAACGCAAATGGTGGCTGATCCATCCCAATCCTCTTCTCCCTTTCGTTCTCAAGTATTTATGGCTAGGACGATTCCCATCCACATCAGTACTCGGGCAAAAGAGTATCTGTCGCCTGCTGGGAAAGAGCCTGAGGTCCCCTCTAGCACTCCTCCATCTAGTTCCGGTCCACTCCATATCAAGAGACCTAGCACTGAGACACCCGTCCGACCCCCTCCTAAAGGTGTACTCCGGAAATCTTCTTACAACCCTAATGCTCGTGCCGCCCAGCACTACAACATCGTTGAGGACTTAGCCTAGGCTTCGTTGGCTATGTCCACCTTAGAAGTACTCCAAAGCTGCCCCTCTCAGAGGAAGTCCTTGCTATCAGCCATCGGTGGCATAGACCCGGCTGACTCGGATCTGATTACTTTTGACCTAGAAAGCCATATACCGAGACTGCCTCACCAAATTTCCTTCCTCATTCAGGTCATCATCAATTCCAAAACGATTCATCGTACAGTCATTGATGAAGGCGCTTCAACTTGCATCATGTCTGTTGCCTGTTGGAAGGCTATTGGTTCTCTGACTCTAAGCCAGTCTCCTATGACCTTGGAAGCTTTTGATGGGAGAGAGTCTCGCCCTTATGATATACTCCAATGTTTGCCCATTACTTTGGAAGGGAAGATGGTCAAAGTGGAAGTTGAAGTTGTTGATGTTAATCTTACCTACAACCTCCTTCTGGGACGCAGCTGGACATACACCATGCGAGCCGTGGCTTCATCTCTATTTCGTGTCATTCATTTCCCTCATTAGGGGAAGATCGTCACAGTAGACCAGTTTTCCTTCTTCGCCTCCTCTTCTGAAGGCAACGTGCCCTTTGTGGAGCATACCTCCGTTCCATATGAGAGTGTGGGAGCTAGACATTTTAAAGATCCTGCCCTAATGGGTGTTTTTTCACTCCCACCTCCTAACGTCGCTCCTATCAATATGATTTTTGTTCACTTTGATCCGTGGGTTCTTCCCCCTGCTGATCAGGTAGAATCTTGGGGCGATGAGATGCCTTTGAGTCCTACCGAACTCAACTACATCGAAATTGTTTCTGCATCGGCTCCATCTTCTGAACCTACTCCCTCGAGTAGGGATCTCGACTCGTACGTTCATTCCCCTTGGCTTGGAGATGATGCTCCTTCAGATCCTTTAAAGGAAATATTTCCTTTTGATGAAGCCATTATCGAGACCATGTCTCTCGAGGAACCCCCTTGGTCTGATCATCACCATCCTTCCTTGTTTCTCCCTGCCCACCAGGAAATGCTTGCCTGTCTCGAGCGGTTTGCTCCTTCTCTCCCATCCCAACCCCTTCAGACACCCATTCAATTTTATCAAGTGTCTTCTGAAGGAAATATGGGAAACATCACACAGACCCAGCCCATCAACATCTATGTGAAACTAGGGATTGTCGAGCATATCCATGTCGGAGTAACTTGTATTCCGGAGGAAATTCAGCTCTATACTGATTTTTTTCGTGAATTTCGTGATGTCTTTGCTTGGTCCTACGAAGAAATGCCCGACATTGATCCTAGCATAGTGGTGCATGAGATACCTACGTATCCAGGTGCTAAGCCTATTCGCCAGCGTCTACGCCCTGTGCACCCCCGAAAAGCTGCGGCTATTAAAGCGGAAGTTGAAAAGCTTCTTAAGGCTGGTTTTATTTACCCCATCCCACTCACAAATTGGGT
The DNA here is from genome assembly GCA_031772625.1 of Pinus tabuliformis. Classification (NCBI taxonomy): domain Eukaryota; kingdom Viridiplantae; phylum Streptophyta; class Pinopsida; order Pinales; family Pinaceae; genus Pinus; species Pinus tabuliformis. The sequence continues at coordinate 333,861,316 of CM062817.1, forward strand.
TTCCAATATCATCCCTGTGACTAAAAAACAGGGTACTATTTGAGTCTGTGTTGATTACCGTGATATTAACCAAGCCTGTCCCAAAGATAACTTCCCCACACCCTTCATTGACCAGCTCATTGATGAGTGTGATGGGAGCGAATTGTATTCATTCATGGACGGTTTTTCTAGATATAACCAGATCAATATTGCGCCCGCAGATCAGCACAAGACTGCCTTTATCTTTCCGTGGGGAACTTTCGCCTACAAAAAGCTCCCTTTCGATTTGAAGAACGTTGGTGCTACCTTCCAACGTGTAATGTCTTATGCCTTCCATGACATTCGATACATTGTACAACCGTACCTGGGTGATCTACTAGCCCATTCAGCAAAGCACCAGGACCATCTTGCTCATCTTCGCGAAATCTTTCTCCGCTGTCGACACTACTGCATCAGGCTTAATCCTCATAAGTGTGTCTTCTGCGTTGAGTCAGGCACACTACTCAGGTTTATCGTCTCCCGTGAGGGCATCCGTTTGGATCCCCTTAAAGTCGAGGCTATTTTGAATCTTCCTCCCCCTGCTTCTTTGCAGTAATTATAGAGTTTGCAGGGCAAAGCAAATTTTTTAAGACGATTCATTCCCAACTATGCCGAAGTGGCTAAAGGTTTCACGCAGTTATTAAAACGAGATACCCCTTTTCATTGCGATGCCGCTGCTCAAGAGTCCTTCGACCTTCTCAAGGGTCTCCTTGTTTCTGCTCCATTGTTGCATCCTCTGAATTATCATCACGACTACACTGTGTATTTGGTTGCTGCTGATACCACTATTGGCATGGTTCTTGTTCAAGATGATGATGATGACAATGAGCATGTTATATATTATCTCAGCCGCAATCTTATAGATACGAAAACTCGATACGCTTACGTCGAGAAGTTGGCATTGGCCGCCGTTTGTGTCGTCCAACATTTTTGCCATTATATCTTGTTGCGCACTACGACCGTGGTTTCTGATTGCAACCCGATGACATACATTCTATCACGTCAGCTGTTGGGGGGCAAGTACTCGAAGTGGATCGTTATCCTCCAAGAGTTCGACTTGGAATTCACCACTGCCAAGTCTAAGAAATCCCTTGTCTTTGTTGAGTTACTTTGCTCTTTGCCATCTCCTACCGCGCCCTCTTAGTCAGAGGACCATATCCTGGACGAAACTCTGTTCCTAATTAGCACCCTCGATCCCTGGTATGGGGATATCATTGTATATCTGCAAACGTCCTCTTTTCGTCCCAATGTGTGTCTAAGGATGCTCAGCAATGGATTCGTCATCAGTCTCATCCCTATCGTATCATTGGGGACACCCTGTACTGTCTCGGTGCCAACTATGTTCTCCCCCGATGCTTAACATTCGAGGAAGCTAAGCAAGTTTTGAATGACTGCCATTCTGGTGCCTGTGGCGGTCACATGTCTGGATATGCTACTGCTCAAAATTTCCTCCGCGTCGGTTATTTATGGCCCTCCATCTTTAAGGATTGCATTCTTGTCGTCCGCTCCTGTCACGAGTGCCAGATCTACCAGCGGAAGATGTGTGCACCTCCCGTTCCATTGCACCCTGTTGTTACCATCGGCCCTTTTGCAAAATGGGGCATTGATTATACAACCTGTAACCCTCGCTCCGCCAGGGGGCATGGGTATACCATGGTTGTCGTTGATTACTTCAAAAAATGGGCCGAGGCGATGCCCACATTATCTGAAGACATAGTGGCGCAATTCTTTTTTAATCATGTTATTTCACTGTTCAGAGTCCCTCAAGCTATCGTCACTGATCACGGGAAGCATTTCCGTAATCACATGATGACTAAGCTAACAACCCAGCTAGGCTTGCGACATGATAGTTCGACTCCATACTATCCTCAGGCCAATGGCCAAGTAGAAGCTGTCAACAATGTTCTAGTTACGATGCTTCAACGTACTGTTGGCATGCACAAGTCTAACTAGCACTTGATGTTGTTCTCCGCCTTGTGGGCCTACCGAACTTCTGTGAAGGATGCCACTAGTTTTACTCCATTTCAATTAGTTTACGGACTGGAGGCTACCCTTCCAATTGAGTGCGAGATCCCTTCTTTTAAATTGGTCGTCGAATTACTCCCCAACACTACTCCGGTAGAAGAACGCCTTCTTTTCCTAGAACGGCTAGACAAGACTCATTGCCTAACCTCTCTAGCTATCAAAGCATAGAAGAAGAAAGTGAAAACTCACTTCGATCATACTGTCCATCCTCGTTCTTTTATTGAGGGAGATTTAGTCCTACTCTATGATCAAGCGAATGATAAGCTGGGGGCAGGCAAATTCGAGCCCATGTGGCACGGGCCTTATATTGTAAAGAGAGTTTTACAGAAAGGGGCCTATGAGCTAATTGATTATGAAGGGAATCCTCTCGATAAGCCCCGAAATGGGCTTTACTTGAAAAAGTATTATACGTGAATTCCATGCACTTTGGTTTGTACGTACGTGTGTTTTTTAGCAGGTGTGTTGTGTGTGTGTTTTCATGTTTTTGGCTTGGTGTGTGGGCATGATTGCTGCTTATTGTGTCTTTTGCTTCTTGTGCAGATGTCTGGTGCACCTTACGTTGGTTTCGCCGATGGTACCTGTCGTAGTACCTACAACTTTTCCTCTGCGACATGGGTGATCTACGATCCTCATGGTGAGTTGATAGACCTTCAAGGTGTTTGTTTAGGTTGTACCACAAACAATGTCGCTGAATATAGTGATGTGGTTAAGTTACTGGCCGAGGCGATTAATCTCGGTATTCGTACATTGGTTGTGAACCTGGACTCTCAGCTTCTCGTCCACCAGCTTAATGGGCGATATTCCATCATAGACCATCGGATTTTAAGGTTGTATTTACGTGTTAAATTGTTAGAGAGGAATTTTTATTTCATTACATATCAGCATATTCCACGACAATTAAACACGTTAACTGATGCATTGGCTAATCATGTATTAGACAGACATTTGTGTAACATGTAATCAAAATAGCATACGAGAAGCATGTAAAACACAATAATAAACCATAGGAATATGTATATATATATATATATATATATATATATATATATATATATATATATATATATATATATCTCGTGTGGCGCACCAAGGCACTCAAAAAATAAGTGTACATGTCCAAATAGGGTCTGTGTTCTCTGTACATTTGAGACACATGTCTCTCAAAAATCACCAGCAGGAAATAAAAAACCTAGGTGTCTACTACGGTGGGTTATGCTCCCTATAGCATACCACCGCCCATGCCACCCGCCTCAACAAGCAGTGCACCCTGGGTTCCACTCCTACTGTGTGGATCTGGAATGCTATGGGGACCTCCTCGATCCCCATGTAATCTAGAATCCCTGTTGTGAGGCCCTCAAGGTTTCGGGCCACTGTCTCCACCGTATCATCAACTGGAGGAGCCAAGGCTAGTGCTGCCATGCCCTGTGCATCCATCTGTGCCTCTAGAGCCAGTCCGACGGGTCGCACCAGTCCTACATCTGCATACCATAGCGTTCGTCATTAGGACATATACATGAAAAAATAAAAAAACATCATAAAAATAAAAATAAAAAAAATATGTGATCAAGTGTCTTACCACCATCATCCCACTGCTCTCCAGCAAGCAGCTGCATGTCAGGATCTCCGCGGAAGTCCATGCTGGCATATGGCCAATCCTCCACAAAGATTGTCTAGCACTCCAGCCACTCTCGGAACAATGTCCCCCATGCCACTGGTCGTCCGCCACCTCCTCGTGGCATGACGTGAGCCCATCGTGTGTCCCTTGTCTCACGTCGCCTGGGTAAATCCAAATCCATTTCTTGTAACTACAGTGTCGGCACCCGCTCCAGCATGAGCGGGACTAAGATGGATCCGTAACCAAACTGCTTCGTCTCTCCTCGACAGCAGTTGGTGAGTTGCCTCTTCATGTTCGCCGTCACCATATCTGCCCAATTAAACATAGTGGGATTGAGACACTCGAGAGCCAGCCAGAAATGGGTCTTCAAAGCCTCATGTTGGGCTTGGGAGCCCACTACCCGTGTCACCATGAAAAGCATAGCACGAAGGAGTACATCGTCCACTATTGGGATCACCACCTTCCCACTCCTTATCTTGCATGCCCGTGGGCACACTTGAGCCATCAGCATCTCTAAGGAATCACCCTCGGGTTGCTGCCCCTCTAGAATGGGCCTCTCACCTCAACGGGACAGCCCGGTCAAAAAATATATGTCTGTAGCGTCAAACTTGATATCCCGGCCTCGGATGATGAATTTCCCATCTGTGGGATTCTAGGCCCGAATCAGTAGCTCCAGCAAATCAGGTTGTGATTGGAGATGCGGAGTTAGGAAGAATTTGAGCAATCCGCATGCTCGTAATGCATTTTGGCACCCCACATCGGTGAAAGCTTCTATATCATTGTCATCATGCATCCACTCTTACCAAACAAATGCCATTGTCACCTGCATGACGAAGAAAATTGGATTAGCACTTTTTTCATCGAAATTCAACGCGTAATTTGCAAAAAACATAAGTTCGCATCGTCATCGCGTCTGTTTTAAAAACAGACGCGATGACGTGAGGTCTCTAGTTCATTTTTTTCACGGTCATCGCCGAAGTACACCACTTTTCCACGATGATCGGAGCATCCTATGTGTCAATTTTTTCGGTCATTGCGGACCCGAAGGCCATAACCATGATGACCGAGCGGCGGAACTCGGTTCAAAAACCCGCCCAAATCAACACATTTAACGTTAAAAATGCATGAAAAGGGTATGAAATTGAAGCGCAAGACAAGGACTACTTACCTGGAACAAGTTTCAGGGTGAATGATGGACGATCAAAGCCGAATTTAGCTCGCCAACTTCGGTGCTCCAAAATGCTCCACAGTGCAATGAATAGTAACTATGGTAAAAACGGTTGGATTAACCCCTTTTTATAGTAATTTTTGGAAATTTAAAAATTATATTTTGTAAATGTGGGTTTTTACTCATTGTTTTGCCATATGGTTAGTCAAAATATGGTTTTTAGCTATATTTTTATGTATATTGTTCATTTTATCTCGAATGGGTTTACGTGTGACGTGTTTTTTGTGCAAAGCTACAGGTAGCCGAGTTATGACAATTTCGTGAGCACTTGATCCATAAAGTCGTCTTTAAGCTCTTTTCCGACTTGAAAAATGAAAAGATACCTGAGTTTTCCTCTTGACTCGTTGAGAGAAATAAGAGGCGGTCAAATTTAAGCTCTTTTCCGACCGTTTAAACACAAAAAGATTGTCGGGCCTTTGTCGTTTCAAGCTCGTTATCGGTCACAAAATGACGTGCTTCCGACTGCTTTTCCAGTTTTTCGGGTCAAAGTCACTAGTTACAAAAAGTACTCCTCGATCATAATGGTCGGGCAGTTCTTTTGAGTATCGTTTTATACTTTTTCGGGCTCGAGAGACACAAATTTACAAAAAAGGACACCCCCCTGGAGTTTTCTTTTTTGTGTCTTTTTCAAACTCTCTAAACATGAAAAAGACTCTGAGTTTTCCCTATGTCAGACTCGTTAAACCCTGACGACATTGGACTCGTCACCACGACGAGACTCGAGCTTCTCCTTCCTAGGGCTCATTAAATTATTACTAGGTTGGACTTAATAGCAGGTTTATCATTGATTGTCTATGGCAGCTAGTTACTCTTGAACATCGACACTTTTGCTTCTTGTCGGGTTGGGACATCCATACATATTCATTTGGCCTTCCGCGGGTTTGGGTTCTCATTCTAGCCTCATTCCATCTGATTCATGCCATCCCCTTCGAGCCTCTGATCCCTTGGTGCCTGAATGCTGCCACCCTCCGGAGTTGTGTCGCCGACATGTTCAAGAGTATAAACCTTCTACAGTTTACACCCTCGTCTTCTCCTCTGGTACTATGTTTCGCCATCTACCGCTTGTTCCTTATCTCATGTCGTTGATGGGGGAAACATTATGGCCCTCCTACGACAGGTCATCTCCTATCGACATCAGCTCATTATCCAGGAGATTGATCTAGAGATCCCCTTTGGTGCCTTAGAGCTTGCATGCCTCAATGGCAAGTTCTTCGCACCTAACAGTCGACTTTCATCATTGGTTGTCGATTGGGTGATTCCACGAGTGTTTGACTTCAGCTCCTTCTTCACACTTCGTGGATTGTGCACAGTACCTTGAGAGCCATTGGCATTATTGGTGGTTTCTCTCGCACTTGTTAACGGTTTTCATCATTGACCAGTAATCAAGCGACTTTCTATCATGCTCGACTTCATCACATCTATTTGCATGTTAGAATTTGTACTATGATCGCATGGGTTCAAGACCCCGAACTCAGATTACATATGTTCGAGCTGCGTGGATTGGTTTATGATTACATGACTCATTGATGGGTGGCTGCGACCATACCTTTATCCTCATCATGGTCTCATTAGCTGGATGGCTGCGTCCATACCACAGACCTATTTCATATGTCTTTTGGATGGTTGCGCCCATGCCTAGACTACATGTATTTCATTATCAGAGATATCAGTTATACTTGCGTGCAGGTTCTTCCAGATGGTGTTACAGCTCAGCCAGTTTCATAAAGCATTTCACCCCTCCCTCTCTCTCGGGCTTCATACTTTAGGGGGCATCTGTTACACAGTAATTTGTCACTGTCTTCATCCCATTTTTCCTACTGTGTCATGTGTCCAAAGTCATTCATGCTCATGTTAGACAAATTCTCTCTGATGTTTCCAAATGACCCACTTTTCCAAAGGTTTCTGCCTCATCGCGTCTGTTGGCTAAATATACACGCTGAATGGCGCTCCAAAATAGCCCAGAAGCGCTGCCATCGCGGAAGTACACCTGATTCCCACGATGGTTCGATTTTATATGCCAGCACGACTGTCATTTGTAATATTCAGCGATGACCTAACTAGATACGTTATTCAATAGCGATGTCAGTGCGGAAGATCAGTTATGGACCCGCGATGATCTAGATTGGGTGAATTTGTTCCAACAATCGGCCTTCCAGATGACTCCAGACCTGGTTGTTAGCATAGTTTATGTCGCCCTCCTTTTTCTGGCGCGGTTGTTCTGTCATTTGTGCTACCTTCCTTGGAGATAAGCTCACTCTTCCACCTTTCATGGAGACTCCTTCTCCTATTTAAACTCTCCCAATTGCTATGTGCTGCTAGTTTTTGGAATGGTTGCTGATAGTGCTGTTAGTGTTTGTGAGTTTGCTAGATAGCTGGTGTGAGTGTGACAAGTGTGGGATTTTTGATAGCTTGAGGAAGGTTGTGAAGTGCCCTTAATCTTGTGTAAAACTTGTGAGTGAGAGAGACTTGTGTATTGGGAGATCCATCTTCAAAGAGTGAATGCTTGAGGAACATGCTGGCTGGACCCTTCTAAGAAGGCTTGTGACGTCAAGACTTTGGTTGTAAACTTACTCTTATTCCATAATTAATACAATCAATTATGTTTTCCTATGTCTTGTATGTAATGTACTTGATAGCTCATGACTTCTTGACTTTGTGAGTAAATAGATCATTGTTGTTTCAGTTACGTGCTTTGTTGTATTTCCTTTGCATTGTTTCAGGTTGATTACTCATTAGGAGAAAGGAAGCAAAAGCTGGAGCATCGCAACGGAACTCCATCGACCACCGGTTGAGGTAGGCCTCCAACTATGACGGTTTAAGGAAAGCTATTGTTGATTTGTCCTTGTTTGTGACTAGACCCACTCTAGGGCTAGAGAGTTGTCTTTGTCCGCAGAGGGAACACTTTCCTGCATCACAAAGCTATTTGAGTTTTCCTCCATATACTTGTGTATCTCTGAATCTTGTATTTACATATGCATTTATATGGTTAATGTATATCTAATCCTATATTGTTTATGGTTATAGATCTCTATGCTTTGACGGTATTTTGCTGCTTTGACTCTATAGGTGTTCTTTGAAGAGGGACAAGTGAGAAAGGAGTGGTGAAAGCTCTATCAAGGGAGAGAGGAAACAAACAAAGAGACTAGCGAAAGACTAAGGTTGGTACTCTCTGCTTCTCTCTCATCTAACTCTCATAAAGGAAAACACAAGTAATTTTAGTTTGTTTGTTTCTAAGATAGCTACCCATCTTAGTGGGACTAGTAGCTTTGAATGGACACTAGTTTTCCCGATAACAAAATGGCGACTCCACTGGGGAACGAATAGTTTGTTTGTTTTGTTACTATTGTTTTCTTTATAAACTACAGATGGAGCCTGAAGTTAAGCCAACTAGCCTTCGAACTGCTTTTGCTATGCAACTGCAAAGTAGATCAACGTTGCTTCAATCAATCTCCGGGTTAGTTTATGAACTGAACATCTGACTTGCAAACATCCTAAGTGCCCTGGTGGTAGCTCAAATAACCTCATTAGATCAACCCCTATACTTTGTGTTTACTGTCTATCATTAGCTCAGCCTAAATCCCTAAACTTAGCTGCAAACTGTGAGTGAAAACCAAGCTCAGTCTCATCCCTAGACCATCGCACTGTCTCTCATTGGCAATCTGGATGCATCGCACCTCTCGTGTGTTTTAGGTGAGATGCATCCCTATTTCCCTGTGTTACAGGTGCGATGATTGAGTAAGACTATTTCTACCTCCAGATTTTGGTTTTTTCTTCATCGTCTTCAGCTTTATTCAGTAGTTTTGTTGTCTATGATCAGTATATCACTGTTGAAACCATATTCCTTTTCATTATTCAGCCTCCATTGATAAAGAATTGTGAATGTTTTTTATGTATTTTTCATCATTTACAGTTCTCCTTTGCAAAAAGTAGCTTAATCGAACTGTCATCTTTTGATTTGAAAGTGTCGCAACTGTCGTTTTCAGTCAAGAAAAGGAGTGTCGTAAAGTCTTCCTCTTTTAGATAGTCAATTACACTTTTTCTATTGTACTTGATTTTAAAATTATTATTATTTCAAGTGTCGAAAGCAATTTTAAATTTGAAATCACAAAGTGTCACCTTAGTCTTCCTTTAGTTTTTTGAAGAAAAAATTGCTAGTACTGTCACTTTGAAAGAAGATAGTTCAGATTTGTACTTAGTTTTCTTTTTGTCATTCTCACATTAAGGATATTGAAAAACAAATACATGCATGTGCATTTGCATTTAGACTGCATGCGGTAATTGATTTAGGAAAAGTGCATCTAGTGTGTGCTCTCCGTTCTATGTTGAAAGAATTTCATTTATCTTTCCTTAGTAGCTAGATTTTCATTTCTAAAAGAAAGTAAACGATCGTTTATCATCTTAGATTGCACATTTAGGAATTTTATATCTACATCATGCGGTGAACCTTAAAGGAAAACTTCTTAAGAAAGACCAACTGTAAAATAAACCTCAATGAACATAAAAATGCTTTGGAACCTAACGCACAACATTTAGAAGTCTAGGCTAGAGATGTATTCTGGCGTCGTAAAGCCTAGTAACTATCATTTTCATCGTAGGTTGGGTGATTCCTCCTCTTTGATACGACAAGTGTCGGTACATACTTGTGCTTCCACGTACCATCGAGTATATATTGGGAGACCACAATAGGCTATATCCTTTATCCTTAGGAAGCCATGTCTGCCACCCTACCAATCACAATGCACTGAACACAGCATTCGGGAAGATTGACTGTCGTATCGTAAAAAGTATTCTGCAGTTTTGCGATTGGTTTGGTAATCCCTCTATCTAGATTTCCAGAGAAGTCACTTTCGTTCCTTTTCAAACTCATTAAAAGAAAAGGTCCATCTGAGCACTTGTCACTTCAGGCTCATTAAAAATCGAAGGCGACTAGAGTCATCTTTAGCTTTTTCTCGACTCTTAAAAATTGAAAAAGCAAGTTTTGTCAAAGTGTCATAAAATTTATTTTAACTGGAATAACATCAATGTTCCCCGTTGGTCTTAGGTTGAGAAAATGGAATCTACCAATCAAGGATTTCCCCTTGGGGGAAATCCTAGTCCTTTCACCTCTTGGGGAGATGTTGGTGCTCCACAGATGGCTACATTATCCCTTCTTGGACTCACAATTGGCCTGCCAGTATGGTTTTTCTCGACCTCTGTCGTTCAAAACACCGCAATTCCTCAGCAATCAAATCAGCAACTAGATGATACTGAAGTTTCTCCCTCACCTTCTACTTTGTTTGTTTCTCCCTCTCCTTCTTCCTCTTTGCTTGGTGAAACTAGTCACGCAAAAAACCAAGTAACTGAGAAGAAGAAGAAAGATAAGGAAAAGAAGAAGAAGAAGCCAACGGCGAAATGGGGCAACGATGCATCGTCTGGAGAAAATCCACACACTGCACCATCCAAACCTAAATCTCCATGTGTCATTTGCAAGGGAGACCACTATCATCGAGATTGTCCCTACATCCCACGGATCTTGAGGGACTGGTCTCCCCGCTTGCACAATCCGGTGTATTCAACCTTTGACAATCATGTTGAGAGCATGCCATCAACTAGTGAAAATGAAGCCAATGGAAAAAAAGGAAGATCTAAATTTCCTTGTAGACTGTGTGAAGGCGATCATGCCCTCCACCATTGTCCTTTCCTAGACGAAGCTAAAAGAGTCTTGTATAACCGTCCTGCTTAACCGCAACGACTTCCTCCTGGATACAAGAAACTCTTGCCAAGTCCAACGCTAGTTGAAAATCTGACTGACACACCTCTGTTGTTGGTCAAAGCATCTATCATTGAAGATAAACCCTCTGAGTCCAGACCGAAACAAAGTCAACAAGTTGAGACAGCAGTTGACCGAGTCTTGTCTTCATAAGGTCCACCTTCAGATGATACAGTCACCAAAGAGAATGAGAACAACATCGTTCAAATTCTTTTTGTTAACACAGAATCCGATGAACATGGGGGCAATCTACCCATTCCTTTACCGCAGGAAGGAAGTTCGTCAGAGATTCATCCGGCTATTTATTCGGTCCCTCCTCCAAGCAATCTAGTTGTTTCCTTCAATTGGAATATACTAGGGAGACCTCGCCTACCATCTAATGTACCATTCCAAATCATAGTACAAGCTTACAGAATGATCATGGTTGGTACTATCATAGATGAAGGGGCTTCTGTGAGTATCCTTTCCTCAACTGCTTGGAAAGCACTTGGTTCACCATCACTTCTACCTGAAATTTGAAATCTGTCAGGCTTCAACAAAGGAACCAGTCGACCGTTAGGGATCCTTCCAAATTTTCCTATAACTTTGAGAAGGAAAATCGTTCATATAAATGTGATGGTAGTCCAAGGACCTATAGATTACAATCTACTCCTTGGGCGTGACTACATTTACAGCATGGGAGCTATTGTTTCCTCACTCTTTCAAGTGATATGATTTCCACATGAAGGCAGAGTGGTCCAACTAGTTGACCAGCTTTCATTCCCTGGTTCAAACACAGCTACTAGTCAAATGCCATCCCTAACTGGTCTTTTTGCACACGGAATGTCTCATCAATCTCCAGTCCGTCCACTTGATGATCACGAGTGATTCGATGATTGTGACTAAACCCAGGGGGCATGTGCCCTGGTCTACTTCGGCAGGAAAACTCCAGATATAAGGTAGGTTTCTATGTAGGATATATGACCAATTTGACCCCCTGTCCGTTTAGGAAAATGGGATCAGTCTGGAAATATCATTTCCTCGTCAAAGGTTACATGATTGGAACTGACACCATTCACCTTTTTCCATTTCGATGGACAAAGCCAAGGAAGTGTTTTATCTGCTACGTCGATGGAACAATCTTGCTAATGCAAAAACTTATGTATGGTAACCTGGAAACTTTACTCTTATTTATACCTAGGGGCATGCAAACCTTTTTGTATACAAGTGAAAAATGACCTTTTATTTTCTTAGTTTGTAGGCTCTCAACCCTTTAACCTCGTAGGTTGGTTATTCCTAGCTTGCATACAAAAGGCTCCAAAGCAAAGTTGTGCATGGGGCAAGCTCCTTAAAAAATGAACCTACCAATGAGAGACATCCTTATATTATACAATTGGCACGAGCAGGTTTACGCGAAGTTCAAGCTCATTAAAAAATAAACCTAGCAATGAGCATATGTTCCCCCAGAGTTCAAGCTCATTAAAAAATGAACCCACCGTCGGTAAATAATCTTTACGATCACATAGCTATCAGCTTTTGAACCTTGGTCGTGTTCTTACCATCACCTCCACTCTTTTTTAGCCAATCATACGCCTCCATTTGATTGTTTACCCCTTTTGAGGAACAAATGCAACGAGTGATTCTATTAGCCACCTTCCTTGCACTGTCGTGATTGAAAATTTCCAAGACCTACCTGGAACCAGTTACTATCCAAAAACATCACTTGTTCCTAAAAAACAAGTCTCCTTTAAGCTCTTTTTATCTGACTCGTAAAATATGAAAAGATTTCCGAGCAATTGGCCTCCCCAACTCGTTAAAGTGATTCGAAGTGCCATCCCTCCTCTATATTTTAGTCTTTTTGGACCTGAGGGATCATTACACAAAAAGCTCAAGCTCTTGTCTTGTTTGGCTCGTTAAAACTATCGCAAAGTCATCCCTTTCGTATTATTTAATACTTGTTCAGACTTAAGGGATTATATTACGAAAAAGGACTACTGGAGTTTCCTTTTCGTCTCTTTTAGACTCTCTAAAATTGAAAAGGACCGAGTTATCTTCGTCATTAAACTCGTTAAAACAATAGCAACAAACTTGTCCATGTAGATAAGAACGAGTTTCATTGTCGCTAGTCTTATTAAAACATAGCGTCAGGTTTGCCCGGAGGGAAAATTATAGAACAAGCATATGTTATCCTCCTCAAGCTTGACAAAAATAAAGAGGTACTGGTCAGCATTGACTGGGGAAAAAGGGAAGAAAACTTGAATAACTTCATTGGTAGCAGGTCGCTCTTGAACATGACACTTTCACTCCATCACCATGATTGAATAGGGTTGGGTTATTCCGTTCACTGGTCACATCACCATTGGTCCTCCGTACCATCCATTTTGGGGTTAACGCTACCAATCCATTTCAGTGTCCCTGATATGTTCAAGAGAAGTCGCTCAGAGAATTCACCAACCCAGCCAACGCCTCATCCACTGCAATACCTTCACTCTCCATTTTTCATGACCGCCATCTTGAACCTTGTATCATCAGATTGTTTTCACCTCCAAAAAATCATTTTCTCCGTTCCGTGTCGTAGATGTGGGATTCATTAAGGCCCTCCTACGACGGGTCACTTCTTGTCGACATCAGCTCATTATCCAAGAAGTTGACTTAAGAACAACCTTTTCAGTACTTTGAAGCTTGCATGCCTCAATGGCAAGTTTCTCACTTCCGGCGACAGGTTTACATCAATGGCCTTAGACCGAAAGATTTTGCGTGGTGTTCGAAATCGACTCATGTATTCACACCACCAGAATTGTACTGCAGTACCTTGAGGGTCATCATCATTATTGGTGATTTCTCTCACGCCTGTTAACAGCTTACATCATTGGCTGGTAATCAGGCGATGTCTTTCCATGTTCGACATCAGAACATCTTTTCACATGGATCGACTTGTACTTCAGGCAAAAATTGAATGAGTTTGAAGACCCCAGATCTAGTTTCATCCATCCGAGCTGTGATATATTTAGGAAAATAAAGACATCAAATGTACATCATTGCTGCACAGATAATCATCCACGCTAAGGGATGATGGCTCTACCAGAATCATCAGTCTGCCACACAGACGATTGTCTGTCATATGTACATGAAAATGAATTTATAAAGCTGAGCATGGGAATGCCCGCCTCAGCTAGATCATGAAAATATTATGAAGATAATGTATTGTATTGTATCTTATTACAGGTCACCTTCCAGTTCGAAAACCTCGGTTCCTCATGATAAAGCATTTCACCCGACATCAAAAGATTTACGACCTCATGCTTTAGGGGGCAACTATTATAGACATATTTGGGCACTGCAACCCCAATCACATATGTTAATAAACCAAGGGCTCTCAAACCCCTAAAAGTGTTGTTTCATACCCTAAAGGATCCAGGTCAATTGATTACATCATTTCCCAGAAGTTCTCCCTGAAAAACCACTCAGAACTGGTCAAAACTGGACCATACAGACTGCTCCATGTTGAGGGTGCGATGTATCTCACCTGCTACACACAAAGGGTGTGATGCATACTGAAAAGCCCTTCTGTATGGTGCGATGAGCGAGAGCAGACAAATGGCAGAAGCAGTTTGCTAGGTGGAAACTCAAAGAATATTCTCGAAACTGCTCATATGACACTTTCCTCTCTGAATTTGCCCAGGGATGAGTAAGAGATCATGAAATATCCAAGTGGAACCAAGAACTATCAGTGAAATGACACTAATCAAAATCCCAGAAGCTGACTCACTCTCCTACAAACATCTATATATGGATCCGTCATCCTAGAGATCTAGAGGCTGGAATTTTGTAATTTGTAAGGAAGTGCTATTGGTTTCTCTTTGAGACATTGTATTGTTGGGTGATCTTGCTTTGTATGAGGTGAAGAGGGCTTTCATGCTGGGAGGATGATGCTAGATCTGACAACTCGGTTGTAATCCTCTCTTCTACTACTTTTATCAATAAAGCTATTTGAGTTTTCCTCCATATACTTGTGTATCTCTGAATCTTGTATTTACATATGCATTTAGATGGTTAATGTACATCTGATCCTATATTGTTTATGGTTATAGATCTCTATTCTTTGATGGTATTTTGTTGCTTTGACTCTATAGGTGTTCTTTGAAGTGGGACAAGTGAGAAAGGAGTGGTGAAAGCTCTATCAAGGGAGAGAGAAAAGAAGCAAAGAGACTAGTGAAAGACTGAGATTGGTACTCTTTGCTTCTCTCTCATCTATCTCTCATAAAGGAAAACACAAGTAACTTTAGTTTGTTTGTTTCTAAGATAGCTACCCGTCTTAGTGGGACTAGTAGCTTTGAATGGACACTACTTTTCCCGATAACAGGTATTTGGCAGGGTTTAAGGTTTCATTCCCTCATTACACTACGGGTAGTCCATTCCACCGTTCATTTCTGTTTGGGACCATTGCTTGCATGTTTGCTCCACCGGTTGTTGACTGCGGCTGCTCCAATGGTAGTGACCGCCATCATTGTTGTGCGTCATGCCGGTAGTGGCTTCGTAGTGCCGGGTGTGTTATAGACATTTTTGTTCCTTGCAGCACCAAGCATGAAATGTCTATAAACTAAGGGCTCCTAAGTCCCTAAAAGTGTTGTTCCAACCCCTAAAGGAACAAGGTCAACAAATTACAGCTTCTCCCAGAAGTTCTCCACCAGAAACTGCTCAAAATCAATCAAATCAGGATCATTTCAGTTGCTCCACTGGCTAGCTGCGTTGCATAGCACCTAAATACACTAGCTGGGTGCATTCCAATGCACCTAAATGCACTATCAGGGTGTGTTGAGCGGGAAATGACAAATGGCAGTGCCATTCCGCGAGGTGGAAAGACAATGGTAGCTTCCAGAATCTTCTCCTATGACACTTGCCTCACTGAATTCGACCAAGGATGAGTAAGAGGCTCTCAGTCTCAAAGTGGAAGCAAGAACTGGCAGAGAGAAGACACTAATCAAATTACAGGCTGACTCATCCTCCTTGCATACATCTATATATGGATCCCTCATCCCAGAGATCAAGAGGCTGGAATTTTGTACATTGCAAAGAATTGCTGTTGGTTTTGAGATAGATATCAGAGTATTGGGTGATTTATGCTTTGTTGGAGGTGAAAAGGGGCTTCTTTGCTGGGAGGTTGATGCTGGATCAGGATTCATCGGTTGTAACTCCTCCTGGATCTTCTTTTCATATCAATAAAACTATTTGAGTTTCTCCTACATGCTTGTGTATCATTGATGCTTGTTACATTTGTATGTTTAGCTTAAATCTGATCCTAAGCTTTTTATGAATATAGATCCATGTCTTTGTGTAGTTTTCTTCTTCTGTGATCTTACAGGAACTTGGTGAAGCTGGGCAAGTAAGGGAGCAGGTAGCTGGAAGCTGTCAAAGAAGAGAGGGATTGTATCAAAGGATTAGCGCAAGACACAGGTCGGTTCTTTCTATCCCCCTCTATCTTTAATTCATAAAGGAAATACAAAAGTAGTTTTCTCTGTTTGTTTCTAAGGCAGTTGTCACACCTTAGTGGGATAGATATCAGAGTATGAAGATAACCTACAAGATCCTTACTTGCCCAACTTCACCAAGTTCCTGTAAGATCACAGAAGAAGAAAACTACACAAAGACATAGATCTATATTCATAAAAAGCTTAGGATCAGATTTAAGCTAAACATACAAATGTAACAAGCATCAATGATACACAAGCATGTAGGAGAAACTCAAATAGTTTTATTGATATAACAAGAAGATCCAGGAGGAGTTACAACCGATGATTCCTGATCCAGCATAAAACCTCCCAGCAAAGAAGCCCCTCTTCACCTCCAAAAAAGCATAAATCACCCAATACTCTGATATCTATCTCAAAACCAACAACAATTCCTTGCAATGTACAAAATTCCAGCCTCTGGATCTCTGGGATGAGGGATCCATATATAGATGTATGCAAGGAGGATGAGTCAGCCTGTAATTTGATTAGTGTCTTCTCTCTGCCAATTCTTGCTTCCACTTGGAGACTGAGAGCCTCTTACTCATCCTTGGTCGAATTCAGTGAGGCAAGTGTCATAGGAGAAGATTCTGGAAGCTTCCATTGTCTTTCCACCTCGCGGAATGGCACTGCCATTTGTCATTTCCCGCTCAACACACCCTGATAGTGCATTTAGGTGCATTGCAACGCACCCAGCTAGTGTATTTAGGTGCTATGCAATGCAGCTAGCCAGTGGAGCAACTGAAATGATCCTGATTTGACTGATTTTGAGCAGTTTCTGGTGGAGAACTTCTGGGAGAAGCTGTAATTTGTTGACCTTGTTCCTTTAGGGGTTGGAACAACACTTTTAGGGACTTAGGAGCCCTTAGTTTATGGACATTTCATGCTTGGTGCTGCAAGGAACAAAAATGTCTATAACAGTTGAGCAAAAATCATCTAATTAGTAGCCGTTTCTGGTGGAGAACTTCTGGGAGAAGCTGTAATTTATTGACCTTGTTCCTTTAGGGGTTGGAACAACACTTTTAGGGACTTATGAGCCCTTGGTATATGGACATTTCATGCTTGGTGCTGCAAGGCATAAAAATGTCTATAAATGTCTATACTGGGAAAAGTGTCTATTTAGAACTGCTCTATCCCACTAAGGTGTGACAGCTGCCTTAGAAACAAACAGAGAAAACTACTTTTGTATTTCCTTTATGAATTAAAGATAGAGGGGGATAGAAAGAACCGACCTGTGTCTTGCGCTAATCCTTTGATACAATCCCTCTCTTCTTTGACAGCTTCCAGCTACCTGCTCCCTTACTTGCCCAGCTTCACCAAGTTCCTGTAAGATCACAGAAGAAGAAAACTACACAAAGACATGGATCTATATTCATAAAAAGCTTAGGATCAGATTTAAGCTAAACATACAAATGTAACAAGCATCAATGATACACAAGCATGTAGGAGAAACTCAAATAGTTTTATTGATATAACAAGAAGATCCAGGAGGAGTTACAACCGATGATTCCTGATCCAGCATCAACCTCCCAGCAAAGAAGCCCCTTCTTCACCTCCAACAAAGCATAAATCACCCAATACTCTGATATCTATCTCAAAACCAACAGCAATTCCTTGCAATGTACAAAATTCCAGCCCCTGGATCTCTGGGATGAGGGATCCATATATAGATGTATGCAAGGAGGATGAGTCAGCGTGTAATTTGATTAGTGTCTTCTCTCTGTCAGTTCTTGCTTCCACTTAGAGACTGAGAGCCTCTTACTTATCCTTGGTCGAATTCAGTGAGGCAAGTGTCATAGGAGAAGATTCTGGAAGCTTCCATTGTCTTTCCACCTCGCGGAATGGCATTGCCATTTGTAATTTCCCGCTCAACGCACCCTGATAGTGTATTTAGGTGCGTTGCAATGCACCCAGCTAGTGTATTTATGTGCTATGCAACGCAGCTAGCCAGTGGAGTAGCTGAAATGATCCTGATTTGACTGATTCTGAGCAGGTTCTGGTGGAGAACTTCTGGGAGAAGCTGTAATTTGTTGACCTTGTTCCTTTAGGGGTTGGAACAACACTTTTAGGGACTTAGGAGCCCTTGGTTTATGGACATTTCATGCTTGGTGTTGCAAGGCACAAAAATGTCTATAACAGTTGCCCCGTAAAGTATGAGGCCGTTAATCGGGTGAAATGCTTTATTATGAGGATCCGAAGTTCGTTCAATGCTGGGAGGAGACCTGTAATAAGATACAATACAATACATTATCTTCATACTGTTTTTCATGATCTAGCTGAGGCGGGCATTCCCATGCTCAGCTTTATAAATTCATTTTCATGTACATAGGACAGACAATCGTCTAAGTGTAGACTGATGATTCTGATAGAGCCATCATCCTTTTGGTAGGATTATTATCTGTGCTGCAATGTTGTACATTTTAATGTCTTTATTTTCCTGAATATATATCGCAGCCCGGATGGATGAAACTAGATCCGGGGCCTTCAATCTCGTCCGATCTTCACTCGAAGTACAAGTCGATCCATGTGAGAAATGTTCTGAAGTCGAACATGGAAAGACATCGCTTGATTACCAGTCAATGATGTAAACTGTTAACAAGCGCGAGAGGAATCACCGATAATGATAATGACCCTCAAGGTACTACAGTACAATTCACGTGGTGTGAATAAAGGACTTGGCGTCGAACACCACGCAAAATCTTTCGGTCGAAGGCCATTGATGTAAACCTGTCGTCGGAAGTGAGAAACTTTCCATTAAGGCATGCAAGCTTCAAAGTACTGAATGGGGTGTTCCTAGATCAACTTCTTGGATAATGAGCTGATGTCGACAAGAAGCGATCCATCAAAGGAGGGCCTTAATGAATCCCACATCAATGACACAGAACAGAGCAAATGATTTTGATGGAGGTGAAAACAATCTGATGATATACAGTTCAGGATGGCGGTCATGAAAGAATGAAGTATAATGTATGGTAGTGGATGGGACACAGGTGACTTCTCTGGATGACTTCTCTTGAACATGTCGGTGACACTTATGTGATGGATTGGTAGCATTTACCCCAAATGTGGATGGTATGGCGTGACCATGGTGATGTGATCGGTGAATGAAACAACCCAACCCGACTCGGACACGGAGTGGAAGTGTCATGTTCAAGAGCGACTTGTTACCAATAAAGATTCTTTGAGTTTTCTTCCCAATTTTTCCCCAGTCATTGCTGACCAGTACCTCTTTATTTTTGTCAAGCTTGAGGAGGATAACATATGCTTGTTCTATAATTTGCCCTTCGGGCAAACCCATCGCTATGTTTTAACGAGCCTAGCGATAGTGAAACTCGTTCTCGTCTAAAGACAAGTTTGTCGCTATTAATCTTTTTAACGAGTTTAAAGACGAAGATAACTCGGTCCTTTTCATTTTTAGAGAGTCTGAAAAGGTACGTAAAGGTAACTCCAAAATTCCTTTTTCGTCATCTAATCCCTTAAGTCCGAAAAAGTATAAAACAATATAGAAGGGATGAATTGTCGATAGTTTTAACGAGCCGAAGAAAACAAGCGCTCGATCTTTTTGTGCAATAATCCCTGAGGTCCAAAAAGATTAAAATCTAGAGGAGGGATAGCACTTCCTGTCCCTTTAACGAGCTGGAAGGCCAAGGACTCGGAAATCTTTTCATATTTTACGAGTCAATTGAAAAGAGCTTAAAGAAGACTCGTCTTTTGAGGAACGAGTGATAAAATGGGTAGCAGCTGATTCCAGGTAAGGTTTGGAATTTTCCAATCACGTCAGTGTCACAAGGATGGCTAGTGAAATCACTCTTCGCAGCAGTTCCTCAAAACGGGTAAACAATCAAATGGAGGTGAATAATCGGCCAATGGAAAAGTGGAGGTGACGGTGCAAACACGACCAAGGCTTTAATGGCTGAAGTACTACATTCACGGTGGTTATTTACCGAGGGAATAGTTCATTTTTTAACGAGCTTAAACGCGGGTGGAAACATTTGCTCGGTCCGGGTTTATTTTTTAACGAGCTTGAACCTCGCGGTAAACACTGCTCGATTAATCCAGTCATATGATAAGAATGTCTCATATAAAAATGGCAATTTTTAGAGTTTTGCCCCACATCCTTTCCTTATGCAAGTTAGGAGACGACTAATCCTACGAGTTTAAAGGGATAGAGGTCCTAAAAATTTAAAAAAATAAATAGTCGCTCTTTGCTTGCATGCCAAAAGGCTTGCATGCCCCCAGGTATAAAACAGAGTTTCAAGGTCACCCTCTATTCAAGCTGACAAAACATTCGTTTTATCAGGAAGAGTAAACTTCTTACAGGTTACCCAAAGATTTTTCTATTCGCAGCGCAAACAAAACACTTCTTCGGCGATGTCTACCGAGATAAACAAAGGTGAGTGGCGGTGCTCGCCAACTTACATAACTTTGACAAGAGAATCCTGTACTAGAATAACCCCCTCTTCCACTCACGGACGGGGGTACAGACTAGGCATATTCTCCCATGGAAACCTACTCTATACCCGAGGTTTTCCTGCCGAAGCAGACCAGGATGCATGCCCCCTGGGTTTCAGTCATATCCCTCCGAATTACTCGCGCTCATCGAGAGGACGGACTGGAGATTGATACATTTCTTGCGTGAAAAGACCATTCAGGGATGGTATATGACTATTTTCTCTGTATGATCCGGGGAATGAAAGCCGGTCCACAAGCTTGACCACTCTTCCTTCGTGCGGAAAACACATTACTCTAAAGAGTGAGGAGACAATTGCTCCCATGCAATAAATATAGTCTCATCCAAGGAGTAGATTGTAATCTAGGGGTCCTTGAACTACCATTACTTTCAGGTGAACGGTTTTCCTTCTCAATGTTATGGGCACATCGGGAAGGATCCCTAAAGGTCGACTGGTTCCTTTATCAAAGCCTGTCAGATTTCTCATCTCAGGCAAAAGTGATGGCGAACCAAGCACTTTCCAAGCAGTCGAGGAAAGGATACTCACAGAAGCCCCCTCATCTATGATGGTACCAGCCATAACCATTCTATATATTTGAATGATAATTCGGAATGGTATGCTTGTTGGTAAACGGGGTCTGCCTAGTTGATTCCAGTCGAAGGAGACAACTAGGTTGCTTGGAGGTGGGACCGAATAGACGGCTGGGTATGACTCTGACGAACTTCCTTCTTGCAGTAAAGGAACGGGTATATTGCCCCCATGTTCGTTGGAGTCTGTGCTTATGAAGAGAATTTGGACGGTTTCATCCTTGTTCTCCTCAGTGAGTGTATCATCTGAAGATGAAACCTCTGAAGGCAAGACCGGGTCAATTGCTACCTCGACCTTTTGACTTTCATCTGGTATGGATCCAGATGGTTTATCTTCAATGATAGGTGCTTCAGTCGACCACTTGAGCGGGCCAGCCGGATTTTCAACTAGTGACAGACTCGGCAAGAGTTTTTTATATCCAGGAGGAAGTCGTAACGGTGATACCGGACAATCATCCAAAACTCTTTTAGCTTTGTCTAAGAAGGGACAACGGTGGACGGCATGATCGCCTTCACACAGTTTACAAGGAAATCTATATTTTCCTTTTTGTCCTGGGACTTCACTTTCACTAGTCGACGGTGTGCTTTCAACATGATCATCAGAGGTTGACGACACCGGGTTGCGCAATCTAGGAGACCAGTCCCTTAATATCCGAGGGATGCAAGGACAATCTCTATGAAAGTGGTTTCCTTTGCAAATGACACATGGTGATTTAGGCCTGGTCGGTGCAGTGTGTGGATTTTCATTAGACGACACTTGTTTTCCCCCATTCGGCTTTGGCTCCTCCTTCTTCTTCTCTTTCTTCTTCTTTTCCTTCTTCTCCTTAGGCACTTGATTTTTGGCTTTACCAGCCCCATCAAGCGAAGAGGAAGGAAGAGAGGAAGAATTAGATGAAGTAGAAGGTTGGTGGGCAACTCTGGACTCGTCTAATTTCTGATTCGATTGTTTAGGAATAGTGGTGTTCTGAATGACAGAGGTTGAGAAGAGCCATACAGGCAAACCAATTGTCAGTCCTGGAAGCGACAATGTGGCCATATGTGGTGCACCAACATCTCCCCATGAGGAGAAGGGACTAGGATTTCCTCCAAGGGGAATTCCTTGGTTGGTAGACTCCATGTTCTCAACCCAAGATCAACGTAGGAAAGGGGTAATGAATATTCCGTTTAAAATAAATTTTTAGACGCTTTGACACAACTTTTTTTTTCAGTTTTAAAGATTCGAGAAAAAACAAAAGATGACTCTAGTCTCCTTCGATTTTTAATGAGCCTGAAGTGACAAGTGCTCAGATGGACATTTTCGTTAAGGAGTCTGAAAAGGAACGAAAGGGACTGCTCAGGAGATCTAGGTAGAGGGAGTACCAAACCAATCGCAAAACTGCAGAATAATTTTTACGGTACGGCAGTCAATCTTCCCAAATGTTGTGTTCAATGCATTGCGATCGATAGGGCGACAGACACGGCTTCCTATGGATAAAGGATTTAAGCCTATAGGGGTCTCCCAATATATACTCGACGGTACGTGGGAGCACAAGTCCGTACTGGCACTTATCGTCTCAAAGTGGAGGAATCACCAAACCATCAGTGAGGACAACAGTTACCAGGCTTTACGACGCCGGAATACGTCTCTATCCTAGACCTCTAAATGTTGTGCGTTAAGTTCCAAAGCATTGTTAGATTCATTGAATTTATTTTAAGTTGATCTTTCTTATGAAGTTTGCCTTTTGGGTTCACCACGAGATGTAGATGTAATTCCTAAAATGCAATCTAAAGATGATAAGCAAACTTTTATCTCTTTTCAGAAATGAAAATCCTAGCTACTAGGGGAAAAGAAAGACACAATCTTTTCACAAAGAGCAAAGAGCACACTGTAAATGCACTTTCCAAAATTAAGCCAAACAGACTGTCAATATGCAAATGCACATGTGCATGTATTTGTTTTCGACTTTCTTAATATTGATGCTAAAAAGAAAGTTGATGTACAAATCTGAATTTGCTTTCAAGCGACAAACACAAACAAGCTTCTTTTCGAAATCAAAAGATAAAGACGATTACGACGCTTTACGATTTTGAAATGAACACTCGTTTTTGGCACTAGAAAAACATAAATTCAGACCAAAGGCAAAAGTACAAGTATAGTCAACTATCAACAACAAACAAACTTTCTCCTATGATCGAAATCGACACTTGCGACAGATCTAAATCAAAGGACGACAGTACGACTACTGTACTTTTGCAATGGAAAACTGTAAACGACTCAACAAACACACAAAAACATCTACAGTTCTTTTGTACAAAGGAGGCAGAATTACAGCAAGGAAAAGGGGTTTTTAAACAGACACATACACTGATCACAGGCAGTAAAAATCAGAGACAAAACTGGAAAGAATGAAGCACAAGAACCTCAGTTGCACAAGGCTAGTCTGATCAGCGCACCTGTAACACAGAGAAACTGGATTGCAGCGCAGGTTTCCCTCTCGGGAACTACGCTGAAATGCAAGAACTCTTCACAGTACCTGTGTTGGGGCAGAAACGAGAGTTCTATCCGGGTTCTGGGTCACGGTTTACAGTTTAGTCTTTGGTTTTTGGCCGAGTAAAAGCAATCAGTAATGCACAATCAGGGGGTAGATCTAAGGAGGGTCTAAGAGCTATCACAAAGGGCAATCAGATCATTTGTGAATCAGCTGTTCAAATCATAAACAGATCCAGTGAATGGATTGAAGTAGCAGATGTCTACTTTGCATTTGTTATGGCAAAGGCAGTTCGAATGCTACTTATAAGTTTATGAAACAAACAATAAAAAGATACACAAACAAACTAATAAGACCCCTAATGTTGTCGGGTGAAATGCTTTATTATGAGGGATCCATATATAGATGTATGCAAGGAGGATGAGTCAGCCTGTAATTTTCGACATACCATCCACATTTGGGGTAAATGCTACCAATCCATCACATAAGTGTCGCCGACATGTTCAAGAGAAGTCATCCAGAGAAGTCACCTATGTCCCATCCACTACCATACATTATACTTCATTCTTTCATGACCGCCATCCTGAACTGTATATCATCAGATTGTTTTCACCTCCATCAAAATCATTTGCTCCGTTCTGTGTCATTGATGTGGGATTCATTAAGGCCCTCCTTTGACGGGTCGCTTCTTGTCGACATCAGCTCATTATCCAAGAAGTTGATCTAGGAACACCCCATTCAGTACTTTGAAGCTTGCATGCCTTAATGGCAAGTTTCTCACTTCCGGCGACAAGTTTACATCAATGGCCTTCGACCGAAAGATTTTGCGTGGTGTTCGATGCCAAGTCCTTTATTCACACCACGTGAATTGTACTGTAGTACCTTGAGGGTCATTATCATTATCGGTGATTCCTCTCGCGCTTGTTAACAGTTTACATCATTGACTGGTAATCAAGCGATGTCTTTCCATGTTCGACTTCAGAACATTTCTCACATGGATCGACTTGTACTTCGAGTGAAGATCGGACGAGATTGAAGACCCCGGATCTAGTTTCATCCATCCGGGCTGCGATATATATTCAGGAAAATAAAGACATTAAAATGTACAGCATTGCAGCACAGATAATCATCCTACCGAAAGGATGATGGCTCTATCAGAATCATCAGTCTACACTTAGACGATTGTCTGTCCTATGTACATGAAAATGAATTTATAAAGCTGAGCATGGGAATGCCCGCCTCAGCTAGATCATGAAAAACAGTATGAAGATAATGTATTGTATTGTATCTTATTACAGGTCTCCTCCCAGCATTGAAAGAACTTCGGATCCTCATAATAAAGCATTTCACTCGATTAACAGCCTCATACTTTAGGGGGCAACTGTTATAGACATTTTTGTTCCTTGCAGCACCAAGCATGAAATTTCCATAAACCAAGGGCTCCTAAGTCCCTAAAAGTGTTGTTCCAACCCCTAAAGGAACAAGGTCAACATATTATAGATTCTCCCAGAAGTTTTCCACCAGAAACTGCTCAGAATCAGTCAAATCAGGATAATTCCAGCTGCTCCACTAGCTAGCTGCGTTGCAACGCATCTAAATGCACTATCAGGGTGCGTTGAGCGGGAAATGACAAATGGCAGTGCCATTCCGCGAGGTGGAAAGACAATGGAAGCTTCCAGAATCTTCTCCTATGACACTTGCCTCACTGAATTCGACCAAGGATGAGTAAGAGGCTCTCAGTCTCCAAGTGGAAACAAGAACTGACAGAGAGAAGACACTAATCAAATTATAGGCTAACTCATCCTCCTTGCATACATCTATATATGGATCCCTCATCCCAGAGATCCAGAGGCTGGAATTTTGTACATTGCAAGGAATTGCTGTTGGTTTTGAGATAGATATCAGAGTATTGGGTGATTTATGCTTTGTTGGAGGTGAAGAAGGGGCTTCTTTGCTGGGAGGTTGATGTTGGATCAGGAATCATCGGTTGTAACTCCTCCTGGATCTTCTTGTTATATCAATAAAACTATTTGAGTTTCTCCTACATGCTTGTGTATCATTGATGCTTGTTACATTTGTATGTTTAGCTTAAATCTGATCCTAAGCTTTTTATGAATATAGATCCATGTCTTTGTGTAGTTTTCTTCTTCTGTGATCTTACAGGAACTTGGTGAAGCTGGGCAAGTAAGGGAGCAGGTAGCTGGAAGCTGTCAAAGAAGAGAGGGATTGTATCAAAGGATTAGCGCAAGACACAGGTCGGTTCATTCTATCCCCCTAAATTTAGATAATGAATTGATAATTTAGATAATTGATAATTTAGATAATTTAGGGTTTACAATTTAGATAATGTATTGTATTGTATTTTATTTCCCACATCAATTTAGTAAATTTATTTTGACTATATAAATTTAATTCTCTAATGTGTACATGCAGATGTTGGTCCTGTTCGTTATGCACATTGAGGATGATCATTTAGGTTATCTTCATTTCATTAGTTGACTATACCTTTACTTTTGCCTTTGGTCTGAATTTATGTTTTTCTAGTGTCAAAAATGAGTGTTTATTTCAAAATCGTAAAGCATCGTAATCATCTTTATCTTTTGATTTCGAAAAGAAGCTTGTTTGTGTTTGTCGCTTGAAAGCAAATTCAGATTTGTACATCAACTTTATTTTTAGCATCAATATTAAGAAAGTCGAAAACAAATACATGCACACGTGCATTTGCATATTGACAGCCTGTTTGGCTTGATTTAGGAAAGTGCATTTACAGTGTGCTTTTTGCTCTTTGTGAAAAGATTGTGTCTTTCTTTTCCCCTAGTAGCTAGGATTTTCATTGCTGAAAAGAGATAAAAGTTTGCTTATCATCTTTAGATTGCATTTTAGGAATTACATCTACATCTCGTGGTGAACCCAAAAGGCAAACTTCATAAGAAAGATCAACTTAAAATAAATTCAATGAATCTAACAACACTTTGGAACTTAACGCACAACATTTAGAGGTCTAGGCTAGAGACGTATTCCGGCGTCGTAAAGCCTTGTAACTGTTGTCCTCACTGATGGTTGGGTGATTCCTCCACTTTGAGACGATAAGTGCCAGTACGGACTTGTGCTCCCACGTATCGTCGAGTATATATTGGGAGACCCCTATAGGCTTAAATCCTTTATCCATAGGAAGCCGTGTCTGCCGCCCTATCGATCGCAATGCACTGAACACAGCATTCGAGAAGATTGACTCTCGTACCGTAAAAAGTATTCTGCAGTTTTGCGATTGGTTTGGTACTCCCTCTACCTAGATCTCCAGAGCAGACATCCCGGGTGATTTATGCTTTGTTGGAGGTTGACACTAGAAAAACATAAATTCAGACCAAAGGCAAAAGTAAAAGTATAGTCAACTATCACCAACAATCAAACTTTCTCCTATGATCGAAATCGACACTTGCGGCAGATCTAAATCAAAGGACGACAGTACGACTATTGTACTTTTGCAATGGAAAACTGTAAACGACTCAACAAACACACAAAAACATCTACAGTTCTTTTGTACAAAGGAGGCGGAATTACAGCAAGGAAAAGGGTTTTTTAAACAGACACATACACTAATCAAAGGATGCAAAAATCAGAGACAAAACTGCAAAGAATGAAGCACAACAACCTCAGCGGCATAGGGCTAGTCTGATCAGCGCACCTGTAACACAGAGAAACTGGATTGCAACGCAGGTTTCCCTCTCGAGAACTGCGCTGAAATGCAGGAACTCTTCACAGTACCTGCACTGGGGCAGAAACGAGAATTCTATCCGGGTTCTGGGTCACAGTTTACAGTTTAGTCTTTGGTTTTTGGCCGAGTAAAAGCAATCAGTAATGCACAATCAGGGGGTAGATCTAAGGAGGGTCTAAGAGCTATCACAAAGGGAATTCAGATCATTTGTGAATCAGCTATTCAAATCATCAACAGATCCAGTGAAGGGATTGAAGTAGAAGATGTCTACTTTGCATTTGTTATGGCAAATGCAGTTCGAATGCTACTTATAAGTTTATGAAACAAACAACAAAAAGATACACAAAAAAACTAATTAGACAATCGTCCCCAGCGGAGTCGCCATTTTGTTACAGGGAAAAGTGTCTATTTAGAACTGCTCTATCCCACTAAGGTGTGACAGCTGCCTTAGAAACAAACAGAGAAAACTACTTTTGTATTTCCTTTATGAATTAAAGATAGAGGGGGATAGAAAGAACCGACCTGTGTCTTGCGCTAATCCTTTGATACAATCCCTCTCTTCTTTGACAGCTTCCAGCTACCTGCTCCCTTACTTGCCCAGCTTCACCAAGTTCCTGTAAGATCACAGAAGAAGAAAACTACACAAAGAGATGGATCTATATTCATAAAAATCTTAGGATCAGATTTAAGCTAAACATCTACAGTTCTTTTGTACAAAGGAGACGGAATTACAGCAAGGAAAAGGGGTTTTTAAACAGACACATACACTGATCACAGCCTGCAAAAATCAGAGACAAAACTGGAAAGAAGGAAGCACAAGAACCTCAGCTGCACAGGGCTAGTCTGATCAGCGCACCTGTAACATAGAGAAACTGGATTGCAGCGCAGGTTGCCCTCTCGGGAACTGCGCTGAAATGCAGGAACTCTTCACAGTACTGCGCTGGGGCAGAAACGAGAATTCTATTTGAGTTATGGGTCACGGTTTACAATTTTGTTTACAGTTCTCTCTGTCAGTTCTTGCTTCCACTTGGAGACTGAGAGCCTCTTACTCATCCTTGGTCGAATTCAGTGAGGCAAGTGTCATAGGAGAAGATTTTGGAAGCTTCCATTGTCTTTCCACCTCGCGGAATGGCACTGCCATTTGTCATTTCCCGCTCAATGCACCCTGATAGTGCATTTAGGTGCGTTGCAACACACCCAGCTAGTGTATTTAGGTGCTATGCAACACAGCTGGCCAGTGGAGCAGCTGAAATGATCCTGATTTGACTGATTCTTAGCAGTTTCTGGTGGAGAACTTCTGGGAGAAGCTGTAATTTGATGACCTTGTTCCTTTAGGGGTTGGAACAACACTTTTAGGGACTTAGGAGCCCTTGGTTTATGGACATTTCATGCTTGGTGCTGCAAGGCACAAAAATGTCTATAACAGTTTCCCCCTAAAGTATGAGGCCGTTAATCGGGTGAAATTCTTTATTATGAGGATCCGAAGTTCTTTCAATGCTGGGAGGAGACCTGTAATAAGATACAATACAATACATTATCTTCATACTGTTTTTCATGATCTAGCTGAGGCGAGCATTCCCATGCTCAGCTTTATAAATTCATTTTCATGTACATAGGATAGACAATCGTCTAAGTGTAGACTGATGATTCTGTTAGAGCCATCATCCTTTTGGTAGGATGATTATCTGTGCTACAATGCTGTACATTTTAATGTCTTTATTTTCCTGAATATATATCGCAGCCCGGATGGATGAAACTAGATCCGGGGTCTTCAATCTCGTCCGATCTTCACTTGAAGTACAAGTCGATCCATGTGAGAAATGTTCTGAAGTCAAACATGGAAAGACATCGCTTGATTACCAGTCAATGATGTAAACTGTTAACAAGCGCGAGAGGAATCACCGATAATGATAATGACCCTCAAGGTACTACAGTACAATTCACGTGGTGTGAATAAAGGACTTGGCGTCGAACACCATGCAAAATCTTTCGGTCGAAGGCCATTGATGTAAACCTGTCGCTGGAAGTGAGAAACTTGCCATTAAGGCATACAAGTTTCAAAGTACTGAATGGTGTGTTCCTAGATCAACTTCTTGGATAATGAGCTGATGTCGACAAGAAGCGATCTGTCAAAGGAGGGTCTTAATGAATCCCACATCAATGACACGGAACGGAGAAAATTATTTTGATGGAGGTGAAAACAATCTGATGATATATGGTTCAGGGTGTCGGTCATGAAAGTATGGAGTATAATGTATGGTAGTGGATGGGACACAGGTGACTTCTCTGGATGACTTCTCTTGAACATGTCGGTGACACTTATGTGATGGATTGGTAGCATTAACCCCAAATGTGGATGGTATGGCGTGACCATGGTGATGTGACCGGTGAATGAAACAACCCAACCCGACTCGGACACGGAGTGGAAGTGTCATGTTCAAGAGCGACTTGCTACCAATAAAGATCCTTTGAGTTTTCTTCCCAATTTTTCCCCAGTCAATGCTGACCAGTACCTCTTTATTTTTGTCAAGCATGAGGAGGATAACATATGCTTGTCCTATAATTTGCCCTTCGGGCAAACCCATCGCTATGTTTTAACTGGCCTAGCGATAGTGAAACTCGTTCTCGTCTAAAGACAAGTTTGTCGCTATTAATCTTTTTAACGAGTTTAACGACAAAGATAACTTGGTCCTTTTCATTTTTAGAGAGTCTGAAAAAGTACGTAAAGGTAACTCCAAAATTCCTTTTTCGTCATCTAATCCCTTAAGTCCGAAAAAGTATAAAACAATACAGAAGGGATGAATTTTCGATAGTTTTAACGAGCCGAACAAAACACGCGCTCGATCTTTTTATGCAATAATCCCTCAGGTCCAAAAAGATTAAAATCTAGAGGAGGGATAGCACTTCCTGTCCCTTTAACGAGCTGGAAGGCCAAGGACTCGGCAATCTTTTCATATTTTACGAGTCAGTTGAAAAGAGCTTAAAGAAGACTCGTCTTTTGAGGAACGAGTGATAAAATGGGTAGCAGATGATTCCCGATAAGGTTTGGAATTTTCCAATCACGGCAGTGTCACAAGGATGGCTAGTGAAATCACTCTTCGCAGCTGTTCCTCAAAATGGGTAAACAATCAAATGGAGGTGAATGATCGGCCAATGAAAAAGTGGAGGTGATGGTGGAAACACGACCAAGGTTTTAATGGCTGAAGTACTACATTCACGGTGGTTATTTATCGGGGAATAGTTCATTTTTTAACGAGCTTAAACGCGGGTGGAAACATTTGCTCGATCCGGGTTTATTTTTTAACGAGCTTGAACCTCGCGGTAAACACTGCTCGATTGGATGGTCTTGTTCTGATTTTACCATAAATAGCTTTGTTCTTTGAAAGTTCGTACTGTATTTTCAACTGCTTCATCAAACTAGTCAGAAATGAACAACATTTGCTTGAAAAATGAGTTAAAACGCTAATATTTTACTTTGAACTACGTAAAAGTAATTAAAAAGTGTTTTTTACCTCTCATTTTACCATTTCATTTGAACTTGGTTTGTTGGAGCTTTGGAGGTGTTTTTCCCCCTTGATTTTCACCAGTTGATTTCGGGAGATTCTGTGGACGATTCTCGGCGCCATCTGGACCAGGTAGGAGCTAAACCTGAGCTCTTTCATTTCATGGTTTCCATTTTGCATTTTGAGCTTGATTCCTAGCTTTTCTGAGCCCCTGGGGTTTGAGGAACTCGTTCTGCCATCAACGCACCCTCAGTGTATCGAAACCTGCGCTGAATGTTGGCCTGTCTAAAGGCTATCTGGCATTCAACGCACCTAGAACACTGCTGCAGCTGCGTTGGGCGCAGAAAGGGAATTTGATGCACAATTTTTGATGGAAATTTTGCCTGTTTCTCACCACAATCAGGACCTAACACCTCTCTTGTTTGTTTTTCAGAGGTCTTTGGAGTAAGATGACCCTTACATGGTGAGAACGTGAGCATGAAGAAGAGGACATGGTTGCCCTACATGATCCAGTTACAGTGAACGCGCTGCGGAATTGTGGCTTGCTGAAATTTTTCCGCATTTCTAGCATGAGACAGCAGATCAACTTACTGCAGTATTTGCTCGATGCTTGGGATCCTACCAATCAGGTTTTCCATATCAGGGGCAAATCTATCCCCTTGACTGTAGTAGACATTTATTTCTTGACTGGCTTGTCGAGGTGGGGTGCCCCCATCTCTTTGTCAAGTTCGGCTCGAGGAGGCGATTCTGTGAGAGATTATGTCCGCCGGTACTGTAGAGAAGGATCTCAGCCGAGTAAAGATGGCAAGATCATCATCCGTGATGTCACTGACAGGTCCCTTAGGACTATTCTGTTTACTTTTGGTAGGATGGCCGGTAGTGCGTCTCTTCATGTAGCCAATCGATCTTATATGCAGCATGCCTTGGAATGCCTCCAACCGAAGGTGTTCAACTGGTGTGACGCAGTACTTCTTGTGATGAAAGAACAGTTGACCAAGATAAATAACGGGAGGTTGAAGAACTTTGGGTATGCTTCTATTTTGACCACCTTTGCTTTGGAGAGATACCACTGATGCAGCCGCAGTACATTGCACTCGACTTACCTTCTCCTACTGAACCACGTATGCAGAGATGGGTTGACCATATGTCTAGGCATGCTGGCCAGTCTCAGATTTCATTTTCTGATACCTTCTTCAGGTGGTTTGATCATCAGGAGATGGTTTATTCTGAGTATCCATATGATGGCATGGACTTCGAGGTGATCCAGATTTAGTACTACCGGATGGCGAGCAGTGGGGCGCCATTGGTAAAATCTTTGACCATATTGCTGTTTATCATTTTTTTGCTTCTAATGTTCTTGTGCTTTATTCTATCAAGACTTTAATCAAACTCATGTGTACATGCAGATGTTGGTCCTGTTCATCCAGTAGTTCGCCTGAGAGTACCAGCTGCTGCCCCAGCAGGAGAGGCCGTCGGAAGAGTTGTTCTTCGTGACCTTGATGTGGCCAAGACTCTCACAGCTTTGCAGGAGCAGGTTGAGGGCCTCACTCTCGGTATTCCGGATGTGAGGACCGACAAGCTACCTTTGCGGTTACAGCGGCATACTACTGGTGTGCCCAGACGATGGAATCGTCTCCTACGCATGATCGCACAGGCTGTGACTTGCTATCACGAGCATCATTAGACTAGGGTGCCCCCTAGCATTTTGAGTTTTTGGGTCATTTGACCGATTTTGTCTTGGTTACAGAACATTATGTGTAAACCATAAACAGTTATATATATTTTTGATTTTCGGAGTTTTATTTTGGTTGAGTTACATGATCCACATGCGAAACATTGATGACGTGTTTCTTTTTATAAATGTTGCAAATGTCTATCTAACACATAGTTTGCTAATGAGTCAGTTAATGTGTTTAAGTTTCTGGAAATATGTTGATATTGAATAAGATCAAATTGTCTTTCCAAAATCTTAACCCTTAGGAACATGCAATAAATAGCTGGGTTTCGGACGAAATATATACCATTGAGTTGTAGTATCATGAGTTGTGAGTCTATCCTGACGATTAGTCAGCGTATACCATGAGTGATGGCAACAGAGAGAAGTTCTATCAACGCGCTATACTCAGTGATGTTATTCGTTGATCGACCAATACATACACCTCTGAAACTTACTAACTCGTCGCTTGGATCAAAAATGGCCCAGGCTGCGGAAGACAAGTTCCACGAACTACGACTCGCTCCGTCGGCATATCCAACACATGGCTCCAATAGGTTTGACATCTGCAATAAATGTAAAAAGTGGATTACTCGACCAAAACAAACACTTTAGCGAAAACAAAAACATAAAAAAAGCATGCTGGTTACCATTACGCATAGTAACGCTTGAGGTACAACCCATTACGGGGTTGTGCCAGTGGAATTCCGTCATAATCCATTAACTCGTAGGCTCCTTTTGCTAACACTCGTTTAACAATATAGGGGCCTATCCATAAAGACTTAAATTTACCTGCTCCCAATTTATCGGATTCTTGGTCGTAAAGCAAGACCAAGTCACCTTCCGAGAAGACACGGGGTTTGACATTTTTGTCGAACTGCGCCTTGACACGTTTCTTATGGGCTTCGTTAGCCAAAGCGGCGTCACGACGGGTTTCATCCAATTGGATTAATTCGAAGAAATGAGTCTCTTCTTCTGAAGTTCGGGGGGGGAGATCAATTGCGAGTTTGAGAGACGAGATTTCGCACTGGATTGGTAAGACTGCTTCCAGGCCATATACTAGTTGGAAGGGTGTGAACCCGGTTGCATTCCTTACCGATGTTCGGTAAGCCCACAAGGTTGAGTACAGGATTAGGTGCCACCTTCTTTTGTGAACTCCGATCATCCTTTGCAACATGCGTTTCAGGACCTTGTTGATCACTTCAACTTGTCCGTTGGCTTGCAGATAATACGGAGTAGAGCTGTCGTGAGACAACCCTAGTTTGGCAGCTAATTCGACCATCATGTGATTGTGAAAATGTGATCCATGATCTGTGACTATAGCCTGTGGTACGCCGAATCTGGCGACTACATTATTGAAAAAGAAGAGGGCAGTTGTTTCACCAGTATTATCTAATGTAGGCATCGCCTCAGCCCATTTGGTAAAATAGTCAACTACGACTATGATATACCCATGCCCCCCGATCGAGGTGGGGTTACATGTCATGAAATCGATGCCCCATTTGGCGAATGGCCCAACAGCAACTATTGGTTGTAGAGGTGCGGGTGGTCTTCTGGTTTTGCTATCAAAAATTTGACAAGCATGGCAACTTTTGACTACGGTTATGCAATCTTTGAACATTGTTGGCCAAAAGTATCCTGCTCGTAAAAATTTTTGTGTTGTAGCATATCCAGATTGATGCCCCCCACACGCCCCTGAATGACACTCATTCAGGACTTTTTCGGCCCCCTCATGGGTGAGGCACCTTCTCAGAACTGTATCGATACCACGACGGTAAAGTGTATCACCGACGATCATGTAGTCTTTTGCTTGGTATCGAATACATTATTGTTCAGAGTGGGAGGTGTTTGGCCTAAATTTTTGGGTTTGGAGATAAATGATTATATCTCCATACCACTCATTGCTTGTAGATATCAGAAACAAACTCTCATCCACGATTGATTCTTCGGATGTTTCATCGTTGGACGACAATGGGAGATCGCATAATAATTCTGCGAAAACCAGAGCTTTCTTTGACTTGGATTTTACAAATTCCAGATCAAACTCTTGTAGGATTGCTATCCATTTTGAGTATTTTCCCCCCAGTAACTGTCGCGACAATATATAAGTCATGGGGTTGCAATCTGACAAAATGGTAGTTTTCCGAAAGAGGACATAGTGTCGAAATCTTTGTATCGCTTGAACAGCTGCAAGTGCTAGCTTTTCAACATAAGAATATTTGCTTTCTGTATCATTTAAGTTTTTACTTAAATAATATATAGGATGCTCAATTCCATCGACTTCTTGAACTAAAACCATTGCGATGGTCGTATCCGCTGCAGCCAGATACAGGTTAAAGTCTCTTTGATAATCAGGGGCATACATTAATGATGCTTTCATTAGGGAATCTTTCAAAGCATCAAAGGAAGCTTGCGCAACCTGATCCCAGACAAAGGGTACCTCCTTTTTCAAAAGACGTGTATAACCTTTAGCAAGTTCGGCGTAATTTGGAATGAACCTCCTCATAAAGTTTGCTTTCCCTTGGAGTTTCTGAATCTGAAGCAAATTTGAAGGTGGAGGCAAATTAATGATTGCCTGGACCTTACATGGGTCGAGACGAATCCCATCCTTGGAGACTACAAAGCCAAGTAAACGACCAGAACTGACGCAAAATACACATTTATGAGGATTGAGTCGTATCTTGTAGTGTCGGCAACGTAGAAATATCGCCCTTAAATGCTGCGGATGATCAGTCCGCTTTCGCGAATGAGCTGGAAGGTCGTCGAGGTATGGTTGAACGATGTTTTTGATGTCATGGAAGGCATAATTCATTGCCCTCTGAAATGTCACCCCTGCGTTCTTCAAACCAAAGGGTAATTTTCGATATGCGAATGTGCCCCATGGACAAATAAATGCAGTCTTTGACTGGTCCTATGGGTGGATATTTATTTGATTGTACCCGGAGAATCCATCCATGAATGAAAAGATTTCGCATCCGGCGCATTCATCAATTATCTGGTCAATGAAGGGTGTAGGGTAGTTGTCTTTTGGACAAGCTTGATTTACATCCCTATAATCGACGCACACTCTAATTGTCCCTTGTTTTTTCATAATAGGGACAATATTCGATACCCAATCGGTTAGAGGAACCGGGTAGATGAAACCAGCATGGAGAAGTTTTTCAACTTCTGCCTTAATAACAGCGGCTTTCTTGGGGTGCACCTGCCTTAGCCGTTGTCGTACTGGTTTGACATCTGGATACATCTTAATTTTGTGTTCAACGATACTCGAGTCAATGCCTGGCATTTCACTGTATGACCAAGCAAAGACATCTCTGAATTCGCGAAAGAGGGCGTTATATATTTCTAGTTCTGAAGGAGAACAACATTTGCCAACATAAATATTCTCTACAATATCTGTTTTGGTCGAGATATTTATGGCTATAGTCTCTTCAATGTTGGATAAATTTCGCTCGGAATCCACCGTGTTTACAGTATTTGATAGAAAATCAAAGACTGAAGGATGATAAAGGTCATTTTGAGTATCTTCTCCACAATCCGGAAGAAGAGAACGATGGTGGGAATCATTCCATGGTGCTCCTTCGATTACCATTGATTGGATAATTCCTTCGTCGGTGACATGCACTCGTGACCAAGGATCAGAAGGAGTACCATATTCTCTAGACCTATCTATCCAAACGCTTGATGAGCATTGATTTGGGTTTGCCTCCCATGCTAGAAACATTGATTGCTATAATATTTCCGTTGGGCTTGGGGGCAAAACCACTGCATGATCCACGTCGAAATCGTTTTCTGAGATCTTTGTAGAAGATATCATGTTGGAGGTTCCTATCGACGCTACTTCCGCCAGATTGATTGGAGGTGGAAGAGCGAAAGTTCCCATTAGTATAGGATCTTTTAGTAGGCCTACTCCGATATTTTGAAGCGAATGGGGGCTTCCATGGATCATGGGAATGCTTCCTGTAACTTGAGAACCATTGGGGAGGAAGTTTTGTTGATCGACGATTGTAATTCCTCCTTGAAAGGGAAATGCAATCTTTCTAAAATAGGTCGACACAACAGCTGCCATGGCATAAATCCATGGTCTTCCCAGTAGGATGTTGTAATCAAGATTCCCATCGATGACTTCAACATCTATTTCTACCGTTTTCCCTCCTAGTTCAACTTTCAAGTTATTTAGGATACCATATGGGGTATATGTCCTTCCGTCGAATGCTTTTAATGTCGTCGAAGATCACGACAAGGTTGGAGATCCTAAAGTTTTCCAGCAACTCATCGACATAATGCATGTAGATGCCCCCTCATCAATAATTGTTCGATGAACAGTTTTGTTGAGGGCTTTCACTTGAATAAGGAAAGCTAGTTGAGCTGGTAACTGAGGATCATATCCTTTATGGTTGAAGGATACAAGATCGGAATCCTTTGGGTCAATCCCAGCAATGGCTGATAACAAAGCCTGCCTTTGGGATGGGCAATTTTGTAGTACTTCAAGAGTCGACATAGCGGATGGCAATTGGGCCAAATCTTCCACTATGTTATAATGTTGTGCCGCTCTAGCGCGGGGATTAAATGTCGACTTGTGTACTACTCCCTTTGGTGGTTTTATCATTAATTCAGGAATGGTGGGTGGCACAACTTCTGTCGAAGTTGTTGTCGAACTACTTGGTTGATCTTTATCCTTGTTGTTCGACAGCTGTGGATTCTCGTAATCTTTGTTCCTTGTCGATATCAAAGCATCATTTTGCTGTTTTGAAACCGACAACATTAGCACTTGATACGGGGAAGCATTTCCACTTTCAACCAGATTTGTTCCTGGATTTGGAAACGGATCAGTTAACATTGCGGAGGTTTTTGAATTCTTGAAGAATTTTTTAAGCTCAGCTCTGTGTGGACAATCTGCGGTCCAATGGCCCTCATCACATATATAGCATGGATTTTTTGGTTTCCTATTTCCAGGTGGGTTTGAAGAAGATTTTTCAGGTGATGATCCCTCCTGTTTCTTCTTCTTCCCTTTGCCTTTCTTCTTGCTCCCTCGTTGTTTGGTTTCTTTGCCTTTATCTGTCGATACGGCATTTACTTCCGAAGCAAGAAGTTTGTCTTTTGCATTTTGACCTGAAACCTTACGGGCCTTTTTGGATGTAGCCTTTGTCGATTTCATGTCCGTCGTGCCAATCACGCCATCGCCGGCATGAGAGTCATTGTTTGATTTAGGAGGAGGAGGAATTGGGAATTTCGGTCTAGGGGCGTCAAGTATTTTGTCGTAGAGCGTGCCGGACTGAGTATAGATCAATTCCAGATATTGTGCACGAGCGATAACTTGCTCTTTTGTTACGACCCCCCCTTTGCCACATCTTCCGTGATGGAAGGCAGTAATGACTTTATAAACCATTCGGCCAATAACTGATCGGGAACGTACGTTTTTACCATCCTACGACAACGTCACCACTCATGTATATGATCAGATATGTGAGTGGCCGTTGTCTGTTTGAAGTTGGTAAGGAGTTCTGTTCCCGTTTCGTACCTTATCGGTAATTGAAAATGGGTTAAAAAGGTTGTGGCTAAGGTACTGAAGTTGTCGAACGAAGCTCTAGGAAATTCAATGTACCATTTTTCCGTCGGACCTGTTAATGTCCTCTAAAAGAGGCGAAGCCTTATCGAATCATCATTTAGGGTGTTTTCTACCGTTTCCCCTCCTAGTTCAACTTTCAAGTTATTTAGGATACCATATGGGGTATATGTCCTTCCGTCGAATGCTTTTAATGTCGTCGAAGATCGCGACAAGGTTGGAGATCCTAAAGTTTTCCAGCAACTCATCGACATAATGCATGTAGATGCCCCCTCATCAATAATTGTTCGATGAACAGTTTTGTTGAGGGCTTTCACTTGAATAAGGAAAGCTAGTTGAGCTGGTAACTGAGGATCGTATCCTTTATGGTTGAAGGATACAAGATCGGAATCCTTTGGGTCAATCCCACCAATGGCTGATAATAAAGCCTGCCTTTAGGATAGGCAATTTTGTAGTACTTCAAGAGTCGACATAGCGGATGGCGATTGGGCCAAATCTTCCACTATGTTATAATGGTGTGCTGCTCTAGCGCGGGGATTAAATATCGACTTGTGTACTACTCCCTTTGGCGGTTTTATCGTTAATTCAGGAATGGTGGGTGGCACAACTTCTGTCGAAGTTGTCGTCGAACTACTTGGTTGATCTTTATCCTTGTTGTTCGACAGCTGTGGATTCCCGTAATCTTTGTTCCTTGTTGATATCAAAGCATCATTTTCCTATTTTGAAACCGACAACATTAGCACTTGAGATGGGGAAGC
This sequence comes from Pinus tabuliformis, assembly GCA_031772625.1. Classification (NCBI taxonomy): domain Eukaryota; kingdom Viridiplantae; phylum Streptophyta; class Pinopsida; order Pinales; family Pinaceae; genus Pinus; species Pinus tabuliformis. Next base: position 333,900,199 of record CM062817.1, read on the forward strand.
ATTTCCACTTTCAACCAGATTTGTTCCTGGATTTGGAAACGGATCAGTTAACACTGCGGAGGTTTTTGAATTCTTGAAGAATTTTTTAAGCTCAGCTCTGTGTGGACAATCTGCGGTCCAATGATCCTCATCGCATATATAGCATGGATTTTTTGGTTTCCTATTTCCAGGAGGGTTTGAAGAAGATTTTTCAGGTGATGATCCCTCCTGTTTCTTCTTCTTCCCTTTGCCTTTCTTCTTGCTCCCTGGTTGTTTGGTTTCTTTGCCTTTATCTGTCGATACGACATTTACTTCTGAAGCAAGAAGTTCATCTTTTGCATTTTGACCTGAAATCTTACGGGCCTTTTTGGATGTAGCCTTTGTCGATTTCGTGTCTGTCGTGCCAATCACGCCATCGTCGGCATGAGAGTCATTGTTTGATTTAGGAGGAGGAGGAATTGATAATTCCAGTCTAGGGGCGTCAGGTATTTTGTCGTAGAGAGTGCCGGACTGAGTATAGATCAAGTCCAGATATTGTGCACGAGCGATAACTTGCTCTTCTGTTACGACCCCCCCTTTGCCACATCTTCCGTGATGGAAGGCAGTAATGACTTGATAAACCATTCGGCCAATAGTTGATCGGGAACGTATGTTTTTACCATCCTACGACGACGTCGCCACTCATGTATATGATCAGATATGTGAGTGGCTGTTGTCTGTTTGAAGTTGATAAGGAGTTCTGTTCCCGTTTCGTACCTTATCGGTAATTGAAAATGGGTTAAAAAGGTTGTGGCTAAGGTACTGAAGTTGTCGAACGAATCTCTAGGCAATTCAATGTACCATTTTGCCGCTGGACCCGTTAACGTCCTCTGAAAGAGGCGAAGCCTTATCGAATCATCATTTAGGGTGTTTGATGAACACCATAGATGAAATGTCATCACGTGATTCGATGGATCTTCACCCGGATTTCCATTAAATTTAGGAATATCTGATGGAAGTTTATGCGGAATCGCTGGCCACCAAGGGGTGTAAGCAATTGGATCGTTTGTTAACCGATTTAAATCAGGTAACTCTAAGGTTGCCACAAAGGGTAACTGCTGATTCGGGTTTGGTGAAGCATAACCAGGATAAGATGGGATTTCCTGAGTAGTTGGTCTTTGCATACCAGCATAATGCATTTGATGTTGGTATGTTTGGTAAGGTTGGTGGACATGACCATTGTAAAATGGTTGATTTTGACCGTTTTGAATGTACGGTTGTCCACTGTTCGCAAAGATTTGCTGCTCAGAACCTTGGTATACTTGTTGGAATTGTGGTTGTTGGTATTGCACCAGCCATGGTTGTGAAGCCATGTGCTGTTGCGCTATACTAACCGTTGGACCAAGGTGAGGGGTAATTGTACCCGTCTGGACCTGTGTCGCCCCACCAGTCGGCGATTGTGGTTGAGTCGTAGGGTCAAGGGGCTGTTGCATTACAACCTGAGAAACCTGAGGTTGGCATACAACAGGCAGCGTTTGAACTTGTGACACCGTCACAATAGCTGGTGTAGTCGGGATATTCGACATAGGTACGCATTGTTGCATCAAATACACAACTCTTGGTTGTTGAGGTAGTATAGGTACCCAACCACTTGAGGTAATTCCAATGTAACCTGAATGTTGTTGTGAACTCCCATATGGATATCCTCCCGGAGGGGGTAATGAAAGGGCATACTGCCCCCCATACGGTGGTAATCCGGAACTCAAGGGGATTGTTTGCCCTTGGGGACCGGACTGCCCAAATTGACCTCCAAATGGATCAATTTGTTGAAACTCAACATAAGAGTTTCCGGATATTATTCCGGATGAACGAACAGGAACGGACCATACTGTCGTAATAGCTCCTGAGTGGGCTCCTTCTAGCGGCTGAGAGCTAGTCGGGACAGCTGGTATGCCGGCGAACATTTTCGGAGTGATAGCAGGAAGTTCTGCCATCGCTGTGTCGGATGACACAGTCCTAGATGTTGATGGTTGCTCAGACATTTGTAGTCTATCCAAAAGATTAACTAGCGATTCTACAGGAGCTTCTGCTAGTGGTAGACTAACTTCTGATGAAGAAGGACATAGAGTGATCCCGACTCCAAAGTGCGTTGGAGTACTTGTTTAAGGATCTTCTACAATTTCTTCAATTGCAATCAGACCAGGTGGAAGGGGAAGACCGTCAGGTCCGTAAAATATTTCTGGTGCCGAAGAAGGTATGGAATCGACAGCGACAGATGTTTGAAGAGCAAGACTCTTCGAACCGGTTGTAGATGGAACTGGTTCGGTAACACAAGTGTTTACTCTCAGACTAGGATCAGTATCACTGTCCCTCTGTGGCTGTTGAACTTCTTCTGTAGAGGCAGGGATTCCAGAAATGTTTGGAGTAACCGGAGTCTCTGATGTCGTTGGAACACTTGTTCTAACTTTAATAGGAGATTTGGAACCGGTTAAACGAGTTCGCTTTGTCCGTACTGGTTTCGATTCCGGAGACAAAGACGGTTGACTCGTAAGCCTCCGCGAACGACGGGGTTTCAATTGACTTTCTTCCACGATTGCGGATTACTCGATCAACTAAAATAAAAAGGGGAATTATGTTTCCGAATTAAATGAATTTTAGACGCTTTTGACACAACTTGTTTTTTCAGTTTTTAAGAGTCGAGAAAAAACAAAAGATGACTCTAGTCTCCTTCGATTTTTAATGAGCCTGAAGTGACAAGTGCTCAGATGGACCTTTTCCGTTAATGAGTCGGAAAAGGAACGAAAGGGACTGCTCTGGAGATCTAGGTAGAGGGAGTACCAAACCAATTGCAAAATTGCAGAATACTTTTTACGGTACGGCAGTCAATCTTCCCGAATGTTGTGTTCAATGCATTGCAATCGATAGGGCGGCAAACACGGCTTCCTATGGATAAAGGATTTAAGCCTATAAGGGTCTCCCAATATATACTCGACGGTACGTGGGAGCACAAGTCCGTACTGGCACTTATCGTCTCAAAGTGGAGGAATCACCCAACCATCAGTGAGGACAACAGTTACCAGGGTTTACGACGTCGGAATACGTCTCTAGCCTAGACCTTTAAATGTTGTGCGTTAAGTTCCAAAGCGTTGTTAGATTCATTGAATTTATTTTAAGTTGATCTTTCTTATGAAGTTTTCCTTTTGGGTTCACCACGAGATGTAGATGTAATTCCTAAAATGCAATCTAAAGATGATAAGCAAACTTTTATCTCTTTTCAGCAACGAAAATCCTAGCTACTAGGGGAAAAGAAAGACACAATCTTTTCACAAAGAGCAAAGAGCACACTGTAAATGCACTTTCCTAAATCAAGCCAAACAGACTGTCAATATGCAAATGCACATGTGCATGTATTTGTTTTCGACTTTCTTAATATTGATGCTAAAAAGAAAGTTGATGTACAAATCTGAATTTGCTTTCAAGCGACAAACACAAACAAGCTTCTTTTCGAAATCAAAAGATAAAGACGATTACAACGCTTTACGATTTTGAAATAAACACTCGTTTTTGACACTAGAAAAACATAAATTCAGACCAAAGGCAAAAGTAAAAGTATAGTCAACTATCAACAACAATCAAACTTGCTCCTATGATCGAAATCGACACTTGCGATAGATCTAAATCAAAGGACGACAGTACGACTATTGTACTTTTGCAATGGAAAACTGTAAACGACTCAACAAACACACAAAAACATCTACAGTTCTTTTGTACAAAGGAGGCAGAATTACAGCAAGGAAAAGGGGTTTTTAAACAGACACATACACTGATCACAGGCTGTAAAAATCAGAGAAAAAACTGGAAAGAATCAAGCACAAGAACCTCAGCTGCACAGGGCTAATCTGATCAGCGCACCTGTGACACAGAGAAACTGGATTGCAGCGCAGGTTGCCCTCTCGGGAACTGTGTTGAAATGCAGGAACTATTCACAGTACTTGCGCTGGGGCAGAAACGAGAATTCTATCCAGGTTCTGGGTCACGGTTTACAGTTTAGGCTTTGGTTTTTGGCCGAGTAACAAGAAGATTAGTCTATCCCACTAAGGTGTGACAGCTGCCTTAGAAACAAACAGAGAAAACTACTTTTGTATTTCCTTTATGAATTAAAGATAGAGGGGGATAGAAAGAACCGACCTGTGTCTTGCGCTAATCCTTTGATACAATCCCTCTCTTCTTTGACAGCTTCCAGCTACCTGCTCCCTTACTTGCCCAGCTTCACCAAGTTCTTGTAAGATCACAGAAGAAGAAAACTACACAAATACATGGATCTATATTCATCAAAAGCTTAGGATCAAATTTAAGCTAAACATACAAATGTAACAAGCATCAATGATACACAAGCATGTAGGAGAAACTCAAATAGTTTTATTGATATAACAAGAAGATCCTGGAGGAGTTACAACCGATGATTCCTGATCCAGCATCAACCTCCCAGCAAAGAAGCCCCTTCTTCACCTCCAACAAAGCATAAATCACCCAATACTCTGATATCTATCTCAAAACCAACAGCAATTCCTTGCAATGTACAAAATTCCAGCCTCTGGATCTCTGGGATGAGGGATCCATATATAGATGTATGCAAGCAAGATGAGTCAGCCTGTAATTTGATTAGTGTCTTCTCTCTGTTAGTTCTTGCTTCCACTTGGAGACTGAGAGCCTCTTACTCATCCTTGGTCGAATTCAGTGAGGCAAGTGTCATAGGAGAACATTCTGGAAGCTTCCATTGTCTTTCCACCTCGCGGAATGGCACTGCCATTTGTCATTTCCCGCTCAACGCACCCTGATAGTGCATTTAGGTGCGTTGCAATGCACCCAGCTAGTGTATTTAGGTGCTATGGAACACAGCTAGCCAGTGGAGCAGCTCAAATGATCCTGATTTGACTGATTCTGAGCAGTTTCTGGTGGAGAAATTCTGGGAGAAGCTGTAATTTGTTGACCTTGTTCCTTTAGGGGTTGGAACAACACTTTTAGGGACTTAGGAGCCCTTGGTTTATGGACATTCCATGCTTGGTGCTGCAAGGCACAAAAATGTCTATAACAGTTGCCCCCTAAAGTATGAGGGCGTTAATCGGGTGAAATGCTTTATTATGAGGATCTGAAGTTCTTTCAATGCTGGGAGGAGACCTGTAATAAGATACAATACAATACATTATCTTCATACTGTTTTTCATGATCTAGCTGAGACGGGCATTCCCATTCTTAGCTTTATAAATTCATTTTCATGTACATAGGACAGACAATCGTCTAAGTGTAGACTGATGATTCTGTTAGAGCCATCATCCTTTTGGTAGGATGATTATCTGTGCTGCAATGTTGTACATTTTAATGTCTTTATTTTCCTGAATATATATCGCAGCCCGGATGGATGAAACTAGATCCGGGGTCTTCAATCTCGTCCGATCTTCACTTGAAGTACAAGTCGATCCATGTGAGAAATGTAGTCTTCTTCTTCTGTTATCTTACAGGAACTTGGTGAAGCTGGGCAAGTAAGGGAGCAGGTAGCTGGAAGCTGTCAAAGAAGAGAGAGATTGTATCAAAGGATTAGCGCAAGACACAAGTCGATTCTTTCTATCCCCCTCTATCTTTAATTCATAAAGGAAATACAAAAGTAGTTTTCTCTGTTTGTTTCTAAGGCAGCTGTCACACCTTAGTGGGATAGAGCAGTTCTAAATAGACACTTTTCCCGGTAACAAAATGGCGACTCCACTGGGGAATAGTTCATTTTTTAACTCCAAAATTCCTTTTTCGTCATCTAATCCCTTAAGTCCGAAAAAGTATAAAACAATACAGAAGGGATGAATTTTCGATAGTTTTAACGAGCCGAACAAAACAAGTGCTCGATCTTTTAGTGCAATAATCCCTCAGGTCGAAAAAGATTAAAATCTAGAGGAGGGATAGCACTTCCTGTCCCTTTAACGAGCTGGAAGGCCAAGGACTCGGCAATCTTTTCATATTTTACGAGTCAGTTGAAAAGAGCTTAAAGAAGACTCGTCTTTTGAGGAACGAGTGATAAAATGGGTAGCAGCTGATTCCCGGTAAGGTTTGGAATTTTCCAATCACGGCAGTGTCACAAGGATGGCTAGTGAAATCACTCTTCGCAGCTGTTCCTCAAAATGGGTAAACAATCAAATGGAGGTGAATGATCGGCCAATGAAAAAGTGGAGGTGACGGTGCAAACACGACCAAGGATTTAATGGTTGAAGTACTACATTCACGGTGGCTATTTACCGGGGAATAGTTCAATTTTTAACGAGCTTAAACGCAGGTGGAAACATTTGCTCGATCCGGGTTTATTTTTTAACGAGCTTGAACCTCACGGTAAACACTGCTCGATTGGATGGTCTTGTTCTGATTTTACCATAAATAGCTTTGTTCTTTCAAAGATCGTACTGTATTTTCAATTGCTTCATCAAACTAGTCAAAAATGAACAACATTTGCTTGAAAAATGAGTCAAAATGCTAATATTTTACTTTGAACTACGTAAAAGTAATTAAAAAGTGTTTTTTACCTCTCAATTTACCATTTCATTTGAACTTGGTTTGTTGGAGCTTTGGAGGTGCTTTCCCCCCTTGATTCTCACCAGTTGATTTCGGGAGATTCTGTGGACGATTCTCGATGCCGTCTGGACCAAGTAGGAGCTAAACCTGAGCTCTTTCATTTCATGGTTTCCATTTTGCATTTTGAGCTTGATTCCTAGATTTTCTGAGCTCCTGGGGTTTTAGGAACTCGTTCTGCCATCAACGCACCCTCAGTGTATCGAAACCTGCGCTGAATGTTGGCCTGTCTAAAGGCTATCTGGCATTCAACGCACCTAGAACACTGCTGCAGCTACGTTGGGCGCAGAAAGGGAATTTGATGCACAATTTTTGATGGAATTTTTGCCTATTTCTCACCACAATCAGGACCTAACTCCTCTCTTGTTTGTTTTTCAGAGGTCTTTGGAGTAAGATGACCCTTACATGGCGAGAACGTGAGCATGAAGAAGAGGACATGGTTGCCCTACATGATCCAGTTACAGTGAACGCGCTGCGGAATTGTGGCTTGCTGAAGTTTTTTCGCATTTCTAGCATGAGACAGCAGATCAACTTACTGCAGTATTTGCTCGATGCTTTGGATCCTACCAATCAGGTTTTCGATATCAGGGGCAAATCTATCCCCTTGACTGCAGTAGACATTTATTTCTTGACCGGCTTGTCGAGGCGGGGTGCCCCCATCTCTTTGTCAGGTTCGGCTCGAGGAGGCGATTCTGTGAGAGATTATGTCCGCCGGTACTGTAGAGAATGATCTCAGCCGAGTAAAGACGGCAAGATCATCATCCGTGATGTCACTGACAGGTCCCTTAGGACTATTCTGTTTACTTTTGGTATGATGGCCGGTAGTGCGTCTCTTCATGTAGCCAATCGATCTTATATGCAGCATGCCTTGGAATGCCTCCAACCGAAGGTGTTCAACTGGTGTGACGCAATACTTCTTGTGATGAAATAACAGTTGACCAAGATAAAGAACGGGAGGTTGAAGAACTTTGGGTATGGTTCTATTTTGACCGCCTTTGCCTTGGAGAAGATACCATTGATGCAGCCGCAGTACATTGCACTTGACTTACCCTCTCCTACTGAACCACGTATGCGGAGATGGGTTGACCATATGTCTAGGCATGCTGACCAGTCTCAGATTTCATTTTCTGATACCTTCTTCAGGTGGTTTGATCGTCAGGAGATGGTTTATTCTGAGTATCCATATGCTGGCATGGACTTCCTGGGTGATCCAGATTTAGTACTACCGGATGGCGAGCAGTGGGGTGCCAATGGTAAAATCTTTGACCATATTTCTGTTTATCGTTTTTTTGCTTGTAATGTTCTTGTGCTTTATTCTATCAAGACTTTAATCAAACTCATGTGTACATGCAGATGTTGGTCCTGTTCGTCCAGTAGTTCGCCTGAGAGTACCAGCTGCTGCCCCAGCAGGAGAGGCCGTCGGAAGAGCTGTTCTTCGTGACCTCGATGTGGCCGAGACTCTCACAGCTTTGCAGGAGCAGGTTGAGGGCCTCACTCTCGGTATTCCGGATGTGAGGACCGACGAGCTACCTTTGCGGTTACAGCGGCATACTACTGGTGTGCCCAGACAATGGACTCGTCTCCTACGCATGATCGCACAGGCTGTGACTTGCTATCATGAGCATCATTAGACTAGGGTGCCCCCTAGAATTTTGAGTTTTTGTGTCATTTGACCGAATTTGTCTTGGTTACAGAACATTATGTGTAAACCATAAACAGTTATATATATTTTTGATTTTCGGAGTTTTATTTTGGTTGAGTTACATGATCCGCATGCGAAACAATGATGATGTGTTTCTTTTTATAAATGTTGCAAATGTCTATCTAACACATAGTTTGCTAATGAGTCAGTTAATGTGTTTAAGTTTCTGGAAATATGTTGATATTGAATAAGATCAAATTGTCTTTCCAAAATCTTAACCCTTAGGAACATGCGATAAATAGCTGGGTTTCGGACAGAATAGATACCATTGAGTTGTAGTATCACGAGTTGTGAGTCTAGCCTGATGATTAGTCGGCGTATACCATGAGTGATGGCATCAGAGAGAAGTTCTATCAACGCGCTATACTCAGCAATGTTATTCGTTGATCGACCAATACATACACCTCTGAAACTTACTAACTTGCCGCTTGGATCAAAAATGGCCCAGGCTGCGGAAGACAGGTTCCACGAACTACGACTCGCTCCGTCGGCATATCCAACACATGGCTCCAATAGGTTTGACATCTGCAATAAATGTAAAAAGTGGATTACTCGACCAAAACAAACACTTTAGAGAAAACAAAAACATAACAAAAGCATGCTGGTTACCATTACGCATAGTAACGCTTGAGCTACAACCCATTATGAGGTTGTGCCAGTGGAATTCCGTCATAATCCATTAACTCGTAGGCTCCTTTTGCTAACACTCGTTTAACAATATAGGGGCCCATCCATAAAGACTTAAATTTACCTGCTCCCAATTTATCGTATTCTTGGTCATAAAGCAAGACCAAGTCACCTTCCAAGAAGACACAGGGTTTGACATTTTTGTCGAATTGTGCCTTGACTCGTTTCTTATGGGCTTCGTTAGCCAAAGCGGCGTCACGACGGGTTTCATCCAATTGGATTAATTCCAAGAAACGAGTCTCTTCTTCTGAAGTTCCGAGGAGGAGATCAATTGCGAGTTTGAGAGACGAGATTTCACACTGGATTGGTAAGACTGCTTCCAGGCCATATACTAGTTGGAAGGGTGTGAACCCGGTTGCATTCCTTACCGATGTTCAGTAAGCCCACAAGGCTGAGTACAGGATTAGGTGCCACCTTCTTTTGTGAACTCCGATCATCCTTTGCAACATGCGTTTTAGGACCTTGTTGATCGCTTCAACTTATCCGTTGGCTTGCGGATAATACGGAGTAGAGCTATCGTGAGACAACCCTATTTTGGCAGCTAATTCGACCATCATGTGATTGCGAAAATGTGATCCATGATCTGTGACTATAGCCTGTGGTACGCCGAATCTGGCGACTACATGATTGAAAAAGAAGAGGGCACTTGTTTCACCAGTATTATCTAATGTAGGCATCGCCTCGGCCCATTTGGTAAAATAGTCAACTGCGACTATGATATACCCATGCCCCCCAGTCGAGGTGGGGTTACATGTCATGAAATCGATGCCCCATTTGGCGAATGGCCCAACAGCAACTATTGGCTGTAGAGGTGTGGGTGGTCTTCTGGTTTTGTTATCAAAAATTTGACAAGCATGGCAACTTTTGACTGTGGTTATGCAATCTTTGAACATTGTTGGCCAAAAGTATCCTGCTCGTAAAAAATTGTGTGTTGTAGCATATCCAGATTGATGCCCCCCACACGCCCCTGAATGACACTCATTCAGGACTTTTTCGGCCTCCTCATGGGTGAGGCACCTTCTCAGAACTGTATCGATACCACGACGGTAAAGTGTATCACCGACGATCATGTAGTCTTTTGCTTGGTATCGAATACGTTTTTGTTCAGAGTGGGAGGTGTTTGGCCTAAATTTTTGGGTTTGGAGATAAATGATTATATCTCCATACCACTCATTGCTTGTAGATATCAGAAACAAACTCTCATCCACGATTGATTCTTCAAATGTTTCATCGTTGGACGACGATGGGAGATCGTATAATAATTCTGCGAAAACCAGAGCTTTCTTTGACTTGGATTTTACAAATTCCAGATCAAACTCTTGTAGGATTGCTATCCATTTTGAGTACTTGCCCCCCAGTAACTGTCGCGACAATATATAAGTCATGGGGTTGCAACCTGACAGAATGGTAGTTTTCCGAAAGAGGACATAGTGTCGAAATCTTTGTATCGCTTGAACAGCTGCAAGTGCTAGATTTTCAATGTAATAATATTTGCTTTCTGTATCATTTAAGTTTTTACTTAAATAATATATAGGATGCTCAATTCCATCGACTTCTTGAACTAAAACCATTGCGATTGTCGTATCCGCTGCAGCCAGATACAGGTTAAAGTCTCTTTGATAATCAGGGGCGTACATTAATGATGCTTTCATCAGGGAATCTTTCAAAGCATCAAAGGAAGCTTGCGCAACCTGATCCCAGACAAAGGGTACCTCCTTTTTCAAAAGACGTGTATAACCTTTAGCAAGTTCGGCGTAATTTGGAATGAACCTCCTCAGAAAGTTTGCTTTCCCTTGGAGTTTCTGAATCTGAAGCAAGTTTGAAGGTGGAGGCAAATTAATGATTGCCTGGACCTTACATGGGTCAAGATGAATCCCATCCTTGGAGACTACAAAGCCAAGTAAACGACTAGAACTGACGCAAAATACACATTTGTGTGGATTGAGTCGTATCTTGTAGTGTCGGCAACGTAGAAATATCGCCCTTAAATATCAGTCCGCTTTTGCGAATGAGCCGGAAGGTCGTCGAGGTATGGTTGAACGATGTTTTTGATGTCATGGAAGGCATAATTCATTACCCTCTGAAACGTTGCCCCTGCGTTCTTTAAACCAAAGGGTAATTTTCGATATGCGAATGTGCCCCATGGACAAATAAATGCAGTCTTTGACTGGTCCTGTGGGCAGATATTTATTTGATTGTACCCGGAGAATCCATCCATGAATGAAAAGATTTCGCATCCAACGCATTCATCAATTATCTGGTCAATGAAGGGTGTAGGGTAGTTGTCTTTTGGACAAGCTTGATTTACATCCCTGTAATCGACGCACACTCTAATTGTCCCTTGTTTTTTCATAACAGGGACAATATTCGATACCCAATCGGTTAGAGGAACCGGGTAGATGAAACCAGCATGGAGAAGTTTTTCAACTTCTGCCTTAATAGCAGCGGCTTTCTTGGGGTGCACCTGCCTTAGCCGTTGTCGTACTGGTTTGACATCTGGATACATCTTAATTTCGTGTTCAACGATACTCGAGTCAATGCCTGGCATTTCACTGTATGACCAAGCAAAGACATCTCTGAATTCGCGAAAAAGGGCGTTATATATTTCTAGTTCTGAAGGAGAACAACATTTGCCAACATAAATATTCTCTACAATATCTGTTTTGGTCGAGATATTTATGGCTATAGTCTCTTCAATGTTGGATAAATTTTGCTCGGAATCCACCGTGTTTACAGTATTTGATAGAAAATCAAAAACTGAAGGATGATAAACGTCATTTTGAGTATCTTCTCCACAATCCGGAAGAAGAGAACGATGGTGGGAATCATTCCATGGTGCTCCTTCGATTACCATTGATTGGATAATTCCTTCATCGGTGACATGCACTCGCGACCAAGGATCAGAAGGAGTACCATATTCTCTAGACCTATCTATCCAAACGCTTGATGAGCGTTGATTTGGGTTTGCCTCCCATGCTAGAAACATTGATTGCTATAATATTTCCGTTGGGCTTGGGGGCAAAACCACTGCATGATCCACGTCGATATCATTTTCTGAGATCTTTGTAGAAGATATCATGTTGCAAGTTCCTATCGACACTACTTCCGCCAGATTGATTGGAGGTGGAAGAGCGAAAGTTCCCATTAGTATAGGATCTTTTAGTAGGCCTACTCCGATATTTTGAAGCGAATGGGGGCTTCCATGGATCATGGGAATGCTTCCTGTAACTTGAGAACCATTGGGGAGGAAGTTTTGTTGATCGACGATTGTAATTCCTCCTTGAAAGGGAAATGCAATCTTTCTAAAATAGGTCGAAACAACAGCTGCCATGGCATAAATCCATGGTCTTCCCAGTAGGATGTTGTAATCAAGATTCCCATCGATGACTTCAACATCTATTTCTACCGTTTTCCCTCCTAGTTCAACTTTCAAGTTATTTAGGATACCATATGGGGTATATGTCCTTTCGTCGAATGCTTTTAATGTCGTTGAAGATCGCGACAAGGTTGGAGATCCTAAATTTTTCCAGCAACTCATCGACATAATGCATGTAGATGCCCCCTCATCAATAATTGTTCGATGAACAGTTTTGTTGAGGGCTTTCACTTGAATAAGGAAAGCTAGTTGAGCTGGTAACTGAGGATCGTATCCATTATGGTTGAAGGATACAAGATCGGAATCCTTTGGGTCAATCCCACCAATGGCTGATAACAAAGCCTGCCTTTGGGATAGGCAATTTTGTAGTACTTCAAGAGTCGACATAGCGGATGGCGATTGGGCCAAATCTTCCACTATGTTATATTGATGTGCCGCTCTAGCGCGGGGATTAAATATCGACTTGTGTACTACTCCCTTTGGCGGTTTTATCGTTAATTCAGGAATGGTGGGTGGCACAACTTCTGTCGAAGTTGTTTTCGAACTACTTGGTTGATCTTTATCCTTGTTGTTCGACAGCTGTGGATTCCCGTAATCTTTGTTCCTTGTCGATATCAAAGCATCATTTTGCTGTTTTGAAACCGACAACATTAGCACTTGAGATGGGGAAGCATTTCCACTTTCAACCAGATTTGTTCCTGGATTTGGAAACGGATCAGTTAACACTGCGGAGGTTTTTGAATTCTTGAAGAATTTTTTAAGCTCGGCTCTGTGTGGACAATCTGCGGTCCAATGATCCTCATCTCATATATAGCATGGATTTTTTGGTTTCCTATTTCCAGGAGGGTTTGAAGAAGATTTTTCAGGTGATGATCCCTCCTGTTTCTTCTTCTTCCCTTTGCCTTTCTTCTTGCTCCCTGGTTGTTTGGTTTCTTTGCCTTTATCTGTCGATATGGCATTTACTTCCGAAGCAAGAAGTTTGTCTTTTGCATTTTGACCTGAAATCTTACGGGCCTTTTTGGATGTAGCCTTTGTCGATTTCCTGTCTGTCGTGCCAATCAAGCCATCGCCGGCATGAGAGTCATTGTTTGATTTAGGAGGAGGAGGAATTGAGAATTCCAGTCTAGGGGCGTCAGGTATTTTGTCGTCAAGCGTGCCGGACTGAGTATAGATCAAGTCCAGATATTGTGCACGAGTGATAACTTGCTCTTCTGTTACGACCCCCCCCCTTTGCCACATCTTCCGTGATGGAAGGCAGTAATGACTTGATAAACCATTCAGCCAATAGTTGATCGGGAACGTATGTTTTTACCATCCTACGACGACGTCGCCACTCATGTATATGATCAGATATGTGAGTGGCCGTTGTCTATTTGAAGTTGGTAAGGAGTTCTGTTCCCGTTTCGTACCTTATCGGTAATTGAAAATGGGTTAAAAAGGTTGTGGCTAAGGTACTGAAGTTGTCGAACGAAGCTCTAGGCAATTCAATGTACCATTTTGCCGCTGGACCCGTTAACGTCCTCTAAAAGAGGCGAAGCCTTATCGAATCATCATTTAGGGTGTTTGATGAACACCATAGATGAAATGTCATCACGTGATTCGATGGATCTTCACCCGGATTTCCATTAAATTTAGGAATATCTGATGGAAGTTTATGCGGAATCGCTGGCCACCAAGGGGCGTAAGCAATTGGATCGTTTGTTAACCGATTTAAATCAGGTAACTCTAAGGTTGCCACAAAGGGTAACTGCTGATTCAGGTTAGGTGAAGCATACCCAGGATAAGATGGGATTGCCTGAGCAGTTGGTTTTTGCATACCAGCATAATGCATTTGATGTTGGTATGTTTGGTAAGGTTGGTGGACATGACCATCGTAAAATGGTTTATTTTGACCGTTTTGAATGTACGGCTGTCCACTGTTCGCAAAGATTTGTTGCTCAGAACCTTGGTATACTTGTTGGAATTGTGGTTGTTGGTATTGCACCAGCCATGGTTGTGAAGCCATGTGTTGTTGCGCTATACTAACCGTTGGACCAAGGTGAGGGGTAATTGTACCCGTCTGGACCTGTGTCACCCCACCAGTCGGCGATTGTGGTTGAGTCGCAGGGTCAAGGGGTTGTTTCATTACAACCTGAGAAACCTGAGGTTGGCATACAACAGGCAGCGTTTGAACTTGTGACACCGTCACAATAGCTGGTCTAGTCGGGATATTCGACATAGGTACGCATTGTTGCATCAAATACACAACTCTTGGTTGTTGAGGTAGTATAGGTACCCAACCACTTGACGTAATTCCAGTGTAACCTGAATGTTGTTGTGAACTCCCGTATGGATATCCTCCCAGAGGGGGTAATGAAAGGGCATACTGCCCCCCATACGGTGGTAATCCGGAACTCAAGGGGATTGTTTTCCCTTGGGGATCGGACTGCCCAAATTGACCTCCAAATGGATCAATTTGTTGAGACTCAACATAAGAGTTTCTGAATATTATTCTGGATGAACAAACACGAACGGACCATACTGTCGTAACTCCTCCTGGATCTTCTTGTTATATCAATAAAACTATTTGAGTTTCTCCTACATGCTTGTGTATCATTGATGCTTGTTACATTTGTATGTTTAGCTTAAATCTGATCCTAAGCTTTTTATGAATATAGATCCATGTCTTTGTGTAGTTTTCTTCTTCTGTGATCTTACAAGAACTTGGTGAAGCTGGGCAAGTAAGGGAGCAGGTAGCTGGAAGCTGTCAAATAAGAGAGGGATTGTATCAAAGGATTAGCGCAAGACACAGGTCGGTTCTTTCTATCCCCCTCTATCTTTAATTCATAAAGGAAATACAAAAGTAGTTTTCTCTGTTTATTTCTAAGGCAGCTGTCACACCTTAGTGGGATAGAGCAGTTCTAAATAGACACTTTTCCCGGTAACAAAATGGCGACTCCACTGGGGAGCGATTGTCTAATTAGTTTGTTTGTGTATCTTTTTGTTGTTTGTTTCATAAACTTATAAGTAGCATTCCAACTGCATTTGCCATAACAAATTCAAAGTATACATCTGCTACTTCAATCCATTCACTAGATCTGTTTATGATTTGAACAACTGATTCACAAATGATCTGATTACCCTTTGTGATAGCTCTTAGACCCTCCTTAGATCTACCCCTTGATTGTGCATTACTGATTGCTTTTACTCGGCCAAAAAACCAAAGACTAAACTGTAAACCGTGACCCAGAACCCAGATAGAATTCTCGTTTCTGCCCCATCGTAGGTACTGTGAAGAGTTCCTGCATTTCAGCGCAGTTCCCGAGAGGGAAACCTGTGCTGCAATCCAGTTTCTCTGTGTTGTTCCAGAATCTTCTCCAATGACACTTGCCTCACTGAATTCGACCAAGGATGAGTAAGAGCTCTCAGTCTCCAAGTGGAAGCAAGAACTAACAGAGAGAAGACACTAGTCAAATTACAGGCTAACTCATCCTCCTTGCATACATCTATATATGGATCCCTCATCCCAGAGATCCAGAGGCTGGAATTTTGTACATTGCAAGGAATTGTTGTTGGTTTTGAGATAGATATCAGAATATTGGGTGATTTATGCTTTGTTGGAGGTGAAGAAGGGGCTTATTTGCTGGGAGGTGATGCTGGATCAGGAATCATCATTTTCTTCTTCTGTGATCTTACAGGAACTTGGTTAAGCTGGGCAAGTAAGGGAGCAGGTAGCTGGAAGCTGTCAAAGAAGAGAGGGATTGTATCAAAGGATTAGCGCAAGACACAGGTCAGTTCTTTCTATCCCCCTCTATCTTTAATTCATAAAGGAAATACAAAAGTAGTTTTCTCTGTTTGTTTCTAAGGCAGCTGTCACACCTTAGTGGGATAGAGCAGTTCTAAATAGACACTTTTCCCGGTAACAAAATGGAGACTCCGCTGGGGACGATTGTCTAATTAGTTTGTTTGTGTATCTTTTTGTTGTTTGTTTCATAAACTTATAAGTAGCATTCGAACTGCATTTGCCATAACAAATGCAAAGTAGACATCTTCTACTTCAATCCATTCACTGGATCCGTTTATGATTTGAACAACTGATTCACAAATGATCTGATTGCCCTTTGTGATAGCTCTTAGACCCTCCTTAGATCTACCCCCTAATTGTGCATTACTGATTGCTTTTACTCGGCCAAAAACCAAAGACTAAACTGTAAATCGTGACCCAGAACCCAGATAGAATTCTCGTTTCTGCCCTAGCGCAGGTACTGTGAAGAGTTCCTGCATTTCAGCGCAGTTCCCGAGAGGGCAACCTGCGCTACAATCCAGTTTCTCTGTGTTACAGGTGCGCTGATCAGACTAGCCCTGTGCAGCTGAGGTTCTTGTGCTTCATTCTTTCCAGTTTTGTCTCTGATTTTTGCAGCCTGTGATCAGTGTATGTGTCTGTTTAAAAACCCCTTTTCCTTGTTGTAATTCCGCCTCCTTTGTACAAAAGAACTGTAGATGTTTTTGTGTGTTTGTTGAGTCGTTTACAGTTTTCCATTGCAAAAGTAGAATAGTCGTACTGTCGTCCTTTGATTTAGATCTGTCGCAAGTGTCGATTTCGATCATAGGAGAAAGTTTGATTGTTGTTGATAGTTGACTATACTTTTACTTTTGCCTTTGGTCTGAATTTATGTTTTTCTAGTGTCAAAAACGAGTGTTTATTTCAAAATCGTAAAGCGTCGTAATCGTCTTTATCTTTTGATTTCGAAAAGAAGCTTGTTTGTGTTTGTCACTTGAAAGAAAATTCAGATTTGTACATCAACTTTCTTTTTAGCATCAATATTAAGAAAGTCGAAAACAAATACATGCACATGTGCATTTGCATATTGACAGTCTGTTTGGCTTGATTTAGGAAAGTGCATTTACAGTGTGCTCTTTGCTCTTTGTGAAAAGATTGTGTCTTTCTTTTCCCCTAGTAGCTAGGATTTTCATTGCTGAAAAGAGATAAAAGTTTGCTTATCATCTTTAGATTGCATTTTAGGAATTAAATCTACATCTCGTGGTGAACCCAAAAGGAAAACTTCATAAGAAAGATCAACTTAAAATAAATTCAATGAATCTAACAACGCTTTGGAACTTAACGCACAACATTTAGAGGTCTAGGCTAGAGACGTATTCCGGCATCGTAAAGCCTGGTAACTGTTGTCCTCGCTGATGGTTGGGTGATTCCTCCACTTTGAGACGATAAGTGCCAGTACGGACTTGTTCTCCCACGTACCGTCGAGTATATATTGGGAGACCCCTATAGGCTTAAATCCTTTATCCATAGGAAGCCGTGTCTGCCGCCCTATCGATTGCAATGCACTGAACACAGCATTCGGGAAGATTGACTGTCGTACCATAAAAATTATTCTGCAGTTTTGCAATTGGTTTGGTACTCCCTCTACCTAGATCTCTAGAGCAGTCCCTTTCGTTCCTTTTCAGACTCCTTAACGGAAAAGGTCCATCTGAGCACTTGTCACTTCAGGCTCATTAAAAATTGAAGGAGACTAGAGTCATCTTTTGTTTTTTCTCGACTCTTTAAAACTGAAAAAACAAGTTGTGTCAAAGCGGCAAAAATTTATTTTAAACGGAATATTCATTACCCCTTTCCTACGTTGATCTTGGGTTGAGAAAATGGAGTCTACCAACCAAGGAATTCCCCTTGGAGGAAATCCTAGTCCCTTCTCCTCTTGGGGAGAAGTTGGTGCACCCCATATGGCCACATTGTCGCTTCCAGGACTGACAATTGGCTCGCCAATATGGCTCTTCCCAACCTCTGTCGTTCAGAACACCATTATTCCTGAACAATCGAATCAGCAATTAGACAAGTCCAGAGTTGCCCACCAACCTTCTACTTCATCTAATTATTCCTCTCTTCCTTCCTCTTCGCTTGATGGAGCTGGTAAAGCTAAAAGCCAAGTTCCTAAGGAGAAGAAGGAAAAGAAGAAGAAGGAGCCAAAGGCGAATGGGGGAAAACGAGTGTCGTCTAACGAAAATCCACACACCGCACTGACCAGGCCTAAATCACCATGTGTCATTTGCAAAGGAGACCACTTTCACAGAGATTGTCCCTGCATCCCCTAGATACTAAGGGACTGGTCTCCTCGTTTGCACAACCCAGTGTCGTCAACCTCTGATGATCATGTTGAAAGTACACCGTCAACTAGCGAAAGTGAAGCCCCAGGACAAAAAGGGAAAGCTAGATTTCCCTGTAAACTGTGCGAAGGAAATCATGCCGTCCACCGTTGTCCCTTCTTAGACGAAGCTAAAAGAGTTTTAGATGATCGTCTGGTTTCATCGTTACGACTTCATCCTGGATATAAAAAACTCTTGTCGAGTCCGTCACTAGTTGAGAATCCAGCTGGCCCGCTCAGGTGTTCGGCTAAAGCGCCTATCATTGAAGATAAACCATCTGGATCCATACCAGACGAAAGTCAAAAGGTCGAGGTGGCAGTTGACCCGGTATTTCCTTCAGAGGTTTCATCTTCAGATGATACAACCACTGAGGAGAACAAGGATGACACCGTCCAAATTCTCTTCATAAGCACAGACTCCAATGAACATGGGGGCAATATACCCGTTCCTTTACCGCAGGAAGGAAGTTCGTCAAAGTCGTACCCGACCGTCTATTCGGTCCCACCTCCAAGAAACCTAGTTGTCTCCTTCGACTGGAATCAACTAGGCAAACCCCGTTTACCAGATTGCATACCATTCCAAATTATCGTTCAAATATATAGAATGGTTATGGCTGGTACCATCATAGATGAAGGGGCTTCTGTGAGTATCCTTTCCTCAACTGCTTGGAAAGCGCTTGGTTCACCATCGCTTTTGCCTGAGATGAGAAATCTGACAGGCTTTGATAAAGGAACCAGTCGACCTTTAGGGATCCTTCCCGATGTGCCCATAACGTAATGGTAGTTCAAGGACCCCTAGATTACAATCTACTCCTTGGACGAGACTATATTTATTGCATGGGAGCGATTGTCTCCTCACTCTTTAGAGTAATGTGTTTTCCACATGAAGGAAGTGTGGTCAAGCTCGTGGACCAGCTTTAATTCCCCGGATCATACAGAGCAAATAGTCATATACCATCCCTGAATGGTCTTTTCACGCAAGAAATGTCTCAATCTCCAGTCCGTCCTCCCGATGAGCGCGAGTAATTCGGAGGGATATGACTGAAACCCAGGGGGCATGCATCCTGGTCTGCTTCGGCAGGAAAACTTCGGGTATAGAGTAGGTTTCCGTGGGAGAATATGCCTAGTCTGTACCCCCGTCCGTGAGTGGAAGAGGGGGTTATTCTAGTACAGGATTCTCTTGTCAAAGTTATGTAAGTTGGCGAGCATCGCCACTCACCTTTGTTTATCTCGGTAGACATCGCCGAATAAGTGTTTTGTTTGCACCACGAATAGAACAATCTTTGGATAACCTGTAAGAGGTTTACCCTTCCTGACAAAACGAATGTTTTGTCAGCTCGAATAGAGGGTGACCTTGAAACTCTGTTTTATACCTGGAGGCATGCAAGCCTTTTGGCATGCGAGCGAAGAGCGACTATTTATTTTTTAAATTTTTAGGACCTCTAACCCTTTAAACTCGTAGGATTGGTCGTCTCCTAACTTGCATAAAGAAAGGATGTGGGGCAAAACTCTAAAAATTGCCGTTTTTATATGAGACATTCTTATCATATGACTGGATTAATCGAGCTGTGTTTACAGTGAGGTTCAAGCTCGTTAAAAAATAAACCCGGACTGAGCAAATGTTTCCACCCGTGTTTAAGCTCGTTAAAAAATGAACTATTCCCCGGTAAATAACCACCGTGAATGTAGTACTTTAGCCATTAAAGCCTTGGTCGTGTTTGCACCGTCACCTCCACTTTTTCATTGGCCGATCATTCACCTCCATTTGATTGTTTACCCATTTTGAGGAACAGCTGCGAAGAGTGATTTCACTAGCCATCCTTGTGACACTGCCGTGATTGGAAAATTCCAAACCTTACCGGGAATCAGCTGCTACCCATTTTATCACTCGTTCCTCAAAAGACAAGTCTTCTTTAAGCTCTTTTCAACTGACTCGTAAAATATGAAAAGATTGTCGAGTCCTTGGCCTTCCAGCTCGTTAAAGGGACAGGAAGTGCTATCCCTCCTCTAGATTTTAATCTTTTTGGACTTGAGGGATTATTGCACAAAAAGATCGAGCGCTTGTTTTGTTCGGCTCGTTAAAACTATCGAAAATTCATCCCTTCTGTATTGTTTTATACTTTTTCGGACTTAAGGGATTAGATGACGAAAAAGGAATTTTGGAGTTACCTTTACGTAATTTTTCAGACTCTCTAAAAATGAAAAGGACCGAGTTATCTTTGTCGTTAAACTCGTTAAAAATATTAATAGCGACAAACTTGTCTTTAGACGAGAACGAGTTTCACTATCTCTAGGCTCGCTAAAACATAGCGATGGGTTTGCCCGAGGGGCAAATTATAGAACAAGCATATGTTATCCTCCTCAAGCTTGACAAAAATAAAGAGGTACTGGTCAGCAATGACTGGGGGAAAATTGGAAAGAAAACTCAAAGAATCTTTATTGGTAGCAAGTCGCTCTTGAACATGACACTTCCACTCCGTGTCCGAGTCGGGTTGGGTTGTTTCATTCACCGGTCACATCGCCATGGTCTCGCCATACCATCCACATTTGGGGTAAATGCTACCAATCCATCACATAAGTGTCGCCGACATGTTCAAGAGAAGTCATCCAGAGAAGTCACTTGTGTCCCATCCACTACCATACATTATACTTCATTCTTTCATGACCGCCATCCTGAACCGTATATCATCAGATTGTTTTCACCTCCATCAAAATCATTTGCTCCGTTCCGTGTCATTGATGTGGGATTCATTAAGGCCCTCCTTTGACGGATCACTTCTTGTCGACATCAGCTCATCGTCCAAGAAGTTGGTCTAGGGACACCCCATTCAGTACTTTGAAGCTTGCGTGCCTCAATGGCAAGTTTCTCACTTCCGGCGACAGGTTTACATCAATGGCCTTCGATCGAAAGATTTTGCGTGGTGTTCGAAACCAAGTCCTTTATTCACACCACGTGAATTGTACTGTAGTACCTTGAGGGTCATTATCATTATCGGTGATTCCTCTCGCGCTTGTTAACAATTTACATCATTGACTGGTAATCAAGAAATGTCTTTCCATGTTCGACTTCAGAACATTTCTCACATGGATCGACTTGTACTTCGAGTGAAGATCGGACGAGATTGAAGACCCCAGATCTAGTTTCATCCATCCGGGCTGCTATATATATTCAGGAAAATAAAGACATTAAATGTACAGCATTGCAGCACAGATAATCATCCTACCAAAAGGATGATGGCTCTATCAGAATCGTCAGTCTACACTCAGACGATTGTCTGTCCTATGTACATGAAAATGAATTTATAAAGCTGAGCATGGGAATGCCCGCCTCAGCTAGATCATGAAAAACAGTATGAAGATAATGTATTGTATTGTATCTTATTACAGGTCTCCTCCCAGCATTGAAAGAACTTCAGATCCTCATAATAAAGCATTTCACCCGATTAACAGCCTCATACTTTAGGGGGCAACTGTTATAGACATTTTTGTGCCTTGCAGCACCAAGCATGAAATGTCCATAAACCAAGGGCTCCTAAGTCCCTAAAAGTGTTGTTCCAACCCCTAAAGGAACAAGGTCAACAAATTACAGCTTCTCCCAGAAGTTCTCCACCAGAAACTGCTCAAAATCAGTCAAATCAAGATCATTTCAGCTGCTCCACTGGCTAGCTGCGTTACATAGCACCTAAATACACTAGCTGGGTGCATTGCAATGCACCTAAATGCACTATCAGGGTGCGTTGAGTGGGAAATGACAAATGGCAGTGCCATTCCGCGAGGTGGAAAGACAATGGAAGCTTCCAGAATGTTCTCCTATGACACTTGCCTCACTGAATTCGACCAAGGATGAGTAAGAGGCTCTCAGTCTCCAAGTGGAAGCAAGAACTGACAGACAGAAGACACTAATCAAATTACAGGCTGACTCATCCTCCTTGCATACATCTATATATGGATCCCTCATCCCAAAGATCCAGAGGCTGGAATTTTGTACATTGCAAAGAATTGTTGTTGGTTTTGAGATAGATATCAGAGTATTGGGTGATTTATGCTTTGTTGGAGGTGAAGAGGGGCTTCTTTGCTGGGAGGTTGATGTTGGATCAGGAATCATCGGTTGTAACTTCTCCTGGATCTTCTTGTTATATCAATAAAACTATTTGAGTTTCTCCTACATGCTTGTGTATCATTGATGCTTGTTACATTTCTATGTTTAGCTTAAATCTGATCCTAAGCTTTTTATGAATATAGATCTATGTCTTTGTGTAGTTTTCTTCTTCTGTGATCTTACAGGAACTTGGTGAAGTTGGGCAAGTAAGGAAGCAGGTAGCTGGAAGCTATCAAAGAAGAGAGGGATTGGATCAAAGGATTAGCGCAAGACACAGGTCGGTTCTTTCTATCCCCCTCTATCTTTAATTCATAAAGGAAATACAAAAGTAGTTTTCTCTATTTGTTTCTAAGGTAACTGTCACACCTTAGTGGGATAGAGTTGTTCTAAATAGACACTTTTCCCGGTAACAGGGTGGTGGTTTATTGTTTAGCGAAGGTGGTCGTTCTTCAACTTGTAGTGTTGTATTCGTCTGTTTCGTGTTGTTTTTCCACCTAGTTTTTCTTCCTTGTCTGGTGGTATGGCCTCGTTCTTTGTCTGCCTTTATTCATGTGGCTAATTACGCTCGGCTCGGTGTTGGAGATAGTAATTGCATGCTACGAATGGATTTTTCATGTTTGTGGTAGAAGAATTTAACTACAATTTCATTGTTTAGCTTATTTTGGTCACTATCAAACAATTTTGATGTTGTTTTGCAGGTTTTTGCAGGTTGTTGTAATCTGAGCTACTGTTTGAGCATCTAGGGTTCCTGTGGCTCTTTGGCATGGAGAAAAAATGTAGGACATTGTCCTACCAGTCACATTTACTGTGTTTTTTAACACATTTAACCTTCATTGGAAAGTTGTGCCATTGTTTACTTGTTTGTATGTGTTTACCTATCTGTATGTTTTTAACTGTGTGGGTTTAGGGTAATTATTGACTTTTGGGTTGTGGGTTTAACCTACATTGGAAAATTGTGCCATTGTTTACCTGTTTGTATGTGTGTACCTATCTGTATGTGTTTAACTTTGTGGGTTTAGGGTAATTATTGAGTTTTGGGTTGTCGGTTTAACCCACATTGGAAAACTTTTCCATTATTTACCTATTTGTATGTGCTTACCTATTTGTATGTGTTTACCTATGTGGGTTTAGGGTAATTATTGTGTTTGGTTGTTCTTGGTTGTTCTATGTGTTTACACTATGCTTGATTGTGCTCATTCAATCAGCTATGCTCATTCAGTTGGCTAGGGTTTATGCAATAATTACTGAAAAATGCTTAAATTTTCAGTTGTTAGTTTTCAGCTATAAATATTAGGTATAAGTCCTGTCATAGTGAACTCAAGAATATTTCCAATTTCTGAAGTAATTTTGTATATAAATTTCCAATATTGGAGACTAATTTTCTTTAAAATTAATGTTCAGATGTGATATTATTCAGAGTCTCTTGTGATAAATTTAGGATAGTATATGTTAATTCTTGTGTGATTTAGTGGTTTTGTGAATGTCCCTTTTTTTGTCATGGATGGAAAAAAGGTGTTTTCATTTCTGGGGTTGTGCTTCTCTTCTAGGGATGTGATCTGTTTATTTATGGGTGAATTACTGACAGTAGAGGATTGACTGGAAAGGGCAGAGTGAGCACTGTTGTTATGGAACAATATTCCCTGAAGTTTTTGTCTGTGCATATAGTAGACTGCCTCTTTATATGCATGGGAAGTTTCATGCATTTGGAAGAACTCTTTGGGAATGTGGAAGGGGTGTCTGAATTGAATTGAGATTGTTTTTGAGGTAGGATCGACCCTTACCAAAGTGATAAGTTTTTATCTGTAGCACAATGTATACCAGCCTTGAGGCAGATCTGATATAAATTATTGGTCTGATCATGTGTGCGATTTATAAATTATATCATATTATTATCTCGACTCTTTTCACTCAATGAAAAATCTAATGTGTTTTTTGCAAAAATTTCATGAGTTTGTGGCTCTGTGCAAGTGAAAGGATACTAAGTAAGGTACATGGAAGCCTATTTTTTCTCATCTGTGGTGGAGATTTACTTCTTCTATAATCATCACGAGGACTTTTATATGTTGTCATAGATAGTGGAAATGCATGGGATGTTGGTTTTGTTGAACTAGTTCACTACTGTATATTTCTACACATATGAATGTGGATCTTCCCCAGTTTCGATCCCTGAAAGGTCCAGACAGGAAAAAGGTGACAAAGTTTATGGCTAGAAATTTCGAATTCATTGTTTGATGGTATTTTCCTACTATTGTAGGTATTGAGCTTGGAAAATATGCCCTAAAGAATTAAAATCCCATGTGTAGGTTAGAGGTGATAAACTAGAACAAGGTTTTGTTTCATTTTTGTATTCAATGTGTGGAGGAAGTTGAGGTACAAAGGATGCACAGTGAAAGCTTCACCTAGACATAAGAATCATGGTTGAACACTTAATAATTGACTTACCATCTAGAATTCTTATATATGTAAATATAATTAGAAAGATAATGTTAAGAATATTGATTGAATTATATCGATGACCCTATTAATCATGAACGACCTCCAACTATAAATGATACATCCCTTTTCAGTAAGTGTTGAACTGGTAAGTTCTACAACTGTTTCCATTGTTTTTGTTTTGTGAAATATGGGGAGAGTAATGACATTTGAGTTCTTGATCTTTTTTGTCCTTTTGTACAGGAAAATTTCTCCCTCTAATCATTGCCTTACTCAAGGAAATGCACTTGATTTATGGCAAAATGATTGAAGATATAGGAGCCATAATGTACAAACTATAGAATGGGTTTTTCATGATGCCCTCATTAGTTTTAATAATGATTATTAATATTTAACATAGAGAGAATGGGGTCACATGCAAGAAGCCAATTATCTCCCCCATGGCCTATGGGGAAATTTGGTATGTTTAGTATTAGGGTGAACATAGTTCAGCCAAGGTAATCTACAACTCTTGCCACAACACTTAAGACTGGAAAAAAATACTTCTCATCTTATTTACCATCATAACACAAGGCTACATATCTATAAATAACAATACTAGTACTTAATTATCATTCACCTACTTTTATCTGAATATTTGTTTAAGACTGTTAATTTTGTAGATCTATGTTCATGGATGAATAATAGAAATTGACTCTTCTTCACATATTGGTTACTTCTTTAGTCTTAAGAAGCCCACAATAGATCTTGGCTCTTCTAGCATGGTTGGGAAAAGGAAGCAAAGCCTTGTACTTCAATGTTTTTCTTTTTTTGATTTTGCATTGAAAATTCATTCTTTGCTTTTGCAACTTTTTGAATTACAAACATTTCAATAATCCATGCCTAACATGGTTGGTTTTGTTACTATACTTGATATGTTGATTACTTGGAATCTATTATTGTAGCATTTCTTATTGTGTTGTTGTATTTTTGTAGGCATTGAGTGGTGGCTAATTAGAATCATGTCGAATCATGAGACATTTTAGTTTTTTCATTGTGGGAGTTTGAAATGATTTTTACAAGCCTTGAATACATGTACTACATGCAGGATATAGAAAAGTTGGTTTAACAATTTGAATTCCCAAATCTAGGTTGTTATATTCTGGTGGTAGCCCATAGATTAACAATTAAAATCACTCATCTTTAAGGTAAAATGTGGTTATGGCTTTTTCTTAATTGAATTTAATTTTAGAAGTGTGAAGAGCATGATCAAACAGCGATTATGTATAATATGTATTAGAGCCCTAATTCTAGATCATAATTCCAATTCAAATTTAATTTAACTACATGGATCATCATAATTCCATATCATGATTCCAATTCAAATTCAATTTAACTGCATGGATCATCATAATTCCAATTCAAATTCAATTTAGTTTATAGTTTAACTTCTACTATGAAACCAATCAACATACTGCATCCTTACAAAATTCACATTGTGAATATTATGTTGACTTTCATCATAATTCTAGATCATAATTACAATTCAAATTGACTTTCATCATAATTACAATTCAAATTCAACTACTCGGCAGAGCGAATGGACAAGAACAGGTCCCAAATAGAAATGAACATTGGAATGAACTACCTGCAGCGTAATCATTGAATGAAACCCTAAACCCTGCCAAATACCTATCGAACCAGTTTTAATAGGTCGGAAACACGTCACTGCATGCACGGGACATGTGTCATTAAAAAATTCACATTGCAATAGCGGTTACAAAAATTAATTCATGCCACCCCTATGCTTGATGGCCTCCATTTCTTGCATTGCCCAGAATTGTTGAGTCTCCTGCCTGACCCAAGTATGGTGGACTACCCAATATTGGTTGATTAGGATGTGCCTAAATGTTTCCATATCCTTGACTCCAATTTGCTCCTTGTAGCCATTGAGGGACCAAGTAACCCATGTGTCCACTTGTGATACTAACTCCACCACTGGGTGCGGGTGTCATGTAAACACAGTTTGGATTTAAACCTACACTGGTAGGGGTATATGAGGTGGGAAGAAAACCTAGCTGATAGCGGGGGACTTGGATGTTAATCAGCTCTTGGTATGATGGTGTGTGCTCTGCAATGTGGTCCATTGTATTAGACATCATCCTATTTGCCTCAAACTAGATTGGACCATAGACTTCCATGCTTGTCACCTCTCCTCTTTCCAACACTTCTTGGACCTTTCTTTCCTCTCTATCTTTCCTTGCCAATTGTTTTTTATGTTCCTTATCTTCCCTTACTTTTTTTCTTTCTATCCTTTCATTTGTTCAAGCTTCTGTTGTAGCAATCCTTGCAGCTCTCTTGTCCTTGGCCAACTCCTTCTTTCTCTTTTTAGTTTCCTGGATTTCATTTTTTTTATGTTTAGACTTAAACAATAAATTCATATAATCTTCAAATGTGAGCAACTATGAACTCCTCCCCAAACGAAGACAATCTACAGTTGAGTGCCTTGATGAGGCCTTCATTCTTTCTACTGGTAGCTTTAGGAATGCACCAAGTAATCTACGATTTTCCCCTTGCTCCCTAGGATCTGACACTTGGCTTTTAGCCTCTGGTACAGCTAATTGGCCCCCATTATCTTCTTCAGGCACCTCATGCTGAACAGGCTCCTCTTCCAGTGAACCATTGTCCACAAAATAATGAACAAGTTCGGTGTTCAACTCTGATGGTTGTGAAGGCATGTCCATGCTTTCCTCATTGGTGGTAGACACATTATGTGGGTTGATATTCATCATGGCCTCTACCAACCATGAAGGTGGGATTACCTGGGTTGGCATGCTCAATTGTTCATTGTTTAATCCTGTTGCATTATCATTTGAAATCAAGTTTGCATTTTCATTCGCTTCATCAACTACCTCATATTGAATATCACATGTAGAATTGGCATGTGGTTCAATAGGTGTGATAGCCTCCATGACATTGACAGTTGGTTCATGAATGAATTGTGTCTCATTCACTTGTTCATCATCATCACCACATAAGTGCCCTTCATAAAGGGACATTATACCTTCAGCAGTAGCAACATCTTCTTGGGCATCAACATGGTCTTGTAAGTTCTCTGCTTCTTGACCTTCCACATAAAATTCTTGGCTACAACAATTATCATGCACGAGAGCATCAAAATTAAGTGGCCATATACCAGTCCTCCTAAATCCAACCTTGATATTAGAAGGTGTGAGAGCCCTTTTTAATGCTTTACTTGCAAGCTTAGCTAGCTCAAACCTCTTTACTTCCACCCCTGGATTCTTTGCCATCCACGAAGCTCGCTCGATCCTAAAATAATTCTTGAAAGGCCCAAACACGCTAACATCAAGGGGTTTCAATTTGTGAGTGGTATGAGCCGGTAATGTTAACAAGTCAATGCCAAAATTGTTGGTCTCCTCAATTTTCTGCAAATCCATGTGGATTCCATGGCCATCTAAAATCAGTAGGTGTCTATTTTTAGGCGAGACACCACCTAGTACAGATGCAACAAAATGACAAAGCCAATTCAGGAATAGTTCCTTTGTCATCCATGCATGGGGATGTGCTGCCATGCATGCACCTGGTTCACAGTTATATATATATATATATATATATATATATATATATATATATATATATATATATATATAGTTGTGTTTTACCTTTGAATAGGTAAAATCCTTGGATTGAAGAACCAATTGCATTGACATAAGAAAGTATAGTGATCCACTCCCTACTCTTAGGCAAAATCTTAGGCATATTTATGCTCCCTCTTTGGGAAATTACTTGCATACCACAATTCCTTCCTACCTGTAAGCCTGTTTGATCACAGTTCCATATATGGTCTGGGGCATATGAGTGTTGCTCATATGTAGCACAAAGATTGTTATAGAACTTGGACACAATTTCAGGGCGTAGATTTAAAGACCTATCTCTGATCCAAAAATGGATCCTAAATAAACCTCTAAGTCTAAAAGACTTCATATAAGAGGTAAAAGGTGCCAAATGGCACAAATCATTTGTAAATCAGAGGAAAATGAAAGCCGCTGGATGCTCTTGGAAATAGCCTCATTGCAGAGATCTTTTTCTTCTGAATCTACTGCAACTTGACCGGGCTAAAATGGACTTAGGATGCAGAAGTTATTGCATGTAGAAGATACCCAGTTTCTTTGGAAAAAGAGGCAAATCTTCAAAAAATGGCCTAAAAGGCTTTATGAAGAAAAATGCATCGAAGGAGGTCAAAGGCGGGTTTAAGTGGAAAAGGGGAAACCCCCGGTCGTCGATCCCTGACATATCGAGTCGGAGGCAGACAAGCGATGTTGCATAAGGACCGGGCCAAGCGATATTGCGATCACCAATATTGGTGGATCGCAGTCAGCGATGCCATATGGAAAGACCCCGGGCCGATGCGATATCGCGATCACCGATATCGGTGGATCTCAATCAGAGCTACACAGAGGAGCGAGACTATATACATACATATATGCAATGCGACTGGCCGGACCCGACGAGCTTATAAGTGATATTGGATATAATTTGAGATCCATAAAAAGAGCTTTTTCTATGTAAAGTTGTGTTTTCGTTAAATAAACGAAAACCAAGGGAAACGTGATTTGGGCGATGTTGCTGGACCCGAAAGGGTTATTAATACTGTTATATATGATTTCAAGTCTGATAAAGCCATAATACGGGATTTTTCAATGTTTAATGTATTTCTTTAATACAAAGGAAACAAGCAGTATTTCGGGAGGACCGAAGGCAGAAAGAGGTTTTGGTCGGGCTCTGCTCGAGCCCGTACATTGGATGCCACATGTCCAGGCTCGGGAGAGAGAAAACCACCCTCATCGGGCAATTAACCCCCATAGGAAAGGGCCGCCCGAAATAAACCATATCCATTGGATCTGGATCTCCCAGATCAATGGTGGAGATGCAGTAAGCAGTGTAAAGGCAGACCCAATAGGAGTATAGACTAGATTTGAGGACTTTTGAAGTCCGATGGACAGTGTTTTGGCGGTTTTTCCTGTGTTTGAATGCATTTCTCTGTGTAAACAGAGAGCGGTTGTTTCAGGGATTTCAAAGGCCCGATGCACTCTTCCATTGTTAAATAGGTGGCCACCTCCCCTAAAGGTGTTCGCAATGATTATTTAACACTCAGAGAGGGGATTTGAGCGAACCAAAGCAGGAAGCCAGAGAGCCCGAGAGGGAAAATGAACCGACAGTGCTGATTTGGCTTTAAAAGCCACAGAACGACAGAGACAAGGGTTTTTGTTGAAGGCAGCTGGGTTTTGTTGCTGAAAGAGAAGCCAAAGCAGGAAGTTAAGGTGAAAAAGAGCAGAAAGAGGCAGGGCAGAAGGAAAAAGAACAGCCAAGGGAATCACTTGGAAGTCAATTGAAAAACCAAGAGAGTTGTAAACTGATAGAGGGCCAAAGAAGCTAGAGTCGAAGAGCCACAGCAAGAGCCAGAGCCAAGAGCCAGAGCCAGAGCCAAGAGCCAGAGCTAGAGCTAAGAGCCAAAGCCAAGAGCCAGAGCCAGAGCCCAGAGCCCAGAGCCAGAAAGCCAAGAGCTTCAAGAGCCAGGGGATAAGAAGGTGTCTGAACCCACTATTTCTGTGTAAAAAAGCAGAAGTGAGTCAAGAGCTTGTAAAAAGGACTTATACCATAATCCCAGAGAGCCTAGTTGAGTTGACTAGAGCTCACGGAGACGTAGCCCAAGAGTTGTGGGTGAACTCCTAATTAATATTGATGTTTTGTGTGTGTTTTATTGTTGCATTGTCTCTGCTGCTTTATTTACCATTATATGTATTTATATATCAATGTGAGCACATTAACTTACAGCACAACAACAGAATTTAAAGCATATAATCAGTTAAAAACAAATACCAGCATACACCATTGTTTTCAAGCATTTTTAATTCCACATTGGTTAATCAATAAGACTTGGGAATATTTCAAGCTTTGGAAGTGGGAGAGGTTCTTGTAACTTAGACAAGAAGCCTAAGTGCCCCATTTTCAGATCAGGTGGTATTAGAGCTTAAGTTTGGTTAACCCCACCTTCAAAGAAGGTTATATCAGAATGCTTGATTGACAGAGCAAAGATTGCTTGTCTAAAAGGTGTTTAAACAGTCAGAGGTTGATTGTATGCTTGTGTTGCAGACTGACTATTTTCTGAGTTTGCAGAGGTAAAGGGAAAGCTGTTGATAGCTCAGTCCAGGAAGGACAAGAAGGAAAGAGAGCTGAAGGCACTCTTCTTATCCCAAAGGACCTCAAGGCAATCTTTGGAGCACAAGAGGTTTGTTGCAAAAGGTTGCTGAATAAGCTCTTTATTTATCTTGTTGAAGTTTTTTTGTTCATTGACATAATGACAACTTCTACAAGTGGGTCCTCAAATTCTGCTTTCTTCACAAGATTCTTTGATGAAGACATGAAGCAAGAATTTTCCACCATGACGGATATTGTGAGAGAAATATATGAGGATGGAAGGAAGAGCATCATACTTAGAGAGCAGTTGAATTCCATGAAGAAAGAGAAGCAGTTGCTTTCTGACAGACTGCAGGAAATGGAAAGGCAACTTCATATTGCAAATTTGAACCTGAAAAGGATGTATGAGTTGGATTCACAACTATTTGTTGCCAAAGAAGCCTTGGTCAAGTATCAGCTTGAAGAAGAGGTAAGACATTCTAGTTTGTCTTCAAATTCCTCTAAGAATGCTTATATTGGTTCTTTTGAAAAACATACCACAGGCATAGGTTCCAAGCTAATGTCCAAGATGGGCTATGAAGGAAAGGGCTTGGGAAAGCATGCAAAAGGTATTGTTGAACCAATAATGGTTGAGGAAAGGCCTAAGTATTTGGGTCTTGGCTATGGACAATCTTATGGAGAGAGTTCCAAAGCTGCCATGAAGGCCATTGAAACAACTCCAAGGAGGGGTAGCATTACAGAGTGTGAAGATTGTATTAAGGAGGAATGCAATAACTTGAAACATCAATTGCAAGATGCAAGTGTTCAGAGGCACACACTTGAACCAAAGAGTTGGGGAGACTCTAACAGCGTTGAAGAGATTGATGGTGTTCCAAAGGGAGCCACTTCTTCATTTGCTTCACCTCATCATGAAGGCAATAAAGGTGAAAGAGAAAGGTATAAATCTGGTTCTAAACATTTTCCTTTTGATTTTGCAAAGCATGATAAATTTCCACATAAGTATGGAAAAAAAAAAATGCATGTTCCTTTTGTGCGTTGGATAACCATAATGTTTCTAGATGTTGGAAGAGAATGACCACATACAGGAAACTTTTGAAGGAAAAGAAACAAAAATCCAAAGGTCCATTGGACAAGGCAAATCATGTTGTCAAGAGGATGCACATTTGTTGCACTTATTGCCATAAGCAAGGGCATCTTGCTGAAATGTGTTGGACTTTGAATCCAACAATGCTTCCACCAAAGCTGAGGAAAGTGGAAAGAGAAGATGGCAGAAATGGAAAGGAAGTTTCCATAAATAATGTGTTTCAAAATGATTCACATGTTGATGATGATGTGCAGACAAAGGAAAAACCTTTGAACTGGATTGGGTTGATTGCTTTGACATGCATGTGATGCCATGATTGACATGGGAGAAGTTAAATTGGTCTCCAGAGGGAGATAATGATGAAGTGTTTCATCTTTTGAAAAAGAGTCCTAATGGTCTTTTTCTACATGCTTGACTTGAAGGGTCATTTCTTTTAAAGGTATGTTTTGTGGGCTTGTTATCTAGTCCATCATTTGTATGCAAATGTAAGACATGGAGGTGTTCACAAGATGTGAAAATCTATTTCTTTTGTTGAAGCAAGAGTTTATGTCATTCCAGTTGTTGTCTATATTTTTGTTGTTGTTAACAGTTGTTATTGACAGCTTGTCAAACACATACAAATGAAAGTTTTGTGGAGCAGATGAACTTCACATTTGTTTGAGCCACCTTGGATCAATGATCAAAGCAAAGAAGTTCAAACTATCTTCTATGACCATCTCAGCCGAAGTTTTGCAGGAAGGCAAGGAGGAAGACAGCCCTTCCTGGGAGGACTAACCCATCCAAGAAGGGAAGTGGTCAGAAACTTTGGTTCAGAGGCACTATGCAAGGCAAGTGTAGGGAGGTTGAAAGAAGAGGGTGAGTCACTTTCATTTACTGTTTAGATCAGTATATCAGTCTTTTGGAGGCCAAAAGTTCTTTAGTGGGAAGGCGTGATCCAAAAATGGATCCTGAATAAACCTCTAAGTCTCAAAGACTTCATATAAGAGGTAAAAGGTGCCAAATGGCACAAATCCTTTGTAAATCGGAGGAAAATGAAAGTTGCAAGCTGCTCTCACAAATAGCCCCATTACAAAGATCTTTTTCTTTTGAATCTATTTCAACTTGAACGAGCTAAAATGGAATTAGGATGCAAAAGTTATCGCATGCAAAAGATGCCCAGTTTCTTTGGAAAAAGAGGCAAATATTCAAAAAAATGGCCTAAAAGGCTTTATGAAGAAAATCACATCAGAGGAGGTCACAGGCGGGTTTAAGCAGAAAAGGGGAAACCCCCGATCGCCAATCCATGACATATCGGGTCAGAGGCAGACAAGCGATGTTGCATAAGGATCAAGCCAAGCGATATTGCAATCGCTGATATCGGCGGATCGCAATCAGCGATGCCATATGGAAAGACACCGAGCCGATGCAATATCATGATTGCCGATATCGACAGATCACAATCCGAGCTACACAGAGGAGCGGGACTATATACATACATATATGCGATGCGACTGGCCAGACCCGACGAGCTTATAAGTGATATTTGATATAATTTGAGATCCGTAAAAAGAGCTTTTTCTATGTAAAGTTGTGTTTTCGTTAAATAAACGAAAACCAAGGGAAACGTGATTTGGGCGATGTTGCCGAACCCAAAAGGGTTATTAATACTATTATATATGAGTTCAAGTCCGATAAATCCATAGTACGGGTTTTTTCAATGTTTAATGTATTTCTTTAATACAAAGGAAACAACCAGTATTTTGGGAGGACCAAAGGCAGAAAGAGGTTTTGGCTGGGCTCCGCCTGAGCCCATACATTGGTTGCCACATGTCCAGGCCCAAGAGAGATAAAACCACCCTCATTGGGCGGTTAACCCCGGTACGAAAGGGCTGCCCGAAATAAACCATAGCCGTTGGATCTGGATCTCCTAGATCAATAGTGGATATGCGGTAAGCGGTGTAAAGGGGGACCCAATAGGAGTATAGACCAAATTTGAGGACTTTTGAAGTCTGATGCACTCTTCTATTGCAGAACAGGTGGCCATCTCCCCTAAAGATGTTAGCAATGATTATTTAATGCTCAGAGAGGGGATTTGAGCGGACCAAAGCAAGAAGCCAGAGAGCCCGAGAGGGAAAATGGACCGATAGTGCTGATTTGGCTTAAAAAGCCACAGAACGACAGAGACAAGGGTTGTTGTTGAAGGTAGCTGGGTTTTGTTGCTGAAAGTGGATCCAAAGCAGGAAGCTAAGGTGAAAAAGAGCAGAAAGAGGCAGAGCAGAAGGAAAAAGAACAACCAAGGGAGTCACTTGGAAGTCAAGTGAAAAGCCAAGAGAGTTGTAAACTGATAGAGGGCCAAAGAAGCCAGAGCTGAAGAGCTAGAGCAAGAGCCAGAGCCAAGAGCCAGAGCCAGAGCCAGAGCCAAGAGCAAGAGCCAGAGCCCAGAGCGAGAAAGCCAAGAGCTTCAAGAGCCAGGGGATAAGAAGGTGTTTGAACCCACTGTTTCTGCGTAAAACAACAGAAGTGAATCAAGAGCTTGTAAAAAGGACTTATACCATAATCCAGAGAGCCTAGTTGAGTTGACTAGAGCTCACGGAGATGTAGCCCAAGAGTTATGGGTGAACTCCTAATTAATATTGATGTTCTGTGTGTGTTTTATTGTTGCATTGTCTCTGCTGCTTTATTTACTGTTATATGTATTTATATATCAGTGTGAGCACATTAACTTACATCACAACAATAGAATTTAAAGCATACAATCAGTTGAAAACAAATACTAGCATACACCATTGTTTACAAGCATTTTTAATTCCGCATTGTTTAATCAATAAGACTTGGGAATATTTCAAGCTTTGGAAGTGGGAGAGGTTCTTGTAACTTAGACAAGAAGCCTAAGTGCCCCATTTTCAGATTAGTCTATATCAAGGCCCTCAGTTGGATGTAGCACAAGGTTTGGATGCCTTTTTTTAAATCCACTCCACCATTATTTACCAGGAAACCCATCTTTGAAGGGGTTTGGCCTCCCTTGACAGATCTGAGCTACTGTGGATTTCATTGTATAATATCTAACCCATGTCCCAATTGGGCCATCTCCTTATACCACTCAACCACCTCGGCCTCCTCCGCTTCAGTCATAACTGTAACAAGCCCTCTACGCTTCGTATTAGTCAACCCATTTATCCAATAATGTATGTTAGAGGAAGCAAAACCATGTTTTTTTGCAGAGGCACGGATTGAATATCCATTAAAATCGATGCCATCAATTGCAGCCTGTATTTGTTGCTTTGTCCAGCCTCTGATGGCACTGATTTTCTTTGTTGAACTTGCACCCTGCACTGTGGTTGAAGGCGGCTCCGTGGTTGATGGTGGGATAACATGATCTGCAACCACAGTGCCCTTTTCAATGACACTACTGGGTGCATTGTGAGCATTAACATCACCCCCCCTATCCTCATCTGATGAAGTGGACCGCAGTTGGGCCCCCCTCGCCCCTCGCCTCCTCTTGTTCCTTGTATGATCTGCAATAGAAACTCTTGGCATGGCTGCAACAACCTGCAAAGTGACCACCAAATTCTGATTTTAAAAAACTGTATTAGAAAACAAGGAAATTCATTGGCCTTTGCAATCAATGAGAAACAACAATCAGTGCTTTATCTATATATTGTAGCTGAATACATCTCGGATCTGAAAATAATTATTGGAAGGGTTTAAAGTTATTTATTTGATTCTTAGATGATTTTTATGAGTTATCAGGAAGAGCTATTCCTTTTTAATTTTATAATAGGTTTGACATAACACAATTTCTGTAACCCAACTATTTTGTTGTGTCCTCAAATGATTGTTTCTGGGAACTAGCATGTCTTTCTTCAATGAAACCAACAACAAGTTTAAGAATGTTTGTTGTTTAACATCATTATGTCTTGAGAAAAGGGTCATGTGGTATCTTGTAAGGGATTCATTCAGTGGTCTAGAGCTAACATGTTTAGCTCTAAAGAGTTAGTAAAGAAACACTTAAGTAAGGGAGAGGTGAGGAATGAAGTGATCTGGTCCTGCTTATGCTGATAAGAAGTCCTAATAGTGGTAGTGTACTTAAGTAAGGGAGAGGTGAGGAACGAAGTGATCTGGTCCTGCTTATGCTGATAAGAAGTCCTAATAGTGGTAGCTACTCTACCAAGCACTTAATTCTATAAGTAGCTACTCTAGCTCTAACATTTCATGGTTTTGGAGTTTATTATTGGAGAAAATGCTAGGCTCGGGCCAAAAGAAGGGAGACACTGTCCAAACTATCACCTCTTGCACCATTTCATGGTCAAAATTCAAGCCTTTATGTTCAATAGTTGATGTTGTAAGTGTCTAGTAATAACTGCCTACCCCAAATAAGAAAACATAATGTTATTGAGTGCAAAAAAGACAAATTAATAATAACTGGTAAATGAATCACACAACCAACTGCAACATTGGGTGAAAAGTGATTTCTAATTTGCAAGAAACCAGAGCCCTGCTTTCCAATGCAAAATAAGCTTCTATTAACTCAATGAGAGGCACTATTATGTTGATTTGGCTATCTTTTGACATGACTTGACTTGGTTTGCACCTTTGTATGTGAGCTCCTAAAGTCATGTGTGCATCCATAGCTCAATGATGGTTTTCTTAGCACATTCACACTTTGTGTGGAGAGAGAGCACTACACATTTGGACCAGTTGATGATGATGTAGCCTTCAAAGGGGTTACATACATAATTGAAGTTGGCTTGATCATGATCTATCAACACAATTTTAGTGATTCATTACCGCATCTAAAGGTCATTGTTGAGCATTTAAAATATATCCATTGCTCAGGCGTTTTACCTTGTACCATGTTGGGTTCTTGAGTTTTCCAAGTCTCTTTTATGTTTTATTTCTAATAGAAATCATAATGGAAACCCACACATGAAGGTAAACTTTGTGTGAAACAGTAAGTGTGTTTTTGGCAGTATTTCAGATATTACAGAGAATTACATGCGCGTTAGATTTGAAAGATCATTATGTGTGGGACCAGTACTATAACTTTTATATGTAAAATAATGTAACACTCTCTTGCTTGCTTGATGCATGCATTCAGGGTTCACTCCCAAATTGCTTTGTCTTATATATATAGATAGATATATATATCTATATATCTATATATATATATATATATATATATATATATATATATATATATATATATATATATATATATATATATATGGGAGAGGCTTTGATTGTTGTGCAGGGAGCAATAGCTGTTATAGTACTGGTCCTACATATCCATTAAAAAATGACAATAAAACATCCATAAATTGCACACAAATATTTAATATTAAGTTATATAAGTTATTAATTTATGTCCAAAATGGGCCCATATGTTGATTGGGCCAACAACGGTCAAACACTCACCTTTAACATAACAAGTTGACAAGACATCATGTCCCAACTACCTCCAAATTTTAATTACTAAAGAAGTCAAAATGCACTACAAAACATTCCATTAACTTATATCCAATAGTACACCTATCCCATCAAACGGATCTCCACTGGAGCAATACTTCCCATGGTTGGGTAATACCTACACAAGAACAGGTGAAATGTGTGTCAACCATATCTACATGTGTGTTCAACTGTTCAACCTATGAAGGAAATAAATGGCACCATTCAACTACTAAATTCAATAAAGGACACCAACCCTTTCAATTTAGGAATTAAACGCAAGAAAGCACAAGGATCAACCATGAAATTTTATCATTCATTGGATCATGTACAAATCAATCCAGAACACACATTTGAATTTGAGAGATGGAAATCCGTGCCAATATTCCCTACCAATCAAATTCAACATCAAAAAACTACAAAATAACCTCAACCCTTACTGAGTAGCATTTGAAATGCTCATTCTACTCATCAGCTATTGGAGATATACAATCCGAGTGTGTGCACGGAGTTATCAAGTTTGAACATTTTATTTTATTTTTTCCTACTTCTAGTGTAATCTAATATAATCAGGATAAAATATAGGATACCTTGTTATTCAGGTGATAAATTAACTGTAACTTGACAAGTTACAACTATGCCAAGACAAATTCTCTTTAGCCAAGAA
Source organism: Pinus tabuliformis (assembly GCA_031772625.1). Classification (NCBI taxonomy): domain Eukaryota; kingdom Viridiplantae; phylum Streptophyta; class Pinopsida; order Pinales; family Pinaceae; genus Pinus; species Pinus tabuliformis. The sequence goes on from CM062817.1 coordinate 333,938,573, forward strand.
AACTGCACTTTCCACAAAATATTAATAGTCATACAATCGCGAAAGGTTTCAACTTTTCCAATGAAACAATTGAAGTTTTAGATACATACAACTTCAAGATCCTAAACTTAAACTTAAACTTAGTCTATTATTTTTGTTATTTTATCCTTTGAATAACACTTTCATTTGTTTTTGCTGGAAGAAAAAGTAACACTTAGATTTGCAGGAATGTTATCATTTTCAAGAAAAAATGCATTTATGTTTGTTGGAAAAAAAAAAAAACACTTTCATTTATATGCCCAATTACACATGGACTGCTCACAAATTACCATTGAAGACAATATGCACTAATACAAAAGAAGACTAAGCACAAAAACATTTTTTTTAATCAGAATTTCGGGTAAATCTGCAAGTTGTTGTAGCCATGCCAAGAGTTATTATTGCAGCTCATACAAAGAATAAGAGGAGGCGACGGACCAAGGGTACCCAATTGCAATGCACTGAGGTAGAATGAAGACAGGGGGGTGATGAGAATGCTCCCAACAATGTTGTTGATAATTACAATGCGGTGGAAGATCATGTTGTCCCACCATCAACCATAGGCTCATCGTCAATCATAGTGCAAGGTGCAATTTCAACAAAAAAGATCAATTCCATAAGAGGTTGGACAAAGGAAGACATGTTGGCTGCATTTGATGAGATAGATGTTGGCATTATGATTCTGGTATGGCTCTATGTTACAGATGTTGTACTTGATGGCAACACCCTCAAGTGGCAATGCTCTGATCAGGCTCTCAAAATGTTGGAAATTAAGAGGTACGCAGGTGAATGGTTCAAAAGGTGCGTACCCGCAGGTACGCCGGCCAGGAAGTGCGTTCATACCCGCAGGTTACCCATTCATGAGGTGCGTACCCCCAGTTCACTCACTTCAAGGCAGAGAAGCGCGCTCACGTGGGGTTTCTTATGTTTGGCCCGTGGTATTTAGCCCGCCATTCTTGATTCTATGGTTTTGGCCCGTGGTATAGGATCTAATTTTGCCCCGGTTTGGATCCCTTGTATTGGTTATTGATGGTTTTGCCCCATGGTGTGAATAAGGGCTTGACTATAAATAGGGAAGGAGATCACTTGGCTAAGGCATCTTTTGCAAATTGAATATCTTAAGATCTGAAATATTGGGTTATCGGTTTAAAAGCTTGATCTATATAAAAGTGAAGTTGAATGTGAATCTATGAAGTGTGATCTCTCGGGCGCATGATCAGATCTGGGCATCTGACTATCTGTGGCACACTGGGGGACTGCCAATTCGGTCCTAATCAGAGGTACGCAGGAGATTAACAGTGCAAGTGCGTGGGTACGCACAGCAGAAGAAGGCGCAGTGCGTGGGTACGCAGAGCAGAAGAAGGCGCAGTGCGTGGGTACGCAACGCGACAGAGGTTCAGGTGCGAAGGCACAATGAAAGTACGCGGCTCTACAGAAGCCGCAGGTGCGTAGATACGCGGCGCGATAGCATCTGAGAGTGCGTGGCCACAGTAGTAGTACGCGGCGCGATAGAAGCAGTGGGTGCGTGGGCACAGTGAAGGTACGCGGCGTGTTTAAAGGAACAGTGCATGGATACGCAGTGCAGCTCAAGGCTCTTTGCGGAGATACGCAGAGGTGCAGAAGGTGAAGTGCATAGCAACGCATGCCAGATAAAGAAAAATTGCGTATCTGTCTTAAGGCATTTATTTGACTGACTTTTCTCTGTTGATAAGGTGTTCTGGGTTTAGTTTACTATTACTATTGATCTGGTTACTGAAGTTGACTGGTGTCACACGGAATCAGTCAAGGGTGCGGACACAACTGACCTTCCTAGAAGTCTAAGACATTCTAATGACAAACAAAACAAACTGGAGCTATCCTTCTCTAAACATACATTATGATATGAGAAATCAAGTGTTTCGTTCTTACCTTTGTCCAAACGCTGTTGTAGAAGTCCAAGCTTTGTTGATCTGGATGAGCTCCTCCTTTTCTCCAAAACCTGCAATCACCAACAGTCAAACAATTAAATAGCACCTGATTATAACATAAAACAAAGCATATTCCACATATAGACCAAGGAGTACATGAAATAACCCATCAACAACAAGTTATTGAGAAGAATGGACCAATTTGCATTAAAGGTAATCAAAAGGAACCATTACAACCTGAGCCTTGGTGTTGTGCAAGCTCCTTCCAGGGTCCACAAGAGTCTTCCTCTACTTTGACAAAGCTCACCCACTTCCAAATAGAACAAGTAAAGATGACAATCTCTCCTCACAAGCTTCTAAATGGGAGTCCTAATTCCTGCAGCATTTACCCTTAGAAATCTATAGCTTTCAACCTTCTTTCTTCTGGCTCAATGCCTCTTTTTATAGTGCTCAAGAGGAAGTTAATCAGGTCCACCATCAATGGGATAGTCCCCTCTTTGGATGGGATCACTCCCTTATTGATGGGATAAGTTCCTCTTTGATAGGAGTGCATGAACCATCTGGAGGCGCTCAATACACATCAAACAACCTTCTAGAATGCTCTAGAAATGGCCACAAGTAAGTTTTTGAAGATAAAATTTGCGCATTTTAACCTTTTCAGAGGGACACACCTGCCCCTTTAGATACAGAGCGTCCTTGGACGCAGACCTTATGAACAAAAGGTGCGTACCCGCAGGCAAGGCTTGAGAGAACCTGCGTACCCAGAGATAAACATTTTTATAAGGACTTTCTCTCTTTCTTGGAGTTTGACATGAATAGTAGAGGCATAAGACTTGCTCAAGAGGGTAGTATGACTGTTGATAGAGCCATACCAACTGTAAATAGCCATGGTGACATTTTTTAGTGTAACAGATTGCCCCCTAAAGTGCGAAGCCTGGAATAGATTAGGGTTTTGTATTATCTAGGAAGGGTGAAGCGCTTTATCATTTCAAGGATTATCTCGTGGAGAACCTGGTTGGAACCTGCAATTTTCAACACAAAATACATGGATAAGATTATATCATCACTGAGGTAGGCATTCCCATACTCAGATAAAAACTTTAACTAACAGACTAACTACTCTGATACAGGAATGTTTTTGCAGTACATCATAATCATAGACTTTTGTAGACACAGTATGGGCGCAGCCATCTGTTTATGATTAGTCTACTTAGATAATGAATACAAAACTCCTCGCAGCCTGGATGGTAAAGATTTGATCCAGGGTCTTCATTCCTACTTCTCGAATTGGTACGATTCTAGCCATGCGAATAAATGAGTCGATGTCGAACATGGTAGAAACCACTTGATTACCAGTCAATGATGTGAACTGTTAACAAGCGTGAGAGAGACCACCAGTAATGTCAATGGTTCTCAAAGTACCCAGTACAATCCATGAGATGTGAATGAATGAGTTGATGTCGAACATTTCACGGAATCCTTCGATCGAAAGTCAATGATGTAACTGACGTCAAAGGCGAGAAACCTGCCATTGATGCATGCAGACTTCAAGGCACTAACGATTTCTAAGTCATCTCTCTAGATAATGTGCTGACGTCGATAGAAAGTGACCCGTTGCGGGCAAGCCCACAACACGAAATCATTGTTCAAGTTGAAGAAATATTGCTGTAAGGACTGACTCAGGGATGGTCAAATGGATGACAAGTATTTTGCAGATGAAAGTTTTGTTTGCAGACCTCTTGGACACATAACGACACGACAGATGGTTTGGTGCTGAATAACTCAAAGTTAATCCCCGGAACCCGGTTGAAGACTTTCAAAAGTGGTTTGATTGACTGTGAGGTAAAAGATTTCCCAACCCAGGTGAATGTAAAGTGTCGTGTCCAAGAGTGGTAATAAAGTTTCTTTTGAGACAAAAGGTAACAAATAGGCTCATTCTTCTCTTTTTTCCCCCACCATTTCTGGCAAGTACCTCTTTATTTTTAACAAGCTTGAGGAGGATAACATATGCTTGATTATAAGCTCATCCTTCGGATGAGTCCAACCCAGTTTTGATTCGAACCCTAGGAAGGAGTGGTTCGTTCCTGTTTGTAATTGAACAGGTCCTTTACTGTGAAATGTTTAACGAGCCCAGTATAGGAGAAACTCGGCGTTTTTCAATTTTAGAGAGTCTGAAAAACTTAAGGAAACTCCAAGTTGAACTTTTTCGTAAATTTGTGTCCCTCAAGCCCGAAAAAGTATAAAATAATACCTGGGGGAACCGCTTGATCTTGCGACCAAGGAGTACTTTCATAGTTAGTGTCACTGACCTGAAAAGTAAAAAGCGATCAAGGACACGTCGTTTTATTTCCGTATCGAGTTTGAAACAACAAAAACACGGCTATCTTTTCCTGATTTTACGGTCAGAAAAGAGCTATAAGGGGACCGTCTTTTAATTCCGTTTTAACGAGTGTAAAAGAAACGCTCGGCAACCTTTTCATGTTTTAGGAGTCAGAAAAGGGCTTAAAAGATGACTCTAATATTTTGTTTGCGAAAAATGACAATTTTCCCTCTAAGTCCCTTTGTCCTGCACAAAAGCGACACATTACTCATACCTGTTTAAGATAGGCAAAAATTCATCGAAAAACATCTTTCCATGGTGAAAAATGAACAAATTCATCCAAAAAACCTATAAAAAGACTTTTTACCATGTCATTTTTACCGTTTGACTGTTGAGGTTGAAAAAGGAGCTTTTGACAAGAAACTTCCCGTGGTCGTTGCGGAAAATCCGACCGTTAGAATCGAACGCCGTCTCTTCCAGGTATTTCACAACATCCTCCTTGTCAATTTCATCCGTTTAGAATTTTGTTTTAGGTTTCATTTTTTATTTTTGGGGGGTTTTGGGTTTTGGAAACCGCCCTGCGGGGGACGCAGGTTTCCTAAAGGCTGGCCTGCGTCCCCCGACTTTTTCCTACACAGGGAAAAGGTCAGGGGACACAAGTTACCTTCAGGCCACCTGCGTCCCGGCGCACTGTGCGCCAAACGCGGGGTGCGTCCTCCGCAAAACGCGGGTTTTGAAACCCCAAACTCCCAAACTAACCATTGAAATTTCCCAAAATTAATTTTAATGCCTGTTTGTTCATGTGTAGGGCACTTATCATGCTGGATTGGAGAGAAAGAGAGCATGAGGAGGTTGATGAAGCTGCAATCAATCATCAACCTTCCCTCGATGCCCTAAGAGGATGTGGATTATACAAATACTGGTCCATACCCGGTATGAGAGCTCAGGTAAGGTTCTTGGAGTGGCTGGTCGAGAGATGGAATGTTCAAGAACAATGCTTTTATATCGGCGGGCAACAACTCGAGATAGAGCCGGCTGACATTTACTTTCTTACTGGCTTGCCGAATAGAGGTGAGCAACTCAATCTGGCTGGGACTAGGCCGGGTGGCCAATCCCTTGATAGTCTCCGAGCAGATTGGTGCCTACCTGATCGAGAGCACAAGAAAGGCATAGAGATCAAATATGTCTCTCAACGTGAACTCATGGTCTTAGCTTTCATTGTGACCAGGATTTGTGGCTCAGCCACTTTACATATTGCTACTGGGTCTCAATTTCGGATGGCAATTGATTGTCTCCAAGGCACCATTTTCAACTGGTGTGATGCACTGTTGGCTAACTTGAAAGCCCAACTGACCAAGGCAAAGACCGGGAGACTAAAGACCTTTGGATATGGGCCTATAGTCGTGAGCTTTGCCTTAGAGAGGATTCCAATGCTGATCCCTCAGCATCTCACTGTTGATATTTCGGGTCCTGAGGAGCCAAAGCTGGTACGATGGGTTGCGGTGATGGCCCGGCATCCGGACGAGGGTGCGGCAGTTGTTCGATTCACTGACAGTTATTTTCACTGGTTAGAGGACCAGGTGTTTGCGATTCAGGACTTTCCGTATGCCGGAATAGATTTTCGAGGTGATCCGGACATGGTTCTTCCACAGGGAGAACAATGGGATGACAGAGGTACTTTATTTTTCACGAGTTTTCAAATTATGTATTTTTTTTGTTTTTTATATATATCGTCTCAAAACTGACAGTAAAATTTTCAAAATGCAGATGTTGGTCCACAGCGTCCAGCCAACCTCCGGCCTTTCGAGAGGCGACATCCAGTTGCACCGCTACCGGCCCCACAGGACGCGGCGGCTGCAGAGGTACTGACTGAGTTGGAGCATGATCTACAGCGTCTGACGACGGATATACCGGAGACTTCTATGGATGATATTCCTATCAGACTTCAGTGCTACGTAGTCGCGGTCCCTGGACCGTTGAGGAGATTTTTGCGCAAGGTAGCCCGTGCAGTGGTGTTGTATAGGGAGCACCACCAGTGATTGGCTAGTCACTTTGTAGACACATGTGACATTTTTGTCTTTTTGTACTTATCATTTTGCCGATCATAAGGTGTTTTTCAACCTATGATCGAAGACGATGTATATTTTTTGACACACTCCTATCTATATATATATCACTATTACCGGCTTATCTTGTTTAACATGTATGATGAAATGTTTTTTAAATTTACTTGCATGATTATCGTAAATGTCTGTCCAACACTCGAGAAGCAATTGCATCTGCTAATGTATTTAAGGACCTTGGAATACGCTGATATTCAATGTAATCAAATTCACGTTCCAAGAGACGCACTCTCAAAAACAACCTTAATAACACAGGATTTCTAATGGCATAAACTCTATTAAGCTGTAATACAACAAGTTCAGAATCTAACCTCACTATCAAACGTCGAATTCCAAATGAAATAGATTCGGATAATAATTCAACCACTACACTGTATTCTGCAATGTTATTCGTTGTTTGACCGAGGCTTACCCCATGCATAGAAACTAACTCGTCAGAGGGTGAATAGATAACCCAAGCTGCGGAAGAGATATTCCATGTACTACGACAAGCACCATCAGCAAATCCAATGTATGTTTGGAGGGGCGTCGACATCTACAATATCAAGAGCAAAACCAAGATAAGCCAGAATAACGACGAAAAACACACTCACTAAGCTAAGCACACTGACTAACTAACAATCATACTAGCTAGAAAGAAAACCTAACCTAACTAAAAATTCTCCATACCCACCATTTAAGCATAATACCTCTTTAGCTAAAGTCCATTTCTGGGTTTATCCAAAGAGTCCCCATCAAAATCTACTAGCTCATAAGCCCCTTTTGCTAGCTTTCGCTTTACAATATAGGGTCCATGCCACATAGGAACGAATTTTCCAGCACCTAGCTTATCGTTAGCTTGATCATATAAGAGCACTAGGTCTCCCTCCGAAAAACTTCGAGGGGTCACATTTCTATCATACTGAGCTTTCATTCGCTTCGCATGAGTCTAGATTGCCAATGCAGCGTCGCGTCGAGTCTCATCTAATTTAGCTAAGTACAATAAACGTTTTTCCTCTTCGGAAGTAGCTGGAAGTAATTCGACAGCCATTTGAAGTGATGGGATTTCACATTCAATGGGTAACACTGCTTCTAAGCCATAAACTAGCTGGAAAGGAGTGAACCCTGTTGAGGTTTTCACTGAGGTTCGGTATGCCCATAGCGCCGAAAATAACATGTTGTGCCAATTCGACCGATGAATACCAATGGTTCGTCGGATCATGATAACCAGAACTTTGTTGATAGACTCAACCAAACCGTTGGCTTGCGGATAATAAGGAGTAGAGCTGTCATGGCGCAAACCAAGCTGGCTTGTAAGTTCAGTCATCATGGTGTTTCGAAAATGGCTTCCATGGTCAGTAATAATTGCTTGTGGGACACCAAACCTAGTTATTATATGATTGAATATGAAAACTGCAGCTGTTTTGCCGCTTGCGTCGAATGTAGGCATCGCCTCGGCCCATTTAGTGAAATAATCAACCGCAAGGATGATATACGCATGCCCCCCGGCCGAGTGAGGGTTACAAGTAATAAAGTCGATACCCCATTTGGCGAATGGACCAACGGCAATTATAGGGTGGAGAGGAGCAGGTGGTGCGCGCATCTTTCGATCAAACACTTGGCAGTTGTGGCACTTCCGGACTGCAATGATACAATCTTTAAACATAGATGGCCAGAAGTAACCAACGCGCAACACCTTCTGAGCTGTGGCATACCCAGACATATGACCGCCACATGCTCCAGAGTGACAATCATTCAAAACTCTCTCAGCCTCTTCGTGAGTTAGACAACGTCGAAAAACTAAGTCTGCCCCCCGGCGATATAGTGTATCTCCAATAATTTTGTATTGCTGGGATTGAAACCTAATTTTTCGACGTTCTGCTTTTGAAGCTTCAGGCCGAAAGGTTTGGGTTTGGAGATAGATGATTATATCCCCGAACCACGGATCTAAAGTACTAATAAGAAACAAAGATTCGTCCGCAATGGACTCTTCTGCCACAGTCTCTGTGTCAGTACGCGGGAAATCACACATCAATTCCGCAAAAACTAAGGATTTCTTAGACTTGGACTTCTCAAACTCCAAGTCGAACTCTTGCAGGATAACGATCCATTTAGAGTACTTGCCCCCTAGCAATTGTTTTGTCAAAATGTAAATCATAGGGTTGCAATTCGAAATAACTGTAGTTTTACGGAGAAGAATGTAGTGACGAAAACGCTGGACAGCTTGAACCGCTGCCAGGGCCAATTTTTCCACATGCGAATATTTTAACTCAGTGGGATTTAAGGTTTGACTGAGATAATATATCACATGTTCCGCTCCGAATTCATCTTCTTGAACTAACACCATCCCAATGGTGGAATGTGAAGCTGCGAGGTATAAGAAGTAGTCCTGGTTGTAGTTGGGAGGATGCAACAACGGTGCATGGGTCAACGCGTGTTTAAGTGCATCAAAAGATTGTTGGGCAATCTCGTCCCAAAAGAATTGAACGTTCTGTTTCAACAACCGTGTAAAACCTTTAGTGACCTCGGCGTAGTTTGGGATGAATCGACGTAAAAAATTCGCTTTCCCTTGCAAACTCTGGAGTTGGCGCAAACTCGAAGGAGGAGGCAATTTGATGATCGCCTCGACTTTCGAGGGATCGATGTGAATGCCGGGGCCACTTTTCAACGGGCGATGTCTTACGCATTTCACGACATCAAGCACATTGTGCAACCGTATCTCGATGATTTGCCTGCTCATTCTTTACATCGAGCTGATCACCTTGACCACCTACGAGCAATCTTTATGAGGTGTAGGCATTATCGAATTCGTTTGAATCCCCACAAGTGTGTTTTCTGTATAGAAACAGGTCGATTGCTGGGATTTGTTGTTTCAAAAGCCGGCATTTTGATAGTGAGGTTAGATTCTGAACTTGTTGTATTACAGCTTAATAGAGTTTATGCCATTAGAAATCCTGTGTTATTAAGGTTGTTTTTGAGAGTGCGTCTTTTGGAACGTGAATTTGATTACATTGAATATCAGCATATTCCAAGGTCCTTAAATACATTAGCAGATGCAATTGCTTCTCGAGTGTTGGACAGACATTTACGATAATCATGCAAGTAAATTTAAAAAACATTTCATCATACATGTTAAACAAGATAAGCCGGTAATAGTGATATATATATAGATAGGAGTGTGTCAAAAAATATACATCGTCTTCGAACGGAATCAGTCAAGGGTGCGGACACAACTGACCTTCCTAGAAGTCTAAGACATTCTAATGACAAACAAAACAAACTAGAGATATCCTTCTCTAAACATACATTATGATATGAGAAATCAAGTGTTTCGTTCTTACCTTTGTCCAAACGCTGTTGTAGAAGTCCAAGCTTTGTTGATCTGGATGAGCTCCTCCTTTTCTCCAAAACCTGCAATCACCAACAGTCAAACAATTAAATAGCACCTGATTATAACATAAAACAAAACATATTCCACATATAGACCAAGGAGTACATGAAATAACCCATCAACAACAAGTTATTGAGAAGAATGGACCAATTTGCATTAAAGGTAATCAAAAGGAACCATTACAACCTGAGCCTTGGTGTTGTGCAAGCTCCTTCCAGGGTCCACAAGAGTCTTCCTCTACTTTGACAAAGCTCACCCACTTCCAAATAGAACAAGTAAAGATGACAATCTCTCCTCACAAGCTTCTAAATGGGAGTCCTAATTCCTGCAGCATTTACCCTTAGAAATCTATAGCTTTCAACCTTCTTTCTTCTGGCTCAATGCCTCTTTTTATAGTGCTCAAGAGGAAGTTAATCAGGTCCACCATCAATGGGATAGTCCCCTCTTTGGATGGGATCACTCCCTTATTGATGGGATAAGTTCCTCTTTGATAGGAGTGCATGAACCATCTGGAGGCGCTCAATACACATCAAACAACCTTCTAGAATGCTCTAGAAATGACCACAAGTAAGTTTTTGAAGATAAAACTTGCGCATTTTAACCTTTTCAGAGGGACGCACCTGCCCCTTTAGATACAGAGCGTCCTTGGACGCAGACCTTATGAACAAAAGGTGCGTACCCGCAGGCAAGGCTTGAGAGAACCTGCGTACCCAGAGATAAACATTTTTATAAGGACTTTCTCTCTTTCTTGGAGTTTGACATGAATAGTAGAGGCATAAGACTTGCTCAAGAGGGTAGTATGACTGTTGATAGAGCCATACCAACTGTAAATAGCCATGGTGACATTTTTTAGTGTAACAACTGGGTGATTTACTTGTACTTGATGATCATTTGATGTTCATGGATCCAGTTTGAAAATTTATGAAAAATGGTCCTTGAAAGAAAAGAAGTAGGGGGTTGTAGCTCCCTTCTAGGAGAGACTGGAAAACGAGAGAGAGAGTTGTAGCTCTCTGCAGGTTGCAGCCTGCGTACTGGTAAAGGACTGCACCAGTACAAAATCATTGTAAAAGGAGTTTCTAATTGAAAGAAGATAGAGACATATTGCAGTAGGTGGTTTTCACCCACATTGGGTTTCCACCTTATATCTGATGTTCTTTGGTGTGACTATCTGTTTTTCTTGTTCATGCTCATTGTTTTATGGTACTGACATACAAGAATAATTCAAAGTATAAATAAGGAAGATTTATTAAAAAGAACTTGATAATACTGATTCACCCCCCCTCTCAGTATTATTTCCAACAATTGGTATCAGAGCAGGTCCTTCAGAGAAGCTTGATCGCTTGAAGGAAGATCACTCATCATGAGCAACTACGAGAGGGAAGCATCAATCAGGCCACCAATTTTTGATGGGACAAACTTCAATTATTGGAAGGTAAGAGTTACTGCCTATCTTCAATCTCTTGGTACAGAAGTTTGGGATATCATAGATACAGGCTACACTTTTCCTTCAGCTACTCCTACAGATTCGGCCGAAAAGAAGAAATATGAAACAAATGCTAAAGCAGTCAATACTCTGCTAGGATGCTTATCTCAAACAGAATTCGTGAAGGTTATGCAATATAAATCCGCAAACGAAATATGGGACAAGATTGTCTTGAGCTACGAAGGAGATGAACAGGTAAAGCGTGCTAAACTTCAAACCCTCAGGATTCAGTATGAGAATCTCAGAATGTATAATGATGAAAGTGTGGCTAACTATTTCCTTCGGGTAGACGAGATTGTTAATTGCATGAAAAACTTGGGTGAAGAAATAAAAGAGGCTATTGTGGTTGAAAAAGTTTTAAGATCTCTGTCCCCCAAGTTTGAATCTAAAGTGTCTGCAATAGAAGAAAAGGAAAATCTACGAACTCTTACTATGTCTTAGCTACATGGAATTATAACTGCTTATGAAATGAGAAAAGGAGGTCCATCAGACAGGAGAGAAGCTGCTTTCAAGGCTTCAGGCAAAGGAGACTACTATGAAGCAAGTCACGCGCCAGAAGAAGAAGAAGAATCAAATTTTGTCAGAAATCTTCAACGGGGTACTGGAAGGTTCAGAGGTAAGCTACATTTTAAATGTTTTTCTTGTGGAAGAGTAGGTCATTATGCTGTGAAATGTCCTCATAAGGATAAGATTGACAAAGGAAAGGAACCTGCTAGATGGAGCAAGAAACAGAATGGAAATAAGAAAAGCTACTACACTCATGAAGATAGTGATGGTCTATCAAATAGTGATGAAGATGAACGAGGTAATGACTATAAACTTTTAATGGCATTTGAAGATGATGATTACATGGATGCTATAGATGTGGATAGCTTTCATGAAGAAATTTCTAGACTCAAGACATGTATAGAAGAAAAGAATATGATCATTGATATTCTACAATTTCAAATTGATGAAAAAGAAAAATATCTTGAAAAGTTAGAAGGTGAAATTGTTGGTCTTAGAAAAGAGATTGAGAAAACAAAGGCTATTAATCTTAAGTTTGTCAAAGGATCTGAAACTCTGGATGAGATCATCAATATACAGCGTTCTCCACTAAACAAGACAGGTCTGGGGTATAATGGAGAAACTTCTCAAGCATCCACCTCAAAGAGTTATCTTGATGCAGCAAGAAGGAATGAGCAAAAGCACAATGGAGATCACCAGGTAAAGCAGGGACAAATTACATCAAGAACAAACAAAGACTATCAGGTAAACCAGGGGCAATCCGTCTTAAGGATGAACAAAAGCTACAACCAGCCACAGGTAAAACCCTCTCAATTTGCTTCAAGAATGGATGACAATAGAAATTACAATCATTTGGTCGGAAGATTTAATAACCGCAGAAGTTTCTTCAATGGAAAATGCTTCTCTTGCCATAACTTTGGTCACAAAGCAGCTCAATGTGTTGCATATAAAACAATCATGACTAGAGAAGCTCAAAAACAAAGAAGCATGACCGGGATTACAAAAAGGGCCTATAACAACTTTTCGGCTCTTGAAAATGAAGTTGAATGTTCTATTTGCAATAACTTTGGTCATGAAGATTCTGAATGCAGGAGCAGGTTTCAGCAGACAAAGGAACAAGCCTCAAGCACCAAAACATGGAGAATAAAGGAACCACAAACAGAAAGATGTGGGATAGCATTTTATGCAGAGGGACGGGAAAATCTATGGTACATTGACAGTGGATGTTCGAAGCATATGACAGGTGATAAAGAAAAACTTGAATCATATTCTGCTTTAGAAAAGGGAAAGAAAGTTTCTTTTGGAAATGATGCTCCTGCAGCTATAAAAGGAAAAGGCACTGCTCAGTTAAAAGAAAAGGTCAAAGCTAGAAATGTTTTGTATGTTGATGGATTGAAGCATAATCTTCTGAGTGTCAGCCATATGTGTGATCAATGAACCGAGGTGATATTTAGATCAAATGGATGTCTTGTTCGTGATCTTGATACAGGTAAAACGGTGATCAAAGGTGAAAGAACTCCAAATAATCTATACATATTTGAAGAAGGACAACAACAATGCTATCTAAGCAAGGATGATGAACACTGGTTATGGCACCGGAGGTTGGGGCATCTAAGCTTTTCACAAATAAGGAAAGCATGCAAATATCAGGCAGTTCGCGGTCTTCCAGATATCAAAATTCCAGACAACACCATATGCAAATCATGTCAGTTTGGAAAGCAAACTAGAACTAACTTTCCAGAGAAGGAAGGATCAGCTAGCATGCCTCTTGAGCTTGTACATACAGATGTATGTGGACCATTCAGGAAAAGGACACCTCGAGGAGAAGAATACTTGATATTATTCATTGACGATTTCTCCAGGTTTGTCTGGTTAGGACTTATGAAGCACAAAGATGAAGCATTTGAAAAATTCAAATCTTTTAAAGCCTTAGTTGAAAATGAATCAGGATACAAAATTAAGTGCCTCAGATCCGACAGAGGTGGGCAGTTTACCTCAAATTAATTTTTCGATTTCTGTGAAGAACATGGGATAAGAAGAGAATTCTCTACAGCTAGAACTCCTCAGCAAAATGGAGTGGTGGAAAGAATGAACAGAACAGTCCAACAAATGGCTCGTGCTATGCTTGATGAGTCTGGAACTCCCGCAACTTTCTGGGGTGAAGTTGCATATGCTGCGGTTGTTATTCTCAACAAAACAAATTTCGGGGTGAACAGCACTCAAACCCCTCATGAGCTCTAGTATGGTGAGACTCCTTCGGTAAAGCACTTCAAAATCTTTGGGAGCAAATGCTATATTAAGAATACTGATGAGCAACTTGGCAAACTTGAACCTAGAGCAGATGAAGGCATTCTTCTTGGTTATTCTCCACATAGCAAAGCATACAAGTGCTACAATAAAAGACTTGGAAGAATTGTTGACAGCGTTGATGTAGTGGTTGATGAGAAGGGATACATTCCTACGCAAGTAAATCATGAAGGTATCGAAGAAGATGAAGACTACCCTCAAAGACATAATGATGAAGAAGAAGAACCTCAAGAAGAACCAGAGGAGCAAATAAGGATAGAAGAGAAGACTCCATCCAGATATGTTCAGAAGAATCATCCAGAATCTCAGATTTTGGGGCAGAAAGAAGTAGGTGTACAAACAAGAAGAACAATTGCAAAAGCTTCAAGCTATTTGGCATTACTCTCTTCCACTGAACCACAAAATGTGAAAGAGGCATGCAAAGATGAATGTTGGGTCAAAGAAATGGATGAAGAACTTGAGCAGATCGAAAAGAACAACACTTGGGAGTTGGTTCCTAGACCAAAGGATAAGAATGTTATAGGGACAAAATGGGTCTTCAAAAATAAATTGAATGAAAATGGAGAAGTAATTAGAAACAAGGCCAGACTTGTTTGTAAAGGGTATGCGCAGCAAGAAGGAATAGATTTTGAAGAAACTTTTGCTCCTGTTGCAAGACTTGAGGCCATCCGAATGTTCCTTGCTCTCTCAAGCTTTCAAAACTTCAAAGTATTTCAAATGGACGTGAAATCAGCCTTTCTGAATGGAGACTTGGAAGAAGAAGTATACATTGAGCAGCCAGATGGTTTCATTCTTGGAAATGATCCAAATCTTGTATGCAAATTGAAAAAGGCTCTCTATGGTCTCAAACAAGCTCCAAGGGCTTGGTACTATCATTTGGACAAATATCTTCATCAACAAGGTTTTTCAAAAGGATCAGCAGATAGCAATCTTTATATAAAAGTTGAAAACGACAAATTGCTAATACTTTTTGTGTATGTAGATGACATTATCTTTGGCAGCAATGAAGAAGCTATGAGTCAAAGCTTTGCCTTGGTAATGCAGAAAGAATTCGAAATGTCCTTGCTGGGAGAACTGACATATTTTCTTGGTTTGCAAATCCAACAAAAAGAAGGAGGGATCTTTTTGTCTCAAACCAAGTATCTCAAGCAGATTTTGAAGAAATATGGCATGGAAGATGCAAAACCAGTATGTACACCCATGGTCACAGGATGTAACCTCAGTGCAAATGATGAATCAGCAGCAGTGCATCAACCAACCTACAGATCTATGATTGGAAGCCTACTTTATTTGACAGGTACCCGACCAGACATAATGCATGCAGTAGGAATAGTTGGAAGATTTCAGGCAAAACCAAAGGAAACTCATCTTCAGGCAGTAAAGAGAATCTTCAGATATCTTCAAGGAACTCAAAACTATGGCTTATGGTATCCTAGAGATATAGATCTCACACTTCATGCTTATACAGATGCAGATTGGGCCGGAAGCGTGGATGACAGGAAGAGCACAAGTGGTGGTGCATTCTTTATGGGTTCCATATTAGTATCTTGGTTCAGCAAGAAACAGAGTTCGATTGCCTTGTCTACAGCTGAAGCGGAATATGTTGCTGCTGCATCTTGCTGCACTCAACTCCTTTGGATGATGCAGACCTTGCAGGATTTTCAAATCACTTGTATACCACCCATCTCCATCTTATGTGATAATACAAGTGCAATCAGCATTTCAAAGGACCCAGTCATGCATTCAAGGACCAAGCACATACCGATCAAGTATCATTTTCTCCGGGAACAAGTACTTGAACAAAAGGTCAAGTTGGAATATGTTCCTTCTAAGGAACAAGTTGCTGATATACTCACCAAACCATTGCCCAGGGAGACCTTTGAATACCTCAGGCAAAAGCTGGGGGTTGTTGATGCATCATCTTGTTGTTGAATCTCTTTTGATGGTTGGTTGTACGCAAGGCTCATCTGGGGTATATGCGTACATGTGCTGGGTTGCGGATTGATCGAAGATTGAATGGCACAGGTTCAGGGGGAGCATATAATGCATTGTTGGCATTATGGAGAAGGAGATCATGGATGCTGGTCTGAATATTGCTGCAATATGCCTCTATCTCTTTCATGGTCATTTATGGTGGATTATGGTTCTTCTTTGCAGATTTGGTTTATAGTCAGGGGGAGCATGTTCTTAGGGGGAGCATAACCCTTTGCCCTTGATGTCAAAGGGGGAGAATGACGTTGAGGAGATCTTGAGGTTGCCATCAAGTCCAAAGGGGGAGATTGTTGGCATTATGATTCTGGTATGGCTCTATGTTACAGATGTTGTACTTGATGGCAACACCCTCAAGTGGCAATGCTCTGATCAGGCTCTCAAAATGTTGGAAATTAAGAGGTACGTAGGTGAATGGTTCAAAAGGTGTGTACCCGCAGGTACGCCGACCAGGAAGTGCGTTCATACCCGCAGGTTACCTGTTCATGAGGTGCGTACCCCCAGTTCACTCACTTCAAGGCAGAGAAGCCCGCTCACGTGGGGTTTCTTATGTTTGGCCCATGGTATTTAGCCCGCCATTCTTGATTCTATGGTTTTGGCCCATGGTATAGGATCTAATTTTGCCCCGGTTTGGATCCCTTGTATAGGTTATTGATGGTTTTGCCCCATGGTGTGAATAAGGGCTTGACTATAAATAGGGAAGGAGATCACTTGGCTAAGGCATCTTTTGCAAATTGAATATCTTAAGATCTGAAATATTGGGTTTTCGGTTTAAAAGCTTGATCTATATAAAAGTGAAGTTGAATGTGAATCTATGAAGTGTGATCTCTCGGGCGCATGATCAGATCTGGGCATCTGACTATGTGTGCAACACTGGGGGACTGCCAATTCGGCCCTAATCAGAGGTACGCAGGTGATTAATAGTGCAAGTGCGTGGGTACGCACAACAGAAGAAGGCGCAGTGCGTGGGTACGCAGAGCAGAAGAAGGCGCAGTGCGTGGGTACGCAGCGCGACAGAGGTTCAGGTACGGAGGCATAGTGAAAGTACGCGGCTCTACAGAAGCCGCAGGTGCATAGATATGCGGCGCGATAGCATCTGAGCGTGCGTGGCCACAGTAGTAGTACGTGGCGCGATAGAAGCAGTGGGTGTGTGGGCACAGTGAAGGTATGCGGTGTGTTTAAAGGAACAGTGCGTGGATACGCAGTGCAGCTCAAGGCTCTCTGCGGAGATACGCAGAGGTGCAGAAGGTGAAGTGCATAGCAACGCATGCCAGATAAAGAAAAATTGCATATCTGTCTTAAGGCATTTATTTGACTGAATTTTCTCTGTTGATAAGGTGTTCTGGGTTTAGTTTACTGTTACTATTGATCTGGTTACTGCAGTTGACTGGGTGATTTACTTGTACTTGATGATCATTTGATGTTCATGGATCCAATTTGAAAATTTATGAAAAGTGGTCCTTGAAAGAAAAGAAGTAGGGGGTTGTAGCTCCCTTCCAGGAGAGACTGGAAAACGAGAGAGAGAGTTGTAGCTCTCTGTAGGTTGCAGCCTGCGTACTGGTAAAGGACTGCACTAGTACAAAATCATTGTAAAAGGAGTTTCTAATTGAAAGAAGATAGAGACATATTGCAGCAGGTGGTTTTCACCCACATTGGGTTTCCACCTTATATCTGATGTTCTTTGGTGTGACTATCTGTTTTTCTTGTTCATGCTCATTGTTTTATGGTACTGACATACAAGAATAATTCAAAGTATAAATAAGGAAGATTTATTAAAAAGAACTTGATAATACTGATTCACCCCCCCTCTCAGTATTATTTCCAACAATAGAGTTTAGGGGATATTCAATTTGTACCTCTGCAAAAAAATGTCTGATTGCTGCTTCAAACATAAGTTATTGGATAAATGGGCTAACTCATACAAAGCATATAATGCCTATTACAATTATCACTGAAGAGGAGGAGGCCGGGGTGGTTGAGTGGTGTAAGGAGACTGCCCAATTGGGACATGGGTTAGAGCTGATATAACTTAAATTCACAGTAGCTAAAATATGTTAAGGGAGGCCAAACCCCTTCAAAGGTGGGTTTCTTGGTAAATCATGATGGAGTGGGTTTAAGAAAAGGAATCCAGGCCTTGTGTTACGTACAACTAAGGGCCTTGACAGAGACAATGCTTTAAATTCCCTACAATTGTGTCCAATTTCTATGACACTCTTTCTACTGCATATGAGAAACACTCATATGGCCCAAACCATTTATGGAACTATGATGAAACAAGCTTACAAGGGAGAAGGAATTGTGGCATGTGGGTAATTGCCAAGAGAGGGAGAAAAAACATGCCTAAGAGTTTTCCTAAGAGTAGGGAGTGGATCACTATTCTTTGTTGTGTCAATGTTATTGGTTCTTCAATACCAAGTTTTTATATATTCAAAGGTAAAACTCAACTAGAAAACTATATACATAATTGTGAACGAGGTTCATACATGGCTGCACATATCCATGCATGGATGACAAAGGAACTATTCTTGAATTGGCTTTGTCACTTTGTTGCATCAATACTAGGTGGTGTCTCACCTAAAAACAGACACCTACTTGTTTTAGATGGCCATGGAAGCCACATGGTTGTGCAGACAATTGAGGGGGGCAACAATTTTGGCATTAACCTATTAACATTGTCAACTCATATGACTCACAGATTGTAACCCCTTAATGTCAGTGTGTTTGGGCCTTTCAAGAACTATTTCAGGGTCGATAAAGCTTCATGGATAGCAAAGAATCTAAGTGTGGAGGTAAAAAGGTTTGAGCTAGTTGAGATTGCAAGTAAAGCATTTAAAAGGGCTCTCACACCTTCTAATATCAAGGTTGGATTTAGGAGAAATGGTATATGATCACTAAATGTTGATGCTCTTTTGCATGATACTGGTTGCACCTAGGAATTTGATGTGGGAGGTCAAAAAGCAAAGGGCTTATGAGACCATGTTGATGCCCAAGAATATGTGGATGGGCATGAAGATGTTGTTTCTATTGAAGGTATGATATCCTTTTCTCAAGGGAATTTCTATGGTGATGATGATGAACATGTGAGTGAGACACAATTCAGTCATTAACCAATTGTCACTGCAATGGAAGTTGTCACACCCACTAAACCACCTACTAATTATGCATGTGATATTACATATGAGGCAATTGATCATGTGAATGACAATGCAATTGTGGTTTCATATGATAATGTAATAGGATTAAACAATGAGAAATTCAGCATGTCAACCCAGGTAACTCCACCATCATGGTTAGCAGAGGCCATGATGAATACCAACACACATAATTTGTCATCCACCAATGAGGAAAGCATGAACATGCCTTCATAACTAGCAAAGTTAAACATTGAACTTGTTCATTATTTTGTGGAAAATGGATCATTGGAAGAAGAGCTTGTTCACCATGAAGTACTAGACGAAGGCAATAATGGGGGTTAATTAGTTTTCCTGTAGATTGAAAGGAAAGTGTCAGGCCCTGAAGAGAAAGTGACAACGAACCAACCAAGACTTGGTAGGTTCCTAAAGCTACCAGTAAAGAGAGTGAAGGTATCATTAAGGCACTAAACAACATATTGTCTTTGTTTAGGGAGGAGTTCACAGTTGCTCACCTATGCAAACTTATATGAACCTATTATTTGAGTATAAACGTAAAAATATTGAAATTTAGGAATCTAAACAGAGAAAGAAGGAGTTGGACAAGGAAAAGAGAGATGTAAGGATTG
Source organism: Pinus tabuliformis (assembly GCA_031772625.1). Lineage (NCBI taxonomy): Eukaryota > Viridiplantae > Streptophyta > Pinopsida > Pinales > Pinaceae > Pinus > Pinus tabuliformis. The sequence continues at coordinate 333,958,357 of CM062817.1, forward strand.
CAACAGCAAAATCTCCGACAAAGGAAAGGATGGAAAGACAGAAAGCAAGGGAAGAAAGGAACATAAAAAAATTAGCAAGGAAAGATAGGGAGGAAAGAAAGGTTCAATAAGTGTTGGAAAAAGGAGGAGGGGTGACAGACAAGGAATATTATGGTCTAGCCCAGTTTGAGTCAAATATGATGATGTCCAAGTCTCTAGACCACATTGAAAAGCATACACCATCATACATGGACCTAATTAACATCCAAGTCCCCCGCTACCATCCAGGGGTTATTCCCACCTCTTATACCCCTGCCATTCCACGTTTAAATCATATGTGAGATTATAGGACACATCCACTTAGTGTTATGGTTAGTAGCATTAGTGGAGACTTCAACTACTCAATACATCCATGCCTACAAGGAGAATATTGGACTTAAGTATATGTCAACATTCAGACACATCCTAATCAACCATTCTTGGGTAGTCCACCATACTTGGCTCGGGAAAGCAACTCAACAAGTTTGGGCAATGCAGAAAATGGAGGCCATTAAGCATAAGGGTGGCATGACTTTTTTTTATAACCATATTGCAATGTGGATTTTGTAAGGATGCAATCGGTTGCATGGTTAATATAATAGTTCACATATAGTTTAAGATACAGTTTAATGTAATAGTTGACAACACACTTTGTGCAATTGTGGTATACTTACAATATATTATGCTTGGCCTTTGGTTGGTTTTTCTTGTTTTCAGTTTCTCATTAAAACTAGTGAGTACATACCTTCATGGATACATATACCAGCAAGCAAACCCAAAGGTACTTTTGATTGCTTACTACACATACATAGATTCACATACAAATCTAATTGTGCAACCATATGCAAGTATCATTTCAAAACAAAATGCAAGCAACATAAGCTATAATGTTCCAACGTTAAAGTATAATTGGTTTATCTTACATCTCTTGGAAGTGTTCGCAAATCAATTGGTTGGTTACATAGAGTTGCAGTTCATTGTTTATTTCACATACAAAGTTGTGTCTTCTATTCATGGTTGATTACACATACAGAGTTGGAGTAAATACTACCAAACAGAAACGAAGACAAATAATCCTTCTTAAACCCATTAAACTACATACTCTTAAACAGATACAAAGTGCCATTAATTATTCATGTAAACTTCTTAAACCCTATTTTTGTTACAGAAAAATAGTCGACATCTCAAACCCTAGTATTTTTCTCAAACCCTAACATAGCCATTAATAATTCTTGAATAATTCATAAACCCTATATTTGTCACAGAAAAATAGTCACCATCTGCAAAAGAAAAACATACATTTGATTGAATATATATTACAGTGCAGGGCAGATCACAAAACCCTATTTGAATGCAATTTGATAACCCTCTTTGAATGCAATTTGGTAACCATTTTTTCTTGCAGTTTGAAAACCATATTGCAACAATTCGAAACCCATATTTGAATGCAGAGTTCCAAAAAGATGGCATGCAGCAAAACCCACATAGAAATTTCAAACCATTCTAAGATGACATGTAGCAAGAAACCATTCTAAGACGACATGCAACAAAATCCACATAGAAATTACATCAAATGTAGCCAAATTCCATTCAGTTGAATGTGTTTAAAAACACAGAGGTAGAAGTAACTGGTAGGATTAAAATCCTACCATAGAGGACTGGGTTTTGATTATTCCATGCCCGCATGCCACACGAACCTGAGGAGCTTGAAAACCCTTAATTGCAACATAAACTTATATGGTGTCCTCAACATCTCTGGCACAGTGACCGGCAAAATGGACAAGGAGGCCACAAAGACGTTTTGGGGATAGAACTTGGAAAAACTAGCAAAAAAGAATAATTCCTCCGAGCAATGTTGAAAACATGCAAATTACCTTCAGATAAACCCTATATTGCACGAAACAACCATATCCAACACCAAGCCAAGGAAATTCCCACATAGGGTCAAACATAGACGAATAGCCCAGTTGCCACTGTGCAACGAGGAAGAACAACAATCTTATTAAACTAAACTCCACACAAGAAAACAATTGAATATCTAGATGAACCACGAACCAAGCCTATGCATAACCCACTCTCCGCAATGCTAAGACTAGTGCATGTAGCGACCAACATTGTAGTAGGGTGGCACAAGCATTGGGGGGACTAAACATAGCCTCAACAGAATAACGCAGTGTTTCAAGGACCCTCCAAAACTCACACCAAAAGGAAACCCTAAACCACGCACAACACATCAGGCTTTATTGACCGACTTTCCCAACACGTGTTTGTGTAGATTGGAATCCTATGGTATAAATGGCGTGGAGGTTCACGTGGTGTTCGGAGGGGTCAAAAGAGGGGCACCCAACTACTGCGTCCCTCCCCTATATATATGTATATATATATATATGTATATATATATATGTATATATATGTATATATATATGTATATATATGTATATATATATGTATATATATATGTACATATCATATCTTAGACTTATTTTAATATAATATTATAATATAAAATATTAATTAGCCATGGAGAAATATTTACATTATATCATATTGAACATAGTATTATAATATCAAACATTTTTTAGCAAAATCAAATGTTAAAGGCATATGTAAGGTTCTAATTCGACTTTTGATTACTTTGACATTAATATTTTGTTTTTCTATTGAAAAGGATCTGTTGATTTTAGTGTAGATGTTAATTTCTAATCATATTTCATTGATTGCACTAGATGCATTGGTTTAATGTGGATGTTAATTTCTAATCCTATTTGATTGTTTGCATTAAATGCATTAATTATATTATGTACAAAGTAATTTTTAATGGCATGCATTGATATGTGTCTTACAATAATCATCGGCCTACATCCATATTAAAATGAAATGAACAGCAAAGATCAGAGATCCATATTAAATAGAATTGGATAACAAAGAGAAAGTGGGCACAGAAATACACGGAAAACGACAACTACGTATGCATTAATTTTAGTGTAGATCTTGACTTGTAATCCTATTTGATTGTTTGCACTATATGCATTGATTTCAATGTAAATGTTATTTTTTGATATGATGTGAATAGATGGATTATGTGCATTGCTTTCAAAGTAATTAGATTAATAGTGTGCATTGGTTTCAATGTATGCACAAAGTAATTATTGACTACATGCATTTTTTTTGTGTTACAATATTCGTCAACCAAGATATATTAAATATAAATGAATAAGAAAGATCCTAGATCCATCTTAGATAGAAATTAACAACAAAGAGCAATTTGACAAAGTAATACATAAAAAATGACAATTGAGGAGTGTAAACAACAAATGGAGAAACAAAGATAGTCACGACAAACGATAACTAAACAAAGATCAAATAAAAGAAAAAAATTGAATGACAAAGAGTATATCAAAGAGAATATGAAAGAGCACATCAGCAAATAAGGGCACAACAAATGACAATTGAAGAGTGTCAAGAGAAAATAATACAAGGCACAATGAAGAGGAAATCAACCAAAAAAAAGGGCAAAAGAAATGACAACTAAAGAGCATGAAGGATAAAGGAAATAAAGGCTAAACAACAAAGATCATACCAAAAAAGAAAACAATATTAAATCAACTCAGGTATATTACAATATGTAGAAGAAAATCCTATGAAAAAAATAAATTTAAAAGATATCTATAACCAAGCTCATATCAATAGTATTGTTGATATAAATATGCACATCGAATTTAATTTGATGATAAGATTTATCGATTATGTGTGTGAGCAGTCATATGTTGGAATTTAAGTATTTAATACAAACACAATTCCAATGTGAACGAGATGTAGAAGAGAAAGAATCTTAGACATAGTTAACATAGTTAACATATTTAAAATGATCAGATTAATGATATGTTTGACTAATTTTATGTGGCTACCGACGATTGAAACCAACCTAGATCTATCTCAACTCCAGATCTATCAAGTGCCGAGAGGGAGCAAATCTCTTGAGGTGAAAACCTTTCCTCAAGTTTTGAACTCAAAAAGATGTTTACACCTCTAGAGATTTGATCCGAGAGAAAAAAAACCTCAAAAACGACATATAACCTTATCTAAACATTAAAATTGAAATTTACCAACCAAAAAACAAAAACAAAAATCCTAAATCATGCAAAGATAATTTAATATTCATTAAATCTCCAAATTTTAATGAAGATTTAAGCGTTGAAAAACATTTAGCTAAACTAAACCCTAGCAACTATGTTCACTAGCCTCTAAAAACATTTAGCTAAACTAAACCCTAACAACTATGTTCACTCCACTTCTAGGTGACACTGACCGGAGGGCACAAAATATCCAACAAAAACTATAGCCTTTAAAAACATTTAGCTAAACTAAACCCTAACAACTATGTTCACTCCACTTCTATGTGACACTAACTAGAGGGCACAAAATATCCAACAAAAACTATTGTTATTGTTTATTTATATGTTATTAATTTATAAAATAATAAATGGGCTAAAAATGAAAATGGAAGAGAATGAATAGAAGTAATGAAAAAACTGAATAGCATATTGAATTCTCTTATTTGTTGCTTCGTTTTATAAGTAAAGTGACGACCTTTTTATCTCACTGCAACATATTTTTCGTTTGATAAAAATAAAGAAGAATTGTTTAATGTGTTTTTTAACAAAGTTATAATTTTGCCTAAATAACGAAATTATTTTGTTATTAAGAAATTTTCAAAAAAAATTAATTCCTATAGTGTTTAATCATTTTATATGAAATAGATTCCCAATCATACTAATAACATCTTACTAGTGAATACTCGAGCGATTAATTATTTTAAGAAAAAAAATTCAGAAAAAATAATTCCGAGAGTGTTTAATTCACTAGCGATTAATTATGTTATTAAAAAAATTTGAGAACAAATAATTCTGAGGTCTTTATGGTCGAGTACCTAAAGGTCCTTAACAGTCGAGCACCTAAAGGTGATGGCTGCCTTAACAGTCGAGCCTGCTTACGCATCCTCTCCCTTGGGGTCGAGTACCTAAAGGTCCTTATGGTCGAGCACCCTAAAGGTGCGTTAGCACACTCGACAAGGCTAGTGCTTAATTATTTTTATGTAGTAGTTTAAAAATTATGTTTTTACTCTAAAAATTATGGAAGATTGGGTTAGGATTTTTGTAAATCTAAGTAAAAGTTGTTCAAATTCATAATTTTAGATGTTTTAGATATTTTTGATGCTGCTGAATCTATTTCCACCATCAAAAATATGATTCAAATTCTCTATCTACAATTTTTTTTGAAATTTTGTTATTCAAATTCTGCCAATTTTCAATATGACAATTCCATTTTTTTTTTCAGGACGAAAAAGCTAGATATTGTATTATATGAGAGATATAAACATTTACATCTGAAAATGACCCATAGGACAGGATCAAAAAGATAAAGCATAAATGCATATTCCAGAAAACTAAAAACTTTCTGCCCAGGTTCAAAAGAGATACCCATCTATACAGAGAAACATAAATCATAGAAGTCGCATATTCCACCAGCTGCAGAGATCCAAAAACATGAACAAACATAGAAAGAGGAATCTGCTGGGTCAAGAAGCAGCAACATAGGAACATAATGAGTCCAGGACAATTCCATTTTTTATGTTTGAAATAGGTTCCCAATCATACTAATAACATCCTACTAATGAATACTCTAACGACTAAATAGATTATATATATACGCACTCCATCCAAATAACGTGAACATCCAGAAACATAAATCTTGCCCTAGATTATCCTAGGGCAAAAGCAATGGGAGCCTCAAAACCTGTCTAGTCTTTGCGCCTCGCTAAGCAACATTGAACGTTTTAGCTGCTGATACAGACACCATCAGAATCTGGATAGCATAGGGACCATCAGAATCTCTATGCGAACCGCGGCAGCTTTAGGTGGATAATGGCCGCATCCGAACCTGACCCATGTGAAACCAATCTCTATCTACAAAGTGGGCCTTTGGCCTATATTTAGCAGCCTAACTTCTTCGGATATCTACAGAGTAGCAGGGCCGAGGAGTTTCTACTTTAAACTATTTCGACTATTTTTCTTGGTTTTCTGTGTCTTCCTTTAATTTTAATATTTAACTCTCAAAATAATTTAACGAGAGTTTGGTTATAGTTATAAAGTTGATGTAAAACATGAAATTTAATATTAAACTTTTAACTCTCAAAGTGGTGAGGTTAAAATTTTATGATGAGGATTTCAACGGTGGGCCACGTTACTGTAAATAATAATTATTATGAAATGTGAAAAGGAAAAACTTGTCAATAATTGTCCGGGTGCCTGTGATTGATATGCACTTTTGAATTATAATATTGGGCAATAGTAACCAGTAAAACCAATATCATTACCATGCCATTTTACCGATCGTTGGCCACAAAATGATAGAGCCATGCAGTAAAAAAGGCAATCAATGTGGTCTGAATGATACTGGTTATTATATTCCGCTGTCGGAGTGTTGGATGGAAAGCTAACATTTGTGTACGGTCACTAATGCTGAAATCTCAAACCCTAGCTGCTATATCTAGATTATGCACTGTCCGTCAATGACATCCTCAAAAAACTAAATTCAAAATAGTAGACATCAACTGGGTACCAGATAAAAGCCGAGTCAAAGTCTACAGAGTTCAGATGAAGAGTACGCTTCACGTACATGAAATATATCCGCACTCGAACGGACTCCGACGAATTTTCTTTTTTTCCGGTTTACCTTTGGCAACAGAAAATGCTGTAGTTTGACTGAAAGTTAAAGTATTGAAGTATGGAAATTCTAGTCATATTTTGAAACAATTTGGTAGGGATTTTTGTAAATCTAAGTAAAAAAATTCATAATTTTAGGTATGTTAAACGTTTTTGATAGTGCTGAATCCATTTCCACCACCAAAAACATGATTCAAACACTGTATCTACAAAAAAATTTAAAAAAAATTTGCCCAGATTCCAACTGTCCCACAATTCCTCTACCTCCATAAACCACGCCACATGAAATACTTTGGAATCCCCCATATTGGCTGACTTAACGATGTGTTTTTCAAAATGATGCAGCTTGGATCCCTTTCCGTTACAAAAATAAATATAATTGTGTAGAAAGAGGTGCTTTTGGTTAAGAACTTAGCTCAAATTAATCAATAATAATATTAAATTAGTTAAATAATCAAACTTAGTTCAAATTAATCAATAATGATATTAAATTAGTTAAATAATCAGGTTTCAAATTTGATAATGATAATTATTTATTTTCATTAAAATAATGTGAATTGTTTTTCCATTACGAATTTTACCATTTATATCACTATAATATTTTTCATTAGGGTTTTTTATTTCCCATATTTCAAGAAACAAATTAAAAAAAAAAAAAATTGGATTTAACTATTTACAAAGTATGTCACTTTTTATTTCCATATTTCTAGAGACCATCCTAAAAAAATGTTTGATTTTAACTATTTACAAAGTATCTCAGTTTCTATAGTGTAAGATCTTGAGAGTCCTTACAAAAAAAAGTTTGGCTTTAACTATTTACAAAGTATGTCACTTTCTGTTTCTCATATTTCTAGAGACAATTGTTAAAAAAATGTTTGGTTTTAACTATTTACAAAGTATCTCAGTTTAAGATCTTAACCATCCTAAAAGTTAGGACACATTTTTGTTTTTATTTTAATAAGATTTGTTTAGGTTAGGGTTACTTTACTAATTGGATGGAAGCAGGGAATAAATTTGAAGAGAAAGGTTACATTTTAGTTTGAAGTGTGAATTGCTTACTTATTGGATGGACTAAGGGATTAGACTTGAAAAGAGGGGTTACATTTTAGTTTGAGGTGCTAATTTTTTTAGCTTTTCTATGTTCACAAGTTAAATAAATTATTGTTTTCATGTGGAAATGAAAGATAATTTAAAATCTCATGCATACCTCACACATCACACCTCCTACTATATTAAATTGTGTAATCCTATCTTCACATTATAATTCCACTTACACTTAAATAAGTACACATACACAATGTTGATTCACCATTATTACGTATATAGAAATCATATGGAGGGAATTTAATAGGACCATTTGCTTATAGACTATATAGAAACCATATAGAGGAAATTTAATTGGACCAATTACTTATAGTCTATATAGGAGTTATATAGAGGGAATTCAATAAGACTATTTACTCTTGCATCTCTTGGATGTCATTCTTAGAACACAAAGAAATTGATCTTCTTGCCTACAGAGTAGTCAGTCCAATTATTTAAGCAATTGCAATGATTTTTTTTAAGTCTAACAAAATATAATATTATTCTACGAATATGAGAGCAATATCCAATGAAAAAAACCAAGTATTTAAAACCTCCAACAACACAATTTCCATAAAAGCAATATAACTTACTAGAATCTTTTGCAATAAAAATTTTAGGCCTAATGATTCATGCACGTTTACTTTATGATGCAAGACACCATTTAGAAAAGAAGAAGATACAACATTACTTTTTTCAATGAAAAATGAATGTTTGAATTGAATAGGGGAGGGATGTCTAATGTTGTGCAGGGACCAATAATTGATATAGTACTGGTCCCACCAAACTACCAAAAATTGAGAGATATGCAACCAATATTTAAACAAAAATAAATAACATTAAGTGCAAATATGTTTTAATTTATGTCCAAAATTTCCCAGTACATTGACTGGGCTCACAGCTGTCCATAAATAGTATCTTAATACTTAAGAGTACAAATCATATTGACCCAACTAGAAAACAGATAAAACCATAAATCCTTCCAAAATGGTCTATTCCAGAAGTACAAAGTAGCAATCACTTGAACCCCCACTCATTAGAACTGGAGCTATGTAGTCCAAATAAATATCCATACCTGCACATAATAAAAGTGAATGTATAATAGTCATTACTGCTATGTTGTTCAACATTTAAACCTGCTGTGTTTAATAAATGACACCCAACCCAATAACTTCAATAAATGACACCCAACCCATTCTATTTCTCATTAAAATAGATCAAAGCACATGGATCAACAAATAACAAATTCCAAACCATTGGATCACATCCAATTAAATCTAGATCACACATTCAAAATGAAGCCATTGCAATCCATGTCCATCCTTACCACCAATTAAATTCAAGTGCAAAAAACTATAAAAGAAGTTCAACCACTATTGAAGTTGCATGTTATGCATTCAAACTATCCACCAGCCTTGAAGACAAACCATCACAGAACATTTGACAGTATATCCAAGTTAGTTATTTCAATTACAACACATTTTTCTTACAGTTCTATTTTCATTTCTCATAGTTTTTTATTTCAGTTCTTACAGTTTCATTTTCATGAATATATATATTTTTTCTATTTTTCTATATTTTGAAAAAGAACAGAACCTATGAGACATTAATCTTGTGCTGAATATTTGAATGAAATGTTATGACTTCCTCATAAAATTCTGAAGTATTACAATTAGATTGAACTTGGTCAATTAATGTGTTCATCATTCCCTTCAATATGTTCTCAGGTTGGTTATGGTAACTCATACCATCACTGTTGGCAGAGGCTAGAATATATGAAAACACCAAGACAAGCCTACAACACTAACACTAGCAATCATGGATCAAATCTTGCAGGAGAAACTTCTACGCTAAGGCAGTGAGTCATCCCTCACACAAAAGATTTTATATAGATAGGAAGACTCGAAAGTCACTCCCTTGACTCTAAGCAACTAAGGTATCTAACGAAAGTCTTTTCCTCATGTATCTCCGCACTCCTTCAATCTTTGTCTTTGAACAACTCATCTTTGCAAGCCATTTCTCAGTCAATTGAAAATCATATCTCACCATCACATATTTGCAATAATCCACAATACCCATAGGATCTCTATCATCCACTTATGCATTAAAAGAAACCTCATTAGAAGAAGCACTCAGGCGTCTCACTCTGATATCACACTGTTGGTGAAGACACTTGGTTGCCATAATTGAATCCTATGGATAGAAGCTCCCTTGGGAACTACAAGCTCTATTGAAAGTGAGATCGAGAGCTAGTCACTGTTACACCCATTGATGAGGATCCAATATAAAATCCAGACACTGAAGCATTAGAAACCTGTTGTTGGTCAAAGCACTCTTATAACTAGAAATTAGAACTTCCTTGTAAACAACCCTAGTACAACTAGAGACCTGAGAAAATTGATTCAATTACATGGCAGTTATGATACAACATTCTTACCTTTCTACCTTACTGATAGCCTTTCGGGGCCCACTAAAACCCCACATTATTTTCATCAAAATCTCAAGAGGGCCCCTAAATGAATGGAACAACCCGTAAGGGACTGGAAAAAAAAAATTAAAATAAAAATTAAAATTAAAAAAAATTAAAAAAATAAAAAAAAAAATAAAAATAAAAATAAAAATAAAAATAAATAAATAAATAAAAAAAATAAAAAAATAAAAAAACAAAAAAATAAAAAATAAAAAAATAAAATAAAAATCCTAATCTTCTGAAAATAAGTCCTGCTTTGGCTTCATTTCTTCAAAAATCATAAGCATTCCCAGGACCAAGCTCCTTGAGACATTAAATCAAATGTTGGGCATGAAAGCCGAAATCCTAATCAAGGAGTTAGTAACAGCAGGACTGATTCTTCTGGTCGAGTTTAACACTCTGTACTTGACCGAATCATAGTTTGTAGAGATAGTCCTTATAAAGGGAGTTATCTTCAAGGTCTGAAATCCGAGTCTTAATAGTGACAAAGAAGCGAAGATCATCTTCAATCTCTATGTATTTTGTGAACCCACAAAGAGTCTTCTTGAAGATCGAAGAACATACCTAGAAGGCATTATCTCTGTGGTTTGAATTTAAGATCCAACTTCTCCTACCCAACCTATAAATTGACTCATACTGTCAATTTAAGATGCTCATGTAGGCATGTCCACCTTCTCCCTTTCTTGTTGATCATGATATAGGGTTGACCCCTTCTCAAACTTATGTAACTGAGGATCTATCTCATACAACACAACTGTGAATACCATTGAATGATATCCCACACTACTCTTCTTCACCATTGGCACTATTTGAGCTCCATGGTCTCTAATGATAAAAAGTTTATCCTTCTCCAACAAAGGAAATGTTTGTGTTGTCCTCATAAAATCCAAGCCCAAAATCATCACATAATCCTCCAACAATATAACTCTCAAATATATCCTACCAAACATATGAGCCCACTCCCATCAGTGCATCCTTGAGAATACCAAATGTTGACCTCATCTTAGAGTTCATTACTGTGTAGGAAAACATCATTCCCTTCAATATGTTCTCAGGTTGGTTATGGGAACTCAGACCATTGTTGTTGGCAGAGGCTAGAATATATGAAAACACCAAGACAAGCCTACAATATTGACACTAGCAATCCTGGATCAAATCTTGCAGGAGAAACTTCTACTACAATGGAAGTTTCTTATTACTCAAAAGTTCTTTTCAACTTGAAAGCAACATAAGGAAAACACTACTTGAACTACATGATTGACAATGCAAGTCCACTTGGTGAGACAGTGTGGGCCATGAATGAATTCAATTGCGATAACAAACAAGATTCTAAACAAATTAATTCAAACAACAATAACTACCAGATCTTCTCATAGTACCAGAAGAAGGTGGAAACCGACAGTAGTTTTCCAAGTACAAATATAGTCATGGTATTTTAAGTGTAAAAACAAGTTATCAAAACAACAATCACTAATAATTTTGAAGACATACAACAAAATGATTCTGTATATTTGATTTTTCAAGGATACTAACATAGTAGAAGTTTCTTATTACTCAAAAGTTCTTTTCAACTTGAAAGCAACATAAGGAAAACACTACTTGAACTACATGATCCTCCAACAGTATAACTCTCAAATACATCCTACCAAACACATGAGCCCACTCCCATCAATGCATCCTTGAGAATACCAAATGTTGACCTCATCTTAGAGTTCATTACTTTGTAGGCAAACAACCAATCCCTTCAATATGTTCTCAGGTTGGTTATGGTAACTCAGACCATTGTTGTTGGAAGAGGCTAGAATATATGAAAACACCAAGGAAAGTCTGCAATATTGACACTAGAAATCCTCGCTCAAATATTGCAGGAGAGACTTCTACTACAATGGAAGTTTCTTATTACTCAAAAGTTCTTTTCAGCTTGAAAACAACATAAGGCAAACACTACTTGAACTACATGATTGACAATGCAGGTCCACTTGGTGAGACAATGTGGGCCATGAATGAATTCGATTGCGAGAACAAACAAGAGTCTAAACATATTAATTCAAACAACAGTAACTACCAGATCTTCTCATAGTACCAGAAGAAGGTGGAAACCAACAGTAGTTTTCGAAGTACAAATACAGTCATGGTATTTTAAGTGTAAACAGAAGTTATCAAAACAACAATCACTAATAATTTTGAAGACATACAACAAAATGATTCTGTATATTTGATTTTTCAAGGATACTAACATACATGTTGGTAATTGCCTGTAATAACACAGAAGTATTTTTTCCTTGTATGAAAGCATAATTTACAAATATTCTTAACTAAATGCATAGAATAATTCTGCAAGTTGTTGCATCTATGGCAAAATTTAGTTATGTTTCTTGTATAAGGAGAAGTGGTAGGAGAGTGACAAGGGGTGCCCAGTTGTGATGCCCATCGTCAGATGAGGACAAGACAGGTTATGTCAATGTCAACAATACCCCAGGGAACGTTGTTGAGGATGACCATGCGACTGAAGCTGATGGTGTCATACCATCACCCACAGAGACACCGTCAACAACAGTCCAAGGGGCAAGTTAAACTAAAAAAATCAGTGCTATAAGAGGATGGAAAAAATAATAAATGTTAGTTGCAATTAACGACATAGAGTTTAATGATACTCAGTTCGGGCATCTGCAAAAAAACGTGGTATTCCTCCCTCATCAATACATTATTGGATAAATGGACTGACTCATACAAAACGTAGAGGGCCTCTTATAGTTATGACTGACGAGGAGGAGGCCGAGGTGGTTCAGTGGTGTAAAGAGATGGCTCAATTGGGACATGGGCTAGAGTTGATACAACTCAAATCCACATTTGCTCAAATCTGTCAAGGGAGGCCAAACCCATTCAAATATGGGTTTCCTCGTAAATCATGGTGGTTTGGGTTTAAAAAAAGGAATCCAGACCTTTTATTGCATACAACTGAGGGCCTTGACAGAGACATAAAATTAAATTTGCGCCCTCCAGTTGTGTAGAAGTTCTATGACACTCTTTCTAGTGCTTATAATAAACATTCTTATGGAGCAGACCATATATGGAACTGTGATGAAACAAGTTTACAGGTAGGGAGGAATTGTGGCATGCGCGTAATTTCCAAGAGAGGGAGCCGAAATGTGCCAAAGATTTTTCCTAAGAGCAGGGAGTGGATAACTATTTTATGTTGTGTCAATGTAGTTAGTACTTCAATCCCAAGATTTTATCTATTCAAAGGTAAAAATCAATTGAAAAACTATATACAGAACTGTGAACCAAGTGCATGCATGGCTGCACATCCCCTTGCATGGATGAATAAAGAACTATTTTTAAGTTGGCTTTTTCACTTTACTGCATCGGTACCAGGTGACGTCTCACCTAATAATAGACACCTATTGATATTAGATGGTCATGGGAGCCACATGGTTATACAAACAATTGAGGAAGCAAACAATTTAGGCATCGACCTATTGACATTTACCGCTTATACCACTCACATATTGCAACCCCTTGATGTTAGTGCGTTTGGCCCTTTCAAGAATTATTTCAGGTCAGAGCGCGCTGCATGGATGTCAAAGAATCCAAGGGTTGAGGTGAAAATTTTCGAGCTAGTAGAGCTTGCAAGTAAAGCTTTTAAAAGGGCTCTGACACCATCAAATATCAAGTTTGGCTTTAGGATGACAGGAATCTGGCCACTGAATTATGATTCTCTTATGCATGATACTGGTTGTAGCCAAGCATTTCATGTGGATGATCAGGAAGAAGGGCATGTCCAAACAAGTGTTTAAGTGCAAGAAGTAGAGGAACAAGATGATGTGGTTGCAGCTGGTAATATGTTTTCCCTCTCTCAAGGACACTTATATGATGAAGATGATGAAACTGTATGTGAAATATAGTATAATCATGAACAAATTCACAGTAACATGGAGATCGTTCTACTAACTCAAGAACATGAAACTCATGTTGTTGATATTGTTAATGACATTGTTGAATATGCAATTGACAATAACCAATTGACATTTCCAAGCCAAGTAACCCCACCGTCATGGCTGGAAAAAGCCATGATTAATATGAATGAACATAATGTCTTAACAACCAATGAACAAAGCATGAACATTCCCTCACAACCAGCAGAATTGAACAATGAAATTTCATTGTTCATTTTTTTGTGGACAACAGATCAATGGAAGAAGATGAAGCAGATGAAGCACATAATGAGGCATCAAATGAAGATAAGTATATAGTTCAATCAGTTGTCTCAGATACTGGAATGGAAGTACTAAGCAATGACATGTAGGTGGGAGGGGTGGAGAAGATACTTGGCAGGTTCCTAAAGCTACCAGTAGAGAGAGTATCAATGAAAAAAAAGCAAGGTACACCGGGTAGTCTTCGTTTGGGCCTAAGTTCACAGTTACTCACCTCAGAAGACTATATAAACCTGTTAGTTGAGTCTAAAAAAAAAAAAAATGTGAAATGCAGGAATTAAAACAGAAAAAGAAGGATTTAGTCAAGGATAAAAAGGCAGCAAGGATTGCTGCAACACAACGTCGAGCAAATGAAAGGCTTGAAAGAGATAAAGCAAGGCAAGTTAAGGACCAACAAACAAAAATGGCAAGACAAGAAAAGGAATCAAGAAAGACACAACAAATGCTTGAAAATGAACAAGGGATGATCAATATGGTTGACAATGATGCAAGCATAGTTGATGAACCGGGATTATTTCAAACTCATTGGACAATATTGCAGATAATACACCATCATTCGAAGACCTCAAAAACATTCAAGTGCTTCACTGTCAAATTGAGGGTTTACCCACCTGCCTTATTCCCACCAGAGGAGGTGTCAATTCTATGTATGCTCATTACACACCTCCACTTAATGCAGAGGTTAGTAGTGGAAATGTGAGGTATGGGTACTGAATTCCCTCCATGGTTGAAAGGTGAAAATTAGACTCAGTTATATGGAAACAATAAACCATTTCTTAATCGACCCTTTTTAGGTAGTCCAACTTACTTGGCTCAAGCAAGTAACTTGGGGAGTTTTGGCATTCAAGATTCTCAAGGCCATAAAGAATAAGGGTGTCATATGTTTTTGGTTGTAACCACATTATGATGTGGATTTTGGATGAATTGTATCTTTTTCTTGTCACAGAAATATTTTGGCTTACAACCTAGGTTGTTTTATTTCATATTGTTTGCGGCATTGTAACCAAAATCCATTTTAGAAGGAACATCTATAGTCTATTATAATGTAGAAATCTTACTCGAGAATGCAAATGGGATTTTTTGTTATGCCTCTACACACCAAATGATTTACAATACATTTATAAATGAGTTGTAAATATGATGAAAAATGAGTGAATAATGAAATATTGAACAAGTCACTTATTTTAATATGAAAATTTCATAAAATAATGAACAACAAAAGTACATAGCTATTGGTTTCATATTCACAAAGAACCTAGCATTCCATACATCAACAAATATGTCAAAGAACCTAACATTCCATACATCAACAAATATGGAGACATAGCAAGTTACAAAAGGACAACTTACTTCCAATTAAAACATAATACAAATGGGTAATGCACTCTCAGCATTGAATTTCCCTTGTAACCCAATTTACTTCGAATCCAAACACAATGCAAAGTTTCTCTTACAAATCAATTTACCTCCAATTCTGCCAACTATGGACATTGAATGACTCTTATAAATGAATATACAATGCAAAATGGGCTGGTAGACCAGATTTCTATGAGCATCAGTTTACCTTTTTAAATCAATGCACTTCCAATTAAAACACAATACAAATGGGCAATGCACTCTGGGCATTGAATTTCCCTTATAAACCAACATTAAATACATCAACAAATATGGAGACAAAGCAATAAAGAAGCTCCTCAAGATGGCAATTTGCAGAAGGATAACTTAGATCCATCTCATATCAACTCAATAAGACAACAAACTGAATCTGACTAGAACCAAAACCATTTCCAAAATGACATAAAATCCAGATTTCTCCACAAATCAAATGCCACAAAGGAATGAAACAACAATACACAAGTACATTCGTTCCAACCCAAACATATTTCAACTGTACATTTTTTCCAACCCAGACATTAAGTGCAATTACATCTTTTAACTGTAAGTGAATCGGAAAATGAATTTCACAGATTAATTTAGTCACTACATTTAAAGTATCTGTCTAAGAAGTTCGAATGTGAAACCTCTGAATGTGAAATCTCTGCATATTATCACAGACTCTATTCCAAACAATAGATAAATGAATTAAAACACAATGAAAATGGGCTGGACTGCCCACTATGAGCATTAAAATACCTTTATAAATCAATGTACCTCCAATTAAAACATAATACAAATGGGTAATGCAGTCTCGGCATTGAATTTCCCTTGTGACCCAACTTACTTCGAATCCAAACACAATGCAAAGTTTCTCTTACAAGTCAATTTACCTCCAATTCTGCCAACTATGGACATTGAATGACTCTTATAAATGAATATACAATGCAAAATGGGTTGGTAGACCAGATTTCTATGAGCATCAATTTACCTTTTTACATCAATGCACTTCCAAATAAAACACAATACAAATGGGCAATGCACTCTGGGCATTGAATTTCCCTTATAAACCAACATTCAATACATCAACAAATATGGAGACATAGCAATAAAGGAGCTCCTCAAGATGGCAATTTACAAAAGGACAACTTAGATCCATCTGATATTAACTCAATAAGACAACAGACTAAATCTGACCAGAACCAAAACCATTTCCAAAATGACATAAAATCCAGATTTCTCCACAAACCAGATGCCACAAAGGAATGAAACAACAATACACAAGTACATTTGTTCCAACCCAAACATCTCTCAACTATACATTCGTTCCAACCTAGACATTAAGTGCAATTACATATTTTAACTATAAGTGAATCGGAAAATGAATTTCACAGATTAATGCGGTCAATGCATTTAAAGTAGATGTCTAGGAAGTTTGAATGTCAAACCTATGAATGTGAAATCTCTGCATATTATCACATACTCTATTCCAAACAATAGATAAATGAATTAAAACACAATGCAAATGGGCCGGACTGCCCGCTATGAGCATCAAAATAACTTTATAAATCAATGTACCTCCAATTAAAACACAATACTATTGGAAATAATATTGAGAGGGGTTGTGAATCAGTATTATCAAGTCAATAATATTTCATTTCCATGCTCAGATTCATATATGCTACTTCAGTTAATGGAACTTGCATGTATACGCAACTTTTATTAAGACAACCAGCGTATATCCTGCAAACTTATGATTCAGTTAATTTTTCATATGTTGACCTTTAATCAGTGCATCAAAACCATATAAACAGTAACTAAGTGCAATAAAACAGAACAGACAATCACACACACATGAACACAAGATATAAGGTGGAAACTCAATGTGGGTGAAAATCACTTGCTACAATCGTCTCTATCTTCTTTTAATAAGAAACTTCATTTTACAATTTTTGTATTGGTGCAGTATTATACCAGTATGCAGGCTTCTACCTGCAGAAGGCTACAACCTTCTCTCATTCTCCAGCTTCTCCTGGAAGGGAGCTACAACCCCCTAGCTCTTGTACTAGCTGATGTGTTTACTAGTATGTAGGTGCAGGCCTACAGAAGGCTACAACCTTCTCTTTTCTTTCAGGGACCACGTTTCATAAATTTTCATACCGGATCCATCAATAACATCAATCAACCATTAATTATATCTGCATCAACCAATCTCCTTTGCACCAACCAAAACTGAATCAATCAATTACTTCTCAGAATGTTGTAACCCGAATACAGTGACAGTAACCAGAACCCAGAACAGTGCAACAACAAACAAAAGTAGCTAAAGCATATTTAATTAGGTATACACTACTTCAATGTGTCGAACCTGCGTAGATATGTCATTATCTCAAGGTGAACCTGCGTATACGCTGTTTAGATATGCAAAACCAACGTGTATATGTGCCTTTGCTAAAGTGAACCTGCATACATATCTGTGAATGATGATTTAAACTTTACAACAATTCCAAACATCAGTTATACCCAGATCATATTTTGCATATTACAACATGCGCCAGCTATTCAGATAAAAGATCAAAACCACACAAAGATACTTCTCTTCAAGCCTTAAGATCTTGACCCATCAATAGAACTTATCCTTCATCAAGCGCTCAGGTTCATCCTTGATTCAGACCTAGTTGTGCACCATAACCCAATAACTTGTATTCTAAATCTTGCTCTTCATTAGATCTTCAATTCCTGAGTCCTTTGCCTAATTATCTTCTCTTCCTTTTATAGTCTTAGGCCTTACTCAATACCATGGTCCAAAACCACTTAGAATCAATACCTTGGACCAAATACCTGGGGTCAACACTTCGGACAAGATACCTTGGACCAATACCATGGATCAAAATACCATGGACCAAATACCACGGACCAAAACTAAGTTTTCAAACATGTACGTGCCTTTCCTTCCGTAAAAGCGCATGTGTACGCTATACGCGCCTTTTGGTCTACGAATCCGCGTGTACACATGGCTTGGTCAATGGGGAACCTGCGTATACCTCTCTTTCTTCATTTTGTGAGCCTGAACTGTGATCTGTCATTTGTGTGAGTTTCCATCAAGGACAACACCTATGTAATAGTGCCAAATCTGTATCATAATGCCAACAATCTCCCCCTTTGGACTTGATGGCAACCCCAAGTCACTCTCCCCCTTTGTCATCAAGGGCAAAGGGTTATACTCCCCTTGAGTACATGTTGAATTCTCTGATATGCTAAAGTGTTTTCCATGCTCCCCCTAAAAATAAGCAAGGTCTACAAAAACATGACTCTATACATACATCAGAAATGACCTTCCTATCACTAATGACTCATACATACATCCATCTCCCAACCAAGTGGGGATATACCAAGTTTGACTCATCCACCCAACCAAGTGGGTATATACCAATTGTTTATACATGTCAGAACAAGAATATTACATCATCCATCCCATGCATAGTGGGGAAACAAAATAGGTCATTTCATGACCTTGACATTAAAAGATATACATGACATAGAGACCAAATATCTGAAACAAGACTATGATAGTTATCAACGATATCTGTCAATCACCATCCAGACCAGCAACCATGATCTCTTCCTGAACATGTTCCACCTGCATCAAAAACAATTATGAATTTGTACCAAGATCTTCTAAGATAATGCCAACAATGCATTATTAGAAGTATATGCTCCCCCTGTGCCAGATGATCACTGTCAGACCCATATCAGACTCCTTTCATCCTGAGTCTGGCCCACTGTTTTTCTTCAAACCAACATATACGCGACTGTATCCACAGCAACCGGCATATGTACGCGGATATTCTTCATGAAACTCGCGTACAACTACTTTTCTCTTAAATAGATAAGTTTTAACAGCAAGATGATGCATCAACTACTCCGAGCTTATGTTTGAGATATTCAAATGTCTCTCTAGGAAGTGGTTTGGTGAATATATCAACAACCTATTCTTTAGAGGGAACAAAATCGAATTTGACCTTTTGTTCAAGCACTTGTTCACATAGAAAGTGATATTTGATGGGTATGTGCTTGGTCTTGGAATGCATGAATGGATTCTTTGAAATACTGATTGCACTTGTATTATCACATAGAATGGAGATGGGTGGAGTACATGTGATCTGAATGTCTTGCAATGTTTGCATCATCCAAAGGAGTTGTGTGCAACATGATGCAGCAGCCACATATTCTACTTCAGCTATAGATAATGCAATTGAACTTTGTTTCTTGTTGAAGCAAGACACTAATCTGGAACCCATATAGAATGCACCACCACTAGTGCTTTTTCTGTCATCCACGCTTCCTGCCCAATCTGCATCTGTATATGCATGAAGTGTAAGATCTGTATCCCTAGGATACCATAAACCAAAATTCTGAGTTCCTTGAAGATATTTGAAGATCCTTTTGACTGCCTGAAGGTGTGATTCCTTCGGATTTTCTTGGAATCTTCCAACTATTCCCATTGCATGCATTATTTATGGTCTGGTACCTGTTAAATAAAGCAAACTGCCAATCATGGATCTATAGGTTGGTTGATGTATTGATGCTGATTCATCATTTGAGCTGAGACTCATCCTGTTACCATGGGGGTACATACTGGTTTAGAATCTTCCATGTCGTATTGTTCAAGATCTGCTTGAGATACTTGGTTTGTGATAGAAAAATACCATCTTTCTTTTGTTGAACTTGTAGACCAATAAAATATGTGAGTTCACCAAGCAGGGACATTTCAAATTCTTGCTGCATTACTAAAGAAAAATTTTGACTCATGGCTTCTTCATTGCTACCAAAAATGATATCATCAACATACACTACAAGTATTAGCAATTTATCATCGTCAATCTTTTCATATAGATTGCTATCAGCTGATCCTTTTGAAAAGCCTTGTTGATGGAGGTATTTGTCAAGACAGTAATACCTTTTCAACTAAAGTAACTTCTTTTATCTCTTCATCCAAGTTCTTCATGCAATTAACAATCTCATCTATGCGTAAGAAGTAACTAGTGATACTTTCATCATTGTGCATTTTGAGATTTTCATATTGAACTCTGAGAGATTGCAGTTTTGCACGTTTTACCTGATTGTCTCCTTCATAGCTTAGAACGATCTTGTCCCATATTTCTTTGGCGGTTTTTAGCTGCATAACTTTGAAAAATTCTCATTGTGACAGACTCCCTAATAATGTATTGACAGCCTTGGCATTGGTTTCATATTGCTTCTTACCTGCCGTATCTACCTGACGTATCTGTAGGAATTGCTGATGGAAATGTATATCCTCCTTCCACGATTTCCCAGATGTCTATTCCAAGAGATTGAAGATAGTTTGTAGTCCTTACCTTCCAATAAACGAAGTTGCTCCCATCAAAGATTGGTGGTCTAATGGATCCCCTCTTTCGTAGTTACTCATGATGATAAATTTTCCTTCAAGCGATCAAGCTTCTTCTAAAGGACTTGCTCTGATACCAACTGTTGGAAATAATACTGAGAGGGGGGGGGGGGGGGTGAATCAATATTATCAAGTCAATAATATTTCATTTCCATACTCAGATTCATATACGCTACTTCAGTTAATGGAACTTGCGTGTATACGCAACTTTTATTAAGGCAACCAGCGTATATCCTGCAAACTTATGATTCAGTTAATTTTTCATATGTTGACCTTTAATCAGTGCATCAGAACCATATAAATAGTAACCAGGTGCAGTAAAACAGAACAGACAATCACACACACATGAACACAAGATATAAGGTGGAAACCCAATGTGGGTGAAAACCACCTGCTGCAATTGTCTCTATCTTCTTTTAATAAGAAACTTCTTTTTACAATTTTTGTACTGGTGTAGTCTTATACCAGTACACAGGCTTCTACCTGTAGAAGGCTACAACCTTCTCTTTTCTTTCAGGGACCACGTTTCATAAATTTTCAGGCTGGGTCCATCAATAACATCAATCAACCATCAATTATATTTGCATTAACCAATCTCCTTTGCACCAACCAAAACTTAATCAATCAATTACTTCTCAGAATGTTGTAACCCGAATACAGTGACAGTAACCAGAACCCAAACCAGAAATCAAAACAATGCAACAGTAAATAGAAGTATCTAAAGCATATTTAATTAGGTATACGCTACTTCAATGTGTCGAACCTACATAGATACGCCGTTATCTCAAGGAGAACCTGCGTATACGCTGTTTAGATATGCAGAACCAGCGTGTATATGCGCCTTTGCTAAAGTGAACCTGCGTATAGATCTGTAAATGATGATTTAAACTTTACAACAATTCCAGACATCAGTCACACCTAGATCATATTTTACAAATTACAACATGCGCTAGTTATTCAGATAAAAGATCAAAACCACACAAAGATAATTCTTTTCAAGCCTTAAGATCTTGACCCATCAATAAAACTTATCCTTCATCAAGTGCTCAGGTTCAGCCTTGATTCAGTTCTAGCTGTGCACCATAACCCAATAACCTGTATTCTAGATCTTTCTCTTCATTAGATCTTCAATTCCTGAGTCCTTTGCTTAATGATCTTCTCTTCCTTTTATAGTCTTAGGCCTTACTCAATACCATGGTCCAAAACCTCTTAGAATCAATACCTTGGACCAAATACTTGGGGTCAACACTTCACACAAGATACCTTGGACCAATACCATGGATCAAAATACCATGGACCAAATACCACGGACCAAAACTAAGTTTTCCAACATGTACGTGCCTTTCCTTCCGTGAAAGTGTGTGTGTATGCTATACGCGCCTTTTGGTCTGTGAACCCGCATGTACATGCGGCTTGGTCAATGAGGAACCTGCGTATACCTCCCTTTCTTCATTTTGTGAGCCTGAACTGTGATCTGTCATCCGTGTGAGTTGCCATCAAGGACAACACCTGTGTCGTAGTGCCAAATATGTATCATAATTCCAACAAATACAAATGGGTAATGCACTCTCAGCATTGAATTTCCCTTGTAACCCAACTTACTTCGAATCCAGACACAATGCAAAGTTTCTCTTACAAATCAATTTACTTCCAATTCTGCAAACTATAGACATTGAATGAGTCTTCTAAATGAATATACAATGCAAAATGGGCAATTCCAATGAGACATTGAATGAGTTTACCTTTTTACATCAATGCACTTCCAAATAAAACACAATACAAATGGGCAATTCACTCTGGGCATTGAATTTCCCTTATAAACCAACATTAAATACATCAACAAATATGGAGACAGAGCAATAAAGAAGCTCCTCAAGATGGCAATTTACAAAAGGACAACTTAGATCCATCTCATATCAACTCAATAAGACAACAGACTAAATCTGACTAGAACCAAAACCATTTCCAAAATGACATAAAATCCAGATTCCTCCACAAACCAGATGCCACAAAGGAATGAAACAAAAATACACAAGTATATTCATTCCAACCCAAACATCTTTGAACTGTACATTTGTTCCAACTCAGACATTAAGTGAAATTACATCTTTTAACTGTAAGTGAATCAAAAAATGAATTTCATATATTAATGCAGTCACTGCATTTAAAGTATATGTCTAAGAAGTTCTAATGTGAAACCTCTGAATGTGAAATCTTTGCATATTATCACAGACTCTATTCCAAAAAATAGATAAATGAATTAAAACACAATGCAAATGGGTTGGACTGCCCACTATGAGCATCAAAATACCTTTATAAATCAATGTACCTCCAATTAAAACATAATACAAATGGGTAATGCACTCTCGACATTGAATTTCCCTTGTAACCCAACTTACTTTGAATCCAAACATAATGCAAAGTTTCTCTTACAAATCAATTTACCTCTAATTATACCAACTATGGACATTGAATGACTCTTATAAATGAATATACAATGCAAAATGGGCTAGTAGACCAGATTTCTATGAGCATCAGTTTACCTTTTTAAATCAATGCACTTCCAATTAAAACAAAATACAAATGGGCAATGCACTCTGGGCATTGAATTTCCCTTATAAACCAACATTCAATACATCAACAAATATGGAGACAGAGCTATCCTCAAGATGGAAATTTACAAAAGGACAACTTAGATCCATCTGATATCAACTCAATAAGACAACAAACTAAATTTGACCAGAACCAAAACCATTTCCAAAATGACATAAAATCCAGATTTCTCCACAAACCAGATGCCACAAAGGAATGAAACAACAATACACAAGTACATTCGTTCCAACCCAAACATCTTTCAATTGTACATTCGTTCCAACCCAGACATTAAGTGAAATTACATCTTTTAACTGTTAGTGAATCGGAAAACACAATGCACCCATTTATCCTTTAATCATTTTGTAAACCCGAGACAATTCCTTAATGGCTCTAACAGAAGAATTCTGAGAGAGGACCTTGAGTTTAAAGGATATCAGCATGCCACGAAGATAAAGGGAAAAAAGCAAAAGAGAGCCCCCAACTCAAAGTTGGTGAGCACCCATTTAAGCACATTCTACCATAAATAGAAAGAAAGAAACATAATGCACATGCAAATTTTCCATCTTATATATTTTCATGGATATTAACGTTATTAGTCAAATTCAAATAAAATGGACTAGAATTGTTCTAATATTCATAGCACAAAACTTACTTTCCATCTCAATACCTCTAATTGTGTATTATAACAACGAGAAAGAAGTAAATAGAGAGACTCCACCTCTTCCATTTATAAGGGGAGTTTGTTTTACTTTGAACATTATATTTCAGCAAGAAAATAATTTGTAAACATGGGAACAACTTCATCCTAGTGTCCATATAGCTTGCAGAGATAGTATTTTTGAATTCCAATGAAAGGGTTAAGCAAACAATGTACAAGAATCAGATTATAACAGATACAATCATGCATTAAGTCATCTTAACATTTCTAAAATTGCACAATGCTAAAGCATCTTCCTATATAAACACTGAGCAAACGAATCCAAATTACTCAATGAATCAGTGATAACACGACTCAAACGGTAACGTCGAGCGCACGTGGGCGACCACACCAGAAAAGAAAAAGAAAGAAATATGAAGAGAAAAATGTGGCAGAAAAGTAATATTCAACAAATTGCAGGTCCAGTGAAAAACAAAATTGTTGAACGAATGAAGTTGTAGGGAATGGGTGTTAAGCATAATGGTGGTTCTCACCGTTGCGAAGGTGGGAAATTTTGGGGTTTAGGACAACTTAAATCCAACCAAATCTTCTTCCCAACAGGACTTTACAATGATTCTTCTGTTAGAGGACCTTCATTTTTACATCAATGCACTTCCAAAGCTACCAGAATCGACAAAGTCCATAAGAAATTGCAAAAAACATGCGATAAGAGCTAATTTCCCAGCAAATTCAAGTGTTCAAAAACACAACAGTGCAACAAGAGCAAAAAACAAAAATCCTAACAGCGATAAGATTATAATCCTATCGGATAGACGCAGAAGCTACCACTGTGTCCAAATGTCCCCCAGACCTCGCCAGACCTGCAACTAAAACGAAAAAATTAGGAGATGGCAAAAACATACAAACAAATTACAGGCATTTCGAAAAAAATCCCATGTATTTAAAAATTTACCTAAATTTACCTTCATGGACCTCGAACTGGTTAGAATTTCACACTGGCTCCTTCATGGACCTCGAACTGGTTAGAATTTCGCACAGGCCACGAGAATGAAACAAAACCCTAAACCCTGAACAACAATGGCAGGCACAATCAAACAACCACGACATAAACCCTAAACTGCTAACGAGACAGAGCAAGCAACCTCGTCGGGTGAGCAGGTCGCAATGGCAGGTGCAATCAAACAACCACAGCATAAACCCTAAACTGCTAACGAGACAGAGCAAGCAACCTCGTCAGGTGAACAGGTCGCAATGGCAAGCGCAATCAAACGACCACAGCATAAACCCTAAACTACTAACGAGACAGAGCAAGCAACCTCGCCAGGTGAGCAGGTCAAGAATGACGAACAAGGCGCACAGGTATTGGAGTCGTCCCAAGCCATTGTTGGCGAAGCGCATCACCCAAACATCGGACCTGAACAAAACAACATAGGGCAGAAAACACATCAGAGCAAACAACATCAATGAAACCCTAAACAACGATTTAGGTAGTAAGTTAAATGCTCCCACCCACCACAACACGTGGCAGGCTCCACTTGGCATGTGTCATACACCGTTGGCAGGTGTCCAGGTGGAAAATGTTGAGGTGGAGGGGAGGGCACACACGTAATGGCGTCCCTCCCCTACTACTTATTCAACATTGAATTTTTCATAATAAGGAATCAAACCTGCATTGAATAAGTTTTGACTCATGGTGCTCATTGAATCAATTTTGATCTATGGTGCTAACTGTTATGTCTTCATATTAAGTACTCATAAAGAATACAAGAAGGTATTATTCATAAATCCACACAAGTGGAGTGAGAAAAGTAGGTAGTAAATACAAGCAAGTGGAGTTGGTGCAAAGAAGATCAAAACCATTTGTAAATCTACCCAACAAGAGGATGGAGAGCTAATTATAATTTTAATTGTTTGAGGATTTCCCGCAACCGAAGATTATGATCTTGAATACCCACTACTAAGATGTAATTTAAATAAATAGGTAATACATGTATGAGCTCCATAACAATAGGATTTTGTTGTAAAAAATGATAACTTTTTTTTTTCAATTATGATGATATGGGTAGAAATTGTTGACAATTTTTTGTAATTGTCATAATAATAATAATAATAAATCATTAACATAATGAAAAGTAGAATATGTTATGAGAAAATTCTCGATTTTTTAATTGAAAATTTTTGAAATAATTTTCATTCTAAATTTGACAAATAATTTTTTATTTTAATTTTTATTTGTATGAAAAATAAATTTATGCTTTTTATGACAAAGTTGATCAATAATAACTACAATTTTGAACTCGAGATTAAAACATAATCTACTCTAGCAAAATACTATCACAACTATAGCATCTTTGCCTACTAGACCCTTTTGATAAATAAATTCATTATTACATCACCCCAAGTATTAAATAATGGCATTTGAACCCTACAACGCCTATCTTTGTAGCTGAACATCATATACAAGGCCTAGGCCTATCTTTGTAGTTGAACATCTTCTACACCTAGGACAGTAAATTTTGCATAACATCAAAGGAGTTGGATAATTAATGAGAGAGATTTTAATAGTTTAATTGTGTTATGATAATTGGCACCCTAAACAAAAATTTAGTTAAAATAAATATATTTTTAATGTGATAATGATGATAATTAACTCACTAAAATTTATATGATATATGAAATCTTAAGAAAACAAAAAATTAATTAAAATTATTTAACAGTTTAGCAAATTTGATATATAATACTTAGATAAAATCAACATTGGGTAACACTCCGCGAATTTTGCCACTTGTATCACTAAAAGTTGTTGACTTCTTGTATCATTAACAGCTTTTTATTTTGCCCATGTTTCCCAATTCAGTAAATTTTAAAAACCATGTATAGAGTTGGTAAATTTGCTTGGAAAATTTAATATGAATCTGATATTTTTTTTTATAAATTGAAAATAAAAATATTTAAATCTTATTTTTATGGTGGAAATAGATTTAACCTCGTCACTTTAAATTTTGAAACTTCACAAATTTAACTAAAATTAAAAAAAATTACTCAATTTACCAAAATCATATCTGAATTTCCATTATTTTTCAAATAAATTTGATACAAGTTTTCTGGGACAAACTTAAAAGGAGTTGTCTATAATGTGACTTTTTGGAGATTCCGGTGACGGAATCCGGCGGAAGAAATTGAGGTTAAATCTTGACTTGTTGCAGTTAAAATGATTTTTTAACTGCATAATTGGATTCAGCGCCCTGAAAAACCCCTTGGACGCTTTGATTGTGCAGAAACTATCAAACTTGCGATTCCAATAAACTGCTGCCGGATTTTGACCCGAAAAACCCACCGAAAAAACTTCAAAAAAGACACTATTGCAATGCTCAGTTTACATAAAACATTAATATTTGCCAGAACTTTATGATAAATAAATTCATCATTACCGTCACAGGGCTGCAAGGCACCAAATAATGGCCATGAGCCGTACAAGGCGTATCTTTGTCGCTGAAGATAATGGGTACACCGCGGACAACAAAATTTTCATGACATCGGCCAGGGTTGGATAGATTTTAATAGTTTAAATGGTAATTATAGCTGCCCATTAATATTTAACCAAGGTTCATTACTGTTTTATATGTTTTTCAAGGTTAGATAAGGTATTGGTTTAAAAAATTAAATCTAATATATAGTCTTGTAGAATTAATGGATTTATAGATTGGGAAATATGTATTTTTATAATAGTTGGTTCTAATAAATAATTAGCTTGTTATTAGTTAGTTAATTAGCTAGGTGATATAAGTTTATATATTTATTGTTATTAAATAGTTAATTAAGAACCCAATATATATTTATGGAATGGACGGTCAAAAGTGGTTGGAAGTCAGGTAAAAAAATTTCAAATTTTTTTATAGACGCAGTGTTTGAATCATGTTTTTGATAGTGGAAATAGATTCAAAGCCATCAAAAACCAAAACTGTATGGCAATTAAAATTATGAAATTTGACATCTTTTACTTGAATTTACAAAAATACTTGCCAAATTTTTTCAAAATATGATTCTCAACTTTCAAAACAAACTAACATAATAATTAAAATACTACTATACTTGGATAATATATTTACTTAAATCCAACTATAAACATATACAACCACGTCATTTACTACCAATAACATACCATTTATTTTCTGCTGGCTGGGCCCTGAGCCATACCCAAGTCAGTACAGACATGCTGCAAAACGGGGATCGAGGAGGATTATTATTTATTAACGGTGATTTTATGACGGGACGGAGATTCTGGGTGCCTTGGATTCGAAAAGCCGTGGCGCCCGACTGTTGGCACACTCGTGCGGTGAGAGATTTCAAACGTTGGGTGAATCCAACGCGCACAGTCCATGCCGTCGCTGCAGCCTGTGATGATTGATTGCGTTGGCAGAGAAAAAAAATTGTACTGTGACCATCCCTCGTGTCCTCTCGGCCCGCAAAAAACTGGTGGAGCTTCTGCTGCTGGTTTCGTACGCGCCCTCGAGTTTGAAGCCGACTGGAGTCTTGGCTTTGGTCAGAGCCCGTCGTGGCGAAATACCCGAACCGCTCCGGACCGGGGGGCCCTCCCTCAGATGTCGGACTCGGGTGGCACTTTGCGAAAACGAGCTCGTTCGTTCTGAGCGGCCTCACGCGACTGATTCTTCTTTCAAACACTCTCTGACAGAATACCTGCGGGAGCCTCGGAAGAAATTGCAGGCATTCCCTTTACTTCCCTTCCCTTCCAATCCACTCCTCGCTCTGGAGACGTGCCCGGCTAGCTTTCCGGTTCTGGTTGTGAATAACCTCTGCGAATAGGGTTTGCAGGGAAAGAATGGTACGCACATAGTTTGAGGATAAATAATCTTGGGTATTCCAATTTCCCGAGTCCATACGTGATATGACTGCCGTCGATTCGGGCAGGTCTGACACTGTTGGATTTACCCAATCACTTCTATTTCTGCCCTCGTTTATGCAGAAGATTCTGAAGAAAATCTAAGGCATTTATCCTCGATTAGACTCTCTCATCTCGGTTTTCGCGTACATTTACTCCACCCTATAAAAGTATAGGTCATCGATTCTTGTAATTAACAGAATATTACTTGTTACACTGTTTTTATAGACATGGGATCGAATTCTAATCTTATCGCCGTCACGCCATTTCCACATTTTAATAAAAAACCGCAAACTCTTAACCGATTTAGGAGTTGAACTCGATAACGCACCGGAAAATGCTGATCCCAACTTGAACGCAAGAAAAAATAATAAATTTAAAATTTAAAATATTTTAAATCAAATAGTAAAATCTCTTAATTTTTTTAATGGCTATGATTTTTGGTGAAATTTTAATGATATATTGTATTTTCCATGTACAAATATTTCTGTACAAATTTTAATGATATATCCATATACATATATATATATTATTTTGTAAAAGTGATTTGAAAATTTAATTAGAAAAGAGTTAAAAAAATTTAATGATATATTCATATATTTATATATATTATTTTATATATTATTTTCAATTAGATTAAATGTAAAAGGGACTTGAAAATTTATTAGAAAAGAGTTAAAAAGTCACTTTGATCATTGTTTTTATGTATATTATTGTGTATTATTTTTTGTTGATAAAAAACCATTGTAATTAATGAACGATTCATACCAGAGAATGAGAAACAACTGTACAAGGACACTTTTCAGCGCTACAAGGAGAAGACGGTTGGCTGTATCGATGTGCGGCTCCTGCCTGAGGCTCAGGAAGGGGATAGTTTAGGTAAGCTTGGTAGGAAGAAAGGGCGTCGCACGTTAAATGAATCCATTCAAGCCGTAGGTGAGAATCTGGTCAACTCTGGAAAGGTGATACCTCTGTCAGAGGTGTTCGTCCCAAACCCTCGGAAATCTTAAATGATTGTATTAAGCTGGAATATAAGGGGTCTTAACAGTCGTGGGAAACAACGATATTTGAAGGAGCGAATTCTGAGAGACAAACCGTGTATTTTGGTTCTTCAGGAAACGAAGATGCAAAGTCATCAGATGGAAGACGTTGTTAAGAAATTAAAACTTGGTTATGAGGTTATGGCTCTCGACGCAGTAGACACAGCAGGGGGACTAGCAGTATTATGGAACCCAGACGTGGTAATTTTTGAACATTGGTATTCCCTTCCCCGTATTCTTTCAGGAGTGTTTCGGCTAGTTGGAATGGGGGAGCATATTTTATTCACAGGGGTGTATGGGCCTCATATTCATCAGGAACGGCAGGGGTTCTTGCGGAACCTCCATACTCTGAGGAGCCTTTTGCCCAATATTCCTTGGATGCTTGGGGGTGATTTTAATCTCATTCGAAATTTAGCTGAAAAGCGAGGAGGGTCTAGGCGAGAGGATGCACTCATGGACGATTTTAATGATTTTATTAGAGAGTTACACTTAGTGGATATTCACACTCTTAATGGAACACATACTTGGAATAATCGGCGGGGCGGCCAGCATCAAATTGCCTCTCGTCTCGACCGCTTCTTATTATCAGAGTCCATCTTCAATCGGGATGTTTTCATTGAATCTACCATTCTCCCGAGCATTGGCTCCGATCACTGGCCCATCCGTTTGGAGGTAGACATTAAGACTATCAAAGGTAAAAAACCTTTTCGTTTTGAATCTTTTTGGTTACGTGATCCTCAATTTGTTCAACGACTGGAATTGTGGTGGAATCAAAGTACCAGTACTGGAAATGGAAGTATGCATACCGTTCAACTGAAACTTAAAGAACTCAAGAAGAACATTAAGGATTGGAATCGCCAAGAATTTGGCAATATACACGAAGCTAAGCAGCGCTTACAAGAAGCTTTGGAGCTCTTACAGCAGCGAATCATAGTGAATGGCCGTGATGAAGCTATCAGTCGGGAGGAAGGAAGTCTCATAAGTCAGTTAGAGGAGCGTCGAAAACAGGAAGAGATTTTATGGCGTCAAAAATCTCGGGTTCGCTGGTTGCGAGAAGGGGAACGGAATACGAAATTTTTTCACCAATCCATGCTTCAGCACCGGCATAGAAATCGGATTTTCTCTCTTAAGAATGCAGCAGGGGAACGGGTGGTCGAGCAGGTTGACATTGAGAACACTCTAGTGGACTACTTCCAGGGGGTTCTCAATGAGACTCAGCGAGATCGTTGGGAGGCTATCACTAACATCTGTAGACACATCCCAAGAACTGTTACAGCTGACCAGAATAGGGCATTAATGCGGGCTGTCACCCTGGAAGAAGTCGAAGAGGTTGTGATGAACATGCCTACAAATAAGGCTCCTGGTCCTGATGGCTATACCATTGAATTTTTTCAGGCCTGTTGGAGGTTCCTAGGGCCAGATATCTTGGCAGTGGTGGAGGAATCCAGACTCCGCCAGCAAGTCAGGCCAGCTCTCAACTCTACTTTCTTTACTTTGGTCCCTAAGGCTCAGTCATCGGATGAACCACAGGGATTCAGACCAATCGCCCTATGCAATGTACTTTACAAGATAATCTCTACTGTGATAGCGAAACGGTTGAAGCCTCTTCTCCCCTCATTGATTGCGCCTGAGCAGACAGGTTTTGTTGAGGGCAGGCAAATTTTGGATGGCATTGTGGTTTCCCAGGAGGTGATACACTCTCTAAAACAGCGAAAGCGACCAGGCATGCTCCTGAAGCTAGATTTATCAAAAGCATACGATCGCTTGAATTGGGACTATTTGCGAGCAATCCTTGCAGCCTACGGTTTTGACCATAGATGGATACTTTGGATTCTAAACTTGGTTTCCACTCCGACTTTTTCCATATTGCTTAATGGGATACCAACGGCTCTGTTTAAGGCTTCACGGGGCATCCGACAGGGCGACCCTCTTTCACCTTTCTTGTTCATCCTTGCACTGGAAGGGCTAAGCAGGCAAATCAAGACGGAGGTCAGGACAGGCGGACTCAGAGGCATTAGATTATGGGGCCCTGACCTTGTCATCACACATCAGCAATTTGTTGATGATATAATGTTGTTTGGCGAGGCATCACTCCGAGAGGTCAGGGGCTTTCAGCGAGTGTTAGAGACTTTCATGTCAGCTTCAGGTATGGCCATCAATTATGATAAATCTTGTACTTTCTTTTTTAATACGCCAGCTGCTGTTAAGGTTCACTTAACTCGGCAGCTCGGTTTCCGGCTGGCTGAGTTACCTACTAAATATTTAGGTCTCCAATTAGATTTTAATTCATTGCGGATTAAGAATTGGCAACCTATTGTTGATCGAATTCGGAAGCGATTGCAAAATTGGTCGTTCAGAGTATTGAATTTTGCCAGTCGAGTTGTCCTTTTAAAATCCGTTCTGTTATCCATTCCTATTTATCCATTATCCATTATGCCTGCTCCTAAGGCAGTCTTCGGGAAGTTGAGGGAACTCTTTGGTAAATTTCTCTGGGAAGGGCCCAATCAGCAACGCAAATGGACATTGGTTTCATGGGAACAGCTAATTAAACGTAAAGAGGAGGGTGGTCTAGGTATCAGGGATTTGGAGTTTGTCAATAAGGTTTTAGGTGCAAAGTTGTGGTGGAGATGGGTGCAGGGGGGTGGGGATATCTGGAAACGAATCTGGAATCATAAATATCGGATGCCACCCACGGTTGAAGGCCGCCTCCGTGTTCAAGATACTCCACGGGGATCGAACATTTGGGAGCTTGCTCGCCATAACAGTAATTTGATTCGAGATTTCGCATTCTGGGAAATACGTAGTGGGAATTTTGCTCGTTTTTGGCTGGATGCTTGGCAGCAAAGGGCCAAGCTGGCTAGTCACCCTACTTTGCATGCCTTACAGGACGGTGCACATCAGGCAGGACTTGTATGTGTTCAGGACTATTGGCGCCCGGCAGGACAATCTGAGGTGTGGCGTGCATGGAAGAATCCTTCAGATTGGGATGCGCGCATTCATCAGGACACCCAACAAATATATCTCAGGGAATTAGATATGCGGAAAATTAGGGTACGACCAGGCAATGATCTCCTTCGCTGGGGGAAAGCTCCGCAAGGAATGTTTACGGTGAAGGAGGCTTACTATTGGCTAACAAAGGGTGATGACATGGTCGATCCAACACCGTGGCAAAAACTCTGGCAAGTAAAATGGTGGCCTAAGGTGACAATTTTTGCATGGCTGGTGTGCCGTGGCAGGATCTTAACGTGGGACAATCTCCAGAAACGTGGTCTCATCGGCCCTTCTTCGTGCTCTCTCTGTCATACGGCATATGAGACACAGGAGCATTTGCTGAATAGATGTTTGTATATCCAAAGTTTGTGGGAGGAAATTAGGAACCTTTTTGGTTACTTGCATAGAGACCCCAACAATATCCGTGAAACCATTTTCCAATGGGGAATGGGACATTTTAACAGTAAAATTGTTCGCAGGTTATGGAGTTTATCGTTGGGGTTTGTCCTCTGGGAGGTGTGGAAGGAACGGAATCGCCGAATTTTTCAGGGGCGTAGTTGCTGCGAGGTTGCAATTTGGGAGGTGATCTGTAGGTCGCTCAAGGAAACGGTTCTTTCCGAATCCTGGGCAGAGGAGGACTGGCAATTAGATCTGGCTGAGCAGCGAATCTTACTCAAACTGGGTATTGATTCTACGATGCTCTACCCAAGCAATGATCGGCCCCGTCGACCACGCTTGCAGAGCCCCAGCTCCTTTCGGCTTCCCGTTGAGCACCAAATTAAGTTAACCTTCGATGGTGCCTCCAAGGGCAATCCAGGGGAGGCGGGTTGGGGCGGAGTTTTTCGGGATAGCTACGGGAGGACGCGTTGGATATATGCGGAGTGGGGAGGGGAGCTGTCAAATAATGAGGCCGAGCTTTGGGGGGTATACCATGGGCTATGCATAGCAGTAAGGAATGGTTACCACAATCTCGTTGTGGAGGGGGATTCCCAACTCGTTATTGACATGCTGAAGAAACTACAGTGCGGAAAGCCGTGGGATCAGGTTGCCAAGAGCTGGCGGGTTGCTGCTATTATACAAGATATTGCGGAGCAACTTCGAAGGATTGATTACATAACACTTGCTCATGTGTTGCGCCGTGGCAATCGGGCGGCTGACTACTTGGCCAACTGGGCTACTGCTGATTCACGTAGTGTGCTGGATGGTAGTTGGGGCTCCTTCCATCACGACCAACGCTGGAGTGAGCTGGCCGCCATCCTCCGCCAGGATAATGATGAGGCCATGGGGGGCGACATGACAGCATAACATTTACACTATCATGATCATGAGTGGCACGACTCTGCAACCCACCTGCCAGCTTAATTTATTGATGGCATGCGCGAAACTGCCCTCCTCCAGATTGACGGCAGTTTGGGTACAGTGGTGGGTATGTGGTGGCATGGGCAGGACAGCCTGCACATCATATCCCAGCTCTCCTCCTGCGACGTGTGCAAACGACAGTACTTACCAAGATGATCGAGGGTGGTGGACAGGTATTACTATCCATGCAACTGGCTTCTTCCGCAGCTCTTATATTACGCATCTTGGTCTTCTGTCTCGCCTAT
Source organism: Pinus tabuliformis (assembly GCA_031772625.1). NCBI lineage: Eukaryota > Viridiplantae > Streptophyta > Pinopsida > Pinales > Pinaceae > Pinus > Pinus tabuliformis. The sequence continues at coordinate 333,993,457 of CM062817.1, forward strand.
CTTTTCTGTGGATTTTCGAAATTTCTTTCTCTGCAAGTATGGCTGCACTTCCCTCTGAGGGTCGCCGAACGCGCAGTCAGGGACTGCCTCTGGGGATGCCTGCCGAGGAAGAAGGTCTGCGTTATACCCCTATCGACCTCTCTGAGGACTCTGTAGATGTGGGTGACCCCGCAGGGGAGAGGTCTGGAGGTGCACCGCGCAGGATGCCTACGGGTGGCAAGGTTGGCAAGTGGTTGCGGCGGAATGAGGTTGGAGCGGATGAAGATGAGGAAGATGAAGATAGTAGACATCCGGATGTTGCTGCCGAAGTAGGCCGTGGTGGGCGAGGGCGCGGCCGAGGTCGCAAGGGACGAGGCAGGGGCCGAGGAAGGGGTCGTGGTCCTGGCCGGGAGGAAGGAGATAATGCAGGGATTCCGGGACGGGGACGAGGCAAGAGGGATATCCAGCGAAGACTGGCGGAAGCAGAGCGTGCCTATCTGCATGATACTCATCCAAAAATTCGCCGAATTGTCGACCATCTTGAGGAGGAGGCCCTGCAGGAGCAATCCGATCCGGAGATGGAGGATTGGGAGCTCTATCTCCCTGACCCCGGCCACACCAGGGGGAGAATGTCGCTGTATAAGCAGTCCCTTCATGTTTACTGGGGTCTTAAGCGTCTGCTTGCCAAGTCCATGGAACAGGTAGCAGCAGAGATGGTGGACATTGCCCAAGGCAATCTGCAAAAAGAACTGAAGAACCTCGAGTTTACTCTTATGATGCAGGATAGGAAGCTGGATAAGCTGACTCGGCTCATTCGCGGTGCAGGCATTGTCAAGCTGGAGCCGGACCTTCTTCAGGAAGATAAGAAGCAGTAATCTGTTTTTATTTTTTGCAATCTTACTGTAGTTTTTCTCAGCATCGTTTTTGCTATGGCGGCAATGTAGTATTTTCCTTCTTTCCTAGACACGTAGTTAACAAACTTATCTTTGAAGTTTGCCTGGTTTCCCTTCGGGGCAGGTGTGGACATAGCTGAACTTATCTTTGAAGTTTTCTCCCTGGTTTCCCCTCGGGGCAGGGGTGGACATGGATGTTTTTTGGTGTTTTCTCCCTGGTTTCCCTTCGGGGCAGGGGTCTCTGTATCTCACTGTACATAGTCTTGCGATTAATATATTAAAGAATCATACATTAGCTTACAAAAAAAAAAAAATGATAATATTTGGTTTAATAAAATGAAAATTTTCGCAATTATTTATATTTAAAAAAAAAATTAGATAAAATTATGTGTAGGATTAATATTTTGTCTAATAAAATTTAAAGAAGTCAAAGGACCAAGTCAAGGGGTAAAAAAAAGAGTTGAAGGAGAAAGATGATGAATAACAAGGTTTTAGGATTGGGTTAATTTGAAACCATTTTTAAGGCAATCCTGAAAGTCTGTTATCTATCATCTTTCTAGTTAAAATTTTTCCTTCAACTCTTTTCTTTATACCCTTGACTTGGTCCTTTGGACTTCTTTGAATTTAATTATTTAAATGCAATTTTTATTTTTAATTATTTTAATATTTAATTATTTCCCTCTTTGACTTCTCCTCCTTAGTTTTATTTTATTTATTTAAATAATCAAATTTTATTAGTTTATTATTTTGAATTATTAATTTGTTTAATTTAATTTCCTTAGATTTTAAATTCATTTTATTTTTAGTTCAATGTTTTTTTCATTATTATAAATTAAAAAAATCTTCTTTAAACACCCCTTGTTTATCATTCAATATTCTCTAGTCCCTGATGATGGGCGGAGGGTCAATCTTAAACATTGGACATGATATTAATCACACTGCCATTCAAAAATTTTCTTCAAATATATGTTTTTATTATTATTGAAAGGTATATGACTCTATTTGATATAGTTTTGGTAATTGCTAAAAGGGATAGAAAGATGAAATCACTTTTCGGCTTCGAGTAAGAAATGAGTTTAAGGAAACCCATAGGTATTTGGTGAGAGTAGAAGTTTTCTCCCCTAGATATCACCTCCAAGAATATAAGTTTACTCGCTGAAAATTTTCTTCAAATATATGGTTTTTTATCATTGAAAGGTATACAACTCTATTTGATATAGTTTTGGTAATTGCTAAAAGGGATTGAAGCTTTCTTGCATTTGAGATGAAATCACTTTTTGGTTTTGAGTAAGAAATGAGTTTAAGGAAACCCATAGGTATTTGGTAAGAGTAGAAGCTTGCTCCCCTAGATATCACCTGCAAGAATATAAGTTTACTCCCCTACACGTCATCCATAAGTCATTTTAGAAAACATGATATTTTTTTTAATAATATAATGAGTAAATTTATCACTAATAGATAATTTTAAATGATGTAGCTTTTCTTGAATAATAGTAATGACCTACATTCATAAATCACTACCACTAATAGTTATTCTAAATAAAAATTGATTTCTAATATATAATAATCATAATACATCACATTTAGATTAATTATACACACACTAAAACTTCATTATTCTAATATGTCATCTCATGGGGAGGAGTTGAGGATGAAAGTCACTTGTGTAGGAATTAAATTATATCAAGGGGTCGAGCTTCACACAATCTCATTGATAACATCTCATTGTGTCTCATTGTAGGTAGATCGTTCTCCCATCCAATAGATAGATTAACTTTACCCTAAATTCAACTTAATTATATATACAATCTAAAACAAAAAGAATAAAACATTACAAAACAAAATTTATATTTATATTAAAATAAAAATAATCCTAAAGGGTGTTTCATTGAATCCCAGTCTTGGCATTCCTTAATATTTGGTCCCAACAATGAGACATACACAATAACTATTGATGAGGTAGATAGGGTTAAAAGGAGGAGCAAGGTGGTGCTTCAACTGAAAAAGTTTAATGATCAATTTGATGGACATAGATTTTTGGGTGGGGAGGAGAGAAGCATTGTATTTAGACTAATCTTGGTGAGAGGAAGATCCTACTTCCTCATGCTTGGATTATTGAAGGTGCTACGAGGTTAAGACAATAAATTTTGTATGGTTATTTTTAAGGGAAGCATGCTTTACCTTTCAAGTTAAAAACTCAAGTTAGAGAAGTTTGGGGTAATGTGCATTTGAGTACATCAATATTTCACCTCTTATTTGAGGATTTTTTTTTAGGGGTTATCTTTTAAAAGGATGTGGTATTCAAGGGAGGTTGGTGGATATATCAAGATTTTGAATTGTATTTAGTTTTTTGGTTTCAACATTTTGACACTTTTCAAACACATATATTCATTTTCTTTGTTATTTCTACTAGTTCAATATTTTGTAAGCAATAGGGGATGTCTTGAGTTCATTCCAATTAGTAGATTTCAAAAATGGTTTTGCTAATAGAAAATATTTTTTTTCATACTAGTACAAATCACTGGAACGGGGATTTGTCAAATAAGTTGATTTTGTATTGTGGGAAGATATAACCAATTCAAGCATTAAACTATAACTTTATTCCTTTAAAATGCAAGATTTTTTATGAAGTAGGACATATTTTGAATGATTTTTCTTGAAAGTATTTTGCATATAAGAAACAAAGGAACATTCCTTTAGGAGATTCTTTAAAGGAAGGCTATGTGGAAGTTTTTGCGCTAGTGCTGCATTAGTTTGTTTAGCCTCAAGGGGATGACCAAGACTTTGTTTTCCCATGTGGGAAGGAGAGTATTAACCTTAATGCATTTGTGGACATGATGGATAATAGTGTAGATCTTTCAATTCCATGGATTTTTTGTTCAAAGTTGGACAGTCTAGGTAATCTCTCCCAAAGCATAGATACCTTAAATTCCAAATTTTCACTTTCTACTCTACTCGGACATGATCAATCTCCTCTTCAATTTAGGGTTGAGACATTATCAAGCCAGAAGGACCCTCTTGTGGAGATAAGCATGGTATAAGATGGTACTTTGTAACATCCCTACCAGGGATCCTCATGTATCATCTTTAGAGAAGTCCATTGAGGTTAATAATGAGGTCAAGGTTTTAGTGAAAAGGATAAGAGGACATTGTTGCTAGTCTTATTTAGATATATTAAATCGTAAGTTTTGATGGGAGACAAAGGCTCTCACTTATGTGGCTTTGAGTCTTGCTCATCTAGTTATTATTCCTTCTAATTATGGGTGTCTATTTTCTTCACCAAGGTTGCCAACATCTTTTCCTACTGGGAAACTTGTGGGGGACTATAATGTGGATATTTTTGATGAGTAGAAGTATGTTCTCTTATCCTCTAAGGGGTATCATGCATCCTCCAATAATCCTCATTGTAATCCAAAATCTTCCATGGTTTCTTCGTGTAATTTTTGTTTCTTCAAATCTCTCCCCTCTAAGATTTTGGATTAAAAGGATGAGTTCAGAGAATCATCATATAATTTAAGAAGGTCTTCTTTCTCCACTTTGTGGAGGATATGTGGCACTCCACTGTGAATGGCTATTTTGATTTGGATTGTAATGTTGTTCGATGGAACTACATGATTTTGTCTTTTACATTTTGTCCTTCTCGTTAAAAATCTTCCAATGTAAAGCTCTTACATGCACTACATTGTTTCTTTTGAACAACCATCAAGAATAAAAGGCAAACTCAACCATCAAGAATAAAAGGCATAGTTTGTTTTGTATTGACGTAGTTTGAAGTGGCAACTTTTTGACCTTTTTCACTGAAATCTAGTAATACGATTCTTGGTGAGATAGCAATGTTTTATTGTTTAAAACATATTTTTAATGCAAAAATAGATTAATGCTCTAAAAAACCATTAACAAACTTGAATTGTATATATTCAAGTTTTTAATTATATTTTAAACAAAAACAACTTAAAAAAGCAAAAAATAATTTCATTAAATTACTACATTTCTTTTTAAATAAAATATATAATCTTCCTTATAAATTTAAATTCAAGATTATGATGTAACATTGTCCATACAAATTCATAATAAAAAGCCATGATTATCATATCAAAGAAAAAAATGTTACTTCGAGGTTTTCATTAAAACACCCTATCCCCTACCAAAATTCTGAAAAATATTCGAAATAGAAAATAAAAAGTTCATATACTTACGAACATTGTTTCGTTCCAAAAATAAACTTAAGACACGTCTCAACATAGTTCATAGGCCTATCAACATAGTTCATAGACCTATTAGACTTGTGTACTTTTGGAAATAAGAGTTAATAATACATGTCTCACATAATGCCAAGGGCCATTTTTTAACATCATTGGAAAGACATTTTGTACTTCATTGATCGAATACTTGTAATAAATTCTTAAGGGAAGAAGAGTCCTTACATTAAAAACAAAAGTTTCAAGAAAAGTACAATCTCGAGGGAGAGAGACTCTCCATGAGAAACAAAACATTTTGTACCTTGATGACAAAACTGTAGGGAGAAGCAAAAGATTTTGTACCTTGTTAAAAAAAGTGTGTAGTAATATCTTGAGGTAGAGACTAAAGATTTTGTACATTGTGGCAAAGTTTGCAGTAAAGTTTATGAGGGAGAGTCTTTCATTACATTATAAATACAAGTTCCAAGAGTAGTAAAATTTAAGGAGAGTCTTTACATTACATTATAAATAAGTTCCAAGAGTAGTCAAATTTAAGAGAGGGTGAGTTTCTACCTTAAAGTTAAAAGATTATGTATGATTTTCTGAAATTTTTATTAGAACAAATTTTAAGTAAACCAATGGAGGATACTTAAAGTTAAAAGATTATGTATGGTTTTCTGAAATTTTTATTAGGAACAAATTTTAAGTAAACTAATGGAGGATATTTTATACTTTACCTTAGAAATAAAAGTTCAAGCGACATATTTTTTAATTTTTTTTCTTAATTGAAATTGGGAAATAATTTTATCAATAAAAAAGATGTATCAAAGTTAAACAACATTTCTACATCATTCTCACTAGCTTCAAAAATGATTAGGCATAATATTTCCTTGTTTAAAAACTTTTGTTGGTACAAGAGAGTAGAACTTTATGTATTAATTTTTTGAATAAATGGATAAAGTCTCAAAAACTAGTCACAAAGAAAACATAGATTCAATGCATAATTAACTTAGAAGAAGATGTTCAAGGATTGTTTGATGCCCTTATTGGATATTCATTTTCTACTCTTGTGTTGTTTAGTCTTAGATTTTATTCCACTTGTAAGGGGGAATAGGGGTTTGATGCCTTCTTCAAAATTTTGACAAATGATTTAGAAGGTTCAGGTTGAATGATCCAGGTAGATATTGGTGGTCATCCACCTATTTCACTTGGGCCCCCACCATTTTTTCTTTCATTTTCCTTAATTGTAGCATAATTTACTATTTTTGGCAGTTTTTTGGGTCTTGAACTTCCAAAGCCATTTTGAGGTCCTAAATGATGTTTTTTTTTTTTTTGTCCTTTCTAAACGGGCAAATATGTTTTTGCGATTAAAAGTTGTAGTCCTCAGATAGATATTTGTAGCAAGGTATTCTACGTTTCAAATGGAGATCGTATGCCAAAGTTACGACTCCAGGAAGTTGATGTACCGATTTACCCCAACGAGGCACACAGACTTTTAGCGCTTCATCTACTAGGGTTAGGTTTTTGGGTGTTTAGGGTTTTCCATTGTTTTTCAATAATAAATATGCCTTCGAGCCTCATTGGAACATAGTTCAAAAAGCATGTAGTCACCACATCTCTTCTCAGGGATAAGCTACCATCACCTGAGCTAGTTTATTTCCATTCTGCATGTAAACAATTTTCAATACTTTGTTATTAATGAATTGAAGTTATGTTTTCGTTGTATCTCTATCCTTCTGTTTATATTTGTATTTCATTTTGTTCCTTCATAAATCAGGATCAGTGAACCTGCACTACTAGTTGCATCTCTTTTTCCACTTCTAGAGCTAAAACCCTTTCTTCTTTGTCTAGTTTCTCATTTTCTTCCTTTGCCTCTTATGAGTCTTCTTTGTTTTCCTCTTCATCAACCTCCTCTTCATCACTGTTTGGGTGAGCTGAATCATTAAGATTCGTTACTTGCTCCTCTTCACCCTCCTATATTTTTTTTTCCAGATTTACTATTTCCTCTACATTTTATACTTTTTTTTTTCCTTAAAGTTTTGGAATGCTCTATATTTGTTAATTCTTGAGAAAGGTGGACCCTCTTGTAATGAATTTGGACTTGTTATCCCTTTTTGTTGGAATTTCCATCTTCCATTCAAGACTATCTCAATTGTGGCTCCTTCAACAACTATTGCTTTACTCACTACTTTGAAGAAGGATACTCTGCTTGAAATTTTGGGCAATTTTTAACAAAACATCCATAGGCATGATAGGCCATGCATTTAAGTGGAATATAATCTAATGCTTGTTGGTGACTCCACTCATTTAGATTGATTTGTATGGCTTTAGGGAGTCCCTTCTCTAGGTCACCCTCAACATATGTTATTGCATAGATGTTATAACCCTATTTAACACCCTAAAGTTGGAGGGAAAGCATACACTAATGTATCATAGTTACTGTTAGTGTCAGTCTTTACAACCTTCCTCCAATGATCAAACATGCTCTTACAAAGTGATTTTAATGTGTCAAGGTCAAATTTTGTCATTTCAGCGAGTCTTCAAGCAAAATTTGGTCACTAGGCATTCGGTCTAGGGTTTGATTTTACCCTTGTCAAAGTTGTCCAAATGTCGGTCCATGTCAAAGTTCAGCTGAGTGTACCATCATTTAGAGAGTTTTCATTATCATGTCAAGTCCCACTGGGTCATTTTACACCTTGTTCATGCTTCAGTTGCGCCTAGGTAAGGTCATTTCCCTCTCCTAGGGTTTTGAAGGCAATTTCTCTTGGACGGCCAAATCATCGGCAAAACTTGTATCCGGATGTTCATACACCTTCCCCTATCCTTAAAGTACCTTATCAAACACTTCCCATCACTGAGATCCCCCAAATTCCTCATTTTCGCACAAACCCTAGTTTCTTGCTACAACCTGGCAATTTTCTAGGTTGGACCTGTGTTTTGCCTTTTTGGACCCCTTCCCCTCACTCCTCGTCATAGTCACCTCCATTCCACCTTGTCTCCTAAAGAAATCGCCCTAAATCACCCTAAAACCCTCTCCCCTGTTTTTCCAAACAAATGAATGCCGTTTGAAAGTGCGCGACGCACACACAAGGTGGCGCGACGCACTCAAGGCGACGGCGCACTAGGAGCCTAGTCACAGTGTTAACACTACACTGGCGCGGCGCATACCCGGTGCGTGGCGCACTGGGCAAAGCGTGCGGCGCACAGGCCTGTGAGCCTAAAAAAGCACCGAAGTCACCCAAATTTTTGTAAATGGCTCTCAAATTTGCAAAGGTGGCCATAGATCTTTTAACCATTGATCCTTAACTCAAAGAAAAACATGTTTTGGTGACCATGAAATCGAAGGCAAATTTTTTTTATTAACCAAACCCAAAAATGACATAAAGGAGGACAAAAAGCTAGGGTTTTTGCTACAGTAATACAATTGCTAAATAAGCTCCTATCCTACCTTGATCAGCTAATTTCCCTGTAGCATTTTCCCCTTACCATCACCCTAGCTATATTGTAATCATATCCATTCATCCCTTTTATCCCTATAGCCCAAAAAAATCCCAAACCCTACCCCATCAAAACCATACCCCAAACACTCCCAAATCCCTGATAAATTTCTCCTTTAAACCCCTATTCCCCTTTTCATCATTCCCCTCCTAACACTCCCCTGTTTTATTGTCCCCTTGGTGACAGATTTTCAGAACATTCATCAATGTCATTGGATTCAAAGGGCAGAATTAAACTCGGAGTACAAGCAGCAGTGGTGGCATCAGAAAATTCATCAGAATATGAGGAGGAGACCCACAGTGACACAGCTTCAGGAGAACATGCCCACAGGAGAAATCAATGAAAATAGGGAGTTTTGGCTTGACAAAGTAAATTTCCATTTAAACAATCTTCTTAAGAAGGCCAAAAGAGATAACAAATTTCAAAGATGCATGGCTACTCATTGCTACACAAGGAATCAGGTCTCCAAAGTCAAAATCAAGCAGTTGAAGAAAATACTCCAGGAAACCCTAATCAGGAAAAAAGAGAAGGTTAAGTTGGATTTGCTTGCTGATGCTCCCCTCAGATCAATACAGGACAAGGAGAAGAAACCTATGCATGATGAGGGGCCTTCAGGAGAGCCATCAGGTGAGCAAGAAACTGAGTTTGTTCTCCTCCAGGATGATGAGACAGATGCATAACCCACCAATGAGGAGCTTATAGAGATCATCAAGGAGTAGCAATAAGAGATTGAAGACTTGACCATTGATCTAGAAAGGGCCAAGTGGAACATGAACTACCTGGAGCGGAGAAACAAACAGCTTGAGGACCAACAGACGATCATGGAGCTGCAGAACATCCGTGAGCAGCGCCAAGTTGCTCAAAGAAGAAGGGTTCTGCTCACATCTTTGGAGCAAGAAATCAATGAAGACCAGGAGTCCAACCTTGAGAGGGTCAACATGCATTTGGAGAGGTTGTTGGACAAAGAAAACAGGGAGAAAGACATGCTGAGGTGCATGACTTATCACTACCAAGCCTGAAACATGAGCGCCAAGGCAAGAATCAGGAGCCTAAAGGCAAAATTGAGCAAAGCGAGAAAAGAGGCAAAAGAGGAAAAGGAGGCAAAGGAGAAAGATCGGCTTAGAATCTTGGCTGAGGCTTCCTTGGCACAACAAAGCACTTCATAGGGAACCTCCAACCCAAATTCCAAAAAATTTGGTCACAGGCAAAATTTTTGGGCACAAAACAGGGAATTCCTCCCTGTGCGCCGCGCCACTGGCGCGACGCTAAAATTCTAGCACTCCAATCGAGGAACGACTTGCATATTTGGATTCAGCATCAAAAAATACGTCTACTGGTGTCTGGGCAAGAAATTTTGACAAGTTTTGGGTCTCCTAAAGGTAAAAAAACACCCAAAAATGGCCTCTCTGCCACTTTTTGGACACACAGAAAGCAGTCTTGGGAGAATGAAGTTTTGGAGGGGCAAATGAGCTTCAAATTTAGAAATCCCGGTTGGGTTGGAAAGTAGACAGGACAAGATTTCCAAAAATCCCACTTGGGCACATTTTGGACACCTGCAAGTGCCGCAAAACAGGCTCCAAAATGGCGCGACGCACAGGGGAAAAAACTGCCAAATTGCTCCCTTTTCGCGAAATTTCGGGTCGCAACTTCTCCAAATGGGCCCGGTCATCTACTCTTCGGTTTTTTGGCACCAAGGATGGCATTTAAAGAGTTTTCCCTCCAGATTGGCATCTATCCAAGTGGCAAAAGAATGCAAAGGGTCACCCCAGCCAAATGTCATGCTTGAGAGCGCTGCACCTGTAGCTGATGGCTGGCTCTCCATCTCCTTTTCGAAATGATTTGAGTAACTTCCCAACCCCTGGGCGTTCCATCTATTCTCTACACTTTCTATATATTGTAAGCAAGTTATTTGCAAAGGGTTGGCTGGCTTGTAACTTCTGGGAGACTGTGGGAAAGAAACTCTGTTTCTGCACTGTGTATTTTTGACAGAGAATTAATGAAAGGCAGCGGCTCTGTTTCATGAGATTCTTGTGGTTGTGAGTGTAGCAAATGTGTTCTTATGTTCCATATGTATCTTGTTATGTTTCATAATTCATTTCAGTGAAATTTTCTAAGTGAGATTAGGTAGAATTCAATTTATATTGCTCTGCCTGTGGGAAAATTTCATGTGCAGTGTTACTCTTCTGTTGAAAAGGATTCATGCGACCATGCCCTTTTCACTCTCTTCAGCAATCTTTCCATTCCGCGTCACCTTAAGCCGAAATTGCTGCTCTTTCCGCCTACCTTGCCTCACGGAATAATCTGTGCCTTCATTTTCAATTCTCTGTTCTTTGTTGAGCGCCAGTCCCATATACATCCCAGAAGCTCGGTCACTTCATAAAATCTTTTCCAAAATCCCTATCCACTTACTAGCCTAAGGTAAATATTGTTTTGTAAGTCATCTCAGACCATTTTGCCTATCCATTCGCTGAGCGTGACTCGGAGAGAGCCCTCTCCTGTTTTGGTAGGGCTAGCTACCAGACTGAGCGTGGTTTGTGGTTACCCTAATTTTTTGCCTTCCTTCAGCCTGAGGTAGATTTAGGTGCTAACAGTTACTAGATTGAGATACCTTTCTCTTAACCCTAGGAAAGCAGTACCTGAAACTTCATTGATCCACTTGGCTTAACATAGAGGAATGTTACATTGCTCTGTTCCTATGTGTAATGAGAAATGAACATGCCATCATTGTTCTATATGTCTATGATAGAATAATGAAGGTCCTACCTTCTAGAACTACTTGTTTCCAAGGAGAATAATTTGAATTGGAGGAAATGACTTGTCATGTGGTCTCATAGTTGGTGCCTAAGACTAACTTCTTTTGGTCCTATGTGTCCAAATACGTCCTTACATCTCCTTAAGAAGCTTAAATAAGGAGGCCATTCCTAGGGGAGAAGAGGAGAAGACCACAGTAAGGAAATACTAGTGAAATTTTGGGGGAGGAATATTTGCATACTATAGTGAGCCCGAATATATAATATCAGAGAAGGAGGAGACAAGACCAAGATACTGGAATGGAGTGCTCACCACGGGGGCTTCATTCAATGAACTTATGACATATCACATGCATTTGTGGTATGCCAAACAATACCCTTAATTTGAATACATATTGGAAAATACCTCTAAAAAACACATTATTTAACTCCTTACCAATATGAACCCAATACACCTTCCCAGTTTAAAAAATCCCTACGTTCCTTAGATATTGTAGGTATCCATTTTTTCGTTAACATTTTTATACCCCTTTATATTTTTTCATTAACTTTGAGCTCCATTTTTTGTACCTGCCAGTATAAAAAGCCTTTGCCCCCTAATATATGCTCAATATATTGTGTCATTTTTTCCTCAACATATATCCCCCAATATGAACCCATGTGGTATGGAATTTCTCCCTTAGTGAAGCCCTTGTGGTGCTCACATCCATCATATCTAATCCAAATGGGATCATTATATTTTTTGTCATCCATCTCTATGCATTTGGAGTGGAAAAAGTGGAGGAATCAGCTCATGGGACCATTTTTACTGGCGAGACCCAATTTGGCGAAACGGGGCCTGAAACCTTCTCGGAGCGTTTTGAAGTATCAAATGACGGTTTTTTGCGGCAAAATTTTTCCGCTAAAGCCCCACACCTTTTTAAACTATTCTACCCATAGATAATTTTACAACGGTGTAAGAATCACGTTAATCGGAGTCTGTATGCAAAAGTTATGCCACTCAGAAGTTGACCTTCCTGTTTTCACATCTATAGTTTGAGAGGATGTCGTGTCAGCCTCCATTATTCATGGAAAATGGTCTAGCCACGTGTTTGTGATGTAAAAGACTCTAGAAGAGTCTATTTTGTAACTATAGTTAAGAGTTGATGTAGTTAAAATTAACCACTAGTAGGCTATCACACTGTGTTATAACTGGGCCACTAGGAGATATAGGCATTCCATTCTTTCGAGAGCATTTTGTTCCATAGTTGAGAAAATATAGCCAGGAGATATAGGAAGTAGAGCACAAAGAGAGGATTTGTGCACTGTAGCAGCCCACGAGGTATAGACATTACTTCTTTGTATCTCCAGACATATTTCCAAACAAAGAAAGAGAGCAAAGCGGTCTCACCTTCCAGCTGGGTGTTCTCCCGAAAGGGTTTCCCATAGAGCATATCTTGTGTATTATATGTGTGTGAGCTTATTTTTTCATTCTCTACTTTTCTGCTTGATTTACTTTTACATGCATGCACTAATTATAGTTAATTTTACATATCTAGAAACTAAATAAAACTGTAATAGTGTAGAATCTCAGATTTTTAATATAATATTATCAGATTTGTTGTGACGAACTGTCTAGTGGAATATCCATAACACTTTACAGATCATTTTGTATAAGAGCGGGTTTCTTTGGGTATTTTGTGTTGAAAATGGCAACAAGAAATGCTAAAAGTAACATTGCTATAAATAGCAGTTTGGGTACCAGTGTTGGACATAGCAACAAGGAATGAAAAATGGAAGTGCTAAAAATAACATTACTATAAATAGAATTTCAGGATACCTTCCTATTTTAGTTAGTCCTTGAACAAAAATAGAGAAGTAACAATTCGAATTTGATTTTAGCAGTTGTTTGTAAAATAATTAATTAATTCATCTTGAGTTAATAAGTTGTAGGAAATCAAACATGAAGTCTATGTGAAGACATGCAACAGTTGTTGGCATTATGATTCTGGTTTGGCTCTATGGTACAGGTGTTGTACTTGATGGCAACTCACTCAAGTGGCAAAATTCTGTTCAGGCTCTCAAAATGATGGAAAATAAGAGGTTCGCAGGTGCATCGTTCAAAAGGTGCGGACCCGCAGGTTCGCCGTCCAGGAAGTGCGGACATACCCGCAGGTTATCCGTTCATAAGGTGCGGTCCCCCAGTTCACTCACTCCAATGCAGAGAAGCATGCTCACGTGGGGTTTCTTATGTTTGGCCCTTGGTATTTAGCCCGTCGTTCATGATCCTATGGTTTTGGCCCGTGGTTTAGGATCTAAATTATTTGAACCCCTGTTTGGATCCCTTGTATTGGTTTTCGATGGTTTTGTCCCATGGTTTGAATAAGGGCTTGCCTATAAAAAGGAAAAGAGATCACTTGGCTAGACACTTGTGAAATTTGAATATCTTAAGATCTGAAAGTTTGGGTGATTGGTTTTAAAATCTAGATCTAAATCAAGGAGAAAATTTAAGGCGAATCTATTGATAAGTCGTGATCTCTCAGGCGCATGATCAGATCTGTGGATCTGACTGACTGTGGCACATTGGAGGACTGTTAATTTGGCCCTAATCAGAGGTTCGCAGGCGATCCACGGCGTGAGTGCGGGGGTACGCAGTGCAGGAGAAGGCGTAGTGCGGGGGTACGCAGCACAGCAGAAGGCGCAGTGCGAGGTACGCAACACAGGAGAAGGCGCAGTGCGGAGGTACGCAGGGAAACAGAAGAACAAGTCGCGGAGGTACGCTGTCAGGCGGGCAGTGCAGGTGTGGATCTGAGCAGGGGTATGCAGGGCAGTAGAACGAGTGGTGCGGAGATACGCAGAGCAGTAGACCGACCAGGTGCGGATCTGTGCAGTTTAGACACAGAAGAGCTGCGGGTATTCGCAGACCACTATTGGTGAAGTTGCGGACCTATCTTGAAACATTTGTTGGCTGTCTTTTATCTATTGCTGCAGAGTTCTGGGTTTAGATTTCTGGTATTACTTTTCTGTTTACAGCATTATGAGAAGTTGGGTGATTCATTGGTTGATTGTATAAGGATATTGGGTGATTTGCATGATTATTTGATCTTCTTGGATCTAATTTGAAAATTAATGAAACGTGGTCCCTAAAGAAGTAACAGAGAAAAGGGGGTTGTAGCTCCCTTCCAAGAGAGATTGGAAAATGAGAGAGAGTTGTAGCTCTCTGCAGGTTGCAGCCTGCGTACTGGTAAAGGACTGCACCATTACAAAATCCTTGTAAAAGATGTTTCTAATTGAAAGAAGATAGAGACATATTGCAACAGGTGGTTTTCACCCACATTGGGTTTCCACCTTATATCTGGTGTTCTTTGGTGTGCTCATCTATTTTTCTTGTTCTTGTTCATTATTATATGGCATTGACATACAAATTAATGATCAATATCTGAAGAATAAATTAAAGTATAAATCTGGAAGGCATATTGAAAAGAATTTGATAATACTGATTCACCCCCCCTCTTAGTATTATTTCCAACAATTGGTATCAGAGCAGGTTCTTCAGAAGAAGCTTGATCGCTTGAAGAAATATCTTTCATCATGAGCAACTACGAGAGGGAAGCATCAATCAGGCCACCGATTTTTGATGGGACAAACTTCGTTTATTGGAAGGTAAGAGTTACTGCCTATCCTCAATCTCTTTGTACATAACTCTGGAATATCATAGATACAGGGTATACTTTTCCATCAGCAACTCCTACAGATCCGGCTAAGAAGAAGAAATATGAAACAAATGAAAAGGCGGTTAATACTCTATTAGGATGCCTATCTCAATCAGAATTTGTTAAGGTAATGCAGTTTAAATCCACAAAATAGATATGGGACAAGATTTTTCTGAGCTATGAAGGAGATGATCAGGTAAAACAAGCAAAACTTCAAACCCTCAGAATTCAGTATGAAAATATCAGGATGTATAATGATGAAAGTGTGGCTAACTATTTTCTTCGTGTAGATGAGATTGTTAATTGTATGAAAAATTTGGGTGAAGAAATAAAAGAGGCTGTTGTGGTTGAAAAATTTCTAAGATCTTTGTCCCCTAGGTTTGAATCTAAAGTTTCTGCAATAGAAGAAAAAGAGAACCTACAAAGCCTTAAAATGTCACAGCTGCACGGAATTCTAACTACTTATGAAATGAGGAAAGGAGGTCCATCAGACAGGAGAGAAGCTGCCTTCAAGGCTTCAGGCAAAGGAGAGTACTATGAGTCAGGACACGTGTCAGAAGAAGAAGAAGAATCAAATTTTGTCAGAAATATTCAACGTGGTACTGGTCGTTTCCGAGGTAATTACCTTTCAAATGATTTGCTTGTGGAAGAGTCGGTCACTATGCTGCCAAATGTCCTCACAAGGATAAGATTGACAAAGGGAAGGAACCTGTTAGATGGAAAAAGAAACAGAATGCAACTAAGAAAATTTACTACACTCATGAAGACAATGATGGCCTATCGAATAGTGACGAAGATGAACGAGGCAATGATTATAAACTTTTAATGGCCTTTGAAGATGATGATTACATGGATGCTATAGATGTAAATGGTTTTTATGAAGAGATTTCTCGACTCAAAATATGTTTAGAAGAAAAAGATATGATCATTGATACTCTACAATTCCAACTTGATGAAAAAGAAAAATCTCTTGAGAGGTTAGAATGTGAAATTGTTGGCCTTAGAAAAGAAATTGAGAAAACAAAGGCTCTTAATCTTAAATTTGTTAAAGGATCTGAAACTCTAGATGAGATTATCAATGTACAACGTTCTCCACTAATCAAGACAGGTCTGGGTTATAATGGAGAAACATCTCAAGCATCCACCTCAAAGAGTTATCTTGATGTAGCAAGGAGGAATGAGCAAAAGCCCAATGGAGATCACCAGGTAAGGCAGGGATGAATTACATCAAGAACAAACAAAGACTACCAGGTAAACCAGGGGCAATCCATCTTAAGGGTGAATAAAAGCTACAACCAGCCACAGGTAAAACTTCTCAATTTGCTTCAAGAATGGATGACAATAGAAATTACAATCATTTGGCTGGTAGATTTGATAATCGCAGAAGTTTCTTCAATGGCCAATGTTTCTCTTGCCATAACTTCGGTCACAAAGTAGCTCAATGTGTTGCTTATAAGACAATCATGACTAGAGAAGCTCAAAAACAAAGAAGTATGACTGGGATTACGAAAAGGACCTATAACAACTTTTCTGCCCTTGAAAATGAAATTGAATGTTCTATTTGTAATAACTTCGGTCATGAAGATTCTAAATGCAGGAGCAGGTTTCGGCAGACAAAGGAACAAGCCTCAAGCACTAGAACATGGAGAATAAAGGAACCACAAATAGAAAGATGTGGGATAGCATTTTATGCAGAAGGACAAGAAAATCTATGGTACATCGACAGCGGATGTTCGAAGCATATGACAGGTGATAAAGAAAAACTTGAATCATATACTACTTTAGAAAAGGGAAAGAAAGTTTCTTTTGGAAATGATACCCCTGCAGCCATAAAAGGAAAAGGCACTGCTCAGTTGAAAGAAAAGGTCAAAGCTGGAAATGTTTTGTATGTTGATGGCTTGAAGCATAATCTACTAAGTGTCAGTCAGATGTGCGATCAAGGAACAGAGGTAATATTTCGATCAAATGGATGTAGTGTTCGTGATCTTGATACAGGAAAAACAGTGATCAAAGGCAGAAGAACTCCAAATAATCTATACATATTTGAAGAAGGACAACAACAATGCTATTTGAGCAAAGATGATGAACATTGGTTATGGCATCGGAGGTTGGGGCATCTAATCTTTTCACAAATAAGGAAAGCATGCAAATACCAGGCAGTTCGTGGTCTTCCAGATATCAAAATTCCAGACAACACCATATGCAAATCATGTCAGTTTGGTAAGCAAACCAGAACTAACTTCCCTGAGAAGGAAGGATCAGCCAGCAGGCCTCTTGAACTAGTCCATACAGATGTATGTGGTCCATTTAGGACAAGGTCACCTCGAGGAGAAGAATACTTTATATTATTCATTGACGATTTCTCCAGAATGGTTTGGTTGGGACTTATGAAACACAAGGACGAAGCATTCAAAAAATTCAAATCTTTCAAAGCCTTGGCTGAAAACGAATTAGATCACAAAATTAAGTGCCTCAGGTCTGACAGAGGTGGGGAGTTTACCTCAAATGAATTTTTCGATTTCTGTGAAGAACATGGAATAAGAAGGTGTTGGCATTATGATTCAGGTGTTGTACTTGATGGCAAACTCTTTCAGATGGTAAATCAAGAAGGACGCAGG
The DNA here is from genome assembly GCA_031772625.1 of Pinus tabuliformis. Taxonomy (NCBI): domain Eukaryota; kingdom Viridiplantae; phylum Streptophyta; class Pinopsida; order Pinales; family Pinaceae; genus Pinus; species Pinus tabuliformis. The sequence goes on from CM062817.1 coordinate 334,011,065, forward strand.
AAATTTTGTTCAGCAAGTGCGTCCCCGCAGGTATTCCATACAGAACCCGCGTCCAGGGACGCTGGCCAGCCGTTCAGAAGGTGCGTCCGCCCAGTGCACACATTTCAAGGTAGAGAAAAGCTCGTGGGGGCTTCTTGTGTGGTATCTAGCCGACGGTTGCGTGTTTCTATGGTGTCGGCTCGTGGTATTGTTCCACGCTTTGGGGAGAAGCTTGCCTATATAAAGCAAAGGAGTTCATTTGGATTAAGTATCATCTTGGTTGATCATCTCTTGGTGTGATCTAGTCCATATCTTTAAGGGTAAATCTTCTAATGGACTACGATCTATATGGCGCATGATCAGATCTGTGGATCTGAGTGTTTGGGTTGGTTCTGAAGTCCTCTTATCTTCTATATCTAAAGGGACGCAGATTCAGTGAAGGGAAAGTGCGCCGGGACGCAGTACAGTAAAGGATCAGATGCGTCTCTGAAGCGAAGGACGCGGCGCGACTGTGGTATTGGGTGCGTCTCTGAAGCAAAAGACGCGGCGCGATAGTGTTGATGTGTGCGTCGGTCGCAGACAAGCAAAAGTAACAGTGCGTCTGCACGCAGAACAGCATAAGGTATACTGCGTCCAGTCGCAGGCCACAGAAAGAAAATATGCGTCCCTGTCTCAAGATGATCTGTTAACTGTATATTTCTGTTCATAAGGTGTTCTGGGTTGTTTCTGTAATTACTGATCTGATATCTGTAGTAGTCTGTATCTGTTGTATACTTGTTGATCATTTTGAAAAAGAAGTAGGGGGTTGTAGCTCCCTTCCAGGAGAAGTCTGGAAAACGAGAAAGAGTTGTAGCTCTTTGCAGGTTGCAGCCTGCGTGCTGGTAAAGGACTGCACCAGTACAAAATCATTGTAAAAAGAATTTCTTGAAAGAAGATAGAGACATTATTGCAGCAGGTGGTTTTTCTCCCGCATTGGGTTTCCACCTTACATCTTGTGTTCTTTGGTGTGACTGTCTATTTTCTTTATTCATGCTCATTGTTTTATGGTACTGATATGCAAGAATATTTCAAAAGATCAAATAAGGAAGATTTGGTAAATTGCTAGATAATACTGATTCCCCCCCCCCTTCAGTATTATTTCCAACAATTGGTATCAGAGCAGGTCCTTCAGAACAGCTTGATCGCTTGAAGGTAGATCGTTCATCATGAGCAACTACGAGAGAGAAGCATCAATCAGGCCACCCGTCTTCGATGGAACAAACTTCAATTATTGGAAGGTAAGAGTTACTGCATATCTTCAATCTCTTGGTACAGAAGTTTGGAACATTGTAGAATCAGGCTATGCCTTTCCTTCAGTTACTCCTACAGATCCAGCTGAGAAAAAGCAGTATGAAACAAATGCAAAAGCAGTCAGTACTCTATTAGGAAGTATATCTCAAACAGAGTTCATGAAGGTCATGCACTTCAAATCAGCAAAAGAGATATGGGACAAAATGATCACTAGCTATGAAGGAGATGAACAGGTAAAAGAAGCTAAACTTCAAACTCTCAGGATTCAATATGAGACTCTCAAGATGTATAATGATGAAAGTGTGGCTAATTATTTTCTTCGAGTAGATGAGATTGTTAATTGTATGAAAAATTTGGGTGAAGAAATAAAAGAGACTATAGTAGTTCAAAAGATTCTAAGATCTTTATCTCCCAAGTTTGAATCTAAAGTATCTGCAGTAGAAGAAAAGGAAAATCTCCGTGTTCTCACTATGTCTCAGCTGCATGGAATTCTAACTGCTTATGAAATGAGAAAGGGAGGTCCATCAGACAGAAGGGAAGCTGCTTTTAAAGCATCAGGCAAAGAAGATCACTATGAAGCATGTCATGTTCCAGAAGAAGAGGAAGAAGAATCAAACTTTGTCAGAAATCTTCAAAGGGGTTCTGGAAGGTTCAGAGGTAAGCTACCTTTCAAATGTTTTGCTTGTGGAAGAGTAGGTCATTATGCTGCAAAATGCTCTTATAAGGATAAAGGAAAGGAACCAGTTAGATGGAACAAGAAACAGGGTACAAATAAGAAAAGCTACTACACCCATGAAGATAGCGATGGCTTATCAAACAGTGATGAAGATGAACAAGGTAACAAATATAGATTGTTAATGGCATTTGAAGATGATAATTATGAGGATGCTATAGATGTGGATAACCTTTATGATGAAATTACTAGACTCAAGAGATGTATAGAAGAAAAGAACATGATTATTGATACTCTACAATTTCAGATTGATGAAAAGGAAAAACATCTTGAAAAATTAGAAGGTGAAATTGTTGGTCTTAGAAAAGAAATTGAGAAAACAAAAACTATTAATCTCAAGTTTGTCAAAGGATCTGAAACGTTGAATGAGATTATCAGTGTGCAGCGATCTCCTCTAAATAAGACAGGTCTGGGCTACAATGGAGAAACTTCTCAAGCTTCCACTTCAAAAAGTTATCTTGATGCAGCAAGAAGAAATGAGCAAGAACACAAGGAAGATCATCAGGTAAAGCAGGGACAAACTTCAAACTATCAGGGGCAATCCAGCTTAAGGGTGAACAAAAGCCACAACCAGCCACAGGTAAAACCTTCTCAATTTGGTTCAAGAATAGATGAAAATAGAAATTACAATCAGTCGGCTGGTAGATTCAATAATCGCAGAAACTTCTTCAATGGACAATGCTTTTCTTGCCATAACTTTGGTCACAAAGCAGCCCAATGTGTTGCGTATAAAACAATCATGACTAGGGAAGCTCAAAAACAAAGAAGCATGACAGGGAATACAAAAAGGACCTATAACAATTTTTCAGCTCTTGAAAATGAAGTTGAATGCTCTATTTGCAATAATTTTGGACATGAATATGTTGAATGTAGAAGCAGGTTTCCGGAAAGAAAGGTACAAGAACAAAAAAGGGAACAAACCTCAGGCACCAAAACATGGAAAATAAAGGAACCTCAAACAGAAAGATGTGGGATAGCATTCTATGCAGAAGGACAAGAAAATCTATGGTACATTGACAGTGGATGTTCAAAGCACATGACAGGTGATAAAGAAAAACTTGAATCTTATTCTAATTTAGAAAAGGGAAAGAAAGTCTCTTTTGGAAATGATACTCCTGCAACTATAAAAGGAAAAGGTATTGCTCCTTTAAAAGAAGATGTTAAGGCTGGAAATGTTTTGTTTGTTGATGGACTAAAGCATAATCTTCTAAGTGTAAGCCAGATGTGTGATCAAAGAACCGAGGTTATATTCAGATCAAATGGATGTCTTGTTCGTGATCTTGATACAGGTAAAACAGTTCTCAAAGGAAAAAGAACTTCAAATAATCTATACATTTTTGATGAAGAACAACAACAATGCTATTTAAGCAAGGATGAAGAGCACTGGTTATGGCATCGAAGATTGGGACATCTAAGCTTCTCACAAATAAGGAAAGCTTGCAAATATCAGGCAGTTCGCGATCTTCCAGATATCAAAATTCCTGACAACACCATGTGCAGATCATGTCAGTTTGGAAAACAGACTAGAACTAACTTTCCAGAGAAAGAAGGATCAGCCAGTATGCCTCTTGAGCTAGTACATACAGATGTATGTGGACCATTCAGAAAAAGAACACCTAGAGGAGAGGAATACTTGATATTATTTATTGACGATTTCTCCAGGTTTGTTTGGTTAGGACTTATGAAGCACAAAGATGAAGCTTTCGAAAAATTCAAATCCTTCAAAGCCTTGGCTGAAAATGAATCAGGTCACAAGATTACGTGCCTCAGATCCGACAGAGGTGGAGAATTTACTTCAAATGAATTTTTCGATTTCTGTGATGAACATGGAATAAGGAGAGAATTTTCTACAGCTAGAACTCCTCAGCAAAATGGAGTAGTGGAAAGAATGAACAGAACAGTCCAGCAAATGGCTCGTGCTATGCTTGATGAATCAGGAACTCCTGCAACCTTCTGGGGTGAAGCTGCACATGCGGCAGTTATTATTCTCAACAAGACAAATGTCCGAGTGAACAGCACTCAAACTCCTCATGAGCTCTGGAGTGGTAAAACTCCTTCAGTAAAGCACTTCAAAATCTTTGGGAGCAAATGCTATATCAAAAATACTGAGGAGCAGCTTGGCAAACTTGATCCTAGAGCAGATGAAGGAATTCTTCTTGGCTACTCTCCACATAGCAAAGCATACAAATGCTACAATAAAAGACTTGGCAGAATTGTTGAAAGCATTGATGTAGTGGTTGATGAGAAAGGATACATTCCTAGGCAAATACATCGTGAAGACATTGAAGAAGATGAAAGCTACCCTCAAAGACAGAATGATGAAGAAGAAGAACCGCAAGAACAATTTCAAGACGGACCTCACGAAGAAGCAGAAGAAAGAACAAGAATAGAAGAAAAGACTCCATCCAGATATGTTCAAAAGAACCATCCAGAATCTCAGATCATGGGACAAAAGGAAGCAGGTATACAAACTAGAAGAACAGTTGCAGAAGCTTCAAGTTATTTGGCATTACTCTCCTCTACTGAACCACAAAATGTGAAAGAAGCATGCAAAGATGAATGTTGGGTGAAAGCAATGGATGAAGAACTTGAGCAAATCGAAAAGAACAATACTTGGGAGCTGGTTCCTAGACCAAAGGATAAGAATATTATCGGAACAAAATGGGTTTTCAAAAATAAATTGAATGAAAATGGAGAAGTAATTAGAAACAAAGCCAGACTTGTTTGTAAAGGGTATGCACAGCAAGAAGGAATAGACTTTGAAGAAACTTTTGCTCCTGTTGCAAGACTTGAGGCCATCCGAATGTTTCTTGCTCTCTCAAGTTGTCAGAACTTCAAAGTATTTCAAATGGATGTGAAATCAGCTTTTCTGAATGGAGACTTGGATGAAGAAGTGTACATTGAACAGCCAGATGGTTTCATTCTTGGAAACGATCCAAATCTTGTATGCCGATTAAAAAAGGCTCTCTATGGTCTCAAACAAGCTCCAAGGGCTTGGTACTACCGGTTGGACAAATATCTTCATCAACAAGGTTTTTCAAAAGGTTCAGCAGATAGCAATCTTTATATAAAAGTTGAAAATGACAAATTACTAATACTTGTTGTGTATGTAGATGACATTATTTTTGGCAGTAATGAAGAAGCTATGAGTCAAAGCTTTGCCTCAGTCATGCAGAAAGAATTTGAGATGTCCTTGCTAGGAGAACTGACATACTTTCTTGGTTTGCAAATCCAACAAAAGAAAGGAGGAATCCTTTTATCTCAAACCAAGTATCTCAAGCAGATTTTGAAGAAATATGGCATGGAAAATGCAAAACCAGTATGTACACCCATGGTTACAGGATGTAGTCTCAGTGCAAATGACGAATCTGCAGCAGTTCATCAACCAACCTACAGATCTATGATTGGAAGTCTACTATATTTGACAGGTACCCGACCAGACATCATGCATGCAGTTGGAATAGTTGGAAGGTTTCAGGCAAATCCAAAGGAGACTCATCTTCAAGCAGTAAAGAGAATCTTCAAATATCTTCAAGGGACTCAAAATTATGGCCTATGGTATCCTAGAGATACAGATCTCACTCTTCATGCTTATACAGATGCAGATTGGGCCGGAAGCGTGGATGACAGGAAAAGCACAAGTGGTGGTGCATTCTTTATGGGTTCTAGACTGGTATCTTGGTTCAGCAAGAAACAGAGTTCAATTGCCTTGTCTACAGCTGAAGCGGAATATGTTGCGGCTGCATCTTGTTGCACCCAACTTCTTTGGATGATGCAGACGTTGCAGGATTATCAAATCACTTGTACACCTCCTATTCCTATCTTATGTGACAACACAAGTGCAATCAGCATCTCAAAGAATCCGGTTATGCATTCAAAAACCAAGCACATACCAATCAAGTACCATTTTCTCCGGGAACAAGTACTTGAACAGAAGGTCAAGTTGGAGTATGTTCCTTCTAAGGAACAAGTTGCTGATATTTTCACCAAACCGTTGCCCAGGGACACTTTTGAATACCTCAGGCAAAAGCTGGGGGTTGTTGATGCATCATCTCACTGTTGACCATCTTCCTATTGATGGTATAGGCTCAGGGGGAGCACATAATGCATTGTTGGCATTATGGAGAAGGAGATCTTGGAAATAGCTGCAATATGTCTCTGTCTCCTTCATGATGGATTTCTGGTTACAAATCTGGAGAAGCATGAGCATAGGGGGAGCATACCCTTTGCTCTTGATGTCAAAGGGGGAGAATGATGAAGCTGAAGATTATGTGGTTGCCATCAAGTCCAAAGGGGGAGTTTGTTGGCATTATGATTCAGGTGTTGTACTTGATGGCAAACTCTTTCAGATGGTAAATCAAGAAGGACGCAGGAAATTTTGTTCAGCAAGTGCGTCCCCGCAGGTATTCCATACAGAACCCGCGTCCAGGGACGCTGGCCAGCCGTTCAGAAGGTGCGTCCGCCCAGTGCACACATTTCAAGGTAGAGAAAAGCTCGTGGGGGCTTCTTGTGTGGTATCTAGCCGACGGTTGCGTGTTTCTATGGTGTCGGCTCGTGGTATTGTTCCACGCTTTGGGGAGAAGCTTGCCTATATAAAGCAAAGGAGTTCATTTGGATTAAGTATCATCTTGGTTGATCATCTCTTGGTGTGATCTAGTCCATATCTTTAAGGGTAAATCTTCTAATGGACTACGATCTATATGGCGCATGATCAGATCTGTGGATCTGAGTGTTTGGGTTGGTTCTGAAGTCCTCTTATCTTCTATATCTAAAGGGACGCAGATTCAGTGAAGGGAAAGTGCGCCGGGACGCAGTACAGTAAAGGATCAGATGCGTCTCTGAAGCGAAGGACGCGGCGCGACTGTGGTATTGGGTGCGTCTCTGAAGCAAAAGACGCGGCGCGATAGTGTTGATGTGTGCGTCGGTCGCAGACAAGCAAAAGTAACAGTGCGTCTGCACGCAGAACAGCATAAGGTATACTGCGTCCAGTCGCAGGCCACAGAAAGAAAATATGCGTCCCTGTCTCAAGATGATCTGTTAACTGTATATTTCTGTTCATAAGGTGTTCTGGGTTGTTTCTGTAATTACTGATCTGATATCTGTAGTAGTCTGTATCTGTTGTATACTTGTTGATCATTTTGAAAAAGAAGTAGGGGGTTGTAGCTCCCTTCCAGGAGAAGTCTGGAAAACGAGAAAGAGTTGTAGCTCTTTGCAGGTTGCAGCCTGCGTGCTGGTAAAGGACTGCACCAGTACAAAATCATTGTAAAAAGAATTTCTTGAAAGAAGATAGAGACATTATTGCAGCAGGTGGTTTTTCTCCCGCATTGGGTTTCCACCTTACATCTTGTGTTCTTTGGTGTGACTGTCTATTTTCTTTATTCATGCTCATTGTTTTATGGTACTGATATGCAAGAATATTTCAAAAGATCAAATAAGGAAGATTTGGTAAATTGCTAGATAATACTGATTCCCCCCCCCTTCAGTATTATTTCCAACAGAAGGGAATTCTCTACAGCTAGGACTCCTCAACAAAATGGAGTGGTGGAAAGGATGAACAGAACGGTCCAACAAATGGCTCGTGCTATGCTTGATGAGTCTAGGACTCCTGCAACCTTCTGGGGTGAAGCTGCTTTTGCTGCGGTTATTATTCTCAACAAAACAAATGTCAGAGTGAACAACACTCAAACTCCTCATGAGCTCTAGTATGGTGAGACTCCATCGGTAAAGCATTTCAAAATTTTTGGAAGCAAATGCTATATTAAGAATAATGATGAACAGCTTGGAAAACTTGAACCTAGAGCAGATGAAGGCATTCTCCTTGGTTATTCTCCCCACAACAAAGCATATAAGTGTTACAATAAAAGACTTGGAAGAATTGTTGACAGCATTGATGTAGTGGTTGATGAAAAAGGATACATTCCTAGGCAAGTAAATTATGAAAATATCGAAGAAGATGAAGACTACTCTCCAAATCAGATTGATGATGAAGAAGAACCTCAAGAGGCACCAGAGGAACAGATAAGGATAGAAGAGAAGACTCCATCCAGGTACGTTCAGAAGAATCATCCAGAATCTCAGATTTTGGGGCAGAAAGAGGCAGGTGTACAAACAAGAAGAACAATTGCAGAAGCCTCAAGCTATTTGGCATTACTCTCCTCCACTGAACCACAAAATGTAAGAGAGGCATGCAAAGATGAATGCTGGGTCAAGGCAATGGATGAAGAACTTGAGCAGATCGAAAAGAACAACACTTGGGAGTTGGTTCCTAGACCAAAAGATAAGAATGTCATAGGGACAAAATGGATCTTCAAAAATAAGTTGAATGAAAATGGGGAAGTAATTAGAAACAAGGCCAGACTTGTTTGTAAAGGGTATGCTCAACAAGAAGGAATAGACTTTGAAGAAACTTTTGCTCCTGTTGCTAGAATTGAGGCCATCCGAATGTTCCTTGCTCTCTCAAGCTTTCAAAAGTTCAAAGTATATCAAATGGACGTAAAATCAACCTTTCTGAATGGAGACTTAGAAGAAGAAGTGTACATTGAGCAACCAGATGGGTTCATCCTTGGGAATGATCCAAATCTTGTATGCAGACTAAAAAAGGCTCTCTATGGTCTTAAACAGGCTCCAAGGGCTTGGTACTACTGCTTGGACAAATATCTTCATCAACAAGGTTTTTCAAAGGGATCAGCAGATAGCAATCTTTATATAAAAATTGAAAATGACAAATTACTAATACTTGTTGTGTATGTAGATGATATTATCTTTGGCAGCAATGAAGAAACTATGAGTCAAAGATTTGCCTTGGTGATTCAGAAAGAATTCGAAATGTCTCTTCTTGGAGAACTGACATATTTTCTTGGATTGCAAATCCAACAAAATGAAGGCAGGATCTTCTTGTCTCAAACCAAGTATCTCAAGCAAATTTTGAAGAAATATGGCATGGAAGATGCAAAACCAGTATGTACCCCCATGGTCACAGGATGTAGCCTTAGTGCAAATGATGAATCAGCAGCAGTGCATCAACCAACCTACAGATCCATGATTGGAAGTCTTCTTTATTTGACAGGTACTTGACCAGACATCATGCATGAAGTGGGAATAGTTGGAAGATTTCAGGCAAATACAACGGAAACTCATCTTCAGGCAGTGAAGAGAATTTTTGAGTACCTTCAAGGAACTCAAAGCTATGGTTTATGGTATCCTAGAGATACAGATCTCACACTTCATGCTTATACAGATGCAGATTGGGCCGGAAGCGTGGATGACAGGAAGAGCACAAGTGGTGGTGCATTCTTTATGGGTTCCAGATTAGTATCTTGGTTCAGCAAGAAACAAAGTTTGATTACTTTATCTACAGCTGAAGCGGAATATGTGGCTGCTGCATCTTGCTGCACTCAACTCCTTTGGATGATGCAGACCTTGCAGGATTTTCAGATCACTTGTGCTCCACCTATCTCCATCTTATGTGATAATACAAGTGCAATCAGCATTTCAAAGAACCCAGTCATGCATTCAAAGACCAAGCACATACCGATCAAGTATCACTTTCTGAGGGAACAAGTGCTTGAACAGAAGGTCAAGTTGGAGTATGTTCCTTCGAAGGAACAAGTTGCTGATATACTCACCAAACCATTGCCCAAGGAGACCTTTGAATACCTCAGGCAAAAGCTGGGGGTTGTTGATGCATCATCCTGTTGTTGAATCTCCTCTGTTTCAGATATTGTTGGTTGTACGGGGTATATGCATACATTTGCTGGGTTGCAGATTGGTCGAAGATCGAATGGCACAGGTTCAGGCGGAGCATATAATGCATTGTTGGCATTATGGTAGAAGATCTTGGAGGAAGTACAGAAGGAGATCATGGACGCTGATCTGAATAGTGCTGCAATATGTCTCTATCTCTTTCATGGTCAATTATGGTGTTTGGTGGATTATGGTTCTTCTTGAAGAAATTTCTTTCCTTTTGCAGATCTGGTTTATAGTCAGGGGGAGCATGTTCTCAGGGGGAGCATAACCCTTTGCCCTTGATGTCAAAGGGGGAGAATGACGTTGAGGATCTTGAGGTTGCCATCAAGTCCAAAGGGGGAGATTGTTGGCATTATGATTCTAGTTTGGCTCTATGGTACAGGTGTTGTACTTGATGGCAACTCACTCAAGTGGCAAAATTCTGTTTAGGCTCTCAAAATGATGGAAAATAAGAGGTTCGCAGGTGCATCGTTCAAAAGGTGCGGACCCGCAGGTTCACTGTACAGGAAGTGCGGACATACCTGCAGGTTATCCATTCATAAGGTGCGGTCCCCCAGTTCACTCACTCCAATGCAGAGAAGCGCACTCATGTGGGGTTTCTTATGTTTGGCCCTTGGTATTTAGCCCATCGTTCATGATCCTATGGTTTTGGCCCGTGGTTTAGGATCTAAATTATTTGAACCCCTGTTTGGATCCCTTGTATTGGTTTTCGATGGTTTTGTCCCATGGTTTGAATAAGGGCTTGCCTATAAAAAGGAAAAGAGATCACTTGGCTAGACACTTGTGAAATTTGAATATCTTAAGATCTGAAAGTTTGGGTGATTGGTTTTAAAAGCTAGATCTAAATCAAGGAGAAAATTTAAGGCGAATCTATTGATAAGTCGTGATCTCTCGGGCGCATGATCAGATCTGTGGATCTGACTGACTGTGGCACATTGGAGGACTGTTAATTTGGCCCTAATCAGAGGTTCGCAGGCGATCCACGACGTGAGTGCGGGGGTACGCAACACAGGAGAAGGCGCAGTGCAGGGGTACGCAGCGCAGCAGAAGGCGCAGTGCGAGGTACGCAGCGCAGGAGAAGGCGCAGTGCAGAGGTACGCAGGGAAACAGAAGAACAAGTCGCGGAGGTACGCTGTCAGGCGGGCAGTGCAGGTGCGGATCTGAGCAGAGGTACGCAGGGCAGCAAAACGAGTGGTGCAGAGATACGCAGAGCAGTAGACCGACCAGGTGCGGATCTGCGCAGTTTAGACACAGAAGAGCTGCGGGTATTCGCAGGCCACTATTGGTGAAGTTGCGGACCTATCTTGAAACATTTGTTGGCTGTATTTTATCTATTGCTGCAGAGTTCTGGGTTTAGATTTCTGGTATTACTTTTCTGTTTACAGCATTCTGAGAAGTTGGGTGATTCATTGGTTGATTGTATAAGGATATTGGGTGATTTGCATGATTATTTGATCTTCTTGGATCCAGTTTGAAAATTAATGAAACGTGGTCCCTAAAGAAGTAAAAGAGCAAAGGGGGTTGTAGCTCCCTTCGAGGAGAGACTGGAAAAAGAGAGAGAGTTGTAGCTCTTTGCAGGTTGCAGCCTGCATACTGGTAAAGGACTGCACCAGTACAAAATCCTTGTAAAATATGTTTCTAATTGAAAGAAGATAGAGACATATTGCAGCAGGTGGTTTTCACCCACATTGGGTTTCCACCTTATATCTGGTGTTCTTGGGTGTGCTCATCTATTTTTCTTGTTCTTGTTCATTATTATATGGCACTGACATACAAATTAATGATCAATATCTGAAGAATAAATTAAAGTATAAATCTGGAAGGCATATTGAAAAGAATTTGATAATACTGATTCACCCCCCCTCTCAGTATTATTTCCAACAACAGTTTCTCCATTGATTGAGGAATTCATCCCTTAGTTAAGGAGATGAGGATGAGTTGTAATTAGTTAGCTCAGTTAACTGAGTTTAGTCCAATTAGATTAGTTCCAAACAGTTTGAGGAACTAATTGTGAGTTCAGTTAGTTAATGCATGCATGCATGTAACTGTTGCACTTCAAATAACTAAATATTCTCTCATAAATAACTCATGCATTTCAGTTCAGAGAGAGACCCAGTTGAGATTAAAGGAAGGGACATTGTACTATCAGTTGGAGGAATTTTCCTATATAGGAAACTCATCCATGTAGAAGGAATTATCTCCTTCAGGTTTGTGCAATTATTTCAGAGGTCAGAGCAGTGTGTGAGGGATTATTACACACAAGTGGTAGCTTGAGAACCAAGGAGAAACTGCGCAAGGAAATAGGAGGCTTGGAGGGCAGAGGAGAAGGTTTGTGAGAAGCCTTTGACTGTCTATGAGTAGCAGAGGGATTGTACTGAGAGCTGGATAGCCTGTGAGCTAAAGCTTTGTGTAATCTGGACATATTTCCACTTGTATTATATTACAGAGATTGGGGTTTTTAGCTGAGGCTTTCCCTAGAGTATTCTTCTGTGTTTCATGTGTATGATTTCTTCTTCTCTGTTATATGTGTTTTGATTGATCTTGCTCAAATTGATTAAGCTTCCGCAAAGTTTGATAGTAGAAGTACTTCAAGTATTTTGCTTTAGTTACATTGCATTATTAGGTGATCTATGGTGAAATTTCTACATGGTATCAGAGAAAAGGCGATTGAAGTAGTGAACTATATACGAAGAAGAGAATTCGAAGTAAAATAAATAAATAAATAAATTGGGCCATGAGTTTTTAGAGCAAATCTGAAAACTTTTGTGCAAAATTTTCAGAAACAAATAATAGATCTTGATTCCTTGCACAAAAAGACCCAAATTCAAAAAAAAAATCGGCCGAATCGGAGTTCGAATGAGGGAGATATCGCTGATTTAAAATCAGCTCTTTTTCTAGAAAATTTCGTGACAGTGGGAAAGATGAAACAGATTGGTGTGCTAGCCAAGAACCTGTATGCACTTGAGGTACAAGATGCATGCAAAGCCTTGAGGAGCAAGGCAAAGGTTAGATACTTGGTGGTTGAGAGGAGGAGTAAATTACCTCTCAATATGCAGCGCCAGAAGAAGTCTCAGACAATTGTGGAGGAGCCACAATTAGTGAAGTAGCTTCAAGAGGTTGTGGAGCAACCACAACTGGAGAAGCTAAGAGGAGATCGAGTGGAGGCATCCACTCATTCAGAGACCTCCAGTAGGGGGAAATTTCAAGCCAAGTGGGCAAAGGGATCACATGCAGCCATACCTCCAGACGGGAGGTGGGGCGATGTGATGTGATAGTCCCAAGAAGGCTGAAATAGGGGCAGGATCCTCAAGGTACCCAAACTCTTGGATTAGACCTTGCTATAGGAGCCCCGACGCGGAGTAGCAGGATTGGTTGAGTGGGTAGAGGCAGATGCGGATGGAGTGGCAGAGAGAGCTATAGTGCAGGAATTCCAAGACAGTGCAAAGCTAGCAGGCTGCAACAATGCGAGAGGCACAGGAGTGTTGCACCAGTGCAGGATGGCACAAAGAGGTGTGCAATGAAGCGAGATGCATGGAGTGTTGCAGCAGCTCAGAGGTCACAGAGGGAGCACTTGTCAGTGGCAGAGGGAGCTTCAGCGTCAGAGGATGTTTCTAGCCCAACAGGGAAGTTAGTTGGGAGTTTTTTTTTGTTTCTAGAGTTGCTGGAGCAATAACACTTGGGAGAAGTTTTGCCTGCAGAACATTCCAAAGGTTCAGGATCGGGTTTGAGTGCAATGCCTTTCTTGTTGAGAGGGAGTGTTGAAAATTGCAACAAGAAATGCTACAAATAGAAATTCTAAAAATAACATTGATATAAATAGCAGCTCAGGTACCAGTGTTGGACACAAAAACAAGGAATGAAAAATTGAAGTGCTAAAAATAACATTGCTATAAATAGAATTTCGGGATACCTTCCTATTTTAGTTAGTCCTTGAACTAAAATAGAAAAGTAAAAATTTGAATTTGATCTTAGCAGTTGTTTTTAAAATAATTAATTAATTCATGTTGAGTTAATTAGTTGTAGGAAATCAAACATGAAGTCTATGTGAAGACATGCAACAATTTCTCCATTGATTGAGGAATTTATCCCTTAGTTAAGGATATAAGGATGAGTTGTAATTAGTTAGCTGAGTTAACTAAGTTAAGTCCACTTAGATTAGTTCCAAATAGTTTGAGGAACTAATTGTGAGTTTAGTTAGTTAATGCATGCATGCATGTAACTGCTGCACTTCAGATAACTGAATATTCTCTCATAAATAACTCATGCATGTCAGTTTAGAGAAAGACCCAATTGGGATTAAAGGAAGGGACATTGTACTATCAGTTGGAGGAATTTTCCTATATAGGAAACTCATCCATGCAGAAGGAATTATCTCCTTTGGGTTTGTTCAGTTATTTCAGAGGTCAGAGTAGTGTCTGAGGGATTATTACACAAGGTGGCAGCTTGAGGACCGAGGAGAAACTGCGCAAGGAAATAGGAGGCTTGGAGGGCAGAGGAGAAGGTTTGTGAGAAGCCTTTGACTGTCTATGAGCAGCAGAGGGATTGTATTGAGAGTTGGATAGCCTGTGAGTTAAAGCTTTGTGTAATCCGAACATATTTCCACTTGTATGATATTACAGAGATCGTGGTTTTTAGCTGAGGCTTTCCCCAGAGTATTCTTCTGTGTTTCATGTGTATGATTTCTTCTTCTCTATTATATGTGTTCTGATTGATCTTGCTCAAATTTATTAAGCTTCCGCAAATTTTGATAGTAGAAGTAGATCAAGTATTTTACTTTAGTTACATTGCATTATCACGTGATCTACAGTGAAATTTCTACATTTTGTGGAGGTTGTAGGGATCTATATCGACAAGGCCAAAAATCGTAAAACCCTAAACATGGGCAACGAATCTGTAAACAAACCACATGATCTTGCAGAGGTGAGGTTTTTGCAGCTCGAAGAACAAGTCGCAGATATAAACCACAATGTCAACCTCCTCATGGCAGCCCTAAGAAATAAGCTAGGGATATTTGGAGAAGAAGGGGGTTCGAATGCAGAGGACAAATTAGAAGGGGGGGTTAGGAGATCAGGAAGATGCAGATAACCAGCCAGAGAAAGAACCTGGAAAAGATCGACCCAGTTCGAGTGTCGTGAACCAATCCTTGTTTAAAGTGTAAGCAAAAGTTGATATCAAGCCATACCATGACGAGATCGACGCTTTGAAGCTAAACCAATGGTTGCAGCAACTGGAAGCTTATTTTGGTTTCTGTTAGATCTAGGAAGGACAGAAGATCTCATTTGCGTGGCTGAAATTGGAGGGCCATGCACTAACTTGGTGGGAGAGCCACACAGAAACACTGAGGTTGGAGGAAGAACCTCCAATGACTAAGTGGGAGGATTTCAAAACCCTCATTAAGTCACAGTTTTATCCCATTAGGTACGTGGAAGACCAGTGGATCCAGTGCAATTACTTCAGGAAAAAGCCAGGCCAAAGTGTGCAGGAGTACACCACGGAATTCATAAAGATGGCTATAATGTTGGGTATCGCTCCAAAGAGCCCAGATGCAATCCTCATTTGGGGGGTTTGCATTGCCATTTGCGTGAGAGAGTGATGTTTTTCAATCCCAAAATGGTGGACGAGGCTTGTGTAAAGGCAAAATACCTGGAGAACATAGGCATGAAAAAGAGCGCAATCAAGTGGATCGAAGAAAAAGAAGAAACAAGACGCTTCTAAGGATGGGAAGAAGAATCAAAAAGGGAGAAAAGATAAAAAGACAGACAACCATAACACACTAGTGAAAAGATCCTAGCAACCACTGCAACCACTGCAACATTTATGGCCATACAAAGGAGAAGTGTTGGAAGTTGCATCCAGAGCTAAACTCGAAGAACAAGAAGAAAGATAATAAGAATAAGAATCTCATGGCCATTGATTCGAGCAACCAAGTTGAAAGCAACTCAGACATGGATGAGAAGATCATCTGTACATTAGTGCAGAAGGAGGTGAATTTGAGTAGCCTTCAACAATAGGAAGATAAAGAAATGACCAAACTCTTCCATGTAAAGATACAGGTCAAGAAGACGAAGATTGATGCTCTATTTGACTCAAGATCATAGGAAAATCTCATTGCAGCAGATCTAGTCAAGAAGTTGGGGCTAGAAGTTCGTGATCATCCAAACCCATATCCATTGGGATGGGTACATAAGGATGCAGAGCTGAAGGTAACAAAACAATGTAAAATTAGATTTTCTATCAGTGCTGATTTTATTGATGAAGTAGATCTGGATGTGGTTCCCCTTGATGTATGTGGAGTCATGTTTAGGAGTCCATACATGTACATGCGTGATGCAATATTCATGAGGAGAGCTAACCAGTACCGACTCATTAAGGATGGAAAATAATTCATCATCAATGCGCACAAAGGCAAGTCAAAAATTTCACTGGTAAGTGCCAACCAAGCCAAGAAATTGATTAGTTCCAACAAGAAGTATGTTTTATTGTTTTTAAGAGAAAATCAGTTTATAGAGGAGTTAATAAGAGGCAAGGCATCCCTAGAGGGGTGTACTAAGAAAAAAAAACAATTGTAGGAGTTGTGACAAGCATACAAGAATGTGTTCCCAGAGCCTAAAGGGCTACCCCCTAAGAGAGAAGTGGAGCACGAGATCCAATTATTGCCAGACTCCCCATTGCCAAATATTGGGCTGTATAGGCAGTCTGTTATAGAAGAAAGTGAGGTGAAGAAACAGTTGCAACAACTGCTGGAACGGGGTGTCATTCGACCGAGTACATCACCATGTGGGTCACCCATCATCATTGTGCCAAAGAAGGATGGGACTTGGCGAATGTGTATAGATTACATGGCGTTGAATAAAATCGCGCTCAAGAACTGATACCCCTTGCTCATGATATACGATCTGCTAGATCAATTGGAATAAGAAAATTATTTCACCAAGATGAACTTGAAGTTCGGATATCACTAGGTTTGAGTTAAAGAAGAAGATACATGGAAGACCGCCTTCAAAACCAAGCAAGGCTTGTATGAGTGGTTAGTTATGCCATTTGGCCTATGTAATGCATCAACTACATTTATGAGATTAGCAAATAATGTACTACGCTCTTTTATAGATTCATTTGTTATTGTCTTTTTGGATGATATATTGGTATATAGTGCTACATGGGAGGAGAATATTTCACATTTGATGCAGGTGCTGGAAACATTGAAGAAGCACAAATTGCTAGAAAATCTCAAGAAGTGTGAGTTTGCGTAGAAGTCCTTGGTGTATTTGGGATATGTGATTGGTGGAGGAGAATTGAAGATAGATCCTTCCAAGATGGAGGCCATCATGAAATGGCTGGTGCCTACTAATGTTACTGAGGTTAGGAGTTTCATTGGAGTAGCACAATACCTGAGGAAATTCATATCCTCGTTTTCAATGGTAGTAGCACCGCTCCACGCCATAACAACAAGTGGTAAGAGTTTCTAGTGGGGAAAAGGGCAGTAGAAGGCTTTCGATGAGTTAAAGAAGAAGATCAGTGAAGCACCAGTTCTGACATTACCAAACTTGCAACAACCCTTTGAAGTGGAGACAAATGCGAGTGGGTATGCTATGGGAGTTGTCTTGATGCAAGGAGGAAGGCTCGTTTCATTAGGGGAATTTTGAGGTCTAAAATGGGCCTCCTAAGAAAAATGTACAACCAAAATAAACTTTATAAGAAACAATAGGATTCAAGATGATGATGTCAGCCATGGGGGATGATTCACCATATATGGAGTAAAAAAGTAAAAAGATTAAAAACTAATAAAATAATAAAACTATTTTTTCAACTTCTCTCCCTAAAGTTTTACTCAAATTTCAAGTGGGAGTACTCGTTGGATGCAAAATTTAATTCCTCATCCAAAGAGTACCCATGTTGCATACTTCTTTCGATGGACACTGCTACAAGAAAAATGAGAAATACATGAAAAAACGTGATTGCAATCACGTTTTTCATGTATTTCTCATTTTTCGTGTAGTAGGGTATGTAGAAACTACGAAACATGTGTACGCCTTGGATGAGGAATCAAATTATGCATCCAACGAGTGTTTCCGCTCGAAATTTGAGTAAACACATAGGGAGATAAGTTTAAAATACGAGTTGAAAAAATAGTGTTTTCTTTTTTCCCTCTAAAATTTGATGATGTAATCTAATCTTATTTTATTATTTCCACTATTATTTTATAATTTCCTTAGGAGGCCCATTTTAAACCTCAAAAATCCCCTAATGGCTACCATTCTGAAGTATTTCATGGGGCAGTTCTTAACTACCCTACCTACAATAAGGAGCTCTATGACGTGGTGCACATTGTGAAGAAGTGGAAGCACTATCTGATGGGAAAGGAGACAATAATCCACACAGATCACCAGCTGTTACAGTACCTGCAGGCCCAAAATAAGCTACAATAGACCATGCATTACAAGTGGATGCAGGTTTTACAACAATTTCATTTGGTGATCAAGTATAAGAAGGGAAACACAAACAAGTTGCCTGATGTGCTTTCAAGGCCACCCACATAAAATATTACAGCTTTGGGGACTCTTATGCACATGGAGCCATTCACCCATGATGCATACAGAGAGACATATTCAGAAGATTAGGACTTCAAGGAGGTGTATCAGCAGTTGCAGAGTCAGAGTCATGTGCACGACGGAAACAACACCATGGCTACCATCTCCATGATGGGTTACTCTACAAGATGGATAAGCTATGTGTTCCTAAAGTTGAGCATTTGTAGTTGATTAGAGAGGCTCACACCTCCAAGGTTACATGGAACTTTGGTGCAGGGAAGACCGTGGCTAACTTGCAGAGGTATGTGTATTGCCCCAAGATGCAAGAGCAGGTAGCTAGGTTCATAAGAGGATGCATGATTTGTTGTACCAGCAAGCCTAGCAATAGGAAACATAGTCTGTATCATCCCTTACCTATACCTACTCATCCTTGGGAAATAATTTCCATGGACTTTGTAGGAGGTTTACCGAAAACCAGGAATGGACATGACTACCTGTTTGTGGTAGTTGACAGGTTCAACAAGATGTGTGTTCTGATGCCCTGTAAAAAGACCATTAGCAGACAAGAAGCAACAAACTTTTTCTTTGGACAGGTCTGGGTGCACTTTGGGATACCGAGGAGCATCATTTCAGACAGGGATACAAGATTTCTCAGTGCATTCTGGACTACATTATGAGAGAATATGGACACGAAGTTGAAGAGATCTATAACATTCCATCCACAGACAAATGGGAAGACAAAAGTAGTCAATAGGATTTTAGTGCAGCTTCTAAGGGGTTACAACCAGAAACATCTAAAGACCTAGGATGGAAATATGGTATATATACAACATTCTTATAACAGAGTAGTCCACACTTCTACAGGAAAGTCCCCATTTGAAACTTGTTTTGGATATTTTCCACCTTCCCCTTTGGATATTGCATATGTGCAGCAAGGAGGAGTGAAGGAAGACCTTACATGAGATGCTTTGAGGGCTGAAAATTTTATAGAGAAGATCAGGTTGATCCATCTATAGGCACATGAAACACTTCAGAAGTCGCAAGTGAAGTATAAGACTAGGCATGATCACACAAAACAGAGAAATCATTCAAGGTGGGGGGACAAATTATGGCTATAGTTGAACAAGGAGAGGTTGTAGGGGCCTGGTAAGAAAATCAAGGCTCTAAAGTATGGTCCCTTTAAGATACTAGAAAAGGTGGGTGATAATGCCTATCAACTCAATTTACCACCATATATGCACATTTACTTAGTTGTAAATGTAGAGAATTTGAAACTCTATGAGCCTTACATGCTAGATCAGGAAGAGGAACAAGACCTAACTTCTGTGGATGATTTGGCACCAGATGCTCATGCAGAGTTAACAGAAGATACAATTTTGCAGAAGAGGTCTAGAACTACCAGACAAGGGAAATAAGACCTATGCAAGATTGGGTTGAAGGGACAACTTCCATGCAAAGCTAAATGGTACACCAGAGAGAAGGTGGAGGAAAAATTTCCTCACCTCATTCAGTAAAAGCTTTTGGGGAACAAAAGCCTCCCAAAATGGGGAGGTGTGATCCGAATTGGATCATTATATTTTTTTATCATCTATCTCGATGCATTTGGAGTGGAAAAAGTGGAGGAATCATATAATGGGATTGTTTTTACTGACAGGACCCAATTTGGTGAAACAGGGTCTGAAACCTTCCAAGAGCATTTTGAGGCATCAAACAACAATTTTTGTGGGTAAAAACTTTTCATGCTATTCTACACACAAATAACTTTCCAACGACTCAATAATCGTGTCAATCAGAGTCCGTATGTAAACGTTATGCCACTCAGAAATTGACCTTCTTGTTTTCACACCTATAGTTCGGGAGGATGTCGTGTCAGCCCCCATTATTCATGGAAAAAGGGCTAGCCACATGTTTGTGATGTAAAAGACTCTAGAAGAGTCTATTTTGTAACTCTAGTTAAGAGTTTATGTAGTCAAAATTAACCACTAGTAGGCTATCAGGTTGTGTTATAATCGGGCCACTAGGAGGTAGAGACATTCCATTCTTTCGAGAACATTTTGATCCATAGTTGAGAAAATATAGCCATGAGAGATAGGAGGTAGCGCACAAAGAGAGGATCTGTGCACTGTAGTAGCCCACGGGCCACAAGAATTACTTCTTTGTATCTGTAGCCATATTTCTAGACAGAGAAAGAGAGTGAAGCAACCTCACCTTCAGTTGGGGTTTCTATCAAAAGGGTTTCCTAGAGAGCATATCTTGTGTATTATGTGTGTGAGCTTATTTTTTCGTTCTCTACTTTTATGCTTGATTTAATTTTACATGCATGCACTAATTATGGTTAATTTACAGATGTAGACATCAAATAAAACTGCGATAATGTAGAATCTCGGATTTTTAATATAATATTATTAGATCTGTTGTGACGAACTTTCCAGTGGAATATCCACGGCAGTTACAGATCAATATCATTTGCAAGTAACTCCATTATCTTTAACATTGATTTCAATATGTCTCCCCCAATATTTGTCATTTGCTAAATTTTTTCATATGGAATTGAATTAACATGGATAATTTGATTTAGATTTAATTACTACTCTAATATATCTTTTTTCCGAGGAAATATCTAGGTAGATCCACCCAAATGGATCACATCCCACCAACTTATTAGTAAAGCCTAACCCTGAGGGTCTCAAAGAGAATTTACCCCCAGACCTCCCATTAGTGAGGTGCTTTAGTGACGAAAACGCGACCAATTGAGCAAACCCTCAAGGATTAGCTCTAATGTATCTTTGTTTGGAGAGTGATTTTAATTCTTTGTGGCGATGTGTGTAGGATACAAATGATAACAATGGAGGTGGGATACATAGGGGCTAAAGCAAGACTCTTTCAAATTTTATCATCCAAGATGTACATTAAACACTGAGGGTGAAATGTGTCAACTAATTCTCTCCTTTCTCTCTATCTATCAAAGAAATTTGGAGTATAGGTCTAGGGGAATTTGTTGAATCATCCACCCCCTTCAGTATGTATAGATCAAGGGCAAGATATATGGAGTATAATTATTAGGAATAAAATTCTAGATAAGTGTACCAAAATATTCCTCTTTACGACTGGTGATGAAACCACCTAAAAACAAAGAAAAAAAAGGAAAAAGAAGCTCCAAACCCCGCAATCTTAAATAATTATCTTTAGATCTGCGTAAAATATTAGAGAGAACCTGTAAAAAACTTATGAAACCTAAAAATATATGGCAAACAATTGTAGAAGAGAGCCCAATGGAAAGAAATTTAACTTTTATTAATTAACAATATTACTTATGGAGCAAAACATAGATGACTTGGGTCTTTAATGTCCTCCTCCATGGGAGGTCTCTTTTGTGCCACTACACTTCATACAATGGTTTTTTCTCTCCTCTAGTTGCAAGTGAGAAAAAGAAGAAAAAAGTTAAAATTCAATGTGCAAAGCTCAAGAGTTATGGGATCAAAGTGATGACAATGATAGGGATCATGTGTGTAAGGTGAGGAAAAACCTCTCAATTTATAATAAAATGTTAGGATAGATCTAGATCTGGTCAAATAATAAAATATTATTAGATACAATCAAGATTTAATTGTTATGGGCATTTTATTATATTTGGGTGGGGGGAAAGGTTAATGAAATGGTCAATAATCTTTATTTACTTAACTCAAAAAATAATGATTATTTGAGTTAATTAAGAAAAGTGGGTGAAATAATTAATAAATGAAAATGGTTTATTTACTATTTCTAGGAGATAAGGTCAAAATAAGTTAGTAATAATTACTAAATAGTTATTTAATAATTATTTCATAGGACAGAAGTATAATGATTAAGTACTAATACATAAATAATGATTTATTTAATTATTCCAATGGATAGGTGAAAATATTTTTAATTATTTTCACAAAATGGGTAAATATGAAAATAACTTGAAATCAATTAAAGGAATTTTTGGGTTATTTTCAAGTGGGTAAATTAATTAAACAAAAATAATTTAGGAAAAGTGGTTCTCTAAGGTATTTCCTAAGTTGAAAGTGGGTTTTAATGTGTAAAACCCATACGACATGTTGATTTCGATCATCCTAGTGAAAAATGACTAGATGATCACATTTTTGGTGATAACAATAACAATTTTATATAGGATGAATTTTCGGTAAGAAAAAGTTGTGACTCCATTGGGGATAAATCCATTATCTTCATTTATTTATTTTTAATAAATTCTTGGTTTTGATTGTTCTCTGAGTCTTTTCTAGTTTTTTTCTATCTTTTTTTGTGTAATTTTTTAGTAAGATCCTCCCTGATCCATTAAATTTGAGCTTGTTTAGAGTGGAAAACCTCGTGAAAACCCTTCATCTCTTAGTCTCCTCATTGACATAGTGATAATAGTAGTAATATCACTTGTCGTAGCCATGCGTTAGGTGTTGACGGTTGGATAACGGCTTACGAAACTCCATGATAAAGCGTTAATAATTGTAGAAGGCCCTTTTTAATGATTTTTTCCCTATTTGAGATCTATCTTAGATTCAATAGGTCTTGGAGGAATTGATTCCATTGTGATTAGACTCAGAAGAAAATCTTATCATTATATCTCATTATATTTGGTGTATTTGAGTCTCTCTTGATGTGCTTGGGATTGGATGCGTTTATTTTGATTTCCTGAGTGAACTAGTTGTTGAAAGATGATAAAACTAAGGTCTTTAGTATCTGTTGATTGATTTGGCTAAGTGATTAGAACTTTTTTCTATTGTGTTCAAACAAATTAGGAAAATCAAGTTTTCTTGATTATATCTTTCATTATTGGTTTGGGTGTATTAATGTGTGGTGCCATTAGTGGGATTTGTCATCTTGGTTGCCTCCAATGTCCTACAGTCCTAAAGTTGGTTGGTTGTGAATGTCTTTATTTGCTTTATTAGATATGTATATTTGGATTCATTTTGAAAAGTTTGGTTATTTTATTTTGAGTTCTTTTGTTTTCATATCCATTGGTATTATTGGTTTGGATGTATCAAGTGTAGATTAGATTTGTGAACCAAATACTTTGCAGATTGGAATATTCATTGAGAGAGTGTGAGTTCTCTATTTTTTTTTTGTTGAAGGAGGAATATATATCTCTTCCATTTACTTAGATAGCTGATGAGCCTCTCAATTAATTTTAATTATCTTAATGAGCAATTAATCAACCATGCATTTAAATTTTTAATTCGAGGTTTGTTTGGAACTTGCGAACTATTGTGCAAAATCTATGTTAGTGCAATCTGTTATATGTCATGAAGTTGTAGTAATATAATGGTTGTCATAGTTCAAGATATAGATTGTTTCATAGGTTATAAATGTATAAAATCACAACACACTTGTAGGAAATAAAGCACACTTGCTAGAAAGTGACTTGCAGGAAAAGTAAATCACACTTGTAGGAAAGGAAATGCACCAATTAATAAGAGTGACCTATTCTAGTATAATGTTGTTCTTGGTTGGTTGCAATAAAGATACAATGACACATGACTATGATGCAATCTATGATAACCAAATAACATAGAAACAATATTCTAACATGACACAATTCTCAATTGTAAGCTACTGCTGAAAATAGAGTAAAAGCAAGCTACAATTGAGTTGCAGTAATAGCCATATTGACCAAAAACAATAAAATCCATCATTCAATCGTTAGTCCTGTGATTAATGCCTAGAATTACATAACTTAGAGTTGCAACAACAAGTAATGTGATTGTAGTAGTAAAAAATATTAGAATTGCAGCAAAAGGAAATTAATTGTGTTACAACAAAGGAGACTACGAGTTGTAGTAAAAGGAAATTAACAAAACTGCATTGAGATGTAAATCAAGTGGTAGAAATATAAACTAATTGTAATTTAAATAGAATGGTAAATACTAAGCTACTTACTAACTTTACCTAATAGTACTAGGCTAAGGAGGGGGCCCTACCTCCTTAGAAAATGTATTGGAAAACCTTCAATCACATAATCACAAGACAAACCTCATGTGAATAGAAAAGAAGGATATTTCTACTACAACAAAAAATAAATCGTATAAGAGTCGAAAATAATTTCTCTCTTTTTTCTCCCTCCCTGGTCTTCGAAGGAAGCCGGGTATTTATACAAAAATATTAATGTTTGAGCTGAGTGATAACTTGGACAATCGGCTTGAGCAAATCACGCAACACATCGTGTTGCAACAATACATTCAAAATTTGGTATGATTTGGGAAAAAGTTGAGTCAAATCAATTAAGCATCATTGGTAGTTGAGTTTTCCTTTCTGGTTGGTCATCAACTTTCCTCTGTTGCCTTCCATCATGATAAACACATGTTCATTGTACAACTAGAGCATTGACCATCGAGTTGCTGTAATGTGTCGGAGTTACAATAATGGAGGTCGCAGAAACAAGAGTCACAACAACGAGAGTTGTAGCAACACAAAGTCAAGGAACTTAAGGGTTGCAACAACTTCAATGGTTCTAAACAAGTTGCAACATCCCCTTCATTGATCATACTGGAGTTGTAGTGTTGTAGATAAGTTTTAGTGGAAGGATGGATGAGATTTGCAACACTCTACTCAACATTTTTGAGCAAGTTGTTATTTTTTGTCATCAATTTCAAATTTGGTCATTGATGTTAAGTCGAGGGGGAGGTTCAAAAGCACATGGAAAGAAATTGGTTGGATAGTCCTCTCGAAGCCGTTTCCAACATTATATGGCACTTAGCCTAACTACCAAGGGAAGTGGATCAATAAGGGTTTGAAGCTCAAAAATGGTTCCAAAGGTTCATGGTTTGAGTGTGGGCCCCTCATCGGATTCGTACCAAATGATAATATAACAAACTAGTGACGAGCAATGAGTAGTGGGAAACAAAGAGATGGTAATATTGCTTGGTCACGATGGAGATGGTAATAAGAGCCTGAGCACTTATCAGACCGCCCAACTCAAAGGACCTTCTCACAACAAATGAGTAGTGAGTGGTGGTTGAAAACAACACTTGGTCACCAAGCACTACAATAGATCAAGAAAATATGGACTAAACTAGTGCCAAAATTTAGTGTATTTCAGTTCACAAATTGGACACCCTTTCCAGTGCAAAAATGGGTCCAATCAGAAATGTTTATCATAGCGCCAGAAATAGTGTCGAAAATAACGTCAGAAAGAGCATCTGGAATAACGCCAGAGAAATAATTCCATAAATAGCGTCATAAATAGTGCTAGGCATAATGTTAGAAATAGATCCGATAATAGCACCAATTTTAGTGTTAGGATTTGCTTCCAATTTGGCTTTTGGGTTGGATTTTAGTTTTGTGTCCAATTTTTCTTCTCATTTTTCTTCTAGTGTGGCTTCCGATTTTTATTTCAATTTGGCTTGCATTGTTGATTTTTTTTTTTGCTTCCAAGCACCGGGAATGGTGCTAGGAATAGCACCAAGTTTAGTGCCAAGAGTTGCATCCAATTTGGATTCTGATTTGCCTTTCGGTTTTGCTTCTAGTTTTTCTTTATGTTTTGCTTCCCATTTCGCTTCTAGTGTGGCTTCCAATTTTGCTTCAAATTTGGCTTCCATTGTTGCTTCTTTTTTTTCTTCCAAAAATTATTATTTTTTTGCATACTGTAAAATTAATATGTTTTATTTCAGTTTAATTAGTTAGATATATCATGTCTCTTAAATAAGTTATATGATTATGCAGTAAGTCATATGTATTCATTTGAAATATTTTATAGGATAACATTTATAAATAATTTTTAGGGAAACAAAGATCCATACAAACTAACAACATCATTAGACTTATTAAATCTCCATCAAAATAGAATCTACAACATCCATTATATATAAAATAACAAGATAACTATTGTAACATGATTATCATCTATAATTAAAACAAGTGAGTCAAATATCTATAATTTAAGTGAATTTGACAACATCCATCATGAGCATTAAAGAAAAGGCATCATACATAATAAATATGCATCCAAATCATCAACTACTTTCAATATCTAAAAGATGAATCAATATTGATAAGATCATAATAATATATAACTAAAACAAGTGAAATTCACATATACTAGTCTATCAATAACATGTGAAAATGATACATGCCCAATGGTCGACATAAGTCAAAATGATACATCATGTACAAATGGTATAAATAAAAATGTTAAATTATGTAAGACAAAATGATACAAGCCAGTATGATATGTCATGTCCAAATGATATAAGTCAAAATGATACATGTCAAAAAGATAAAACTCAATAATATGGCACTGGAGGTCGTGAAAAAGATACATATGATAGTAACCATGAAAATCAACATCATAAGAATATATAACAAATGATCCATGATGCAATCTATATGATCATGAATGTCACTGGGAACCAACAACTACCTCATTATCATCATCACCATCGTGATCATGATGATGATGATGATCATCTATATCAATGTCGACCTCATTGTCATTTGTAGTTGTGTCATCATGAGCATCATTTGTCATCTCATCATCAGACCCAACGTGATCTGGATTTATGTGATGAGGATCATTTAGATCTTCTAGTAGATCCTTGTTCTGCAAACAAAAAAAAACATTTAGAATGAAAATTTATTATTTATTTCATGCAATAATTAATTTCTTTGTTATATATCTAATATTACAACATATGAAATGAAATGATAATCATATTACATCATATCAAAGTGCACATACAATAATAAAATTTCAAATAAGTTACAACTAAGATGTCATTCCAATGATGTAAACATTCAACAATTCTAATAAACATTAGTAAAGATCATAAAAAAAATTGTTATACAATTTAACTATCAATTGTAATTTCTATTACATAAGCTTAAGTACAAACCCTCTCCATTTTGTGCTATATATGATTATGTTTTCCTTGAAGATATTATGAGAGTTAACTAGTCTATATGTCGTATTCTCTTATATTTCAGAAGTGAATATTTTTCTAGGACATTTTGGCACTCCCTAACATGTATTGGCACACACTAGAATGCCTTGGCACTTGGCACGACTTAGCACCTAGCACATTTATGCATTCTTGAAACACATTGGCCCTCCACCACATCGCATCACTCACATGTAATCCATGGCATCCCTCTTATTCGTTAATTTCCATGCATTTTAACCCAATGCTCCCTTGTGTTTCCCTGGCACTCCCTGACACTCCCTAGCTAGCACGGATTGGCATGGCTTGGCACTTGGCATCCATTGGAATTATTGGGATGCACCATCATGTGTTGGAATTCCTTAGAACTCCATTGCGTGTTTTAATTCCCTAGAACTCCATGATGTACGTTGGAACACCTTGGAATTCCCTAGCACTCCCTGGCACTCATTGGCATGCACCGACATGCATTGGAACTTGGCACTAGGCACACATTGGCAACCAGTGTTCACCAAGTCAATTTTTGTCTTCATCACTACAAGAGATATATGCATAACTAAATTCATTTTTTTGGAGTGAAATCATAGGTATGACCTTAATCTACTTTCCATCTTTAGTATTTAACTAGCTATTCATGTAATTAAACAACATAAAGAAGTGATGAGGAAAATTGTAGGTGTGTGAAACTATTAAAAGATAAAACCAAGTTGTATAATAGTGAGGACATAACCATTGATCAAATGTTAGGATTGACATGAAAATATTTGATAGGGAGGTTATATGGTTGATATATTTTAGGGGATAACTTAGTGAGTTTGATATAACAACACTAGAATCCATTGCTAGGATATACACTATATTTCCACACTCAAGTGAAGGGATGGTCAATGTTTCCTTTAAATGTTGAATAACTAGATGTAGTAAAGGTGTTGAATATGAAATGGTTATGGGGCTTGTTACCACAAAAAATGTGGTGAAAAATAAGGGGTGATGTTGAGAAGCACTGGTTCATGTGCAAAGCAATCTGGGTGATGAAACAAACCCCAGACGACCACGCTAAGATTGCAGAACTTGAAGCAATGCTTTGATATAGAACGTTAACTTGGTATATGAAATACACAGCAACAACCCTAGCAGGTCAAAGCAGGAACTTGTTAGATATCAAGCATGCCTTGTTAAAGGAATTTCATAACCCTCATTCTGAATCTCAATGCATTACTGACATCAAATAAATTAAACAAGTGCAAGGAAATCCAATATGGGACTATGACTAGAGGTTCAAGATATTGTTGGATAGGTTAATATTTCAAATTCCCAACGCACAACACAAGGAATGGTTTATTGCAGAACTCCTTCCTTATATAAGGATACCTCTCACTAGGCAGAGAGTGACATCACAATTGGAGGCACTGGAAATAGCAATGAGACTAGAGTCAAATCTAGGTGGAGCAAAAGGATCAGTAGGAATGACACAAGTGCAATTGCAAGTAGTAGCGATGACTCTCTAGTTGCAAGAAGTTGTGAAAGGGAAGGATGTGCATCATAATGTCTAGTGCAATATGTGTTGCAGAGAAGCACACTTGAGAATCAAATGCCCAACTATGGCTAACTATGTTGTGATAGGGGCACCAAACCCACTACTTAGAGAAGGAAAAGTAGAATACTATGAGCTATGCTGGAAGTGGGGACATAATCCAAGGTATTGCAACTTGATGGAGAAATATCAAATGACCTACCACACTCCATTCTATGAGTTATGCAAAAGTATAGGTCGTGACATTTAGGCATGTCACGCGTTGGAACTAATGAAGAAGATGACATCCGATGCATACTGAGTCTAAGGAGAAGATTCGTAGGTTGTGGAGGCCCAGACATTTCAAGAAGTAAATTTTCAGCCACAAAGAAACACACAAGCAATGTAATAACATTATTAGCTTGCGTGCGACAAAGGGTTTGGGACCCGCGATAGAGGAGGATATAGAAGAGGAGGTGACAGACTGCCAACATGCTTCAATTGCAGAGAGATTGGGCATGTGCAAATATTTTTCACTAACCCCCGAGTTAAGTACGAGTTATGTTTGGGTATTGTTAATAGTGAAAAACACAAAACAAAATATTTCCTTGATCTTCTAATAAAATTGGATTCCAAAAGAGAATGCAATGTGCACATGATCAAAACTAAGAGACATGATGGAAAGGACTACCCTGCTAATGTTAGAGTAGTCACAAGAGGAAGAGTATGCATTGGAGGTGACCTATGACAAAAGAAACTAGAGAGCCTACAACAGTTACTATAGTTGCTGCCAAGAAGAGAAGAGGTAATTAGGAAAGCAATACCACTTCTTAAGTTTAACGCAAAGAAAAAAACAAGCTATTTTTGAAATGCAGAGGTACTATGATGAAAGAAAAGACCCACAAACTTCAAGACCTTGGCCAAAATTGAAAACTCTAGGTATTATCACTCAGAAAATATTTTGACTGTATGAGAGAAAAACCTAAGGTAACTTAAAAACAATATTTAGGTTGGAAACTGGCCTTTCCAACCAAAGGGGGATCCCTCAATGGCTCAGTTATTTGATGGTCACTTCTATAGTTGGTCAATGTGAAATCCAGTGGACAGATCTTTGGTAGGATAAGGTTTTAATGAAGTGGTTGGACCAAGCAAAAATCCATTGGGCATGGAGTCAATTTGGTATTAATCTAGATTTCTCAAAAGACTGGTGATAGTAACATGGATAATTTGCAGGAAAAAACTACAATCTTTCAAATCTAAAGCTTTGTAGATGAACAAAGGAAAGAGAAAATACAGACCATCTCAAATAGGGCATCAATTAAGAGGAAATCCTATAAGAAACTTTAGATGAATTTGGTATAAGAATTTGAATACTATGAAAAAGAGCATTTGAGATGAATTTTAATTCATTTACTCTTATTCAAATACTGAATATAACATTCAATGAATAACTAGAAGGAGAACATTCACTAGGAAAACATACTGAAAGAAAATAATTGATAGAATTTTCTAGAATGTATGTCACAAGTACTTATGCTTTGAGGCAATTTTGATTAAAATAATAACTTTCACACCACAGAGTCTGTTGTTTCACAAAATACCAACCCTTGCTTCATTGTTTTACACAACTTTATAGAAATTTTACATAACTGAAATCCATAACTTATGGAAATATTTAATTACAAAATGCTAAAGATATATATACATATCTTGATGAAAATAAATAAATCTGAAAAGTATATTTACTAAGAAACAACTAATGCATTGACAATTTTAAAACACAATCCATGGTGAACTGTTGTAGCAAAAAGTGGGCTAGTAGGATGTAAAATATGTTGATGATGTGGGTTCGAATTGATCACTGACAATCTAGAATAAAATATGCAAAATCTCTTGTTTTCTTCCTTGAAAATATGCTTTTATATTAATTGATATTCACCTCCCCTTGACTTCTTCCCTGGCCTTCTCAAGAGCTATAAAGGATAGCCTTTAGAAAAGTTTGACAAAATCTATTTCTTTATCATTGCCAAAAGAGTGTTGTTACAAGGTACTATTTAGGTGCTGACAAAATATTTGGGCATACGCTATTAAAATAAAAACAATGGAAGCATTGCCAAAATATTTGGCTATGATTGTCAAAAATAGATCAAATATCAATACTGCCAAAAAATCTGGCAACACTATCTTTTGATGCTCATTTTAATGGCTCTGCTACTTCTAACAAAAGGTCCATGTTGCTTGTTTGAATTTGTTTTGCTCTTTTTCTTTTCTTGGCTTTGGGGTCCTGTTTTTCTCCTTTATTCTTTTTCTGAGTTTTCTTCTTCTTCGAGGAACTCAAAGTCTCCTCTTTGTTAATTAGAAAATCCCTCATAGGTGTATCATCAAGATCGATGACTTGTTCCTTCAAGGCTAGGTTTCACTACAATCTGAAATTGAGCTTAAACTTATTTGTGGGACTTTTATGGGTTTTCTCATCCCATACCTCTTAGTTAAGATAACCTCCTTTTTCTTCTTTCTCTGTACAGGTTTGGATGATTTGGTTTGGTCTTCTAAGTTTTTTGCTTCACTGAGTTTAACCCCCAAACCCTCTTCATGTTTATCACTGTTAGGCTTATCAGTAGGGTAATGCTTTGGAAGCTCTAGAAGCTACTCTTGAGGGGAGGCCGAAAGTTTTTCCTCAAGAAGTCTCTTACTTTTTCTTACATAAACCTTCTCTACCACAGGAACTGAAACAATATTTTCAATGTGTTTACCCAAATAAGCTTTCATTCTGTTTCTGGTAAGGACAGAGGAGGTTGTTTATTCTGGAGAAAGGTTGGGAACCTTTCTCTGTTTCCTTTTCTTGTTGGCTTTAGGCTTGGCAGAAATTGACTCAACAAACCCTCCCCAAAATAGGAAGTGCTCCCATGTTCTATCAAATTTTCCCAGGTAATTAACAATTAACATTTTAGTTATAATCTTATGAAAAACAAAATAAGGAGAAGAAGAAGGTTTTTCCTAGATTCTAGCTGACATCTTACTGATACTCTTCAACAAAAAATAAGGCATGTTCATATGAACCTGCCCAGCCAAATGTGCGAGAAATTTGAAGTGGTACATACCCATTCGATCGTAATGACCTTCACAAGTAAAGTACCATTGAATAACCTTAAGGGTTTCACTCCAGGTGGGCTTGAGCCAAGACCTCTGAACTCCTTGTCACCAATCCTTGTCTTTATGCTCATCCTTTAAGAAGAAAGGGATATCAATGCCGACTAGGGTTCAAATTTCAAACCAACGGTCACCATCAACCGATAGGCCTGTAGCCTCAATGATGATTTACTCCGTGACCGTGAAATAAAGGTCTATAATGGTGACATTTTCCCCGTCAAACCCCTCTATGAATGCTCAAGAAACTTCATCATTAAACCCTTGGAACCTGAAACAAAATTTGACCCAACCTACTTGAATAAATTCGTAACTCATGAAGTTATGGAATGTCTTTGAAAATTTATGGGCCTTCAGGCTCGTTCCGACAAAGGTTTCCACTTTTGCCCATAACGACAAACATATTTGGCAACAAACTTTGTGGAGAAAAATCAGGGATTCACCAACATTCATTTTGGAGTAAAGAACTAACAAATAGGCTCCTCGAAAAACAAAAAAGAGAAACGAATAAATAGATTAATGGGCCTCCAAATTAGACATAAATTAAGGCCCATTTGACCATCCATTAGCACATTAAACCTCTATTTTTTTCATTATATTACATATTTTTAGCTCTAATATGTTCATTAGGAAGTTTTAGAGGTAGCTGCATATTTGTGCCTAATACTATTTATTTTTGTAGAAAATTGGGTAGATTATGAAGATTTGGAGGAGGCGATAATCTAGGGACTTTCACCCTACTACAGGAGGATCAAGATTGGATAATAAATGAACAAAATATCATGAAACTATTAACAAATTCTGGAGCTCCAGTGATTGAGAAAATCTAGGAATGTGTTCCCTATCATTTAATTCAAATTCCTAGTTTGGGAATGAGATCCACTATTTCAGGGATTTTTGAGGGGAAAGATTCCTCCTTTCAAGGAGAATGCTTCCTCATAATTTTGCATAAGTACCAATTCGAAATTTCATCTAGAGTCATGTATTTCTTAGTTTTCTTGTGGAGAAAACTTGTATTTTTGCAGCTCCACTTTCATTTCTAGTAGGGATGTACTTTGATTGATTCAAATAATGAAGTTTGGTGCCATTTTTAGCTTCTAAAGCTTGGTCTCCGTCATAGGACTTTGAGTATCCTTGGGGTTGGCCATCCCAAGAGCCTCAGAGCCCCATTTGTATAGTTTTATTTTCTTCTTTTCACTTCTTATTCACATGCATCTCTTATTCTTGTTTTTCCTATTTTTGCATTTAGTTCTGATGCTTATTTTGTTGTAGGATTGGGTTAAATGAGTAAGTTATTTTGAAGGTTATTTACAGATTCCAAAGCATGATACATCCCTGGAATGTATTTTAAAAGTCATATTTATCATTGAGCTACTTGGATTGGTTTACTAGTTCACAAATCTAGAATTTTTGAAAGTCCCTTGTAGCAAAATAGTAGTAATTTTCTGCTATTTTTAAGAACATGTTAATGAAATTCATTTTTGTTGATTCCAATTGGATTAGTTCATAAAAAAATTCAAGCTAATAAATTTTTTTACCCCAATTCCTTTCAACTTGATTAGGTTAGGCATTTGATAGGTTAACTAGCTCACTAGTTCTTGAATTTCCAATTTTTATAGTAGTAAGTTTCTGTTATTTTTTAGCACATGTTAACATGGGTATTTTGGAGTGATTCCACTTGGAATGGAGACGTAAGACATCCTAATTAATGATGCATTTTTTTCTTCCCATTTTACTTTGATTTACTTGGGAATTTAGCAAGATTCTCGCTCATGTAGAATTACAGGCTTCCTGTAGCAATCACTTGTAGCAAACCTGTAGCATCACTTTCCTTCACCAATTTTGATCCCCACTACAAATTTGACTTAGTATAGATGAATAATGAACCCTAGGCTTTAAATCCATGATTATGGAGACCTAAGGACCACTATAGACCCCTCCTTCCTCCACTACAAGCAAAGAACACCAAATAGCGTTAGGAAGCAATTTTCACAATTGAAACTCTTCAATGCAAGTGAGGTAGAATTAGTTTCTGAATTTCCTAGTTATGTGTTGTAGATTAACTTTATTCTATCCAATCAATCTGCAATTGAATTAATGATTTCCATTTTGCAAGTAGAATAATTGATTTTATTTGTTTGCAATTAGAGTAGTATGGTTTATTTTGGCAACTAGTTTAGGTTAGATTTTATGACATTCCATTCATTAGATCAATGAAAGGACACATTGCATGCTTCACGTATAGTTCCAACACCTCTTAAGTTTGTAGGAACCCTAGGTTGATAATTTATGTTTTTAGCCTTAGGAGTTGCAACATTCTAGTTGCAATATTGGGGCTCATCACTTTTTGGTGTCGTTGTCAGGGAGGTGTCAAAGTATACATTGTTTTCTTCCATAGTTGATTCATTTCTTTTACTTTATGCAGGAACACAAATTTCATTAGGAATATTTCATTTCAAAGACAAAAAAATTGCATTGCATTAGTATTCTTATTCAAAAACATTTATAAAAAAAATACTTCTCCAACACCAAACACCCCCCCCCCCATTTGATCATGTGGTGCAGTAACAACCACACCACCATCCAATTTTGCAGGTAGAAGAAGAGGAGGTGGCATATAAGGTAGAAGAAATGGATGGAAATGATGAAAATGAAGAAGATCCCCTTGGATTTCCCATGCAAGATACTGATATCAGTGTTCATATGAAGAACATCCCTCCATCTTTCCTTCCCAACTTCCATGGTATGAGGTTAGAGGATTTGGAAACCTTTCTCTTTGAATTTGAAATCCTTTGTATATCTTATGGTTACTTATTAAACACTCAAAAATTGAGATTGTTTCCATAAAAATTGAAGGATAGAGCTCTTAAATGGTTTATTAGTTTAGGGACTACTTCAATAAGGTCATGGAATGATATGCAAAATATATTTCTAGAAAAATATAAAGATCATGATCTTAAAAGAATAAATATTTAGAATAACACAAAAAGAAGACGAGAGCCTTGAGGATCTAATAGAGAGGTTCATGTATATTGTTAAGAAGGAAAAATTGCATCATTTAGGATTTGACATACTAAAAACCTTCTTACTTAGAACAATTATGGATGAGTGGATTGATCTCTTTGATCTCATGAGTAGAGGTGATGTATACCAATTATCATTTGAAGAAATTTGTGAAACATGCAAGTGAATATCAAGAGGAAGGGCAAGAGTAAGTAAATCAACATCAAGATTGGTAAGTCAACATGAACTTGGAAATTTGTTCGATAACTTTAAAACAAAAATTCTTGGCAATCTAAGTTAACAAGTAAAAATGTTAAGAATGCAAAATGAGCAAAAAGAGGATGTTGATATTTGTGTTGTCCATGCAGAATCACATGCTATTAAATATTTCCCATGCACGCTTACTCTCAGTTTCATGGGTAGTTGGTGCTCACTTATTTGCGCTTTTGTAAAATCTCCATCATTGTAAAGAGGATTAATATAAACTGATGTTCTTCGTTCAGGTGAAGAGTGTGGAGAATCACTGTCAGAAGAACTGCTAGAAGACCCAGATGATGTTGTTTATGTAGATGGACTGGATGACTCATCTTCAGAGGAAGGAAAATCAAGTTCGTACCAATTTGGTGAAGTTGGTTGACTTTTCATTTTTCCATTTCGTTTACTTCCCTTAGTTTCTAACTTTTGAAGAAGATTTTCAATTTCTTCGGCACTCTTACTCTCAGTTTCGTAAAAAATGACATCCCTGCTCACAATGAATTTTCCATTGGTCAAAAGACGATACCCTTTCTTCTCATCAGAATAGCCAATCATGGTGCATTTTAAACTTCTTGAGTCAAGCTTAGTTCGTTTTTCTTTCGGAACTAAGGCATAACATACTGATCCAAAAACTCTAAGATGTTTAACTCAAGGTTTGAAACCAAACCAAGCTTCAGAAGGTGTGATTTTGTCTAAAGAAGCAGTTGGAGATCTGTTTCTTAAGTAGACAACTGTATGTATTGCTTCTGCCCAATATGTTGGACTTAACCTCTTGAAAGTTAACATGGATCTCGCCATTCCTAACAAGGTGCGATTCATTCTTTCTACTACTACATTTTGTTGTGGAGTGTAAACATTAGTAAGATGTCGTCTTATGCCATTTTCACTGCAATAAGTTTTGAATTCTTTTGAAGTGAATTCCCCCTCATTATCCATCCTAAGAGTACTATCTTTTCTTTGACTTCATTTTCAACATGTTGTCAAAAAATTTTAAACTTCTCAAATGCTTCTGACTTGTTCTTCAAAAAGTAAACCCAAGTCATTCTACTGAAATCATCAATGAATAGTAAGAAATATTTGCAACCACCAAATGAAGTTTGTGGTGGTCCACAAACATCACTGTGAACTAGTTGTAGCCGCTTGTTTGCATGCCATGAACTTGTTGGAAAGCTTTCTTGACTTTGTTTGCCATAAATGCAAGCTTCACATTTTGCATTTTCCCTTTTGAAAGTGGGGAGTCCTTGAACCATTCCTTGTTTCTGCAATTGAGAAAGACTCTCAAAATTTAAATGTCCATATCTTACATGCCATAGTCTTACAGGTGAAATACCTGTACTTACTGCCCCTGCAAAATCAGAATGCCTTGGAATAACTGTCCCTTTCATCCGTAACAGTTTTCCATCTTCATATCCTGTCATGACAGTTTTCAAACTTTGTTTAACTGAATTAATCTTGACTAAACCATCTTCCATAATCACCTGATGTCCAGCTTGTTGAATCATGACTAAAGAGAGAAAACTTTTCTTAAATGTTGGTACATACCATACATTGGAAATCATTTTTTCTCCAATGCCAGGGAGAAAAACTTTAACTGCTCCTTTTCCATAAGGAGTATGTTTTGTATCATCAGCAAGAAAAATGGAATTAAGTTGGCAATCTTGAAAATTCCAGAAAAAATCACGTCGACAAGTCATGTGCTGAGTTGCCCCTGAATCCAAGATCTAGGCATCTTCATAATCACTTCTAAGATGGGATGAAATTTGTGTTGCTGGTGAGGAAGTAAAAGCATATTCTAAGTTATCATCATCTTGATCATTTGCAAATTGCGCTAAATGCTGCTGAAACTTGGGAATTTTATTAAGAGATGTTTGACAATCTTCAGCATAATGGCCAACTTTGTTACATCTTCGACACACTATTTGAATTAAGTCTCTTCCTCGTCCTGAAGATTGTCCTCTACCTCTGCTTTGACTTCTATGTTGAGATTGTCCTCTACCTTGATTATTATTTCCTTGTCCTTGAAAATTGCCTCTTCCTTGGTTGTTTCCTCTACCTTGAAAATTATTCCTTCCTGAACTGTTGCCTCTGTTAAAGTTGTTTCCTCTGCTTTGGCTTCGACCTCGACTTTGTGCTGCTTGATTCTAATTGCCTCTGCCTCTGCCTCGAGAATTGTCTGCTGATGATTTACTAGTGCTGGCCTCTGTGAGAAAAACATCTTCACCAACTTTCTTCTTCTTCCCAAAGGTTTTATCATGTTGAGTCAACATTTCACAAAGCTCATCAAACTTTAGTTTCTCTAATTTCCCAGTTAATTGTAGAGTCTCCAAAAAATGCGTGTAGGAAGAAGGAAGTCCAACAATTACAATTGTTACCATAAAACTATCATCTATTGCTAGAAAAATAGCATTAATGATTTCCTACCTAATATTCTTAAGTCTTGAGATATATTCAAGTACATCACCTCCTTCAGTCAATTTTTGTTGTAACAATATTAATTGTAGATCAACTTTCTTTGATTCAGACTGAGTATCAAAGAGGTCTTTAAAAGTTTTCAAAGAAGACCATGCATCTATAGCATTTTCTATATGGACATACATTTCATCATTCACAGAAGATTTAATAAGAGCTAAGGCTTTGGCATTCTTAACTTCCCATTTTGCTAGTGTAGCTGCATCTGCGGGTTTATTCAGCTTAATATCTCCATCACATATACCTTGCCATAATTCATTGTAAATGAGAGTGCTTTCGATGGGACGGTGCCATGTTTTATAAGATTTTGTGCCTTCAATTTTGTCGGAATCAGAAAACAAATTAATCAACTTAGACATTGTCGCGTTGAAGCTTCACACCAAGAATGAGAACAAAAATGACAAGATGGAAAACACAACACACCACTAAAAAAAACACGATCTATCGGGGCTTGGCCTTGACCTCGTATAGTCATTGAAGCAGGAGAAAAATGATTGAGCTTTGCACTTGGCTCTAGTCAATTTCTCAAAAATCACAAGGCAACTTTCAAAATTTGACTTTTACAATGATGCTCTTGCAAAACTTGGTAAAAAAAAAAAAGTTACCCCCCCTCAAAGTAAAATTACTTTGAGTTACACTTATCCCTCCAGAAACAAAGAAAAAAATCTCCTTATTACTCCAAAAAATTTACAAATCACCTTATTACACCACAAACAATAAATTCCCAAAATTAAAAAATCACCAGATTTCTCCAAAAAAAAATATAATATTCCTTATCTCTCCACAAGAGTTACAAACAACCAAAAAACCGTATCACTCCATTAACATTACAAAATTAAAAAATATTTCTAATTGCTAGCATGCTGGCTTGTTGTTGGCAGGCTGGCTCACACTAGTTTGACGTTAGGTTTGTTGGCTTTCTAATTTATTTTGTAGACCTTGCGCATGCTATCCACATAAATTTCTTGTAAAAGTGGTAATGCCTTTCGATTTCTGAACCACAAGAAATTTAACACAAGAAAGTTGTTCTGGCCATTCACTTATAAGGCCCCTTTATCCCGAGCGATAACCATGTCCATTGCAGAAGTTTGGAGGGGTACGTATCAGGCCTTGATTTATTTGCATTTCCAGAATGCAAAGATAATTTATGACGTGAACTCACCACGCTTCAGGTCCTTCCTCGGCCAGAAGGGAGGAGTTGCTGTTGGTTCTAAACAAATTGAAATAGGAACATAGTTATCTGAAGATTGCCGTAAGTATGGGGCGGAAGATTGCCTTAAGTTATATGAGAAACTCTACAGGAAATCAAAAGCTGCATCTGCTTATGGCACAGCTCGTGCTAACATTGATAAGGAACGGAGGCATTCTAGCTTATATCCGCATTCTCACTATCGCACTATAGCTAGTGAACTACTTAGCTATGGAAATAAAACTCAGTTCCGTATAGAAAAGCACATCTTCCTCTTTAATCAGAATTAATGCTTAGTCCGTAGAGTTTTGATGCAGTTGAAGATAACCGGGTTGCTCTCTTCTTTGCCAAAACTCTCGCTTCTACGGTCGCGCTGTTCTTTCAACCTCGTTGCAAGGAGCTTCTGGTATTCAGCTATGCGTAAGTCAATTACAATCTGCTGTGCGTAATTACAGTCTGTTGCCCGTAAGGAAATTACAGTGTAATGCAATCTTTGAAGGGACCAGAAGGGCAATGTATGATGCAGGGGTATATGATTCAGTGGATGATGTAGATGGATTCTCTGATTTTCTAGATGAGATGGCAACAATGATGAATGAGAATACGATGGCAGGTATCCAGAATAGCCAGGCACGGCCTTGGCCTCTCAAATATTAGATATTTAGCTAGCTCCACAATAATACAAATTCAGGACACAGTAATTTTGATAATAATTCAAAAAATTGATTTTCAGATTTAAAAATCTAAAATCAATAAAACAATAAAATTTCTTCCCTTTTGAACAAAAAATTTGACAAATTTCATACCAATCATTTGCTGAACAATTTAATGGAGTTTTCCAAAAACTTGTAGAGCTGGAATCTCCTCTTCACATCCACTGCAGCATTACTGGAGCTCTGATACCACAATAATGGCAGAAGTGTCCTCAAACACGTAATTTTATTAATCAGAAAAAAATAATTACATAATTTGATTTTGCAAGAGTTTACACCCGAACATCCAAACACTCTTGCAATGAGCTATTTATAAGCTCCATGTCCTAACTACCTCTAATTATGGATCACTTATTAAATAACAAGTGTCCATTTACAATAAATGCTATTCAAATCAACTAGCTAACAAGTCTCCTAAACTAGAGCCTAAGATACGACACATTTGGAGAGTCATATCTAGTTACAACAATATACTAATTCTAAATGATTAAACATTCTAGAATAATAATTATTAATTTAATATCTTAAATTAGTAATTATTTTATTTTAATTTTATAACCTATGATAAATTATTTTTTTGGATCATCTAACAGAAGGAAGTTTACCAAGAGGACAATGGAGCAAATCAATCACCAAAGCAACTATGTTATGTAGCTCCAAGAATACCATGGCAACCTAGTCAACTTGATATGATGCAATGACCTAATTCACAATTTCAAGCTTATGCACATCCATCTTAAAGTAATTGGAACACATTCTTTCATTAGCAACCTTTGCCATCTCAACCCCAAAACCAATCTTGGAAACAAGGTTGGCAAGGAACTTATGGGAGAAATCCACAATATCCTCAATATTTTCCTCAATATCCTCCATACCCAACTCCATGTTATCCATACCATCCACCTCCACCACAACCACAACCTCAACCACATCCATCTCAAAGGTCCACTCCCACTCAACTACCTGTACCACCATTTCCAAACCCACACAAGGAAGTAGCTCAACCCACTTACAATGTTGAGGTACAACACTTCCTAACATCTCCTCTTGATCTAAATGGTATTCATCTTAGCTTAGGAAGAGTATTGAAAAAAAGAGATTCTCCTAATGTTATTTAAGGACAGCATTCAAATAAAGAAGATTCAAATGAGAAGACCAAAGAATCATGGGTTGCACTTGATGAAGAGAAGACATAAGAATCAGAGATTGAGAAAGTTACCTCTTGTTTACCATCAGATCCTCCATGTGTTCAAGAGAACAATAAAAAAAGAGAGGAAGATTTGAATGTCATGATAGAAGAGGACACAAAAAGAGATCCAAATGTGCAAATGGATCAGGGGCATCACAACTATATTGAAATATGGTTCCAGACAATCATTAAGTTGCAGCAACACACTCTTCTTCAACAATTCCTAATCTCATCTCAGTCAAAGCATTTGGTCTCTCACATTCAGGTACATGTCAAAGCATATATTTCAAGCCTACACATGAGTTTATTTGTCATCTTGATGTGCATATGGCTCCATTGGAAATATTCCTATACTTGAAAGAATTTTTTTATTTTTCAAGTAGAGTAGGATAGAAAAAATAAAAAATAAGAGGAAAATAATAAAATCTCAGGTGAAAACATCTTTTGGGGCACTTGATATTGGCTCATTGATTGAAAACATCCATGATGTGGTCAATGGGTTGGAAAAAGAGAAAAAAAAAGGAAAAAAAAAAGATCCTAGGTGAAAAAATCCTTTGAAGCGCTTAGGAAAACCTACTAGTTGAAAACCTCATTGAGGCAACTAGTAGGTCTAAAAGAAAAAAAAATGAAAAAAATGATAATTTTTTGCTCCATGTATCTCTCTCTAATGAATGCAGGTGCTCTCCAACCTTTGCAAGCATAAAGAACAATTTAGCACTAAGAGAAAAAATTGATAAAAAACGTAGTCAAAGGAAGTCAATCTTGAGCTTTCTCCTTCTTTTCCCAAATTATTTAACAGGACCAAGGCCATTTCAATTCATCACCCTCATCTATTTCCATCAGCCACTTATCATTTCCAATCCTTTCACATTCATTTCTCTCGGTGTCCTAAAATGCTACAGGAGGGTTTTGTTTTGCTACAAGAGGCCAAAATACACAGGGCAAAAATTATTTTTACCATATCTCAAAAAACATGCATCCATTGGCTGAGATGTTTCATGGGAAGATGAATATGGGTGATGATAACATGCTCAAGGAATTTCAGAAAATTCCAATGCACTCTTTTCGAGAAATTGACCTCCATCGCCTACAACCATTTTTAAT
Organism: Pinus tabuliformis; assembly: GCA_031772625.1. NCBI lineage: Eukaryota > Viridiplantae > Streptophyta > Pinopsida > Pinales > Pinaceae > Pinus > Pinus tabuliformis. The sequence goes on from CM062817.1 coordinate 334,052,835, forward strand.
TTTTCTCGAGATTCATGAATCCACTAGCCAATATTGTTTATGGCGAGATGCATACGGATTATGGAAACATTCTCACCAAATTTAAAGTCAATATAGTCTACTGTTTGAGAGACATGGATAAAAAAATTCCACTGCAAGAGACTGTCCTGAAATGCTACAAGAGGCAAATCAGATTGGAAAAAGGGGCAAAAATAACATGTCTTCTTTAAGAAATGTTGGTAGAGTTCCACCTATATCACCTTCATCACTCATCCACTCCATCTAGCCAAGAGTCATCTTCAAATTCCAATATGCCTTACATGAAAAAAATCATAAAAAGCTCTGTCATCAACCTTTCCACCACCTACACCTCCTAGAACACCTCTTAATGATTTTAACCCTGTCATTATACATTCTATCAATTTCCATAAATCCCACATGAAGTAATGAGGTCTCTAAGAGGAATTCAATGACTGTTACAGGAAGAGGATTCCTCCTGCAACAATCTGTACAGTTACAATGAAACCTAGCGTCAATTCATTTTTTCACCCACAAAGGAGAAGATCCAACCACCTTGAGCATCATGAAGCCATTTATGAAGTTGAAAATGGGAATGCCCTCCTTAGGATGCAATCCATCCACTCCATCAGTAGCAGATTGGACGTTGGGAAGAAACTTGCACACACAGCAATTTTATCAATCAAAGAACCATCAATCTATGAAGACCTAACAAAAGCAAGAAAAGTAAGGATATTAGCACCTCTAGAGGACCATGGATCGATCTCAACTCAACAACAACATGCATGCCTCTCTAACAACCATCAGGTAGGTACATGTGTGCAATATTGTTCACCTCTTCTCTTAAGAGTATTATAGTTGAAATTTGTTGTCAATGCATGAGAGATGAGGCTTTATAAGCTATGGATGGGTCAGAAGTCTTGGCTACCCTCAACCAGTTAAGTGAAGCTAACTCCCTCACTCATGCAATGTGGAAAATTCAAATTAAGAAGGGTGATGATTATGAGGAGTGGGGACAATGGTTAAAAGAGGAAATTCATGCAAAGGCCAAGTCACCAAAGGGAATAAAAGTATGAGGCTCAAATTCACTTGCACAATTACTCATTCCCAAGAAACAATTGGAGAAACCCATCAAGGTACAAAAGGACGAGCTAGATGCTACCAGGGGCTACCTAGGGTGCTATAAAAGAGATACAGAGTTGATTTGCAGGTGCTATAGGATCGGGCATAGCTGCTACAGGAGAAATAAGGTTGCTACAGGATAAATAGGGTTGCAATAGGAGAGACAAACTATGTGCTATAGGAGAAACAAATTTGCTATAGGAGAAGACAGTGTGCTACAGGAAAGTCCAGAGAGCTACAAAAAGCCTGATTTTGAGAAACTTTACCCTAGATTTGAAGAGGTACATCTAAGAGAAGGGTAAGTACACATTTTTCTCTACCATCTATGGACAAGAAACTTGCAAAACCTCTCATTCCTTCAACCAAAATTCTGATAACAGTTTGAGAATAAAAAAATTGAATGAGAATGTTTCTTTTGAGTTAAGAAAGATAAGAAAGGAAATGGAATTTTTTTTGAGTTGAGTCTAAATTTTTCCTTCCTCTAACCAGTATGGATAAAACTGCTCTTTTACCCCTATAGAAGATTGGGAGTATTGGTTTGGAAAACCTTGGAAAATCATACTGAAAAATCATGGGGGGAAGCACTTTAAATTAAAGAGAGTCCACAGACTCATCAAGGATGTTCATTATCACATATGATGTGGATAATGTTTGAAAAATTGTATCATGGACAAATGTTGTGGACATTAACAGGGAGACTTTTCTTAAGACACAAGCACAAGCCTAATTAGAACTTGGAGAAAATGATAGATCTACAAAAGAAGGAGTTGGAGAAGAAGAGGAAGAGGATGGAGCAAGAGAAGATGTGCCAAAATTCCTTCTGAGGTAGCTTGGGATGTTAAGGAGGCCACCAGGGCCATGAATGAGGCACAATTAGGTCACTAAGTTGCTTAGAGGATGAGCAACACTTTCAACAAGGGGGTATGATGGGCCTCCAAATTAGACATAAATTAAGGCCCATATGACCATCCTTTAGCACATTAAACCTCTCTTTTTTTCATTAGATGACATATTTTTAGCTTTAATATGTTCATTAGGAAGGTTTAGAGATAATTGCATATTTGTTCCTAATATTATTTATTTTTGTAGAATATTGGGCAGATTATGAAGATTTTGAGGAGGAGATAATCTAGGGACTTTTGCCCTACTACAGGAGGATCAAGATTGGATAATAAATGAACAAAATATCATGAAATTTTTGACAAATTCTAGAGCTCCAGATGTGTTCCTTGTCATTTAATGCAGATTCCTATTTTGGGAAACAAATCCACTATTTGAGGGATTTTGGAGGGGAAAGCTTCCTCATTTCAAGGATAATTCTTCCTCATCATTTTTTATAAGTACCAATTCAAATTTTCCTCTAGAGGCATATATTTCTCAGTCTTCTTGTGGAGAAATTTTGTATTTTTGCAACTCCACTTTCATTTTTAGCAGGGATGTACTTGGATTGATTCAAATAATGAAATTTTCTGCCATTTTTAGCTTCCAAAGCTTGGTATCATTCATATGACTCTGATTATCCTTGGAATTGGCCATTCCAGGAGCCTCAAAGACCCTTTTGTATAATTTTCTTTTCTTTTTTTCACTTATTGGCATGCATCTCTTATTCTTGTTTTTCCGATTTCTGCATTTAGTATTGATGCTTCTTTTGTTATAGGATTGGGTTAAATGATTGAAGTAAGTTGTTTTTCAAGTTATTTATATATTCCCAAGCATGATTGATCTCTACAATATCTTTGAAACACCATATTTATCATTGAGTTACTTGAATTTGTTTACTAGTTCACAAATCTAGAATTTTTGGAAGTCCCTTGTAACAAAATAGTAGTATCTTTCTGCTATTTTTTAGAACGTGTTAATGAACTTCATTTGAGTTGATTCCACTTGTATTAGGTCATAAAAACATTCAAGTTAATAAAAAAATTTACCCCAATTAATTTTCACTTGATTAGGTTAGACATTTGATAGGTTAACTAACTCACTAGTTATTGAATTTCCAGTTTTTAGAGTAGAAATTTTCTGCTATTTTTTAGTACATGTTAACAGAGGTATTTTGGAGTGATTCCACTTGGAATGGAGACCTAAGACATCCTATTTAATAATTTTTTTTTACATACCATTTGACTTTGATTTACATGGGCTTTTAACAATATTCTCTCTCATGTAGCATTACCAGCCTCCTGTTGCAATCACCTATAGCAAATGTGTAACATCACGTTTCTTCACTAGTTTTGATCCCCACTACAACTTGGACTTAGTCTAGATGAATAATGACCCCTATGCTCTAAATCTATGATTGGGGAAACCTAAGGACCACTATAGACCCCTCCTTCCTCCACTACAAACACAAAACAACAAATAGACTTAGGAAACAATTTTTACATTTGAAACTCTTCAATGCAAGTGAAGTAGACTTAGTTTCTAAATTTCGTAGTTATGTGTTGTAGATTAACTTTCTTCTTTCCAATAAATTTGAAATTAGATTAATGATTTCCATTTTGCAAGTAGAATAATTGATTTTATTTTTTTGCAATTAGAGTAGCATGGTTTATTTCTGCACCTAGTTTAGGTTAGATTTTATGACATTCACTTCATTAGATCAACGAAAGAAGGACACATTGCATGTTTCACATACAATGTCGACACCTCTTAAGTTTGTACGAACCCTGGGTTGATAATTTAAGTTGGTAGCCTTAGGAGTTGCAACATTCTTGTTGCAATACTGGGGCTCATCACATATAACTTTCCCTTAAACATAAAAACATTAGACTTTAAAATTATAGGTGGACAGATAATAACTACATTCCCTCACACTTTCATCTTGGCCACTTAAGCTTCGATCAACAATACTTTTGCTTAAAAATTTAATTCGACCGATTAAAATGATGATAGGTCATGGCTTTTATTTTGGTAGCATTGTTGTCGAATGACGTGTCTGACTTGGTTTCTATTGATTTTGTAGTGCCTCCTTTATTGATGATCAAACCATTTTCTTCCATTTAATTTGGCAATGACCTTTTTTATATCACTTGTATTGGTCTTGCCAGATTAAATGGAAGTGCACATAAATTTTTGATAGAAGCTAGATCTTACGGCCCAAATTGAATTACCTTGAAAAATAAAAGTGATAACACTAGGAAAGGAAGAAAATCTAAAGGGCCATGTCAAATTATTTTTTCCATATCGCCTAAGAATGATAGAAAGTCCTATAACAACTCAAAAGATAACAAAGCTGATCAAGAATTGTATAGATGAGGTAGAAGATCCCATCTCATCCCCACTACTTGAGAGAAAAGTGAGATAGGTAGAGAAAAAGAAAAGAACAAATCGGGAGTTCAAATTTTCAACAGAGATAGGAGGCTATGGAATGGAGAATGTCATTCTAGACTTGGGTTCAGATGTAAACATTCTACCCAAAAGATCATGGGAATAGATGGGAAGACCACAACTGGCTTGGTCACCAGTTCAATTGTTCTTGACCAACCAATATAAAATCTTCCCAATTGGAAGGCTAAAAGATGTGTAGATCAACCTTGATGGAGTGGAAATTATAGCATATTTTGAAGTTATTGAAATAGTGGATGAGACAGAACCATATCAAACCTTGTTAGGTATTGACTAGGAATTTGACAACAAGGTTGTCATCAATTTGAAGAAAATAACAATGGCCTTCGAATCTGACTTAATCAGATTGGTCACCCCTCTAGATCCTAGGGAAGGAACAAGATACACAAATCCTGTAATGGAAGATTGGGATAATGGAAAGATTGAGGACTTGTACAATGTTACTGCTAAGAAACAAGATCAAGGAAGATCCACAACAAGTAGTGAGAGAGATGCAAATCTAGGAAGCCTATATGATATCACTGCATGAAGGGAAGACTATGTCAACCCCACTGCAGATGGAGAACTAAGTTGGAGGAGCATCTTCTCATATGATGTAGATTCAAAAGATGCACTAGATCACTGGAAAAATAGGCTACACAAAGTATCATCTAGGAGATGTGTGTGGATAACTAGACACGTGAGGTGGATTGGCTCAGAGATCTAGGAATTACCAAACTTTGACGCGATAGGGAGCCTCACTGACTTCCTGCAGGAAATAGAAAAAGTACCAGAGAAATTGCATTTTATTGCTTTAGATGTCACACTGTGTGGAACTCTAGTGAGATGGTGGGTGACACACAAAGAAACACCAAAATATTGGGAGATTTCAACAATAACAATGTAGCAAAGATTCGACCAAAGCTAAAATCACCTCGCAACTTTGTACAAAGGCACAAAATATCTAGTGGAGCATCTGTTGTGATGCAAGAAGTGTCGATTAATATTTAAGTGGAAGAAAAATTCTGGCCGCACAAGTTCATCCACACCCTCACGACCATACCAAAGATCTAGTATGTGAAACAAGAATTAAGAAGAGCAATGAAAACATGGACAAGGATCATTGAATACTTTGGGGCCATTTTTGGACCCATTTAAGAAGAACCCATCTTGACCACTATGCTACAACACGTCAGGGAAATTACATTCTAGGAAAAATAGAAGACAAGTGCAACTAAAGACTTTGTTTGCACACAACACTTAGAGAAATACAAGCATCAACACATGGTACACTTCCTAAAGATTGAAGAAGTTCCAAATGAAGAAGACCCACATCACTTGAAATTTGGAGAGACAGAAGAATAATGCATGGTAGAAGGGGTGACCACTAGCCCAAGTGCCCCTGATTATAACAAGCCAATCAAGACTAGAAAACATGACATTGGCACAGAGGAAAATCCCAAAATGGTGATCATTGGAGATTATTGGGATGAGGAGACCATGAACCAAGTGGTGGGCTTTCTAAAAGAATACCATGACATTTTCTAAAATGAAGGGCATTGATGCACAAACTAGCACCCTAGGGTTGTGCAAGGCTCACAGGGGGGTAGCTTGGGTCAAATAAATATTGTTTCCCAGTGTCACTTCGAAAACTAGCCTTCTCACTTTAGATTCACTAAGGAATCAAGGAGGGTATCCCTAGGTAAGAGAGTTGGAAAGGAGAGGGGTGGAGCTTCTAGAGGCCAAGATGGATCAAGGAGGCTTCTCCTTGTCAAGTCTCTTGCAATGGTTAAGGAGGGAGACAGGTTCACAAGAGCAAGTGATAATCAATCATCAAGCCTATAACCTTATACAACTTCTTCTCTTATATGAACAAGTCTCACAGAGGAAGGAGGGAAGAATGAGTCAAGGAGTCACTTCACTTGTGGAAGTGAAGGAGGAAGGTTTGCAAGGGAGCTTCCCTTTGTCTATGTCACTTCCTGGAGAAATGGTTGTGTTTGAAGCTCACTTGTAGAATAACTAGGAGATAGAGGGATTGTTCCACCCTAGGCTTAGGCTTAGAGGTCAAAATAAGTGAATGACTTGTGGGAGGGTCAAAGAAAATTACTTTAGTCTAAGAATGAAGGCAAGGAAGGTAGGCTTAGAGCTAACGTAGGGTTGCCATAAAGGGATGCTATAGGTCTGCACTAACCTATACTCTTGAAGTTACATTTACTAACATTAATATGACTTGAACACTAAAGTGGTCGCTAGCATTAAAGTCATGCAATAACGTATAATATTTGTACTTAACCTAACAAAAAATCTATTTGTTTGCTTAAAAAATTTTTGGCCATCCACTGGATGGTTTAAAGCCATAACACTCCAATCAAAAGGATTTATCATGGTATTCTTCTTGATTCCTGAATACAGACACCGTGTTTGGAGGAGGTTTATGGATGATATGGAAAACTGTGCCAATCCCTTTGAAGCATAGCCATCATCTAATCTAGCACAGTTTAGACTCCCTGGCTTACCCCTAGAGTTTTGGCATGAATTGATCTTTTCATAGGTTGAAAACTATTTAGATTTACATTTGTATCATCAAAGATCACAATAGAAAGAACCAACTTGGGCAAATAACTGTTGACTTCAATTCAATCAAAGTTGTTGGTTAACTAATGGGAGAAAATGCCTGAATATGAAACTACTAATATGACTGTAAAGGCCTCTCCTAGGCTGCTCATTTGGAAAATAGGAACCTATGATTGCAACAATGGAAGTAGTAGGTTTGATGCCTTAGTTTTCTAAGTAGTGTTTCAAATTGAGTACTTCTTGCTCCCACAACAAAAGAAGGTTTCCCATTATGTTGTAGTCCCAAGCATTGATGTTTTCCCCATTCCAAACCATCATTAAAAGGAATCAATAATGAAAGGGAGCTACTCTTTTTATGAGTTTCCAACTCAGGAAGCCCATAATATCTTCTAGTGGGAATTTTAGACAACAAGTACTCATGGCCTCTTGGATAATTTGACCTTGAACGCTTTCCCTCACATGTCCACATTATTTTGCAATATTTACAATACTAGTTTTCCACCCATTAGTTGGCACCCATTATAAATTCATAAATAAGCTATTGGCATGGAAATACTTAGGAATTCAAAATTTTGCATAACAAAAAAAATTCTCCTTCAACCTAGAAGGTGTCTTGGATATTATCCCTGTGAATTTTTCAGCCTTAAGGCTGTTGTAAAACAAGATACAAAACAACAACAGAAAGAGGACAATCTTTCACCTCCAAACAACCCAAAATTCCCAACAATTCAAGGAGAAAAGATACTAAAGCAAGGGGATAAGTATACATATGGTGGTGTGAATATTTTATCAATCATACCTTGGCCACATTGACTGAATAAGATATAGACTAATGTACACCATTTTTGCCACTATTGGGTCTCATTGGTTAGATTTTGTTAATTATGGTTTAATTAATTGACATGTTAAGAATATTTTCCATCAAGTTAAGATGTTCACAACAATGTTATCATCACTAAAAAATTTAGCTTTCTCATTCATAGGGTCTTATTTCTTATGAACTGGTATTACTACAAACATATGTGAGATTCACGATATTAAATGGATCTGTAGTGACTACTAAGTGTAATGCTAGATAAATTTCTTATCTATATATTTTCTCAACCCGAAATGCACTGACTATTTTAAGTGTGTGATCAGGTGCTCAAGTTTATGCTAAAAAATAGAAGTGTCAAAATCTTGTTAAAATCAACTTCTGATAGAAGAGCTCGTCATTTTGAATACAACGGTGTGAACGATACTCAAATCCGAGATCATATGCAAAATTTAGAGCAAGTCAAAGTTCAAGTTTGACTTGTTTACATCGCAGAATTGGATGACGTGGAAAAGGTCCCAGTGAATGAGGAGGCGCCAAGTGGGAGACCACCATTGGCCCTCGCATATCGCATATTATAGGTGGATCGGGTTAAGAATCGTCCCCTAGGCACTTCTGATTGCTATTTACGATATCGTATATCGCAATTACAGGAAAGGAGGAGTTATAAAATCAACCCCCGGCATAGTCAAGGTTGTGATGCGATATATCGCAATCGCATATTGCACCCAGTTCCCATTGATATATATATGATACAAGGATTATCCGCTGATAATGAAATGCAATGAGTTTCGCTAGCGATAAGACCTCGGATGCAATATTTTATATGTTTCAGTTTAATGTCTTGTCGGGTCCGCGATATCGCTATCAAAACATTACCCCTGTGTTAACAAGACCCTCAGCTTGCCAAAATTCACTGATTGTGAAATGCACTAGTTCCCAGATGCAATGCCACTATAGGTTGCGATTTAATATCTAATCAGGTCCGCGATATCGCAATTACAAATTTTTCGTTTCTAGTCACAGACATAAGAGCCGCAACACTTGCCGATTGCGATTTTCGATATAGACGACAGTTTATGGCCCGTGAAGTGGCCAAATTCTGCTTAGTTAGCGGATTTTGGAGTGAATTTGTGGAATTATGTCAGTTTTGGAGCAATTTGTGGAACAAATAGTGGGAGAACCAGGACAAGTCATAACTTCTTTAGTTCTTATCCAAATGGGATGCAGAAAGAGGCTAGATAGCCGTTTTTGAAGATTCTGAACTCATTGAGACAAGTTTCAGAGGGATTTGAGCATTGTAAACAAACTTTTATTTCAATTTTGAGCATAATAAAGAGGCCCAAGCATTGGAGGATGGATAAAGGAGACGTAGCCCAGGAGGGGTGAACTCCTCATCAAATCTTTGTGTTGTGTGTTGTATTTTAATGTTCTTTGCTGTTATTTTGCTATTGTTCAGCATATGTTTTCTGTTAAATTGTTTATAACATTTACATAAGAAACTCTCATGGGAATCAGTTAATTCAGCAAACATGGTGAATCCTTAATCACTTTATAAGTAAATGATAAGCATCTTGGGTTTTATTCTGAATGGGGAATTAGCATAGCATTACTAATTTTCTCCATTTCAGATCAAGTTGGTATCAAAGCACTGGTTTTTGCTTACTAGATTTGCTTGCGCAAAGAAGGATTTAATTGTTTTCTAGTTTTATGTCATGCTTACAAGGTTAAAGCTAAAAAGAGGTGAAGGAAAGCTGGCTGGAAACCCTAACATTGGGTCAAGGGGAAGAAGAGAAAGGTTGCCACAATATCCAATACCAGTTCAACCTCAGGTTATAGTTGAGACTATAGAGATAATGTCTCATGAAGGAGAACCTACAAACATGACAAAAGATGAGACGACCTTCAGAAAGACTTTCTTTGATATGATAGAGATGGTGAATGTCGTCTATGAAGAGAGGAATATCAGGTTGCAAGGAGAAAGTTCTAAACCTCCCAAAGGAGAAGGCTCTTCAGGAGGAGGTAACGAGAATGGAGACAAATCTACACCCTCTCCACCATCTTCTTCATCTTCTACTTCACAAGCATCTTCACACTCTTCCACTAGTACAACCCTTACTCATACCCATCATCATTTTGCAAAATGAACTGGTAAATCACCTTTTCTAAAGCTTGATGTTAAATTTGAGTTGCCCATGTACAATGGAGAAGTTAATGCAGAAAAGCTGGATAACTGGTTTCGTTAGTTGGACGTGTATTATAGAATTCAAAACCTTCAAGAGGATGACATAAAGATCCAATTATCGTCCTTGAGAATGGAGGCTACAACACTTGTATGGTGGGAACCAAAGACCCAAGAGGAGATTGAAAAACATGGTAAGATCTCTATTACTTGGTTTGATTTCATTGCTGCTATAAAAAGACAATTCTACTTTAGCCAATATCCAAAAATCTATCATGAATTGGCAAAATTTCAGACAATTAAAAGGTCAAAATGTTCAAGAGTATACTCAAGAGTTTAGGAGAAGAGCTCTTATGCTAGGACTAGACTTAGAGTCACAAGACACTTTGTTGAAATATATAGGAGGTTTTCATAGCTATCTTCGACACACCATTCTTATGTTTAATCCCACGAATCTTGATGAGGTTTGTGTTCAAGCTACACACCTCAAAGGAAGACGGAAAAATGTACAAGAAGAAGGTAAGAAGAAGCCCTTCCAGAGTGGTGGAAAAGGAAATAATTTTAAAGGACGGAAGAAGAAAAATTCTTCTATTAAGAAATAAGGGGAGAAACCCATGTACAAGAATTGTTCCAAAGAGGGCCATGATGAAGCACATTGTTGGAGGCTTCATCCTAAATTAAGACCGAATAAATTTAACAATAAAGGGAAACATAAGACAAATGTTGTTGTACAACAAGACTTGGGTTCTGACTCAGGTGATGAAGCAAAGGTTGCAGCCACAGTCACTAAAGGAAAAGTTGTGGTAAAAAAAAGCAAAGAGGAAGCCATGACAAGCACCAACGCAGAAAATAACTCCAATAATGCTTCAAATGAGGAATACATAATTTAGTTGTTCCATATTCGAGTTATTTCCAAACACACCAAGATTGATATGAAGTTGGACATTGGATCTTAGAAAAATTTAATTTCTACAGAATTGGTCAAGAAATTGAATATGGAAACCCTGCCTCATCATAAACCATATCCATTGGGTTGGATAACCAAGGATGCAAATCTTCAAGTCACAAGGAAATGCGTTTTCAGGTTTTCTATTACTGCCAATTTCGTTGATGAAGTTGAATTAGATGTAGTGCCGCTAGATATTTCTGGAATTGTGTTGGGAAGCCCGTATCTGTATGATAGGAAAGCTGTTTTCCATATATTTGAGAACAAATATCAGTTTTTCAAAGATGAAGTGGAGTATATTGTGAGACCCCATCACAGGTTGCTTAATCTGTCTTTGGCAAGCACAGGGAAAATGAAACAACTCATCAATTCTAATAAGATTCTCGTGCTCCTTATGATAAAGCAGAAGAATTACACAGAGCATGAATCCTTTGCAGGTTGTGATGTGAGCTGAAAGATGAATTGGTTGATGTGGTCAATCAATATGGAGACATGTTTCAAGAGCCAAAGGGATTTCCACCAAAAAGGAGAATTCAACATGAAATTCAGCTACAACAAGACTGCCCACTTCCAAACATCAGTATGTATGGGATGCCAATTCTAGAAAGTTTAAAAAATAAGAAACAAGTCCAGGAATTGTTAAATAAAGGTGTAATTCGTCCCTCTTCTTCGCCATGTGGTTCGCTAATTGTTTTGGTGCCCAAGAACGATGGAACCTGGCGCATGTGTGTAGATTATCGAGCTTTAAATGAAATTACCATAAAGAATCGATACCCACTGCCCTGAATATATGATTTGATAAATCAGTTGAAAAATGCAAAATATTTCACTAAATTAGACTTGAGAAGTGGATATCATCAAGTTAGAATAGCTGAGGAGGATATTTGGAAGACTGCTTTTAAAACCAAACATGGATTGTTTGAGTGGTTGGTTATGCCTTTCGATCTTTGCAACGCTCCAGCTACATTCATGAGAGTTATGAATGATGTTTTAAGATCCTTTCTTGATGAGTTTGTAATTGTCTATTTAGTTGATGTTTTGATATTCAACGAATCACGAGAAGAGCATGTCAAGCATGTGACGAAAGTGTTGGATGTATTGAGAAAAGAACAATTATTTTTGAAGATGTCTAAATGTGAATTCAGGAAAACTTCCTCAGTGTATTTGGGCGACACAGTTGGAGGAGGTGAGCTGAAGATTGACCCCTCTAAAGTTTTGGTCATTGTGAATTGACCAATACACAAATCAGTCACAGAAGTAAGGAGTTTTCTGGGAGCAGCGCAATACTGGAGGAAGTTCATTTCAAATTTCTCTTCCATAGCAACTCCACTACATGCTTTGACCACCATGAAGGTTCTCTTCCAGAGGGGAGGCAAACAACAAAAATCATTTGATGCTTTGAAACAAAATATTGGTTCATCCCCAGTTTTAGCATTGCCATATTTGAAACAACCATTTGAAATACAAATAGATGCAAGTGACTATGCCATGGGTGCATTTCTTTTACAGCATGGTAAGCCCATTTCATTTCATTCTAAAATTTTTAATGGTGTTGTTATTAATTATCCTAAATATGATAAAGAGATTTACGCATTGGTGCAAAGTGTGAAGAAATGGAAGCATTACTTGATGGTAAAGAAACCATTATTCACATCGATCCTCAACCTTTGCAATATCTAAAATATCAAACAAAATTGCAACAATCAAGGAACTTTCATTGGATGGGATTCTTACAACAATTACACTTGGTAATTAGGTACAAGAAAGGTATTCATAATAGAGTTGTTGATATGCTTTCTAGACCGGTTGTTAATGTAGCCATTTTACTCAATAATAATTCATTTTTGCATGAAACTTATGTTGAACAATACACACATGATGCTGACATTCAAGAGGTATATTCAAACTTGAGTCAAGGCCACCAAGTTGAGGAATTAGACTACCATGTACATGATAATATGTTGTATCATTTTGGAAAACTTTGTGTTCCACAGGGAGAGAGAGTAAATGTCACAAGGGAAGAAAACACTTCTCTTATTGCTGGACATTTCGGTGTAAGTAAAACAATGGCAAATATTTAGTGGTATTTCTACTGGCCTCGTATGCTTGAAAGTGTGTCACATTTTATCAGAGGTTATTCATTGTGTGCCGTTAGTAAGCCTAGTAATAGGAAAATAGGATTGTACACACCACTTCTAGTGCCTTCACGTCCATGGGAGAGTGTTTCTATGGATTTTGTAGGAGGTCTTCCTTTATCAAGAAAAGGTCATGATTATTTGTATGTAGTTGTGGATAGGTTTAGCAAGATGTGCATACTAATGCCTTGTAAAAAAAAATTACAACTTAGCAAACAACTCAAATTTTCTTTCAAAATGTATGGGTTCATTTTGGATTACCTACTTCTATTGTAAGTGATCATGATTCGTGATTTGTTGGGAATTTTTGGTCAAGTTTATGGAACTTGATGGACACCGAGTTGGAGAAAATTACAACCTTCCATCCACAAATAGATGGTCAAACTAAAGTGGTTAATATGACAATTATTCATTTGCTAAGAGGATATTGCAACAAACATCCTAAGTTATGGGATGAACAATTGCATTATATTCAACATGCTTACAACCGAGCAAAACACTCTTCTACTCTAACTTCTCCTTTTGAGTCATGTCTTGGTTATTTGCCTAAATCGCCTTTGGATTTCATCTTTGAGAAAGATGTAGTTGTAGATGGACATAATGACATAGACGGAGCAAAGAAATTCATAGAATAAATTTAGTTGATTCACCAAACAGTTCAAGAACAACTAGAAAAGAGTCAAGGCAAGTATAAGGCAAGGCATGATAAGCATCGTGTGGATCATCAATTTCAAGTAGGTGATGAAGTTTGGCTTTACATTAGCAAGGAAAGGCTTCAAGGTGAAGGTAAAAATCTAAAACCAATCCGTTATGGTCCATTTAAAATTCTGGAAAAGATTGGTAATAATGCTTTCAAGCTTGATTTGCCTTCATATATGCAAATTTATTCCATTGTTAATGTTGAAAATTTGAGATTGTATGAGCCTCCTTTGATTGAAGATCAAGGAGAAAGTGTACAAATTCCATCAATTGAATATTTTTCTCCAGAATTTCTTGATGAGCTTTAGCAAGACACCATACTTGACAGAAGAACAAGGTCATCAAAAAGGGGAAATCTTGATTATCTTCGAGTGGGTCTCAAAGGTACAAATCCATCAAAGGCCAAATGGATTGAAGAGGGGAAGGTGAGGGAACAATACCCTCATCTGTTCAATAACTAAATATAATATTTTGGGGTCCAAAAGGCTTCCAATGGGGAGGAGTGATTAGGTGCTCAAGTTTATGCTAAAAAATCAAATTGTCAGAATATCGTTAAACTTACCTTCAGATTGAAGAGCTCATCATTTTGAATCCAACTGTGAGAACAACACTCAAATCCGAGCTCATATGCAAAATTTAGAGAAAGTCAAAGTTCAACTTTGACTTGTCTACATGGCAGGATTGGATGACGTGGCAAAGGTCCCAGTGAATGAGGAGGCGAAAAGTAGCAGACCTCCATTAGCCCTCAAATATCACATATCACAGGTCGCAGGTGGATTGGATTAAGAATTGGCCCCCAGGCAGTGCCAATTACAATTTGTGATATCGTATATCGCAATCGAAAGAAAGGAGGAGTTATAAATCAGCCCCCGACACAGTCAAGGTTGCAATGCGATATATCACAGTCGCATATCGCACCCAGTACCCATCGATATATATGTTACAGGGATTATCCACCGATAGCGAAATGTGATGAGTTCCGATAGTGATAAGACCCCGGATGCGATATTTTATATGTTGCAGTTTAATGTCCCGACGGGTCCGTGATATCACTATCACAACATTCCGTTGTGTTATCAAGACCCTTAGCTTGCCAAACTTCACCGATTACGAATTGTGATAGTTCCCAGATGTGATGCCACTATAGGTTGCTATTTAATATCTCGTTGGGTCCGCGAAATCGCAATCGCAAATCACCTATTTCTATTCACAGACCATAAGAGCCTGCAAGACTTTTTGATTATGATTTGCGATATGGCCGACAGATTATGTCCCATGGTGTGGCAAAATTCTCACTCAGTTAGCGAATTTTGGAGCGAATTTGGGATTAAGTTGGTTTTGGAGCAATTTGTGGAACAAATAGTGGGAGAGCTAGGAGAAGTCATAACTTATTAAATTCTTATCCAAATGGGATGCAAAAAGAGGCTAGATAGCCATTTTTGAGGATTTTGAACTCATTGAGATAGGTTTCAGAGGTATCTGAGGATTGTAAACACACTTTTGTTGTAATTTTGAGCATAACAAAGAGGCCCAAGCATTGGAGGTTGGACCAAGGAGACGTAGCCCAGGAGGGGTGAACTCCTCATCAAATCTCTATGTAGTGTTGTATTTTATTGTTCTTTGTTGTTATTTTGCTATTGTTCAGCATATGTTTGATGTTAAATTGTTTATAACATTTACATAAGAAACTCTCATGGGAATCAGTTAATTAAGCAAACATGGTGAATCCTTAAGCACTTTATAAGCAAATGATAAGCATCTTGGGTTGTATTATGAATGGGGAACTAGCAAAACATTAATAATCTGCTCCATTTCATATCAGTGTGAAACCTGGACTATTAATGGCAATGAATTCTTCCATTTAGCATATTCAGGGATGACACAAGTGCATAAAGTCTTTATATTAAAAATTGTACTTAGAATAATGTATTTCAAGCTATGATTTTAATGTGAAACCCAGGATTTTGAAGGCACAACTCTCCTATTTTAACACAATCAGAGACCACACATGTACATTCAACCACAATCCCCTTTTTTCTTCTCATTCATCTGAGCGACCATTAAAGAGGGTACGTGTATGTGTAAAATAATTTTCATAAATGACATTTGAGTCTACTCGAAGAAATGTCTGTAACTGAGTTATTATAAGCCATTGTTAATATCAAAAGAGTAAGGTATGTACTAGGCAGAGTTAAAGTATTAATAGGCCTCAAATGGTATACCACTTCGTGCATAGGAAACACCATTCTAGATGTGCTGACCTTTATTCCTGAATTGCAATGGATACATCAAGTGAGGTGCCATTATGAAATCCTTCAAGTATGAGATACCATGATCTCAAATATAGTGGCCTAATGCTCAGGAAACTTAAGGCCTTACTTCATGCCTATCGTTCTCTGAGAATAATATTATCCCATAGGTCATATAAATCATCCATCATGTGGATGTACATCATATGGGGCAGTCATGGGATGTAAGTGTACCGCAGTGTCTAGACATACAACTTGTTCATGGTTACAATCTCAACCATAGTGGCTAACTGTACAACATAATCCATGTCACACGATTCAAGAAGTATTTTTAATTTTGTAACCTTGATCTATAGTGACTTATTTGCTGAGATCCTCAGGATGGTCATAGGGATAGGTTTCAATATTTTCCTCCCAACCATTTACACCTGCTAGCTATGTAGCTGTCACCCCCTAGATTGTAGTTGAGGACCAAAATTCTCCAGGCTCATTTTCTTCATTGTTCTTGCTCCAATATTGGCATCAATTGCCACAGATCCAAAAAACTGAGTCAAGGCCATAAAAGGAACCACTGACATAACTCTAATCATGATTTGGGATGTCTAAAGGCCTATATTCTTCTTTAGGAGAATGCCACCGGTCTATATGACCTTGTTGATAACTACTGAGAGTTTCAAATTTGGATTAGAAGAAGTCTGTATGCCATGTTTTGCTCACTGATTGTAGGGAGAGGGCCTCATCCATGTAATAACTTCACTATGATAATAAAGAGATGCCAAGACATCTACAACAATGGACAAAACTATGGATAAAATACCATAAGTATTGTAAATTGGAGAAAAGGCCAAATAGGAAACCTTATCATCATTTTTCAGAGGTATGTAAGGGAAAGTAGAGGCTTAGTCCATATCAAAGGTCCCATTAGGGAGAATAAAAATCCTAAAAATCAAGTCCTATAATCACATTTTCTGAAAAATGAATTAAAATTTCGGTAGGCTAGAAATAATCATTCTAGCCAGTAAGAGAAGACATCTGGTAGAGGAAATAGGCTGACCTGTATGGAAGACTCTATGGGTCTATTCTTAAAACATATATAATGAACATATGAAGCCCTAGTTTTATAATTGAAGTAACAAAAATACCTACTCCAAGAAGGCTTAAAATATCTCAAGAAATAGGTAGCAAACATATTCATTGATTTGAGAAGAAAGAACATCTAAAGTTAATATAGAAGCCTAGCTTGAAAGGTTGTAGCAACATCTAAATTCATATTCTAGTTAAGAGAAAGACTTTCGTGGAAGTATTGGAGTTGGCACAAGCATAAAAAGCATCTTAATTTGGCACTACTATTGGGAAAATCATGACATCAATGGAAGGAGAAATACCTTGATGATGATGAAGGCTCTGTAGCAACTTTTGATCATGGAGGACTAATTTATGTAGTCCTCGACTGTAAGGTACATACAATTATTTTATGCATAAAGGATCTAACATGAATTGTTTAAAAAGGTTTTTATGACATATTTCTAGGGTTTATAATCTTCATCTTTGAAGAATATTGGTATCTAGAGATTATAAATGCTAGATGGTATTTGGAAACCCTAGTTGTATGAAAAACCATAACTACTTGTTCCCTCATAGAAACCTTAACTCCTTATGTTTAGGGTTTTTAGGTAGTCTAGGGTATGTGTCAAGGTTGGAATCAAATCAAGTATAGGGTATGAAATCATGTTCCTAGAGATGGTTAGGGTTTGTACTTGAAAACCCTAGGAATTCATTCTTTAAGATTCCATGAAGAAAACCTAGATTGTAAAATCTATCTTCATGCTCTTGATGTTGTATATTTTTCTTTGTGGTACTTGTCAATGAATAATGCAGGTAAAGAAAGAAAATAAATAAGAAAAGAAACCCTTAACATATTTTTTATATAGTT
This sequence comes from Pinus tabuliformis, assembly GCA_031772625.1. Taxonomy (NCBI): domain Eukaryota; kingdom Viridiplantae; phylum Streptophyta; class Pinopsida; order Pinales; family Pinaceae; genus Pinus; species Pinus tabuliformis. Next base: position 334,070,810 of record CM062817.1, read on the forward strand.
CCATGATGCATTAAGTCATATTTTTTGTGCTAAGAGACACCTTCACACAATTGTAGATAGAATTAAGAGTTGAACATGAATACTACATACTGAATTATAGAGTTTTGTGGCTCATATCAAGGGATCAAAATATAAAAAAAAGGTTCATCATCAGTCTAGATCCATGCTTTGGCATAAAAACATTAGAAAAACACAACTCCCGATGCAAAAGTGTTTGAATAGATATGATGGGATCAAATTTGTAGCATTTCAACACCTGCAGAGTATCTATATGGAAGATGGTTCTATTTTCCCAGCTATAGAAATCTCTATTCTAGAGCATATCCGATCACTTATTAATAGGGTAGAAAAATAACACCTCATGCTTACAATATTTGAAGATGAACTCATATCAGTTGTAAAATCATTTGACCTAGAGAAGGCTCCAAGGCTATATGGTTCCACTATCCAGTTCTATATGAAGCATTGGGACATAATCAAGGTGGACCTACTCTAAATGATTCAATAATTTAAAAACATTTCTTGCATAGGAGGAGGCACCAATTTTGATTTCCTACCATTAGTAACTAACGAGCTTCATCCATCATGTTTTTCATGCTTTAGGCCCATCTTGTTGTGTAATACAACAGTCTATGGTATATAAGATACAATGAAAATCTTCGCCGAAGCTTCTATATCATATCTTATCCTATTGATCCTTTGCTTCCATACTACTCTCCAGCTTCCCCTTAGTCCTTCAAAGGAAAACACATAGAGACTCTAGGAGGGGTGCCACCTAACATTACTGCAAGTTGCTTCCGCTGCATGTACACGGGCTGATCCAATATGCTCTCTAGGCTGGCTAATCCTTGAGCTCCAATGTTCCAATCTAGTAGTCGCTTTTTTCCAACAAAGTGATGCACATTAGGCACCAAACTTAACCCAACCTGTAGCTCTCTTCTTCACTTCAAGATTGGTGGTCTAGAGATACTTTGGGTAGCCAACACGTTTCCCTCCACAAGGCCAATGGAACCCAATCCAATCAATCCAATATCTACTCCTAGTTAGGGTTTCTTCATACCCAAGAAAACCCCAACAATTGGAACCCATAGCCTACAAGTCAAATCCATGCAAAATGGGTCAAAGCTATGACCCAACACAAGAAACAATTCTACTCCAAGTCTATTATACTGTTGCTATTATGAATGTGACTTGTTAGATAATTATAGCATGTTGCACCAACCCTTAACCAAGAAACCAAGCAACCCTAAATCACTGCGACATCACCATGCACGAAATCCCTCCTTTTGTGTTGCTATTTTGGGCACTTTTCAGCCTCAAAACAACCCTGCATAGGCACCTTTTTGTGGTGGTATAGCCTGTAGCCTACCACAGTCATCTCCCTATACCCACAACCTCTCCAAACTGAGGTATCTTCCCTTAAAACCTTTCCCTACAGACCCTTGAACAACCCTTTTCACACTTGGCCTAGTTGTAGCATGGGACAACCCTAAACACAATCACCAAGAGGCTCCAAACAACCCTTAAACTCCTCTTTGTTCTACCCTTATCTCCTATGGCAAAACTTAGGTCTCTTCCCCTTCTACGTTGCCCTTGTGTTGCATAATGGATGTCCTAAATGAGACACAATCACCTCCTATTTATACACACATGAATGGATTCTAAAAATTTCCAACAAGGTCTTGTCCAGCTGTCAAGATGCTTATTAAACTTAAGCCGGCCTTAACTCATTTGGTGCAAACCCACTCCAGAACTTCAAAAATTCATATCTCCATTTCTACAACTCGGAATCGGACGATCTTCATTGCGTCAGATTTGTCTCGATGAGAGCTCTCATCCTCATCCATCATAGGTCGAAATGTGCTCATGGTTTTGGCCCAAATCATGATGGGTGCAAAACCCCAACCTAGGCTTCCAAGCCCACAAGTGACCCTTGTGGTGCTTTTCCCTCTAAACCATGAACCCTAGGGCTTGGTGTACCTCCCAAGCTACTAAAAAATTAACACTCCCTCTTAGCAAGGGAGGTACTTCCAAGACTAGCAAGAAACTCATCATCATCATCATCACTACTCGCAATGCTCGCCAAACTCTTGGCGCTAACCACTGCAACAATCCCTATAGCATGAACTATGCCTCTCTTGGAAGTGTCATTATCACTAGAAGCATATTGCTTCTTCTTCTTTTCATGTATCACTTTCCAATCCTCCATGATTCCTTCTTGCCATATGTGGAAGCACACTTGCTACCCACTGACCATGCTCTCTTCTTGGGCTGTAAAGTCTCCCTCTGAATCTGCAAGTTCCCGCTAGAACTCGACTCCTTTCGAGTCTTTGGAATCTGGACCTTCCTCTCTGGAACCTGTACCTGTCCCTCTAATTCTTGCACCTGCACTTGCTTCTATGGAACCTACATATGCTCCACCTGCTTCTTCTTCCCATGATCCATAGGCTTTCCCGTCACCCTATATATACCATGCTCTCTAACTCCAAGAATAATCCCATAAGAGCTAGAGCCTTTAGGCCTGAGTCTTGCCTTCCCATCTTGAAACAGGACCTCAAACCCCTTCTTCTTGATCATCGAGATATATTTCACGCTATATCTGAGACCTGGTACAAAAAGTACATCTTGGACTCGCATCACTCGTCCTATCTCCATATTGAATGGTACAACTCCTTATCCTCATATTTCCCTCTCACTCTTGTCTCCCACCACCATGTGCAACTTCAAGTCCCATTCAACTAGAGTCTCAAAAACCTCATGTAACCCTGTCATATGTTTTGCCACACCACTGTCCACGTACCATCCATCCTCATCAACAATACCCTGTGATAAATGAGATATCATAGAAAATCCTCCTCCTCCAACCTCTTGGTTAGAGCATCTATCTCAGAAGAAGTGGAAACACCGACGGACTGCTTTCCTTTCTTCTTCTCGTCATATCCCTTCTTCTTCATCATAAATCTTGATGAAAAGTGGCCCACCTTGCCACAATTGAAACACTTGAATTTACTCAAGTCCTTCTTCTACTTACCCTTCATTCGTGTTGCAAGTTCCATGTCATCATCTAAATCCCTCTTCCTCGGATGAAGATCCTCGTCTCACAACTCTTCCTGAATGAATTCATCCCATAGCCTATTCCAATATGGAAAATTCTCTCTGGCAACAATCCCTTTGACGAAGGGCTTCCATTCCTTGGCGAACCCTTTCAAATCAATCCTCACCATATCCAAATCTAAAATAGTCACACTGACGACAACAAGTTTATCTCTGACCTGAGACAATATCGTCAGATACGAAGTCACTCCTTCACCCTGTATCATCTTGGTGGAATACAATTTATCCTCCAATACAGATACCCAATTCTCATTCTTATTCTGGTACAAATTCTAAAGAGCCATCCACATCTCATGCACAGTGTTCTTCCCAAAAAAATGAGGTATTAGGGAATCCTTTACACCATTAAGGATGATCAATCTCATCCTCGTACACTTCTAGCTCCTTTGTGTCAGTTGGATTCTTGATGGCTTTAGATCTTGTTGACCTGCAAGACCAACTTGATCTTTTCCTTCCATGGACTATAGTTGGACAATCCCTCCAACTTGTACTCATACTAGATACTAGCCTGCAACTTTGACATTGTCATCTACAATGTGACCAACTCCCTCTTAAGCTGTACTTCGTTGTGCACAACTCTGATTCACTGAATTCCAAAGCATCTAATACACACTCTGATGCCATGTTGGACTTCCACAATGTTGGGTCTAGGTTAGATTCTTAAAATATATGATGCTACCAAACCAAGAATCTCAACAATAACTACTTTTCACAACATAAAATATAAAGTAGTAAATCACATATGCACAAGTATACGCAAATTTAAAAAAAACTATTGTACAATAATTTACAACCCAATATTCATTATATTTAACCAATTCTTAATAGTACAACAGTCTATGGTATACAAGATACAATGAAAATCTTCATTGCAACTTCTATGTCATATCTTGTCCTGTCGTTCCTTCACTTCCATACTAATCTCTATCTTCCCCTTAGTCCTTCAAAGGATAGCACATAGAGACTCTAGGAGGGTGACCACCTAATATTGCTACAAGTCACTTTTGCTGCATGTACATCGGCTGATCCAATATTCTCTCTAGGATGGCCAATCCTTGAGCTCCAATATGCCAATCTAGAAGTCACTTTTGTCCATCAAAATGTTGCACATTAGGCACCAAACTTCACCCAACCTTCAGCTCTCTTCGTCACTTCAATATTGCTTATTTAGGGCTACTTTGGGTAGCCAATATGTTTCCCTCCACCAGAACAATGGCACCCAATACAATCACTGCAAGGTCTACTCCTAGTTGGGGTTTCTTCACACCCAAGACAATCCCAACGATTGGTTTCCACAGGATATAAGTCAAATCAATCCAAAACTAGTCAAAGCTATGACCCAACATAAGAAAAAATGTTTGTCCAAGTCTGTTGTACTGCTATTGTTATGACTGTGGCTGGTTAGGGCATCATAGCATGCTGCACCATCCCTTAACCAAGCAACCAAATGACCCCGAATCACTGTTGCATCACCATGCAAGAAGGACCTCCTTTTATGTTGCTGTTTTGGGCAATTTTTAGCCTCACAACAACCCTACGTAGGCAACTTGTTGTGGTGGTAGGGCCTATGGCCTACCACAGTCACCTTCATGTATCTACAACCTCTCCAAGCTGAGGTATATTGCCTCAAAACCTTGCCCAATAGACCTGTGGCCAACCCTTTTCACACTTGCCGTGGATGTAGCATGGGACAATCCTCCACGCAGTCACCAAGAGGCTCCAAACAACCGTTAAACTCCTCATTGTTCTGTCGTTATCTCATGTGGCCAAACAAAGGTCTCTTCCCATTCTACATTGCCCTTGTGTTGCACAATGGACGTCCTAAATGAGACACAATCACCTCCTATTTATACACATAGGAAGGGCTTCTCAAAACGTCCAACAAGGGCTTGTCTAACTATCAAGAAGCTTATTGAAATTAAGCTGACCTTAACTCATTTTGTGCATACCCACTCCATAGCTTAAAACATTCATATCTCCATTTCTACAACTTAGAATCGAGCGATCTTCACTGTGTCAGATTTGTCTCGATGAGAGCTATAATCCTCATCCATCACATATTGAAATGTGCTCATGGTTTTGGACCAAATCACGATGGGTGCAAAACCCCAACCTAGTGTTCCAAGTCCACAAGTGACCCTTGTGGTGCTTTGCCCTCCAAACCCTGAACCCCAGGGCTTGGAGTACCTTCCAAGCTACTCAAAAATCAACAATTCCCAATGTGTCTGATAGAGTAAGGCATAGCTTCATACCTAATGTGCCACAATGTTTTGGTTTTTGTCCAGAGCTCAATACTTGGTCCTCTTATTTTTTTATCATTCTCTAGATCTCCTCATTGGTACATGGAATATCAATGGCTTTTTTTCAAAGATTTTAAAATGTTGCATGAAGGTTTCCCTATATCTCTATTGTTGTACATATTAATGGCTAACTATTTTAGTAGAAATTTAGAGCATGAAAGGGAAAAGGGGATGTTTCTTGGTCTTTAAATTGTTAGGGGTGTTAATATGATAAACCATTCCCAATTTGTGTATGATACTCTTTTCTTGGGAGGTGCATATCCAATTATCACCAAAATATTTGAAGATATCTTGCACTACTTTATTTCTACTTATAGGGGCGATCAATAAATCCAAAATTTAGCTCTATGATTGGAACATAGATAAAAGAATGCTAGCTTCTATTTTCACATCTTGCAAATCCTCGTTCAATAAGGTTGGAAATCCTTTTAGTACTTGGGCATCCATTTATCCCCACACAATACCTCTAACTCTCTATGCCATTAAATTGTTCACAATAGAAAATCTAAAGTGAAATAGTGTGGGGCTTAATGGATTAATCCTATGGGAAGACTAGTGCTCCTGCACTTTGTTCTTACTTTCCTCCCTCTTTCAATTCATGGCGCTACTTTCCACAATTGGAATCATGAAATCCTTTTCTCAGGAGTTCCACAAGTTCCTCTTGTAAGGAGGCAAGGCCAAATGAAAAAGGTTCCATATAGTCAATTGGGTAGTGGTTTTCACCCCAGTGCATCATCATGGACTAAGCATAAGATATCCCACTTATGAATTTGGATTTAGGATTAGAATTGTTATTTGATTGGTTTTTGGGAAAAATGAGCAGTGAAAGAAAGCCATTCATCACAAATACTTAAAAGGAATTTGACCTTATTGTCTAGATTAGGCCCCATTAATGGAAAGTGACTCTCAAGTTTAGAGACTTACGATGGTTACCATTTCTTTTATTCATGAGAAACTCAATTGGATTATAGGATCCAGTCATCAAGTGGACACATGCACCGAAAATATTATGAGGAACCCTCCTCTGTCCTGCAACCCTCTTATTGTTCCTCTGAGGCAATAGTTGAACAATCAAAGTAAGTTATCCCTTTATGATGTTTTGAATTGGTCTCACTCTAAAGATTGCCTGGGTTGTTTCTTTGGCGACACCCCTTCCTTCCTCCATTCTACTCTATCTTTCCTTCTCTCCTCTATTAAGGGTTACATGTCAAACCCTAATTTTGACCAGGATTCCAAAAGTTGGAGAAGTGTTGGTTACACTATGAGAAAGTATATGAATACTTACTTTTCCTAATTGCCCCCCTCCAAAATATAGCCATTGGGATAATATTTGGAATATAGATGCCCTTCCAAAGATCATAATTTTCTGCTAGACCTTGTCCCATAAAGAGATACTCAAGGTGGATAACTTGAGTAAAAGGGGCATATTTTCTCCTTACATTTGTCCATTACATAAACTCCAATAAAAAACCCCCACCCTTCTCTTTATTGACTACAAAATTTCAAAAATTGTATGGAAATATGCCCTACGGGACTTAGCTCCTTGGCTCATTGGAAAAATTCCATACAACCTCTATGTGATACTTTTCAAAAAATACATTTTGGATCCTTTCAAAAGAAATCCATGTTTAGAAGGCTATAGTGTACTCTCCAAAAATTTCTCTACTTGAAAAATATATTTGGTATAGAACATAGTTCTCTTTCATGACACTCAAACCACCCAACAAAGGTTGTAGTGAAGGTTAAAGCTCTATTGTCACAACATTTCTAAACAAATCTCCTTAAGCTACCTACAATCCAATTATTAGATTCAGTGGAGGAACCCTAGTATAATTATTTTCACCTGACCCTTGAGATGTCAAGTCTTTCTAATTATTCTCACTCTTGGTACTCCTGTTTCCCAGTTAGGGTTTTTCAATCTTGGAAGCTCACAAAAGACTTTGTCATCCTCTATTTAGTAACACTTCTTATAAGCACAACCTGGGAGTGGTAAGTGCAGGTTGAGTTGTTTTTCACCTAGGAGGCACGAGCGTTTATTCATTTTACTAGGGTCTAATACATGCTTCCAACAACAAATCTAAGTTTAATGCCCACTTGCAAGGAGTTAAATTGACATATTTGTTGAATCCTCACTCCCTCATTATCTTGGGTGATTTATAATTAGTTATCAACAATATTTGTTCAAGAACGTTTCCTTCAAAATCAAAATTTGTTTCAATTGTGAAAATAATCAAAGTGGATCTTGAAACCCTCTCCACAATTCAAGCTTATCATATGCCCAAAAGTCTTAAACTCAAGGGTTGATGAGCTAGCTAATCAAGCAAATTACTACACAAAGGAATCCTTTATTAATAAACAAGTCTCAAGGTAGTCCATCCCATGAGCACATTGAGGTTAAAAATTATCATGCAATGATAATAGTAGGTGGCGATGAGACATAATCTTAATGGAGCAAGATCTACATGCATATGTGGTAGCGTTCATACCCTTGGTGTCATTATCTATTCAAGTCTATGGATCTCCCCTATAGGGGAATGAGTTATGCTATAAAAGTTCATTCACTACAAATTTAGGTGGATGATTTCATTTGTGGATATAGATGGCAACCTTCATGATGGTTAATGTTATGATTCTTTGTGGTTCTTTGTCATTTTAACTTCTTTTTTAGTTTTATTGGCCATTTCCTCACCCCATTGACAATATGGTTTCCATGCCCTATTCCATGAGGCAAAAACTCCCCCAAGGTCTACAATTTTAGCTATACAACATAAATTATACACTACCTTATTTGCAAGTTAGAATGGATCAACTAGAAGCACAATTGGCCTCTTCTCTGGAAATTTTAATTCAACATAAGAAGCAATTTCAGTAGTAAGAGGATGAAGTTGGTTGGGGTGCAAATTTTTTTAGAAGAGCTCACTTCTCCTACCCTTCAACAATAACATTTTAGTGGTTCATATCTGCACTCAGTATCCTCTCAGTATGTTCTCCATTATCCTTTTCTTGTAGACCCAAATATTGAATCCCATGTTGACGAGCTTGAAGCTTAATTCACTTTATATAATGTTGATTCGAATGGTTAGAAAGTATGCATTTAAGGTTTGTAGAATTTTGGGCATATTTTTTAGCATCTATAGATATCACTGCTCAATTTGTAATTTGAAATTGAGCCTAAGCTTATTAATGGGTCTTGTATGGGGTTTTATCATCCCATAACTCTTGATTAAGATAACCTCTTTTTTCTTCTTTCTTTGTATAGGTTTGGTATTCTAAGTCTTCTACAAGTTCATTGAGTTTAACCCCCAAACTCTCTTCATGTTTATCACTGCTAGGATTATATGTAGGGTAACCCTCTGCCAGCTCTCGAAGCTTCTCTTAAGGGAAGGCTGAAGGTTTTTCCTCAAGAATTATCTTACTTTTTCATACATAAACCTTCTCTACCACATGAACTGAAACAATATTTTCAATGTGTTTACCCAAATAAGCTTTTGTTATGTTTCTGGTAAGGACAAAAGAGGTTGTTTTTTATGGAGAAAGGTTTGAAACCTTTATTTGTTTCCTTTGCTTGTTGGCTTTAGGCTTGGCAGAAATTGACTCAACAAACCCTCACCAAAATAGGAAGTGCTCCCATGTTCTACCACTTTTTCCCAGGTAATTAACAATTAAAGTTTTAATTAAAACATGGAAAACACAATGAGGAGAAGAAGAAGGTTTCACTCGAATTCTAGCTAACATCTTATTAATACTCTTCAACAGAAAATAAGGCATGTTCATATGAAATTTCCTAGCCAAATGTGTGAGAAATTTGAAGTGGTACATACCCATTCAATTGTAACAAAATTCACAAGTAAATTACCATTGAATAAACTTGAGGGTTTCGCTCTAGGTGGGATTGATCCAAGACCCTTGAAATCCTTGTCACCAATCCTTGTCTTTATGTTCGTCCTTTAAGAAGAAAGGGATATCAATGCCGACCACTGCTAAATTTTTAAACCAACGCTAACCATCAACCAGTAGGCCTGTAACCTCAACGATGATTTCCTTTGTGACCGAGAAAGAAAGATTTGCAATGGTGACATTTATCTTATCAAACACATTTTCAAATGCTCGAGCAACTTCATCATTAAACCCCTGGCACCTGAAACAAAATTTGGCCCAACTTGCTTGAATAAACTGCTCACCGAAACTCTGCAATGGCTTAAATATTGTTTTGGCCTTCAATATTTTTCCTGTAAAGGTGTTCGCTTTTCCCCGTAATGACAAATGGATTTGGAAACAAACACTATGGAGAAAAATCAAGGATTCACCAATGTTGATTTTGGAATAAAGGACTGACAGACATGTTTCTCTACTTAAGCAAGCAGGAAAAATAGGTAGACAATTAACTTTCTCTTAACCATAAAAATATCAGACTTTAAAATGACAGGTGGAAAGATAATAACTACATTCTCTTATGCTTTCATCATGGCCACTTAAGCTTCGATCATCAATACTTCAACTGGCGGATTTAATTCAACCGATTAAAATGATGATAGATCATGGCTTTTATTTTGGAAACGTTGTTATTAAATGACGTGTTTGACTTGGTGTCTGCTAGTAGTGCCTCCTTTATTACTGATCAAACCATTCACTTCCATTTGATTTACAACACATTTCTTTATATCGTTGGAATCGATGTTGCAAAATTAAATGGCAACGCACACAAAATTTTGATAAGCTAGATATTAAGGCCCAAATTGAATTACCCTTGAAAACTAAAAGTGATAACACCAGGAAAGTGTTGGCTTTATGGATCAGTTGTTTGGTTGGCATTGATTTCAACCTAGTAGAATTGGTGTTGGTTGGCATTGATGTCAACCTAGTCGTATGTGATTGTTTATGCACATGGTTGTTTGGTTTATGGTCTCTGGTGTGTGTGTGTATGGATGAAATACTACATGGTTGATTGGTACAAGACTAGACTTATGCTAGTGAGATGGTACTTGGATTGTATGATCAGTTGTAGGGTTTTTCATTGATGGTTGCAGATGTTGGAGTAGCTATGGTGAAGTTTGATGGTTTAAGTGTTGGAGAATTTGATGGATTTGGGATGAGTTTTCCTAATCCTTTGCCCCATTTGCATGGAAGATGGGTCATGGGAGCAACTAGAAAGCTCCAATCTCTTAGAGACATGCCCCATGAGAGTGCCTACAAGTTTCAATCTATTTGGATCAGGCCTGTGCGTGTGACCAAGACTCAGAGAAAATATTCCTCTGCATTCCTCGCGCTCATCGATTGTTTATTTGTTCTTCCAGCTTGTATTGTTTGGGACTCGTCATGTAAATATCAGAAAAGGTTATTGTGCTTCTAGAATATGGTTAAAACAAAACATTAATTAGTAAATGAAGTTAGTGGCTTGACTGAGTCAAGAATCAATGAACATAACCATTTCCAACATATGAACACAACTCCACTACAGGATTGGAATTACTTGATTTATTCATCTTCAGAAACTACAAATATGTGGAGAAAGGTTGCTCATTTTGTTGGTTTTCTTGTGTGAGAAAGTTTTCACAGTGATTTGGAGAGCCATTGGTGATGAGTGTGAATTTTGTGTAGCAGAGTGTGCATGGAGGTATAACTGTAGCAGAGAGAAGTATGCATGGCTGAAGACTAGAGTTTTCTAATGCATTTGTGATTGAAAGGGAAGAATTTTGATATGGTTTTATTTTTGTTGCTGATATGATTGTGATAGATTGGATGCAGTAGTGTTTCATATTTTATATGGCTATTATTGCATCATTGAGTTTCTTCATCTAGTTTATTTGCAGAAAAAGTATTGAGGCCATGTGAGTTTTGAATGATGAGAGAGGGCTATGACTTGAGTTGATTCAATGATTGATGTTTTGTGTTGATAATTTTGGCTTTGTGCTATGATGATATTGTTGTTGTGATGTTCATCTTGAATATATCAAGTGTTCTAGTTTGAAAATGCGTGAAAGGTGAACCACATAGAGAAGTGGGGTGGGTGCTTTGGCGAAACAAGTATTGAGAACATATTTCATCATAAGTCCAATGGGTGTTGGGCAAGGCTTTGTTGTGGGGAAAAATGCCTATGCAGGACGATCCTATCCACCTAAGGTGCGACAGTGCCTTAGCAACAAACGAGTACAGCTATACTGGTTTCTTCCTTTATGAAATGTGAAAGAAGAGAGATCAATAGACTTACCGGTGTCTTCCGTTTGTCCCTCGATCCAGATCCTCTTCTCTTTGGGTGTTCACAGCTACTTGCCTCCTCGCTCGCCCAAGAGAACAACTACTTGATTCCTGCGAGATCACAAGAGAACAGCTACTTGCGACAAGAGAACAGCTACTTGCGACAAGAGAAGAACACAACACAAAGGAAAATATACATATTCATAAATGATTCAGGATTAGAAACAAATCAAATACACTAATGCAATCATACATCAAGAAAACATCAGCATATAGGAGAAACCAAGATAGCTTTATTGATGAATAACAAGGTTCAGGAAGAGATACAACCCAAAGGGCTCCAATCCAGCATCTCCTTCCCAGTAAATGGAATTCCTATCTTCAGCCCCTTCAAAGCATTAAGCACCCAATAGTTCCAGTCTCAAACCAACAACAATTCTTTGCAATAACAAAATTCCAGCCTCTAGATCTCATGGAGGAGAGATCCATATATAGATATTTGGAGAGAGGATGAGTCAGCTTGAGATCTGACTATTGTCCTCTCCCTCTATCAGTTCTTGAGTCCACTTGGAGGTTCTTTCTTCCACTTGGAGATTTGGAACCTCTTACTCATCACCAGTCGAATTCCCTGAGGCAAGTGTCATTTTGGAAGCTTCTTGGGTTTTGACACCTTGAGAAATGAGCCTGCCACTTGTCCATTCTCGTTCAGCGCAGGTAGCCTTTGTTCCAGTTGACATTCAACGCAGGTAGCCAGTGGAGCCATTGACATTCAGCGCAGATAGCCAGTGGAGCAGTTGACATGATCCTGAATTGACTTGTTTTTGAGTAATTTCAGGTGGAGAACTTCTGTGAATTGCTGTGGTTTGTTAGCCTTGTTCCTCTAGGGGTAGGAACAACATGTTTAGGGACTTTGGATCCCTTAGATTATGGAAATTTCATGCTCAATGCTGTAAGACACAAAAATGTCTATAACAGTTGCCCCCTAAAGTATGAGGCTGTTTATCGGGCGAAATGCTTTATCAGGGGGATCCGAAGTTCATCCAATGCTGGGAGGAGACCTGTAATACAATACAATACAATACATTATTTTTCATACTGCTTTCATGATCTAGCTGAGGCAGGCATTCCCATGGTCAGCTTTATAAATTCATTTTTCTGTACATAGAACAGACAATCGTCTGATGATAGACTGATAATTCTGATGAAATTATCATCCTTTGAGTAGGATGATTATCTGCTGCCATGATGTACATGTCAATGTCTTTATCTTTCCTGAATATATATCGCAGCCCGGATGGATGAAACTAGATCCGGGGTCTTCAAACTCGTTCGATCTTCACTCTAAGTACAAGTCGATCCATGTGAGAATTGTTCTGAAGTCGAACATGGAAAGACATCACTTGATTACCGGCCAATAATGTAAACCGTTAACAAGCGCGAGAGGAATCACCGATAATGAAAATGACCCTCAAGGTACTGCAGTACAATTCACGTGGTGTGAATAAAGGACTTGGCGTCGAACACCACGCAAAATCTTTCGGTCGAAGGTCATTGATGTATACCTGTCGCCGGAAGTGAGAAACTTGCCATTGTGGCATGCAAGCCTCAAAGTACTGAAGGGGTTGTTCCTAGATCAACTTCTTGGATAATGAGCTGATGTCGACAAGAAGCGATCCGTCAAAGGAGGGCCTTAATGAATCCCACATCAGTGACACAGAACGGAGCTAATGATTTTAATGGAGGTGAAAATGATCTGTGACATATGATTCAGGGTGGCGGTCATGAATGGATGAAGGATAATGTATGGCAGTGGATGGGACCCGGTTGACTCTTTCTGAACGACTTCTCTTGAACATATGGCGACCCTGATACGATGGATCGGTAGCATTACCCCAAATATGGATGGTATGGCGAGACCATGGATGTGACCGGTGAATGAAACAACCCAACCCGATTGTGGTACGGAGGAAAAGTGTCATGTTCAAGAGCGACTTGCTACCATCAAAGTTTTCTTTAGTTTCTCCCAATTTTTCCCCAGTCATTGCTGACCAGTACCTCTTTATTTTTGTCAAGCTTGAGGAGGATAACATATGCTTGTTCTATAACCTGCCCTTTGGGCAAGCCCATCGCTATGTTTTAACGAGCCTAGCGATAGGGAAACTCGTTCTCGTCTAAAGACAAGTTTGTCGCTATTTAATGATTTTAACGAGTCTAACGACAAGGATAACTCGGTTCTTTTCATTTTTAGAGAGTCTGAAAAGATACATAAAGTCAACTCCAAAAGTCATTTTTCGTCATCTAATCCCTTAAGTCCGAAAAAGTATAAAACAATACAGAAGGGATGAGTTTTCGATAGTTTTAACGAGCCGAACAAAACAAGCGCTCGATCTTTTTGTGCAATAATCCCTCAGGTCCAAAAAGATTAAAATCTAGAGGAGGGATAGCTCTTCCGGTCACTTTAACGAGCTGGAAGGCCAAAACTCGGCAATCTTTTCATATTTTACGAGTTAGATGAAAAGAGCTTAAAGAAGACTCGTCTTTTGAGGAACGAGTGATAAACAGGGTTAGCAGCTGATTCCAGGCATAGGTTGGAATTTTCCAATCACGGCAGTGTCACAAGGATGGCTAGGTGAAATCACTCTTCGCAGCTGTTCCTCAAAATGGGTAAACAATCATATGGAGGTGAACGATCGGCCAAAATGAAAAGTGGAGGTGACAGGTGCAAACACGACCAAGGCTTTAATGGCTGATGATATTATATTCACAGTGGTTATTTACCGGGATAGTTCATTTTTTAACGAGCTTAAACGCGGGTGGAAACATTTGCTCGATTTAACGTTTATTTTTTAACGAGCATGAATTACGTACTAAAACTGCTCGGATCTTGCGTTTATTTTTTTTTAAACGAGCATGAACTTTATGCTAAAACTGCTCGATTATACCAGTCATATGATAAGAGTGTCTCATGAAAGATTCCATTTTTTATAGAGCTTGCGCCTTACCAAAGCTATGCTCCCTCTCCTTTCTTCATGCAAGTTAGGAAATGGCTAACCCAAAAAACAGATAAATAACCGCTCTTTGCTTGCACTCCAAAAGGTTTGCATGCCCCCAGGTATAAAGTACGATTTCAAGGTTACCTCTACTTCAATTCCGTCGAAACTTTCGTTTCACTGGGAGAGGCTTACCTCTTTCAGGTTACCCAAAGATTGTCTCGTTAATCTTTCAAACAAAACACTTCTTCATCAATATCTACCGAAATAGACAAAGGTGAGTGACAACGAGCACCAAACACATAACTTTGACAAGAGAATCTTATTCCAGAACAACCCCTCTTCCAACCACGGATGGGGTACGGACTAGTCATATTCTCCCGCGGAAACCTACCCTATACCCAAAGTTTTTCTGCCGAAGCAGACCAGGACGCATGCCCCCTGGGTTCCAGTCATATCCTCCCGGATTACTCGCGCTCATCAGGAGGACGGACCATGGGTTAAGACACTTCTTGCGTGTATAGACCATTTAGGGATGGTACATGACTAATTGCGATGCGTGATCTGGGAAATGAAAGTTGGTCCACGAGCTTGACCACTCTTCCTTCATGCGGAAAACACATTACTCTAAAGAGTGAGGAGACAATAGCTCCCATGCAATATATATAGTCTCGTCCAAGGAGTAGGTTATAATCCAAGGGTCCTTGAACGACCATCACGTTCATTTGAATGGTCTTCCCTTTCAATGTTATAGGCACATTGGGGAGGATCCCTAAAGGTCGACTGGTTCCTTTATCAAAGCCTGATAGATTTCTCATTTCAGGCAAAAGCTCTGGCGAACCAAGTGCTTTCCAAGCAATAGAGGAAAGGATACTCACAGATGCCCCCTCATCAATGATAGTGCCAGCCATTACCATTCTGTATATTTGAACGATAATTCTGAATGGTGTGCTTGCTGGCAACCGGGGTCTGCCTAGTTGGTTCCAATCAAAGGACACAACCAGGTTGCTTGGTGGTGGGACCGAATAAACGGCCGGATATCGCTCTGACGAACTTCCTTCCTGTGATAAAGGAATGGGGGCATTGCCCCCTTGTTCATCAGAGTCAGTGCTAATGAAGAGAATTTGGACGGTGTCGTCTTTATTCTCCTCTGTGATGGTATCATTCGAAGATAGAGCCTCT
This sequence comes from Pinus tabuliformis, assembly GCA_031772625.1. Lineage (NCBI taxonomy): Eukaryota > Viridiplantae > Streptophyta > Pinopsida > Pinales > Pinaceae > Pinus > Pinus tabuliformis. The sequence goes on from CM062817.1 coordinate 334,086,591, forward strand.
GAAGGCAAAACCGGGTCAACTGCCGTATCGACCTGTTGACTTTCGTCAGGCATGGATCCAGACGGTTCATCTTCAATGATAGGTGCTTCGGCTGACCACCTGAGCGGGCCGGCCGGATTCTGAACTGGTGAAGGACTTGGCAGGAGTTTTTGATATCCAGGAGGAAGTTGCGCTCGTAAAATCGGGCGATCTTCCAAAACTCTTTTTGCCTCGTCTAAGAAGGGACAACGGTGGATGGCGTGATCGCCTTCACACAGTTTACAGGGAAATCTAGCTTTCCCTCTCTGTCCTGTGACTTCACTTTCACTAGTCGACGGTGAGCAGTCAACATGGCTATCAGAGGTTGATGCTACCGAATTGTGCAAACGGGGAGACCAGTCCCTAAGTATTCAAGGGATACAGGGACAATCTCTATGGAAATGGTCTCCCTTGCATATGACACATGGCGATTTAGGCCTTGTCAGTGCTGTGTGTGGATTTCTGTCAGACGACACTTGTTTGCCCCCAGTCGCCTTTGGCTCCTTCTTCTTCTTCTCTTTCTTCTTCTTTTCCTTCTTCTCCTTAGGAACTTGGTTTTTTGTTTTACCAGTTCCGTCAAGCGAAGAAGAAGGAGGAGAGGAAGAGTTAGATGAGGTAGAAGGCTGGTTGGCAACTCTGGTCTGGTCTAACTGTTGACTCGACTGTTCAGGAATGGTGGTGTTCTGAATGACATTGGTTGAAAAGAGCCAAACTGGCAAGCCAATTGAAAGTCCTGGAAGCGACAATGTGGCCATATGGGGCGCACCAACATCTCCCCAAGAGGAGAAGGGACTAGGATTCCCACCAAGGGGAATTCCTTGGTTGGTGTGCTCCATTTTTCAACCTAAAGATCAACGCAGGAATTAAAGGGTGATTGTTCCGTTTAAAATAAATTTTAACGACGCTTTAGACACAACTTGCTTTTTCACTTTTAAAGAGTCGAGAAAAAGCTAAAGATGACTCTAGTCTCCTTCGATGTTTTAACGAGCCCGAAGTGACAAATGCTCGGATGGAATTTTTCTGTTATAGAGTCTGAAAAAGGCCAAAAGGAACTGCTCTGGAGTTCTAGGCAGAGGGTGTGCCAAACTTTTCACAAAACCGCAGAATACTTTTTAAGGTATAGGCGGTCGATCTTCGTGAATGCTGTGTTCACTGCATTGCGATCAGTAGGGCGGCCGACACGGCTTCCTAAGGATAAAGGATATATGCCTATATGGGTCTCCCAATATATACGCGACGGTACGTGGGAGCACAATCCGTACTAGCGCTATCATCCCTCAGGAGGAATCACCCACCTTCCACGAGATCGACAGTCACTAGGCTTAACGACGCCGGAACACGTCTCTAGCCTAGACCTTTATGTTGTGCGTTATGTTACAAAGCGTTGTTAAGTTCATTCAATTTATTTTAGGTTGATCTTTTTAAAGTTTGCCTTTCAAGGTTCACCACGAGATGTATGATACAAATTCCTAAATGCAGTCTAAAGATGATAAGCAAGCTTTATATCTTTTCAACTTTGAAAATCCTAGCTACTAAGGGAAAAGAAAGACACCATCTTTTCTCAAAGAGCAATCAGCACACTCTAATGCACTTTTCCTAAATCCAACATGCAAACTTATCAAAAGCAAATGCACAATGCAGGTGTTTGTTTTCCGCTTTCTTAGTATTGATGCCTACAAAGAAAGCTTTTTGTACAACTTTGAATTTGCTTTTAAATGATCAATACAAACAAGTTCACTTTTTCGAAATCAGAGAGGGTAGAAGAGATTACACTACTTAACGATTTTCGAAATAAAGACTTGTTTTGACACTTAAAAGAGACAAATTCAAACCAATAAGCAAAAGTAAATCTATAATCAATCTGCAAACAGCCAATGAACTCTCTCCTAAGATCACAATCAGATCTGAATCAAGGGCTACAGGATGACTATTTCACTCATGCAAAGGAAAACTGTAAATGACGCCACAAACACATAAAAACACTCACAGTATTTTTGTACAAAAGGAGGCGGAATGTAAGCAAAGAAAAGGAGTTATCAGACTGGTACCTATGCTGGTTAAAGGCTGCAAAAACAGAGATCAAAACAGGGCAACAGAAAGCAGAGAACCCCAGCTGCACAAGGCCAAACTGGTTCAGCGCAACCTCAACATTGAGGATTTGACATTCAGCACAGGTAACCTTCACGGGACCTGCGTTGAAATGTAGACTGCCTTCACAGCAGTTGCGCTGAAGGAGAAACTCTCGTTTCTCCTGGGTTCTGGGTCACAAATTGCTCAAAAATCAACAGTTTCAGGCCAAATCAGAAACACAAGCAAGGTATAACTAAAGGGATGCTTTGAAATCTACTAAGATCTATCACAAGGATCATCAAATCATTTGTGAATCCATTGTTCAGATCATAGACAAGTCCAGCAACTGGATCAAAGCAGCAACTTTCTACTTTGCATCAGGGAAAGATGCAGTTCGACTGTTGCTGTCAAGTCTATGATGAAAAAAAATGATAGAAACACAATTAAAATGACTAAACAAATCTCCCTAGCGGAGTCGCCAATTTGTTGTGGGGAAAAATGCCTATGCAGGACGATCCTATCCACCTAAGGTGCGACAGTGCCTTAGCAACAAACGAGTACAGCTATACTGGTTTCTTCCTTTATGAAATGTGAAAGAAGAGAGATCAATAGACTTACCGGTGTCTTCCGTTTGTCCCTCGATCCAGATCCTCTTCTCTTTGGGTGTTCACAGCTACTTGCCTCCTCGCTCGCCCAAGAGAACAGCTACTTGATTCCTGCGAGATCACAAGAGAACAGCTACTTGCGACAAGAGAACAGCTACTTGCGACAAGAGAAGAACACAACACAAAGGCAAATATACATATTCATAAATGATTCAGGATTAGAAACAAATCAAATACACTAATGCAATCATACATCAAGAAAACATCAGCATATAGGAGAAACCAAGATAGCTTTATTGATGAATAACAAGGTTCAGGAAGAGATACAACCCAAAGGGCTCCAATCCAGCATCTCCTTCCCAGCAAATGGAATTCCTATCTTCAACCCCTTCAAAGCATTAAGCACCCAATAGTTCCAGTCTCAAACCAACAACAATTCTTTGCAATAACAAAATTCCAGCCTCTAGATCTCATGGAGGAGAGATCCATATATAGATATTTGGAGAGAGGACGAGTCAGCTTGAGATCTGACTAGTGTCCTCTCCCTCTGGCAGTTCTTGAGTCCACTTGGAGGTTCTTGCTTCCACTTGGAGATTTGGAACCTCTTACTCATCACCAGTCGAATTCCCTGAGGCAAGTGTCATTTTGGAAGCTTCCTGGGTTTTGACACCTTGAGAAATGAGCCTGCCACTTGTCCATTCTCGTTCAGCGCAGGTAGCCTTTGTTCCAGTTGACATTCAACGCAGGTAGCCAGTGGATCCATTGACATTCAGCGCAGATAGCCAGTGGAGCAGTTGACATGATCCTGAATTGGCTTGTTTTTGAGTAATTTCAGGTGGAGAACTTCTGTGAATTGCTGTGGTTTGTTAGCCTTGTTCCTCTAGGGGTAGGAACAACATGTTTAGGGACTTTGGATCCCTTAGATTATGGACATTTCATGCTCAATGCTGTAAGGCACAAAAATGTCTATAACAGGCTTGTTGATCAAATGGGTGTTTGTAGAGTCATAGTTGGAGATCATAGTTCCTTTTAGATATTTTCAATATTGTAATCTCTATGTAATGATTTTCTTAATAGATAATAAAATATATTGAGCAACGCAACAAAATCAGTGTGTTTTTTTCCCGTGGAAGGGTTTTCCACAAGATATCCTATGTTCCTATGCGATGTGATGATTTGTGTCTCATTGTGCATGTTCATTTGATATGTTATCGCTGTCATGTGCTTATTCTAGATGAAGTTGTATGGTCAGATCTAATGCTTATTTGTTAAGTGATGAATTGATTAATTTACTGGAGAAATTTTTTTATATTGTTGAAATTGTTATCACTACTGATTCAACCCCTCAGTAGTGATCTTGGTTCCAACAATTGGTATCAAAGTGCAGTTCCTTTATTGCAACTTCACCACTAGAAGGTAGATCATGGGAAATCAAGGAGATTTTGTTGCATATAGGGTTCCTATTCTTCACGAATCAAATTATTCACTTTGGAAGGTGAGATTGGAAGCATACTTCATTGATCTTGATGATGATTTTTTTCTCTCATTAGAATATAATACATATGATGAATCAAATGAGAAAGCCAAGAAGATCATTTTGAATACCTTATTATATCATGATGTTTCTATAGTGAGACACTGCAAAACTACAAAAGAGATTATGGACAAGCTGCATAGTATGTATGGAAGAGAAGGATTTCAAGATTCAAAAATTGTTGAAGAACCCCATTGCATTCTTGAAGAGAAAGAGAATGATAAATAAGACTCCACATTCTTAGCAGTAGCAGATCCAATTTTCTCTCAAGGAGATAGTGAGAGCAACCATGAGAGTAATGACATGCCCATTATTGATCTAAAAGGACAACATGATGAAGTAATCAAGGAAAATGAGATATTATCAAATCAGTTGCAAGATTGGGAGGCCTATTGTGCAAGATTAGAAGTTGAACTAGCCTCTTTGAGATGTGAGCTTGAAAAAGGAAAAAAAAAAGCTATCTCAATATAAAAAATTGGAGAAAAGCACCAGCATTTTGGATGAGATTCTTATCAGTCAGAGATCTCCTCTTATCAAAACCGGATTGGGTTTTGAAGGAGAATCTTGTTGAATGAAGAAGGAGAAAGCAGAGGAAAATCATGTAGCAGAAAATCATAAGCCTATCACAAATGAAGTCAAGCAAAGGACAAGGAAGCAACATCAACAAATACATGCAAAACACAGTCACTACATGTAGCATTTCAGAAGAAAAAGGAAGCAGCCAAGATTTTATGGTCCCAGAATCTGCAATAAAAGGTATCAAAGTTTATTTTATGGTTATTTTTTTTCTTGCAATAGTTTTGGACATAGAGAAATGGAATGCAAATACTTTTCCAGAAAACAAAGATTGTGTTATCACTCAGGTTGTCCTTAAGCTTCGGAAAAGGATACGGCCGAGGTAACCACAGACCAACTTTGGACTGCAGGTTCTAGCACACCTGCAATCAGAGAGGGCTCTCTCTTTCAGATTTAGATTTGTTGAAAAGGATGTTAAGCTAGCTATTGAGTTCAGGGGTTTTTGTTCTGATTTTGGTGGGAAAATTGATGTTCTCAGGTAGAGAGGCAGAGCATAGTCTGAAAGTTTCAAACCATTGGGCATGGAGTCGAAAAGGAGGACTGCTGGTGCGTTTTCTTGGTCACAAGAGAGAAAATGGAGCAAGGTAGCTGCAAATGAAACAATGTTTCCAGGTTTAAAGGATGGGATGAATGCTAAGTAATGAGGGGCAGTTAAGAATCCCTCGATCAACTTAACAGGGGAAGACAATAGAGCTCTACCTAGGGGCAGTAAAGAATCCCTAGATAATTGGAACACACTGGTGAATCGGGGTAAATATGAGCTAGAAGGAATTCATATTCATTACCAATTCATTTAGAGGAAAACATAAAGAAACATCAGAAATTGAGCATAGAGTGTATTTAAACAAATTCTAGGCTAATCTTTCTTTCTGCTATTTAGATAATGGTAAACAGTAAAACAGAGGTAAGAAGCACTTATTGTATCAGGTTGCAGCACAAGAATTCCATCTTCAGTCTCCAGAAAACATTAACAACACATCAAACAGTCTCTTCTCAGAACTTTCAGCAATCTTTGATTACAGAAACAACTTCAGGTATACAGTGCGAGTCTCTAGTGAAAAATACCAATTGACCAACCCTTGAAACAATGCTGAGGGCGGTATATATAGGAAAAAACTCTCTATAACTGCTTTTATTACATCTTGACCTAAACAGGTCCTAAAGAATGATTAATTTGACCTAATCCTATCTGAAATAAATGCATGAAAATATTTTTGGCTGCGTTGAGGACTGTCGTATCAAATGAAGTGAATGTGCTTGTCCTCGTTGGCTTGGTGCAGTGCTTCTGCAATAACTATGCATGGGTGTCTGTTCCATTGTTGTTCGGTCGCCTTAAATGTTTTAGCTGTGATTTGAAGGCAGGGATGGGCTTACCCTTATTGATTTGACTTTGCTGAGGGGACTCATCAATGTTTAGATGTTTCGAGCCCCTAAAAATCTTGACTGGTACTTTTTACGTCTTTTCCTTCCTCTGATACTCTTTGGCAATAAACTGGGTTGCTGCTCGGATGTGCTGTGCGTTAAATCAACCTTTAATGGCCACTGTTCGGCCCTCGGTTTCCTTCAAAACTGTCTTCTGCTCCTTTCTGCATGCCTCGCGAAGAAAACTGGATGATTCGGCACCTTTTGGGCTTGCTGGGGGCTGCGCGATGAAAATATTCCCCATTTCGGCCTATTTTATCCAGCGATGCATCAAAAACTGCCTCAGAAACTGATTCCGGGGCTCCAGAGTGCGATTTTCGCCCTTCGCGCCAACATTGGTGATGACGTCAGCATGATGTCAGCATGGTGGGACCTTGTACGGCGGATGACGTGGTAGGATGACGTCAGCATGATGACATCATCACATACGGAGGTGACGTGGCAGTACGGCAGGGGACACGGTGGCAGGGCACGTGGCAGGGTGACTCGGTGGTACAGTGGCAGGAGGCCACGCAGGCGGATGACGCGGCAGGTGACGTGTGGCTTACGTCACAGGGGGGAGGGCGGTAAGTGGTTTCTGGGCGCACCGCCTTTGGGCATGTGTGGTTTTGTTAGAGGGGGCTCCGCCATAGCCCAGAAGGCGATGCATGGCGGGAGTACAGCGGGAATACTGCCCATCTCCCAGATGCTAACCTTCGGGCGTCTCGGAGATGGGAAGGCCCACTGTACTCGGAGATGAGTTTTACCTCTGCAATGTTGTTTTCCTCTGCTTCTTCTTTCAACTTTTCTTTTCTAATTTGTAGATTAACTTCTACATCTACTGCAATGTTTTGCATCTGTTCTAGTGTTGAGGGGTTTCTTTCTCTTCGCTGAAATTCTATCTCTAGATCAAATTCCTTTGGATAATGCAAGAGAGTTGAATCAAGAGGAGGTCTTATATTTGATGGCATTGAATAATAGACTTGATTAAATCTGTCAGAAAATTATTGTATTGTTTCATTCGACTGTCTTTTTAACTGATTATATTCTTCTATGATCACAAAAAGATTAACCTTGATTGTCCATCTATCAAGGAAAAATTTGACAAACTGTTGGAAATTTGAGATGCTTGCAATAGGTAAATTCTTGAACCAAGTCTCTACTCTACTTTGCAAAGAGAGATCAAAAAGTTTGATTCTAACATCATCTTCATCAATTTCAAATAAGTCTAGATAATTCTCAAAACCTTGAATATGTTTTCAGGTAGTGATACCATTCTCTCCATCAAACCATGGAGATACTTGTAATAATTGTTATGGAAAGCATGGAGTATAGGAGGTAAGATGAGTGGCTTATATCTATCAGGAACTTTATAAGGTACAAGAATATGTACAGGGATTGTATGATTAGTCTTGATTGTTTGATGCTCCTCAATCGGAAAATGATCATCATAAGATTTAGAAGAAAGCTGCTTAAATGTGTAAGGAGATTTTATATCTACAATTTTCAAAGGGAAATAATCTAAAATCTTCTCTAAAATACAATATACATTGAAAAACTTTATTGATGAGAAAGAACATAATGTCTTGGATAACATTCCAAGTTAAAAACTTGATCTTTTCATGTTGTTCTTTCAGGTTCATTCCTCTAGTGGAGTCTTGATTGTGAAATTGATTTGGGGCCTCCAGGTGGATGATTTTAACCTTTATGTGTCTGATCACAGTCCACCATCATAGATCAGATCTAAACCTGTAAAAGTTTTTTGAGGGAAATGTTAAGTCTTCCCCAGTATGGTCACCGCTATGTTAGTTTTCCCCAGTATGGTCGCCACTATGTTATCACTAAGTATTTTATCAAGGTTAAAGAAAGAAATCACCGAGGTAACCACAAACCACTTTTGGAGATCAAGACCTAGCCTTCCTGATGGTTAGAGAGGGCTCTCTCTTTATAATTTAACTTTGTTTTAGTTATGTGATTTTAGGCTAGTTATGAATGTTTAGGGGGGGTTTTTGCTATGTATTGATCATTGGATGGTGGGATCCTTAAAACAGATGGATAGAATGATGTCTTTAGACCATTGGGCTATGGAGTCAATACAAGGGCAGTAGAACTAGAATTAACTCACTAAAGGGAGTGTTAAAAGGGCAAGCTAGCATAGTAAAGTGCAGGTCTTTGGGCCAGATGGGTGAAATGGTCTTAACAAGGATGAGAGAGCAACTAAGAATTCTCAGATCGGGATTAAAACGAGGAATGGAGGATAATCAGAAACAAAGGGAAATTAAGAATCCTTAGCTATAGATTATAGAGAGACAACCTAAACTAAGGAGAAATTAAGAATTCCTTAACTTAGATAATTTGTAGAAAACATTTAAATGCATAACAGTTAAAACAGAGTTCAATGAAGCAAATTTTGAGGTATCATTCCATGTTATAGCATTCAGATACAAAAATACATTAAATATTGTGAAAAAACTTTAAGAAAGATAACAACAACATGAGAAAATACTTGTCTGCACTTCGCTCCACACATGAATCCTGTGAAATATCTTGTTTTTATTCATCAATCCAGCTCGCTGGTCTAGTCAGTGATACAAGAGCTTTACAATATTTTGATCAAGAAGTCTATAGAAATGTCTAAGAATCCACCACCCATAATAATTCGAATGAAGAAGTACTTATACAAATTCTAAACTGAAATATCTTGAAAAAATATCAAGGTTGGTTTTACAAATATCTCAAACTATTTTACATTAATAGAACTTAAATAAAGGACACTCAAAACTAATGAATCTATTTGGCACTATATTTATGGATTGAGGGTGAAAAAGAAGAGAAATTCGAATTTGATAGCAACTCTTAATTGATGATGAGGCTTCCAAGTCACTAACTGCCTCCTTCCTTTGTGCATTCTACCCCAGAAATTCTGCAAAATTAGGGTCCAGTGATACCTTTGTATATCTCAATCCGAGATAGATATGTAAAAATTGAAAGATTTTATTGTAGATAAGTATGTTATTGAGATAAAACTCTTTCAGTTTCCCAAAATTCAGCTCCAGCTGTTCACAATATTCTCTGCAAAAAGATGTCAAAAACAGGACTTTGCACAGTCTGAAAAATAGGTTGTGAAGATATGCATTTATCTCCTTTTTGTAATACCTGTGTACAAAGTGAGATAGGTTTTTGTAGATTGGAAATTTAGGAACACAAACCTCCTCGAGTGTCTAAAAATGCATCTTGGATTGGTCACAATAGTTTCTGCAAAATTATGACTTAAACATGAAATTTATGGAAAATGTACCATTTTTGTTCTGATTTCATCTTCTTTTTTTTTCACTTTGATTTTTCAACTTGATACACTTTTACTGGTACTCTTTCATTTGATACACTTTTACTTTGATGAATTGTCAATATCCTTTACTGTGTTTTTACTTTTATTGTACATTTTATCTTTTTACTGTGTATTTCAATAGTAAATTCTTTAGTTTTTATATGTATCAACATATGGTAATGGATGTTGATCAACTTTCTGTATGTTTGATCCGTTTGTATTTTGACTGTATTCTCTATCTGATCCTTTATTTTAACAATCAATGTCTCTGTGTGAATGATTTCTTTCTCTGTTCTGTGTATAACTATTTTCTTCTTCTGAATGAAAGTTTTTAAATAGATTTCCTTTCGAGTCTTGGACTAAACAAGTTTTGTGACTAGTATCAAAATTGTTTATCCAAGCTCTGGTCTTTTGCTAATTACTTGCAAAATGCAACAATTATTAAGAAAACCTTGGTTGGTGGAAAGGAAACTGATGGCTTTATTTTCACCGGGATGCCTAGGGAAGGGGTCGTGGCAATGTTTTAAATGTAATCAGAGGTGGAATCGCATTGCAAAGGTTCATGGTGGCATTGAAGGGTTTAATGGGTTTTATCTGTGAAATGGGCGAAAGGCATGAAAACGAAGGTTTTCGGGGTTTTAAGCTTAACGGGAAACCCTTTAAAATATGGCGCGAAAATTCATATTACGGATAATAGGTGGTTTATCAGGTTGGCGAGGAGGTGGTATTCAAAGTTGTCGCACCGCTTTTGAGGCGAAGGCGGTTTTTAGGAGGGGTCACCCGATATAGTCCATAGCTTGACACGTAGCCTTATGGGGGTCGGGGAAAACCACTTTATCGGGTAGGTAATGTTCCTCCATCGGGTGTGACCGATATGGCTTTGGGCCGTTGGATGAGGCAGATGTTGATATAACGGTAGTTGGGCATAGGAAGCGTGCGAGAGATAAAGCATGGGCTTAGGGAGGGTCCCAACGCTTTAAACCTTGGTGGTATGGGTTTATTTAGGAATTAATCACAGGTTTAAAACCATCGGGCGAGGTTTAATAGAGCTTTTATCTTAACTTTACCGAGAAGTGGTGAGTTAAGAGGGTTTTGTCGGGGGTATGGGATAAAAGTATAGTTTATAATTAAACTAAGGGTTGGGGTATTATATACGAGATTTATTTATATATGGGAAAAGGTATATCGGGAGCTATATTATTATGTTAAAAATTAATATGAAATGAAATGAGCGGAGTGAACATACCACTAAGCATAATGTAATATTTGTGCATTTTCTTCACATACACTTATACTTAGGATAAAATCTTTTTGTGGGTATTTTGAATGTAATGGAATTTAACATGGGGTTGTTTACTTTTCATAGGCAAATGGAGTTTAACCTTAGGAAAAGGGGTTTTATTAGGGTAATGAAGGGAAATGACTTTTATGAAAGGAATTCTAACACTTGATGTCCATAAGTCATTAAGCCGAGGGTCCGGTCCCACCAAAAGTTAGAGAAATGCTCTGAGCCTTTTTGACTTGTAGGATTTAAAGTACTAGAACATACTTGTGGGTAGGAAATTAGTAATCAAAGTGGAAAAATGAATAAGGGGAGTTAATCACATTAGCTTGCAAACCTTTGTTTTTTCTTTCGCAGTTGATCATACATATTAAAATACGAGTGTAAGCATGATGCATGTATTTTGATCCAATTAACTTTATACTTCAACAACCTTTCTTCTACTTACCCATTTCTTACCCTAACATTTTTTTCTTCATTTATTTGGGTGCATTTAGGCTAGCAAACCCTTAACATCCATTTTTCTTTTGAAAAGTAATCTATCTAATTCTAACCTTATATCATCCAAGGGCTTAGATTAAACTGATGAGCTCCTCTTATTTTCTCTACCTATCTAATGATCTACTAAGATTAAACTGTTTGGTCAGATTTTATTCTTTAACTATAAACATAATATTGAAATCATGAAATAACTAAGATTAAACAATTTGATTACCATAGATTGTGGCATGAATAAAAGCTGCACACAATCATTATTATGCATAAATGTAAAAAGGAGTGGAGTTTAGACTTGCACACTTTCATGGCCTCTTTTTGTTTTTGGGGTTCATATATTTTCATTTTTTGATCTTCCCTTATTCTTTTTGTCTTTTGATATTTCTTTTAGGACATACCCTGTTTACATTTTTTAATTCTAATATAGAAAACATTTGCAGAAAGCAAAGGTATGTACAATATTACAAGGCTTAACCTTAGTCATTCAAAATTATGACTCCTATTGGTATAGGAACCTAACAGTGGCTCCACATGGGGATGGCATCTCCTTGTGAGATGTCAAGAACACTGTCGACTAGTAGCCTGATCCATTGGGCCAATCCCAAACATGTATATGATTTTTTGTATAATCTTTGTGACTGAAACTCTTGAACTGAAAATACACCCTTTTCTGCAAACTGAAATATGATCTAACATAAACTTGCTGCTGAAAAACTGAATTTATTCAAACTGAAATCCTACCTACTTACTCTAATCAGCTGTCCAACTGCTGGTTAGGTAAAATGAAACAGCCAATGCAACCATTCAAGCATCATATACATTGGTGGATTTTGTTGCTTGTGCTTGTTTGTGATTAAAACTGAAGTTCTACAGCCCAATATAACCTTGTCAACCAATGAGAAGATAAGGAAATACTTGATTTCCTTGGTGGACTCTAAAAACTATACAAAAGGATCTTCCAAAATATATACACTATTTTTGAACTAATTTAAGCAACTGTACATCTGCTCTGGATGGCCTCCAGGCCATGAAACTGAAATATCACTTTCACCTTTATCACCCTGCATATTTTCAAACAAGCTTTGTGATGATATTTCTTCTGATTGAAATGTTTGACTGATGAAACCTTTATCATTTTGATCCTGAATCTGATTGTTAGTTAATGAAGAACAATTCTGATTGCATTCACTATCCAACCCATCAGTTATGGGATCATGAAAAACTTGGAAGGATTGCTGCAACTTATTACTCATAGGTTCGAATGGGACTTCACAAATTTCTACAAGCTGCTCATCCTTTTCTTTAGAGTTTTCATACCACATTTCCTTTAAAAATTGAAATGATTCAAAACATAGTGGTATAGAACTTTCCTCTATTATTTGATCAAGTGTTTCAATGGAATTTGACAACTGTAATTATGAAACTGAAGGATCTTGATCAGGAATTTTATTGTCTTCTTTGTTTTGTAATGTCAATACCTAAAGACTGCTGATTTTTGATTGCTTTAAAGTTTTCTCTGTTGAACTGAAATGAAGAAAAACAAAGAGGAAAAGAAGCTACACTTATTTCCAAATTTTTTGCACTTTCTTCCTCACTTTCATAACTGATATGAATAAAATGATCACTGTTTTCAAGCTGCTAAAACTGAACTTCTTTATTTCCCAAACTAGTTTCTGATTGCTCTGTAAAGTTAGTTTGGATTTGAAGAACATAATTATCATAATATTGATCATATTTGGGCAAATCATTAAAAGAATTAATGTCATCAAACATACACATTAGATCAATAGATTGCTTCTCCCCATATTGCTCTATAAATCTACCTTCTGATCTATGGTAGTTGTAATTAGCAAGAATTTGTTCATGGATATCAACCTCTTCTTTTTGTGAAGTAAATGTGCCATGGTGATTTTTAGCAAAAAAAATATCTTTCATGGTGATCTTTTGTATCCTTCCTCTATTTTTCTAGAAAAATGTCAATTTTTACCTCTACAATGTGCTTTTCCTATGCTCCTTTCAACTTTTCTCTTCTAATTTGCAGATTAACTTCTACATCTACTCCAACGTTTTGTATTTATTCCAGTGTTGAGGGTTTTCTTTCTCTTATCTAAAATTCTATCTCTAGATCAAATGATTTTGGATAATGCAAGAGAGTTGAACCAGGAGGTGGTCTCATATTTGATGGCATTGAATAATAGACCTGATTAAATCTGTCAGAAAATTGTTGTATTGTTTCATTTGGCTGTCTTTTTAACTGATTATATTCTTTTATGATCACAAAAATATTAACCTTGATTGTCCATCTATCAAGGAAAAATTTGACAAACTGTTGGAAATTTGAGATGCTTGCAATAAGTAAATTCTTGAACCAACTCTTTACTCTACTTTGCAAAGAGAGAGCAAAAGGTTTGATTCTAACATCATCTTCATCAATTTCAAATAAGTCCAGATAATTCTCAAAACCTTCAATATGTTTTTGGGCAGTGATACCATTCTCTCCATCAAACCTAGGGAGATACTTGTAATAATTGTTAGGGAAAGAATGGAGTGTAGGAGGTAAGATGAGTGGCTTATATCTATCAAGAACTTTATAAGGTACAGGAATATGTATAGGGATTGTATGATTAGTCTTGATTGTTTGATGCTCCTCAATCAGAAAATGATCATCATAAGATTTAGAAGAATGCTGCTTAAATGTGTAAGGAGACTTTATATCTACAATATTCAAAGGGAAATAATCAAAAATTAATCTAAAATCTTCTCTAAAATACAATATACATTGAAAAACTTTATTGATGAGAAAGAACATAATGTCTTGGATAACAATCCAAGTTAAAAGCTTGATCTTTTCATATTTTTCTTTCAGGTTCATTCCTCCAGTGGAGTCTTGATTGTGAAATGGATTTGGAATTTTCCCCAGTATGGTTGCCACTATGTTATCACTCAGCATTTTCTCAAGGTTAAAGAAAGAAATCACTGAGGTAACCACAAACCACTTTTGGAGATTAGGACCTAGCCTTCCTGATGCTCAGAGAGGGCTCTCTCGTTATAATTTAACTTTGTTTTAGTTATGTGATTTTAGGCTAGTTATGAATGTTCAGGGGGGGTTTTGATTTGTATTGATGATTGGATGGTGGGATACTTAAAACATATGGATAGAATGATGTCTTTAGACCATTGGGCTATGAAGTCAATAGAAGGGCAGCAGAACTGGAATTAACTCACTAAAGAGAGTGTTCAAATGGCAACCTAGTAGAGTAAAGTGCAGGTCTTTGGGCTAGATGGGTGAAATGGTGTTAACCAGGATGAGAGAGAAACTAAGAATTCCCAGATCGGGTTTAAAACGAGGAACAACGGATAATAGGAAATAAAGGGCAATTAAGAATCCTTTGCTATAGATTACAGAGAGACAACCTAAACTAAGGAGCAATTAAGAATTCCTTAACTTAGATAATCAATAGAAAACATTTAAATGCATAGCAGTTAAAACATAGTGCAATGAAGAAAATTCTAAGGTATCTTTCCATGTTATAGCATTCAGATACAGAAATACATTAAAGATTTTGAAAAAAATTTAAGAAAGATAACAACAACATGAGAAAATACTTGTTTGCACTTCGCTCTACACATGAATCCTGTGAAATATCTTGTCTTTATTCATCAATCCAATTCGTTGGTCCAGTCAGTGATACAAGAGATTTACAATATTTTGATCAAGAAGTCTATAGAAATGTCTAAGAATCCACCACCCAAAATACTTCAAATGAAGAAGTACTTATACAAATTCTAAACTGAAATATCTTGAAAAAATATCAAGGTTGGTTTTACAAATATCTCAAACTGTTTTACATTTATAGAAGTTAAATAAAGGACACTAAAAACTAATGAATCTATTTGGCACTATATTTATGGATTAAGGGTGACAAATAAGATAAATTTTAATTTCATAGCAACTCTTAATTGATGATGAGGCTTCCAAGTCACTAACTGCCTCCTTCCTTTGTGCATTCTGCCCCAGAAATTCTGCAAAAGTAGGGTCCAGTGATACATTTTTATATCTCCATCCGTGATATATATATAAAAAGTGAAATAGGTTATTATATATAAGTATGTGATTTACATAAACCTCTTTCAGTATCCCAAAATTGAGCTCCATCTGTTCACAAGATTCTCTGCAAAAAGATGTAAAAAACAAGACTTTGCATAGTCTAAAACATAGGCTATGAAGATATGCATTTATATCCCTGTTTGTCATACCTGTATAAAAAGTGAGATAGGTTTTTGTAGATTGGCCTTTTAGGAACACAAACCTCCTCCAGTTTCTCAAAATGCATCTTGGATTGGCCATAATAGTTTGTGAACAATTATGACTTAAACATGAAATTTGTGGAAAATGTACCATATCTGTTCTGCTTTCATATTTTTTTTCACTTTGATTTTTCAATCTGATACACTTTTACTGATACTCTTTCATTTGATACACTTTTACTTTGATGACTTGTCAATATCCTTTACTGTGTTTTTACTTTTATTGTACATTTTATCTTTTTACTGTGTATTTCAACAGTAAATTCTTTAGTTTTTATATGTATCAACATATGGTAATGGATATTGATCAACTTTCTGTATGTTTGATCCATTTGTCTTTTGAATTTATACTCTGTTTGGTTCCTTTTTTTTAACAGTCAATGTCTCTGTGTGAAAGATTTCTTTCTCTGTTCTGTGTATAACTGTTTTCTTCTTCTGAATGAAGGTTTTTAAATAGATTTCCTTTCGAGTCTTGGAGTAAACAAGTTTTGTGACTAGTATCAAAACTGTTTATCCAAGCTTTGGTCTTCTGCTAATTACCTACAAAATGCAACAATTATTAAGAAAACCTCGGTCGGCGGAAAGGCAACTGATGGCTTTGTTTGCACCGGGATGCCTGGGGAAGGGGTCGTGGCAGTGTTTTGAACGTAATCAGAAGTGGAATCACGTTGCAGAGGTTCATGGTGGCGCTGAAGGGTTTAATGGGTTTTATCTGTGAAATGGGTGAAAGGCACGAAAACGAAGGTTTTCGGGGTTTTAAGCTTAATAGGCAACCCTTTAAAATATGGCGCGAAAATTCATATTATGGATAATAGGTGGTTTATCAGGTTGGTGAGGAGGCGGTATTAGAGGTCGTCGCACCGCTTATGAGGTGAAGGCAGTTTTTAGGAGGGGTCACCCGATATAGTCCATAGCTTGACACGTAGCCTTAGGGGGGTCGGGGAAAACCACTTTATCGGGTGGGTAATGTTTGGCCATCGGGCACGGCCGATATGGCTTTGGGCCGTTGGATGAGGCGGATGTTGATCTAATGGTAGTCGGGCATAGGAAGCATGCGGGAGATAAAGCATGGGCTTAGGGAGGGGCCCAATGCTTTAAACCTTGGCGGTATGGGTTTATTTAGGAATTAATCATAGGTTTAAAACCACTGGGTGGGGCTTAATAGAGGTTTTATCTTAACTTTACTAAGAAGTGGAGTTAAGAGGGTTTTGTTGGGGGTATGGGATAAAAGTATAGTTTATAATTAAACTAAGGGTTAGGGTATTATATACGGGATTTATTTATATATGGGAAAAGGTATATCGGGAGCTATATTATTATGTTAAAAATTAATATGAAATGAAATGAAAAGAGCAGAGTGAACACACCACTAAACATAATGTAATATTTGTGCATTTTCTTCACATACACTTATACTTAGGATACAATCTTTTTGTGGGTATTTTGAATGAAATGGAATTTAACATGGGGTTGTTTACTTTTCATAGGCAAATGGAGTTTAACATTAGGAAAAGGGGTTTTATTAGGGTAATGAAGGGAAATTACTTTTATGAAAGGAATTCTAACACTTGATGTCCATAAGTCATTAAGCCAAGGGTCTGGTCCCACCAAAAGTCAGAGAAATGCTCTGAGCGTCTTTTACTTGTAGGATTTAAAGTACTAGAACATACTTGTGGATAGGAAATTAGTAAGCAAACGGGAAAAATGAATAAGGGGAGTTAATCACATTAACTTGCAAACCTTTGTTTTTGCTTTCACAGTTGATCATGCTTATTTAAATATGAGTGTAAGCATGATGCATGTATTTTGATCCAATTAACTTTATACTTCACCAACCTTTCTTCTACTTACCCATTTCTTACCCTAACATTATTTCTTTATTTATTTGGGTGTATTTAGGCTAGCAAACCCTTAACATCCATTTTTCTTTTGAAAAGTAATCTATCTAATTCTAACCTTATATCATCCAAGGGCTCAGATTAAACTGATGATCTCCTCTTATTTTCTCTACCTATCTAATGATCTGCCAAGATTAAACTGTTTGGTCAGATTTTATTCTCTAACTATAAACATAAAATTCAAATCATGAAATAACAAATATCAAACAGTTTGATTACCATGGATTGTGGCATGAATAACAAGATGCACACAATCATTATTATTCATAAAAGTAAATAGGAGTGGCGTTTAGACTTGCACACTTTCATGGTCTCTTTTTGTTTTTGGGGTTCATGTATTTTCGTTTTTTGATCCCCTCTTATTCTTTTTGTCCATTGATATTTCTTTTAAGACACACACTCTTTACATTTTTTAATTCTAATATTGAAAACATTTGCAGAAAGCAAAGGTATGTACAATATTACAAGGCTTCACCTTAATCATTCAAAATTATCACTCCTATTGGTATAGGAACCTAATAGGTTGATTCATTGTGGATGATGTGATATGATGGTCATATGTTATTGCTGCAAGTTCATGAACTATGTTTATGCTACTGTTACATATTGGAGTTTTATGCTATCATGATTATATGATATTATTTCTCTCATATCTCATGATGATTGATTACTACTGTTGTCACGTTATTTGCTGCTAGAAGATGGATCTATCTTATGCACTTGGATGGTTGTATACATGATGAGGTTTATATTGTTGATCATTCATCATCTTGTTGATTAGCCAAAATGCTTGTAGTGCTAGTCAAGGAGCATATTTGATTACATCTTAGGAAGAGGCATAAGATTTTGGTCATAATTTCTAGTCATGTAACAACCACATGCTTCATATTGTACTTCATCAGCTTCAGTCATGCATCTTGTCTATGAAGCCTTGTAATCAACTGTTCATGTCATTGAGTTTATGTTTTCATGAGTTTTTGATAGGAAGGGTATGAGTCATGACAAGTTGGCGTCATTATGGTTTGTTACAACCATCTTTGGGCTATTGGATAGTTGGCATTGTTTGTCTTGCTAGTGGAACTAAGTGTGTTGGAATTGATGTCAACCATAATGTTGGTAGATTAAGTTTGGAAGTTGGAATTTCCTGATAGTTATCAAGTGTGTTGGAATTGATGTCAACCAGATTACAATGGATGTATGTGCTAGGCAAGAAAACATTGATGTCCACTAGGCTAGCTGTGATAACAACAGATGCTAGCATTGATGTGCTTAATGCGTCAAGATCAGGGCGAGTCCCATGGTTGTTTCAGTCTCTGGTAGAGAATCATCACAGTAGCAGGATTATTGGAGAAGCCATAAAATGATGGTTATGATGGTGGGGAGTCCTAGAATTTGTATGAGATTCTGCCTCAAGAGATCAACTCAGATACTCTTGGAGTTAGCAAAATTGGTTAGTGTTTGGAAAGAGCTTTCTAATGTTATGTGGAAGTCCATAAATGGACATAGAGATCAAAAGTTATTGATAGACGAATTAAGGACCTTGAAGTCCTTAGGATTAGGCCGCATTTCGAATATCGAAGCATGTCAAATTTCAAACTCCAAATTTCAGAACCTCGGACCTCAGGACGTCGAAAGGGTTGAATCTCGGAAGGATGAAATATCAGAAGGGTGAATTTCAAAGGTCAGAGCCTTGGGATATCAGAGCACGTAGAATATCAGGGAGTAGGCAGAACATCATAACCCTAAATCTCAGAAGGTCGGCTTCCGGGAACCTCAGAGGTTCAGTACATCAAAATTTCAGAGTTTCATAACTCCTTGTTAATGGTATTATTTTGAAAGCACCAAGGGTTGCGGGGAGCAGAGATTACAAAGGAATTCGTTCGCAAAACTAAAGAACCAAGGACCCTTTCTCTCTCCTGAGACAGGACACATGGAAGTAGGTGATTGGCCCTTACGAGTTGACGGTGGTAGATGATTTTAGCATGACATGGTAGTATAGAGGGAACATGGAAGTCATATTCAAAATTATTGGGTGGCCTAATGGGGAAAATCTTGGTGAGATGTGTTACCACTAAGGCGATGTCATGTGGAGTTGATGACGAAAGCATGACGTCATTTGGGAAGTATATATCAGAGGTCACGATTTTGTAACACTTCTATAATTGAGTTTTAAGAAAGTTTTGATACCAGGGAGATCTGATTTTGTTTGGAACTTGGTCATGGAAGCCCAAAGAACCAAAGGCGAAGAGAAAGTATTAGCACCCAAGTGTTATGGAGATGCCACGTGGGTATTTCAGACCCCATAGATTTCGTAACTTTGTTCTAATTGAATTTTGAGAAAAGTTATGATGCTTGGGAGCTCTGATGTTGGTGGCGCTTGGTTATGGAAGCTCAAAGAACCAAGGGAAAAGATAAAATACACAATGAGATAGGCTCCTGGTTGGATCCTAAAGGCCTTAGCACCTAAGTGTTATGCCGCTAGTCAAAACTCTCGATACCATGGAGGAAATGTGATAAGGGGCTAAACAAAAGGGGCTAAAGGCAAGACTCAAGATTTTGGGATCTTGTAATTTCGTAAGCTCACGCTAATAAAAAGTTACGATATGTTTGAGCCCCAAAAGTGCAATACAAAGGAGTATGAAGCCATCGGTCACAGTGCACGTTCCCATGGTGGAAAATCAATAGGGGCGAAGAAGAAGGGGATAAAGACCAATCTGAATCCTGTGATTTCGTAATGTCAAACCATAATAAAGTTACAAAATGATTGGTCTTTGATATTGCTTTATAGAGGAGTATGAAGGATGAATGAGTCGGTATCCAAGAGAGTTAAAGAGGAGTTGGTCACTGTAATAAATGGCAACTGAAGAGATCACTGGGTCATGGAAGAAAGGACCACGATTGTGCATAATGATTTATATGGAGTCTGTTAGTAAGCTAAGACAAGTCATACCTGAGCTTGCTTGCATGCTTCATTGAATTAAATGAATGTTGGGATAGGGTCCCTAGGGTCAATTTTGGGGTTAGTTTAATCAATTTTCGAATGGAATTTTGGAAAGAATGTAAAGTCTCTGTGAAATGTGGAAGCGGAGTGTGCAATTAAGTAGGAGTCAAAGGGGATTTAGACCCTTGTATGGGTAAGTGATAGGATGGTTTTAAGACTCACCCATAGGTCGTTGGCCATGGTATTGTATTAGAAAGGCTATAAATATTTGAGTCATAACGAGTCTAGAAATCAATCAATGAAGAATTTTGGAGAATAAAAAGTGTAAGGACAAGTTATAAGGCACAAAAGCTATCTTTCCTGTACTTAGGCGAAAGGGGAAGGCTCTTGCAGCTGAGTGCGTGGAGACCTTGGTAAGTCTGCAACTGAGTGCGCGGGCCCCTGCAGCTGGGTGCGCAGGGTGGAAGAGTCTGTAATTTGAACGTTGAATCTAATAAAGATTGATTTTGGACCAAATATCTTGCATCTATGCCTTGTTCTTAATTTTATTTAAGTTTATGCATTGTTGCTTAATGATTTTTTTTCTATGAAATAAAGTGTATCTCCTGTGCGAATCTATTGAACCTGTAATATTTATGCATGAAATAAGTAATGATCTGGTTAAGGTAGTAGCTAAATATTTTATGATAACTATTCAAAGCAGGTAGATCTGCCAAAAGGAAGATCTAGGGTTAGTATTTACTAAGCAAAAGTTGTGAGTCCGTTTCTTGAGGTCTGAAAATCTTGATCGTAGACCTTCGGGAAGGTCTAGAGGCCATTTGGATAGAGATGAAGTGGTGAACCATATGAAGATACAGATCTGTGTGAAGGCGGATCTAAGCCACAAGGACTTTAGATTACACATCACGCGATCTTTGAATGTAGAAACCTGGTTCTTGGATCCCCCAATATTGCTTCAGGTGAGATTGTAGCCTGCGTTATGCAAGTTGTTGCCGAAAGGGCCAACCGTTAGGGTTTTGTTGGTTGGAGCGAATAACTCTAAACCTAGGCCAGGCCCCCTTAAACCATCAAATGGTTCCATTGCCGGGACCAGAATCTATCTAAGATATGTGTGATAAATGGTTTCCTACAAAGAAAGAGATTGAGGAGTGCATTACTAAAACGTGCACGTGTTTGCAGCTCGAGAAAACAGAAGCCATAAATTGTCAAAAGAACAGTGGTTGTAGAGATATTTGTACATGGATGAGACCGACACATTCCTCTATTTCTTCCTTGACAAACTACATGAGTGGTTATCTAAATTGGATGATAGTCAAGGCACATGGAGGCTTGACGACCCTATAGTGTGGACTCCAGAACTGGTGCGATGTCTGGAAGCATCATAAAGCAATATCACGTGAATCGTAGATCATTGGATTGATTGCACACTTGGAAGTTTTGTGACTAAATTTGCGATCGATAGAAATATCAGTTATCGCAAAGCAGAACGTAGGCTCTTCAAGGGACCACGAGGTAAGTATTTGAAATCATTGAAGACTTGGAGTAAAATTTTGTTATGTGAAAAACAGGTTATGCCGTTACCTTGATGTTTGGGGCTACACGAAGTGGGATATTCTTTAGAAGAAGTGAAGGATCGAGCTCAAAATATAGTCCACTCATTGAACACCCTTCAGGTGATGCCAAAGGGATGGTGCTGACTACACCACAAAGTGCAGTACAATTGATTAAGGAGGTTATCCTGGGGATACCGCACTTGTGCACTTCACCTCCACCTCCACCTCCACCTCATACACCTACGCCTTCACCTCCACGTCCACTTCCACCATTAAACATGGAAAATGTGATGAATATGCCGATTTTTAAAGGGGTAGGTAGCGAAGACCCTCAGCAATTTTGGTTCCTTGTAGATTCTGTATGGACGACACAACAGATTATAGATGATAACATCAAGAAATCACAACTGGTCATAGTCTTACAAGACAAAGCATTGACATGGTACATTAAGTACTGCATTGATAACCCCAACGCGATGTTGGCAGAGACCCAACAAGCTCTGAACAAGGAGTTTGGAAAGCCTAAGGTAGAGGCGCAATCTGTGACTGAGTTTAAGGAAATTCAATAAAAGATAAATGAGACACCCTGGGAGTTCGTTCAAAGGTTGAAATGCCTGATCAAGCAGACCAGTATGATAATTTTAGATTCCCAGCATCGAGATTGGTATATAACATCACTTTTACTGCACTTAAGGGTGTTGTTGTCACAACAAAAGATAGCAACACAAGTAGAAGATGTATAAATCATAATGAGGATGGACACCTCGCCTATATAGGATACAAACCTTGGAGTGCAATAGATTCACTCTCAGCTGGAAAGTCTTCACTTGGAGTTGCAGAGCCTGAAGAAAAGAAAGGAAGTCCAGCTAGAGGTGAATGTTGAAGTCTGGTGCTTGAAATGCAAGGGCCATGGGCACGATAAGGACCATTGCCAAGTTTATAAGAACTATCTTATTGGGGGAGGGATTGTTCCCCTGAAACCAGAGAATAATGTTGGGACGAGCGCAGGAGCTGTGCCATGGTGCACTATCTGTTAGGTTACAGGACAACACATGACTGATAACTGCCATTTACTTCAGAAGTTTGTACAGACCCCTCAACAATTGTTTTTCAATTTCTGTAAATATGTAGGTCATGATGAACGCCATTGTAGGAGCTATGAGTTAATGATGGATAGAACCACTACCTACCAAATGCAGGCATAAAATCAGCGTCAGGATCAGGGCATCGAAGCATCGCGCGAAGGATTCCAAGGCCAAGGACGAGGAAGAGGGGGGGGAACTGGTTGAGTACATGGAAAGATAATTTTCTATAAATGTGGTGAGGCAGGACACTTCGCGTGAGATTGCACTAACCCCATGCATCCATCATGCTAGTATTGTAGGCATTTCGACCATGTGATAGAGGAATGTTCAATCCTTATGGAAAGATGCAAGAAAAGAAGACACAACCCCAACAACCTACATAGAACATCGAGATGATGAGGGCAGAGCCCCGTAAAGAAGATCAGAGCTTAAATATAGTAACAAGAAGTGGTATGGCCACTGGTGCAGATAAGGGAAAGCAGCCTGAGACTGATGGGTGGGTGCGTAAGGTTGCTAAGAAAGAAATATAATTTGACCTTAATCACGCTAAAGATACCTTCATGGAAGCGAAGAAGAAATTCCCTGAGGACTCCACCTAAGGAAGCCAGGAGAAAATGCCAGAAACGAATACGACACAAGAGGTAGATCCGTCGGTATTAGCTACTTTTCTGAAGACTTGTATGAAATTATTGTGCAATAAGAAAGCAGTAGAAGGGATACAAGGGTTAATTGAAAAGTGTGCAAATAAAGAAAAGACCTTTGCTGAATAGTGCACCATGAGAAAAATTGGTAAACATAAGAAGCGAACGGGGCATGAGATGAGGCTGACCGCACAAATAGGAGAATATGAAATGGACCAGGTAATCTTGGATCTAGTATTTGATGCAAAGAGCCTACCAAAGAAGATGTGGGAAAGGATGGGGAGACCTACACTATAGTGGTGTCCTATTCAACAACGCATGGAAAATCAACAGAAGATTATTCTGATGGGGCGCTTGTATGGTGTCACAGTAGATATTGAGGGCACGAGTGCGCTAGCTGACTTTGAAGTCATTGAAATAGTCAATGATAGTAACCCATACTCTGTGCTGCTAGGAATTGACCGGGCTTTTGATATGGATGCAGTTATCAACCTAAAGGAGCAAAAAATGATGTTTGAATGAAAGTTTCTCAGGGTTGTAGTACCACTAGACCTTGCGGAAGGAGCACACTATACTGAACCTATTCATGACTTTGTGGAAGAAGATGATGATATGGATTAAATATACAAGATCACAATGCGAAACAAATATTGGATCAATACTACAACTGATGGACAAATTACGTGGGACAGGTATATTTCCTGCACTTCAGACTCAGATGAAGAACTTGAACACTAGCATAATCAGTTGCATGAAGTATTTACACTCCGGTGTAATATGATGAGAACATCATTGAGGTGTGTTTCAACTGAGGTAAGGAAGATTCCACATTATGAAGGTTTGATTGATGTGGATCTATTTTTAGATGAATTTGAAAAGGAGGTACCTGAAGAAAATCACTTCCAAGCACTGGATTTGGTACTGCACGCTATGCCTGCCCAATGGTGGGGTATGCACAACGAAAGCTTCACGGGATGGAAGGAATACAAAAGAATGATGAGATTAATTTTGGCTATGCTAATACTTGGATGATAGAAAAGTACAGTGGGAAGGATGATCTGCGCAATCATTTGGCACGATTAACTAAGGCCTAGGGAACGAAACCACAACCTGAATGAGTGCACATTTTCTGTCATACCTTGGATACAATCCCCATGGGACAACTGAGTGGGATATCTTAAGAGAAAGTTTCTTATTGACTTTCAACTTTGAGGATGGGTTTGGATGCATTGATGAAGCACTCTAGGAGATAAAAGCAGTTATATTCAGAACGCCTAAGGAATTGGTAGATTGGGCTCAGCTGATTGGAGTACACAGTTGAACCATGTGCTATAATGTTACAAAGTGACTGCTGAAGAGGAAGAAGAAGACCCATGGAATATTAACATTCCATAGACAGAAGGACGATGTGAAGTTGAAGGACTGAAAGCTGAGAACATGGAAATATCAAAACCTCTGAAAAATAGGCAAGTAAACATTGGGTCTGAAGCAGAGCCTAAGTTCACGAAGATAAGAGAGTATTGGGCCGAAGATACAGTCGATAAGGTGGCCAAATTGCTGCGTGAATACCACGATATATTCCCAACAAAATTTTTAGATTTGAAAGGGAGTGTAGGAGACTAAGGTGTAATGAAAATCACTTTTAAACCTGACAAAAAGCCCGTCAAGCAGAGACCTTATCCGCTCAATCTGAAGTATAAAGAAATGGTGCACCAAGAGCTTGATGAGATGCTGGGTGCCGGTATTACTGAACCAGTAGAGGAATCCGATTTGGTAAGCCCAATGGTTGTCCAAGAGAAGAAGCAGAAAGGAGAAATCAAGATATGCATAGATCTAAGAAAGATGAATGATGCATGCGTGCAGGATCCGTTTCCAACACCATTTAGTGATGAAGTATTATAGAATGTTGGAGGATAGGAGGCTTATTCATTTACTAATGGCTTTTCAGGATATCATCAAATAAAGATCACACTGGAAGATCGAAGCAGGAAAACCTTCATGACGAAGTGGGGTTGCTTTCAGTGTATTTTAATGCCATTCGGATTAGAGAACATGCTTGTAATATTCTCCTGGGTAGTAATTGCGGCATTTAAGGAATTTATTCATAAATTTTTGGAGGTTTATTTTGATTATTAGACTGTGTTTGGTTTGGTGAAGCACCATGTTGCGAGTTTGCGCCTTATGCTGGATGCTTGTCGAAGGTATAAAATCGCGCTAAATTTGAAGAAGTGCATATTCTGTGTGAACTTTGGAATCTTGCTCAGCCATGTTGTATGTAAGCAGGGATTGATGGTGGACCCTGTTAAGATTGTTGTTATTGTAAATTTGGAAGCTCCTAGGAATGTAAAACAATTGCGCATGACACTGGGACACACTAGGTATTATAGGAAGTTTATTAAGGCATATGCGCAGATAACTGTACCGATGGAAAATTATTGAAGAAAGATGAAATGTTTTGTTGGGTTGAATAATGTCAGCACAATATGAATATCTTGAAGGAAAAGATGGTCACGACACCTATTTTGGTGTTTCGAGAATGGAAGAAATAATTCAATGTGGATGTAGATGCCTCTTGCATTGCGCTAGGTGTAGTATTAACACATATAGGAAAAGGAGAAATTGATCATCCGATAGCCTTCGCGAGTAGAAAGTTATCAAAGGCTAAGAATAATTATTCCACTACAGAGCACGAAGCAATAGCAATGGTTTATGCGGTGTAGAAGTTACAACATTACTTGTTGGGTGCAGATTTTAAAATGCATACAGATCACTTCGCGTTGAAGTACGTGGTCAATAAGCCTGTGTTGGGGGGGGGGATCTACCATTGGGTAATGTTGTTTCAAGAATATGACTTTGAAGTGATTGTGAAGCCTGGAAGGTTGAATGCAAGACCAGACTATCTGTCAAGGATTGAATCGGGCGAAGAACCAAATAGTTTGCAGGAGGGATTTTCAGATGCATAGCTCTTTGTGGTGCGCATCACAGATGAACATTTTTCTAACATCATTCAGTTCTTAACTACGGGTAAATCTCTAGAAGGATATTCCACTCATCAGAAGAAGGAATTAGTAATCCGCTCTGCATATTTTTCAGTAATTTCGGGTCACTTGTATAAGATGGGAACAAATGAAATAATGCGAAGGTATGTTCCAGAATTTGAGCGCGCTAGTATCCTCGCCGAAGCACATGGAGGAGTGGCGGTAGGACATTATGTAGGAAAAAAAATTGCGCAGACGATTTTGCGTGCAAGATTATGGTGGTCGACATTACATAAGGATTCCAAGGCGTACTGCAAGGTGTGCGATGCTTGCCAAAGGATGGGAAAGCCTTCATGAAGAGACAAATTGCCTTTAAATCCTCAGGTTTCATTGCAGGTATTTGATAAGTGGGTTATTGATTTCATAGGCCCAATACAACCACCAGGAAAAAAGACGGGCACACGTTATATCATTACTGCAACAGAGTATTTAACCAGATGGGTGGAAGCACAACCAATGAAGGATTGTACAACTACCACTGCTACAAAGTTTTTGTTTGAATATGTCTTAACATGGTTTGGATGCCCTAAGATATTGATGAGTGATAGGGGTACACACTTCTTGAATGAAACGATCAGTGTGATGCTTGAAGAATTTTAGGTGTATCATCAAAAGAGCATGCCCTATCACCCATAGGCGAATGGAATGGTGGAAGCATTTAACAAAATCTTGGAGAATGCATTGACAAAGGTCTGAAATGTGTAGAGGAATGACTGGGATATGCGCGTACTAGTAGTACTATGGGCATATAGGATGACCTGTAAGAAGTTGACAGGCCAAACACCGTTTAGGTTGGTTTATGGGATTGAGGCAATGATGCCTGTGGAGTACATTGTGCCACGTCTACATATTGCAGTTTTGACAGAAATGGTAGATCGCGAGATCTTGGAGGAACGACTTGCACAGATGATCGAGTTAGAAGAGGATCACTTTCTTGCAGGAGTTTACCAGTAAGTGAAAAATGAACGAGAAAAAGCATGGCATGATAGGCATATTAGGTTGTGCACTTTCAAGGTGGATGATTTAGTGTTGCTATATGGAAGAAATTTCACAAAATTTCCAAGGAAATTTCAAATGCACTAGTTGGGGCCATATGTTGTTAAGGAGATCACGGATGGTGGCACAGTTCAGCTCGAAAAGCTGAATGGGGAGCTATTCCCTAGAAGAGTGAGTGGAAGAAGGTTGAGGTTGTATACAAGGGATCCCACCCTTATGCAATGACTACATGGTAGTAGAACAATCTTAGTAATCCAGGTAGCTACATGGGATTGCGGGACTATAAACTACACTTCCCGAAGAGGGGAAAAATATAGTAAGGAGGTTGCACGACAGAAGCAAGGAGTGCGGCAGGAAGAGCTGCGCCTAGAGGACTACAACATGAAGGATGATTCCATGCAACCGGGTCCAAAACTAGCCATTAGAGACACTATTCATGATTGGATGGAAAAAATCCCGTTAGGAGGAGTGGGTAGGTGACACCCATGGTGAAAATATTTGGAGATATGCCATGAAAGATGCATTTATGATCAGAAAATGGAGGGAACAGTCTGATTTGAATTTGAAACCCGTATAAATATGGCATGTCAGCCTGGAGAGGATCACTTTACATTTTGAGAATAATTTATGAGCCTTATTGTTTTAAGTTTATGAAGCACGAAGACTGGGAAGAACTCTTGTCATGACCGTCATTCGCAAACCTATCTGCAACAACCCGTGAATTTTGTTTTGACCGAATGACTACAACAAATCCTACAAAGGCTTTTAGTTCTGAAGTTGCTGTCTCTAACATGGTGGCCCTTGAAATGACGAGCATGGAATCTGCGCCCTCCTTACCTATGGCGCCGAGGTTGCCTAGGCCGAAGAAATCAGCTACTAAAGGGAATCAAAAGAACCCTCTACCAATGAGGCATTCACCGAGGAAGAACCCACAAGTTTGGCAGAAGAAGAAGAAGGATAAGGCAAAGCAACCGAAGAAAATAGTGGACATGAAGGCAGAAGAACTCCGCGATGGCGTGGAGGAATTAGACGTTGAAGAGGGCGAGCCTATCACATGGCTCCCATAGTATATCCCTCTGCAGAAAGGAAAAATGAAAGTCACCAAAGACCTAGATTTGGGAAAATTTATGGTCTCTACACCATTGTTGCCAGAACAGGTCATTTTTGAAGGCATGGTCTTAGCGCGCATCTTAGTGTTGAAGATGGAGGATTGGGATCTCACTGACCACGAGAAGTTCCCCCACTTAGCTACTAACAAGTACATGACAAAGATCTACTATGAAGGAACTGGGGTTACACGGTTGGAACCTATGAAATGAGCTAGAGGTGTTGAGTAGGCCAAATTGTTGCACATGCTTTGCATACCACACTTCCATCGATCAATTATTAACACTATGTGTGTGCGCCAGATGCTCGTGCTGGTGCATGATGGGTGCTTATGGCTCAGAGAACCCATCCCTATAATTTATATGCTCATCCATAAGATTACGAAGTTGCCCTATAAAAAGGTGGACCATGCTAAGGAGTTTGGAGGGAAAAGTGGGGAAAAAGAGTTGGTAGATAAAATGAAGGTAGAGTTTGGGCTGATCAAAAAGTCACGTTGATACTCTCTTTGCTCCATTCAAGACTAGGTGGCGGAGTTTGCTTCCCAAATTCTAGCAGGGAAAATTATGCGAAAATTCCGCGCGGACGAAGTTCTGGCACCAGTAGTGTCGTTGGCTGCCCAGTGCACGAAGGGAGTACAATACAACTACGCACAATATTTCTGTAAGGAATTCCTCGCAAACTTTTGTGAAGCACAGGAGGACAACAAGCCATTTCACTATGCCTAGCTCCTATTGCTAATTTTACTAGTAGCATGGCACCTACCAGAGGATAGTTAGTTTCCTCCGCAGGAAGAAGATTTACTAGAGGTAGCAAAGTTCACTTCACTGTGGGCGACAAAGGATCTGGAAAGGATCAAGGAATCCAAGATTTTCTGGATATTGGTTGAAATGGACCTCTACATAGTAATCAATTAGTGACCAAGGTTGTCTCCAACCTTGTTCGAGCAATTGAGGGCCTTCGCGGAGTTTAAGGCTGACTTCCATAATGTATTGATCAAGGTGAGGCAGTACTCTAAGCATATATGGCACAAGTTGCCATACTTAGTCTCAAAGACAGAGGTGTAGGAAATTGTGGGAAGTTGGCCAAGGGAGTGGCGAAAACCCATGGATGTTGGTGCAGGTACCAGTCAGGGCGGAGAAATATCAACTGTGCAGACGACAACTGCGTAGAAGCAAAAAGAAGTAGTACAAAAGCAGCGTGATCATTGGCCGAGCAGAGAAAGAAAGAATTTGCTACTGAAAATAGCGCACTCCGAAAAAGCATGCTGAGACAGAGTGCACTAACATAGAGGAAGTCAAAGCATCAACTTCCCGGCATATTGATGAGTAGGAATAGTCAGAGGAGGAAGGAGGTAGGGGAGAGGAGCAGAGGACTCCCTTCACATTGAAGAAGCACAGTAAGGAGACAACTGTCGGTCCAAGGAAGAAGCACAAATCAGATAAACAATCATGCATTGACCCAATGATCCTCGCAAAAGGGGACCTCAATGAAATTGGGATCAAAGTCAGAGACACAACAATGGAGTTATGGAAATAATTTGAGTAGTAGTACATGCAGACACTAGGGAACATTCAGAAGGATCTGTGCGAATTGCAGAACTAAAAAGGTAGGATTCAAGCGAGCGTAGGGCAAGCAAGCGGGGTGCAAGTGTTCCTGGTGCAGGGGAGAGAGAAAGTATTGGAGATGGAAAGGACTCTAGACCTCAGCGTCATCTCCTTACCCGAAGGATCAGTCCACGCAGAAACAGAGGAAGACCGCACTCTGCTAAGCACGTTCAAAGACATCGAGGTAAAATTAGCCGCGCTACCACTTCAGACTCTCCATGCACTGCATCACGGGGTCTCAGACGAGCTTAGAATCAGAGAGAAACGAGCACTTGCAGTAATCAAAGAATTTAAGGTAAACAATGAACAGATGTTTGCTGAGGTGGCTCAAGATCTGAAAGAAAAGGAATAGTTGCAAGCACTAAGTGAGAGACTAGAAACAATGATAACACAGGCATACAATTCAGTCCCAGAGTTAAATATTCTGGAAGATGCCACAGCTACAACGAAGATCACGAAATTGTCTTTTGCAGTCCGTGAATAAAAAGATGTGATAGGTAGAGTGATGTTTGAATTCCAAATTAAGGTCTCAAAGATGCAGTTGAAATTTCATTCAGGCATTCTGCAAGAGGTTCGGGAGTAGCATGGAGCAGCCATCAAGGAGAGCATGGGAACTTTGGATGCAGTAGTCACAGGCTGCACATTGATATTCGAACATGCCATGGAGCTATGGATGACTCTGTAGGAGGACCCAAATCTACAAAAAATTGGCATAGATATCCAAGAGACACAACAAAGGTTTGATGAAGTCAGGGCGACTGTGCGCACTTTGGCGCTAGTCCAACACCTTGCTTGATTGCAGGAAGGAAAACAACTACAGTCACAAATTGAACAACTACTAAAGAAAGAGGCTATTCTAAAGGCCAGAATACAACCATGGACAGAGGAAGAAAGTTAGCTTACTCTATTAGTCCAGGAAAAGTTGAAGGCACTTCAGCAGACACCGAGAATGATGCATCTGCCAGTAGAAGGCCTGACTACAAAAAAGTTGGTAGAGGAAGTGTAGAAGGCCACGGTACAGGGTTCTGTTGACATAGAAGCATTGCAGCTTGAGTTCAGTGACGTCCAAAACAAGATCAAGGTGCTAGCAGAGTGACTCGAGGGCGAGTCACCATATTTGTGTTGGGGTCGTGTTGGGATAGGGTCCCTAGGGTCAATTTTGGGGTTAGTTTAATCAATTTTTGAATAGAATTTTGTAAAGAATGTAAAATCTCTACGAAATGTGGAATCAAAGCACGCAACTAAGTAGAAGTCAAAGGCGTGTTAGCCCCTTGTATGGGTAAGTGATAGGATGGTTTTGAGACTCACCCATAGGTTGTGAGCCATTGTATTGTATTAGAAAGGCTATAAATATTTGAGTCATAGCGAGTCTAGAAATCAATCAATGAAATTTTTTAAAGAAGAACAAGTGTAAGGAAAAGTTCTAAGGTAGGAAAGCTCTGTTTCCTGTACTTAGGCAAAAGTGGAAGGCTCCTGCAGTTGAGTGCACGGAGACCTTGGCATGTCCACAAATGAGTGTGTGGGCCCATGTAGCTGGGTGTGCAGGGTGGAAGAGTCTGTAATTTGAATGTTGAATCTAATAAAGAGTGATTTTGGGCCGAATATCTTGCATCTGTGCCTTGTTCTTAGTTCTATTTAAGTTTATGCATTGTTGCTTAATGATCTATTTTCTATGAAATAAAGTGTATCTCCTGCACGAATCTATTGAACCTGTAATATTTATGCATGAAATAAGTAATGATCTGGTTTCACGAAGGTAGTAGCTAAATCTGTTATGATAGAGTTGCAGTGGTGAACCATAGGAAGACAGATCTACGTGAAGGTGGATCTAATCCACAAGGACTTCACATTCCATATCACATGACCTCTGGGTGCAGAAACCTGGTTCTTGCATCCCCCAATACTGCTTCCTGTGAGACTACAACCTACACTATGCAGGTTGTTGCTGAAAGGGCCAACCATTAGGGTTTTATTGGTTGGTGTGAATAAATTTGAACCTGGGTTAGGCCCCCTTAAGCCAAAAATGAATATCATATCCTATGAGATAAGATATTTGTTCACAAAAAGGACAAGAGCCTTGGTGTAGTGTACATGTTCCTGAGGATTTATGTCTCAGCATGGAGACACTCTAGTGACCATTCTTTGGTTCAATGCAATGACAAAATTCAAGTATCAGACATAAATGGAGGGATAATGGTCAACAAATGGAGCATCATTCCTAGCATTGAAGAGGAATAAAACCCAGGATTGCAGTTGAGAAACTGGGGGGAATGAAACATAGTTTCTAGTGAGTTATGTGGAGAGGTCTGTGGGTTTGAGTGCACCAATGAGGAAAGGTTGAGTGATCATGTGCTACAAAGAAGAGGCTAAGAGTGCCTATGGAGTGGAAGGAGACCCGAGAGCCTTGTGTTGTTGTGTGAGAGGCCGAGAAGATCCTGTGAACATAAGAGGTCGAGAAGAGCTTATGGAATAGAAGGGGATGAGTGCTAACTGTATGTGTTTAGAGCAGAGGGATGAGAATGGTATGATGCTATGGAGTGGACAGAGTGTTGAGAGAGTTGTGATGAGTGACTATTGTTGAGAAGAATAGTGGGCTGTTGCAAAATGGGTAGAGGACAAAGAATGTTGCATGGGCCAAGGGCTAAGGAGAACAACAAGCTGATATTAGGTAGAGTAGCTTCCATTTACAAATAGCATTAGTTCCTTATTGAGCATGGGTTGGAGCCTTCATACAGGAAGTTGGTGCTTCCATCTCTAGTGGTTATTTGAAGAAAGCTTGGGGGTTGGTGCCTCCTGCAAGTTGGTGCTTGCATAAATCCAAGGAGCTGCAAGTTAGTTCTTGAAAAAAATCCATGAAGTTGGTGCTTCACTTGGTGCTTCTAGTAAGTTGATCAGGTGTTTGCAAAAGGAGGCAGTTGGTGCTTCGTGCTAGTGGGTGCTAGCAAACAATCAAAGGGAGTTGGTGCTTCCTACGAGTGGTGGATCACAAATAGATTGATGTAATAGAGTAGGTTCTCTTATTTGTACATCAATAACAACAACAAGATTTGGTGGGTTTTTCTTGAAACTTGGGTTTCCACATAAAATATTCATGTCCTATGCTTTTGCTGCTCATGATGTTCATGCCTGTATTAATTTATATGGATGTTGTTATAGTTTTTAAAGGGTTGCTCTCATATAATGGATGCAAAATTTGAATGAGTAAACATAAATTGGTATAAAAGTTAAAATTATCCTTATTACTAATTCATCCACTCCTCAATATTGACATTGTTTCCAACAATTGGTATCAAAGCCAAGTTCCTTCAGGAATGGCTTAATCTCTAGAAGGTAGATCGAAGGGAAAAAATGGCTATTCAAGTTTGGATAACAACATGAGGAGTTTCATTTTTAAATGGATTAGAATATGAGATCTAGAAGATTAGAATGGAAACCTACTTGATGGTAGTTAACGAAGACATTTGGTTGTCTGTGATATATGGAGAGAGGAATGTGTTCAATACAGAAGCCAAGGAAATAATCATGAATGTGTTGTTTACTCCAAATGTTGATAAAGTGAAACATTGTGAGTCAGTAACAGAAATGTTGGACATATTGCAATGTCTATATGGAAGAGAAAGCTACACAGCTCAAGAGGAGGTTGAAGAACCTTTTTTTTCAAGAAGTGAACCAAAACATGTAGATGTTGGTGCTGGAAATGATAAATAAAAGAAGAGAAGGA
This sequence comes from Pinus tabuliformis, assembly GCA_031772625.1. NCBI lineage: Eukaryota > Viridiplantae > Streptophyta > Pinopsida > Pinales > Pinaceae > Pinus > Pinus tabuliformis. The sequence goes on from CM062817.1 coordinate 334,120,792, forward strand.
AGAAGTTGAAGAAAGTATCCTAGAAAAAATTGTTGAGAAGATAGAATATCTTCCTCTTAATGCACAAGCTGCTCGTCATCACTCTCAAGAGGATGATGAAGGGTTAGAAGAAGGATCATGCTACTCAAAAGCTATGTTGTTGCTTTGTGATAAGTTTAAAGAAATAGGTCACCCATTATCTAGGTGTTCATGTGAATCACTTGAGGATAAAGATAGCCATTCATATAGTAGTAATAATGAAGATATACCTGATTTAGTAGCAATATCAAAAGAGGGATCCTCTAATGAAGAAGATGGATCCCAAGCATGATCATCCATAGGAGAAAATAAGAGTACCCCTAGTAGTGATGAAGAAGGGATATCCCTCAGACTTGTGGAAGATTCCATGGACACATAGAGGAATTTAGATCTTTGTGGTAACTCAGCTAGCACCTCTGATAGTGAAGAGAAGGATATGAATGAAAGGATATACTTTAGAAAGAATTTGATCTTTGCTCTAAGGGAGGTTAAGGATATATTAGAGGAAAATATCAAGCAAGAGGAGCAATTGAAAATTCATGATCTTGAGAATGAAAATTTGAGAAAAAAAATAGTTGATATAAATTCTCAACAAGAAGAGGCTAGGAGATTGCATGGGAGGTTAACCATTTAGCTAGGTGAAAGAGAATCTCATTGTGAGAGACTACAAAATGAAGTAGTATCATTGAGACATGACCTAGAAAGGGCTAATAAAGAGTTGTCTCAATATCAAAAGCTTGAGGAGAGCATAAAGGCCTTGGATGAGATGCTTGTTAAGCAAAGATCCCTACTCATCAAGGCTAGTTTGGGTTTCAAAGAAGAACCAAGCTCCAAGAAGGAAAAGGTTGGAAGGTTAACCACCCATGTAAGGGAAGTTGGAAATTACAAAAAAACAAATGAAAATAAGTTTCTGAACTTCAGCAACAGAAAGGAAAGCAGTAGTAGCAAGAGAAGATAAGGAAACAACAGTATGCTAAGAAGCAACAACAAGGAGAGCATCAGCAGAGAACTAAGTAGTAGCAAGAAGAAATTCAAGGTAGTAATGTAAATTTCCATGGAAGGTATATGAAGATCCAACAAAGGTACTTTTCCCCTTAAGGACAAAGCCGTCAAGGTAAAGGTTTGTTCAATTCTCAAAAGCCCTTTTATGTGTACTATTTTTCTTGCAATAATTTTCGGCACAAATCCATGGATTGTCGATGGCATGAAAGAAAACATAGTGTTCAGAGAAATAATAGGAGAAGGCATGATTGCAGTAGTACAGGAAATGAAAAGAACTTTTGCAGATATGGTAATTTCTCTACCCCATTCTTAAGCCATATTTAATGCTACAATTGTGGAAACTCTGGGCACAAGGAAGCAGACTACAGACATGAGAAGTTGAAGCATGCATCCCAGATGATGCGGTGAAATGAAGCAAGTCAACCATTAAGGATGAATAGAAATATAAGAGTAGAGGAATCTAAGTATGTCTTCAGTGCTCTGTGTAAAAAGAACATGTTGAACAATGGAAAGAGAAACAACAACCCAATAAATCTATTCTTGCAAACAAAGGAAAAAGGAAGCAAGAGAATTTGGGTGAAGAAAGAGGAATGAAAGGTGAAGTGTCCTCCAGCCATGCACAATTGAGAGAAAGCTCAAACATGGGAAAAGAATCATCTTGAGGATAATGCTTATGTTTGGACTTGGCCAGAGAAGGTTTGGAAGAAAAATGAAGATGATCTGCTCAAGGGGAGTAGATCCTCTATTTCTCTTCAGTAAAGGAAGAGAATGGCCTCAAGGGAGGCTAAAGAAGCCAGATGCAAAAAGATAGAAAGAATAGACAGAAAGCTGCATTTGATTGTTGAAGGTATGGTTGAGTCACCATGCTTATCACATTAATGTATTTGTTTATTTCAAATTTATGAGCATTTAAAGAGAGAGGAGTGTAGCCAACTAGGTTTTATGGGGAGTACACAACAACATCTTATGTTGTGAAAAGAAGAAGAGGAGATGGAGCGAAAGTGTGGAATTTAAAGGCCCAAAGTTAAGTCAGGTCCATAGGATCAGTCGCCACACAGAAGCAAGGAAGCAAATGTAGGAGATCAGAGAGCATTGGTTTAGGTGGAGCTGCTTTGATAGCAGTAGCAGGAAACTATTGTTAGCTTCAGGAAGAAATATTGCATAGAGAATTAAGGGTTTGCATCTTTGGTGAAATACCCTTATTTCATTTAAGTTGTGAATTTGATTTTTCCTAGTAGTATTGTGTTCATGAAGCGCAATGGGTATAAGATTTCAATGTCCCTTAGTCTTCAGTTGGTATCGCTATATCAATTTATGGTCTGGGTTCATATGGAGTAGCCTTTTTATGTAAGTGAATATTTCTTTTTGAGAAAGAGCTAAAAGAGCTTGCCTATTATAGCATCCAATTTGTATCAATTTCATGGTGCAATTGGTATTTTTTAAGAAACAGTACCTGTTGTAGAAGTATGATCTCAAAGGGAGAAGTGTTTAAAATTCTCAAGAGAAGTGAGCATAGAGGATGAAGCAACAAAAACAGTGAGGAGAAAGCTCAATGCATCAGTAATGATTGGTATTTGCAACAACAACAATACCATGAGAAATTTTAATTGGTATCAATTTATTTTAATTGGTACAAAAGACACATTGACATAGAGTATTCAGCTAGCAGCCATTAGGTGTCAAAAAATGTAGGCATTCAAATCAAAGGCAGTATATGTTTAGGGGGAGCATATCACATATGTCTAGTTTATAGAGTAGCATTAGCTATCAGTCCTTAAAGAGGAGTCTGCAGAGAAGAATGCACATTAGCAGTTAGACCCTCGTCATTGACAGTCAGTGATTGCATGGGGGAGAAGAAGCAGGTTGTATCCCTTTGCCATTGATGTCAAAGGGGGAGAGATTATTGGAAAAGTTGTGATGGCCCAAGAAAAGGAAAGAAAGCCATTGGTGGATCATGGTAGGAGAAGTGTGGAAGCAACATAGGGATTGACCATCAATGTGGAGAAGTGAAGAGGTGTTGCCATCAATGCCAAAAGGGGAGATTGTTGGACAGTTGATAGTGTCTGTCTTTCTAGTGGAAGTTAGTGTGTTGGAATTGATGTCAACAATAATGATGGGAGATCAAGTTAGGTAGTTTGCATTACCTGACAGTTAGCAAGTGTGTTGACATTGATGTCAACCAGATTAACATGGATGTATGTGCTTGACAAGACAACATTGATGTCCACTAGGATAATTATGATAGCAGTAGATGCTAGCATTGATGTGATTGATGTGTGAAGCTTAGGGGGAGTCCCATGGTTTCTCCAGTCTCTGGTAGAGAGTCATTATAGTAGCATGCTTATTAGAGAAGCCATAAAATGATGCCTATGATGGTGCAAAGTCCCAAAATTTGGAGGAGATTCTTCCTTAAGAGATTAGATCAGATACTCATAGAGTTAGCACAGTTGGTTAGTGCTTGGAAAGACTTTTCCAACAATATGTGGAAGTCCATAAATGGATATCGGGATCAAAAGT